>CM024763.1:23596676-24196676 GCA_014218235.1 Colocasia esculenta | reverse complement strand
TTTAAAGGGTGACCTTATGTTGGATATAATGGGTGAAAAGGGGGCAATATAAAAGAAAGGTAAAATTCAAGGTTGATAAAGTAAAAAGTACTTTAAAAGTTGTGCTATATTGTCCTTATGTGTGGGGTCTTTAGTCCCACATGGGATGCCCCTAAGGAATTAGTGACTTCATAACCCCTAGTGTCCATGAGACTATGTCTTATAGACAATGGTGAGGTTATGTTAGACCATATCACACACGCGCGTCGTCAGGCCGGGAAAGGCTGGGCGGGCGCGTGTGATGACGCGGTCCAGCCGACGTGACTTGACACCTTTTTACTTCTTATTTTTGCATTTTGGGCCTTTCTTGGAGAGTTGGGAGCTGTTTTGGGCTTGTTCTTTGAACCGGCCCATTGTTTGGTCTGTGCGGGAGTTAGGCGCTTGATATAGTGATTAGGTATCCTAATCACGGTTAACCGACACAAAAAGCGTCTTTTCGACTCTTGCTGTGAGGAACCGCTCGTCGTCCTGCTGCTCTCTCTCTCGCTCCGCCGGTGACGTCGACGCCTGCATCCCGCCGACTGCGCTTCTCTCCGGCGACGACACTTCGTCCTGTTCGACTGTCTGTCGCGCTTCGTCGGTGTTCGGTGCACTGCATCCGTTCCCTTATTTCCCCTTCCGTAGACGAGGATTAGGTTTAATGTAGCATTGGTTGCGAGATTAGAACAAGTGTGGTTTCCAATCTCGTGGTGGTAGTCGTATCCTGGGAGGAGATCGCCTTACCCGACGCACTACATTTGTGGGGGCGATATCTTCTCTAAGGGGAGTCTCCTTAGAGGCGCTTCTACTACATTCGTTTCTGCTTTAATTAAGCATGTTCATTACTGCAATTCGTCTCATGTATACTACTTTTTGGTTGTTGTTATTTGGACGATTTCCATATACCTGCTTGCTATGGTTCTGTATTCATATATGTGTATCCGATTTTTGCCATGGATGTGCCCTACTCCACGTATTATTTTTAACAGTCTTAGAGAAGATATCATTCATGGCAACTTCTTCAGTGGGTTTTAGAGCGAGGGTGAACCTGTCTGGGATGCCCGAAAAAATTTTCGAGCAGTACTTCAAGCGTTGGCAACAACGCATGAAAGTGTGGTTCACCATGGTCGGTCTAATTTCACTAATTGAATCGGATCCCCCTATTTTGGATGAGAAAGTTCCTGACAGTGCCAAGAAGGTTGAAGAGTGGAAGGAAAAGGACAGGTTAGGACATGGGTGCATACTCACTGCACTGTCCGATGTCCTCTTTGATGTTTATAGTTCCTCCACCTTCAAAACCACAAAGGCATTTTAGGATGAACTTGACCGCAAATATAACACCGAGGACCAAGGTCTGGAAACTCTGTGGGCAAGTTTCTCATGTTCCAAATGGTTGAAAATAAACATGTGGGGGAGCAGGCTCATGAACTTCTTCTTATGCTCCAAGGTTTGGCTGAGGCAGATATGAAAATGCCTGAAAAGCTCCAAGCCATGTGTATCATAGAGAAATTGCCTAGATCTTGGGAGGATTTTGGGATGTCCCTTAAACACCATAAGGAGACAATTTCTCTTGATGATCTGATGCGGGCTATCGCTATAGAAGAGGAGCATAGAAAGGAGAAGCCTTGTATGCCTATTGATGCAAGTGCAAACCTAGTAATGAGGCATAAGGGGAAAGAATCTAAAGGCAAAACCAAAGTTGATTCCACTTCACAGATGAAACCCAAAGGAAAGATAAAGAAGAAGAAGGTACTAGGAGAGTGCTGGACCTGTGGTCAGAAGGGTCATATGTGCAATGACTGTCCAAAAGGAAAGAGAAGTTGTTGAACAAAACTTATCAGACCAGTCAAAATCCAGCACAGGTCAATGTTGTGACTGCTGGACCTTCTTTTGGTGATGAGTATGTTACTCTTAATCCTCAACTATTTACTATCTATGAACCAAATGAATGGTTGGTAGACACTGGGGCCAATGTACATTTGTGTGCTGACAGGTCTAACTTTGTGTCTTATCAGGCCACCCATGATCGTTCTATGACGATGGGGAATGAGAGCACTGTTAGGGTGATTGGAGTTGGACGAGTGGACCTGAAGTTCTCTTCAGGACGTGTTCTTTCTCTTTCCTTAGTGCACCATGGTCCTGGTGTTAGAAGGAACATTTTATCTGATTCTATTTTAGTGAGAGAGGGTTATGAACTCAACTTTAAATGTAATAAAGTAGTGATACTCTATTTGAAGTCTTTTATTGGTAAATGCTATCTTTCTGATGGATTGTTTAAAATTTATGTGGATCATGTGTTGAACAGAAAATTAGATGATACTACTTCTAGTTTTGTTTCTATTTTTGTTGCTTATAATGTTGTAGATTCATCTAACTTATGGCATGGACGTTTAGGTCATCTTAATTTCAATTCTTTGAAACACATGATGAACCTTAAATTGATTCCTGAGCATGCTATTGATAAAACAAAGAAGTGTGATATCTGTGTACAGGACAAACTACCTAGAAAATCTTTTCATCCTGTAGTTAGAGATTCAGAGATCCTGGATCTGGTGCATTCAGATATTTGTGAGTTTAATGGTGTGCTAACTAGGGATCATAAGAAGTATTTTATTACCTTTATAGATGACTGCAGTAGATACTGTTATGTGTATCTGCTCAAGTCTAAAGATGAGGCTTTACAAAAGTTTATCATCTTTAAGAAGGAAGCAGAAACAAAAATCAGTCGAGTTCTTAAGAGGTTGAGGTCTGATAGAGGAGGAGAGTATACTTCTAGTTTGTTTGTGGAATTTTGCCAAGAACATGGCATTGTTCATGAAACAACTGCCCCATACTCTCCACAGTCTAATGGGATAGCAGAAAGGAAGAATCGTGTATTCATTGACATGGTCAACTCTCCTGCAGAGTTCGGGACTACCTAAGTTTATGTGGGGGGAAGCATTGAATACAGCTTGTCTTATTCTGAATCATGTTCCCCTAAAACATAAAGATAGCAGTCCAATTGAACTTTGGAGAAACAGGAAACCCAGTTTAAAATTTCTCGAAGTGTGGGGGTGCCTAGCTAAGGTACTTGTCCCTGAGCATAAGAGAAAGAAGTTGGGCCCTAAGACAGTTGACGATGTTTTCCTAGGCTATGTTGAAAATAGCTATGCATACAGGTTTCTGGTTATTAAATCAGAAATTCCTGACATAGATGTTAACACCATAGTCGAGCTTCGTGATGCTACGTTCTTCGAAAATGTCTTTCCCATGAAGACTGGTTTACCTCAACATCTGTCTTCTGAGACTGTAGCCTCTACATCTGATTCTATTCCAGAACATGTGGAAAGAATGACAAATGTGGGGGCTGATGCATCCAGACTTTCTTCTGATTCCAGTGATCAAGAAGAAGTTGAACTAAGGAGAAGTAAGAGACAAAAGGTTTCTAAGGATTTTGGAAGTGAGTTTGCCACTTACCAGATCACTGGTGACCCCCCAACCTTCCGAGATGCCATGGCTTCATCCGAAGCAAGGCATTGGAAGGATGCCATTAAGAGTGAGATGGACTCCGTTCTTGCTAATGGTACTTGGGAGTTAGTTGATCCTCCTCCTGGTTCAAAGACCATTGGATGCAAATGGGTCTTCAAGAAGAAGCTTAAACCCGATGGAACCATTGAAAAGTATAAAGTCAGGCTTGTTGCTAAGGGTTTCAAACAATTAGAGGGAATAGACTATTTTGATACTTATTCCCCTGTCACTAGGATGACCACAATCCGGGTGCTTATAGCATTGGCCTCCATATATAATCTGAAAGTCCATCAGATGGATGTCAAGACTGCCTTTCTTAATGGTGATCTTGATGAAGAGATTTATATGGATCAGCCTGAAGGATTTATGGCTCCAGGTAGTGAAAAGAAAGTTTGCAGACTTATTAAGTCTTTGTATGGTTTGAAACAAGCACCTAAATAGTAGCACTAAAAATTTGATATGACTATCATATCTTTTGGCTTTATGGTCAATGAGTTCGATAAATGTGTCTATTACAAAGTTAAGGGTGATGAATGTATAATTCTTTTCCTGTATGTAGATGATATCTTACTATTTGGCAACACTTTGGGAATAGTAAATGAGACTAAGTCATTCTTAAATAGCAATTTTGCAATGAAGGACATGTGTGAGGCAAATGTAATTCTGGGGCTGACTCTTACTAGATCAGCTAAAGGAATAGCAATTTCTCAATCTCACTATGTTGAGAAAATTTTAGAGAAATTTGGCTATGAGAGTTGCAAGTCAGTCTGTACACCTTATGATCCTTCTAGAATCTTCTGCAAGAATAAGAGTGGTACTCCTGTGTCTCAGTTACGATATTCCCGGGTTATAGGAAGCTTGATGTATCTAGCTAATTGTACTAGGCCTGACATTTCATATGCAGTGTCTAAACTTAGTAGATACACAAGTTGTCCCGACCAAACTCACTGGGATGGGCTAGATAGGGTTTTGAGGTACCTAAAAGGTACTACTACCCTAGGCTTGCATTTTGGGAGATTCCATGCTGTCTTGGAAGAATTTAGTGATGCAAGCTGGATAGCTGAAAACCCAGGGAGTAATGGTGTTTCAGGGTATGTTTTTACTCTGGCAGGTGGTGTAGTCACCTGGAGGTCTTCTAAACAGACCATCTTATCTCGGTCTACTTTTGAGGCTGAGTTGTGTGCTTTGGATACCACTAGGTTGGAGGCTGAGTGGATTAGGGGTCTTCTTTCAAAACTTCCTCTAATGAGTAAGCCTGCTCCTGCGATCTCTGTGCATTGTGATAACATGACCAAGAGTTCAAAGTACAACCAAAAAGAAAGGAGACATATCCAAATCAGATTGAGATCTGTAAGGGATTTAGTGTCTCAGGGAGTGATCGCTGTAGATTTTATTGGTACCAATGACAATTTAGCTGATCCTCTGACTAAAGGCCTTGATAAAAAGAAAGTCCTGAAATTCAGGTTGGGGATGGGACTGAAACCCATCATTTTTTCTCCTGCAGAGGCAACCCAACCTATCTGAGTGAAGATCCCACAAAGAAGGTTCAATGTGGTAACAACAATCTGCTGAGAGAATTTGGAGGCACTTACTACTTTGATACATTGTATCTGTGTCTATCCCCTGATAACCTGACCAAGTGCCTGATACTGCTGTATAGGAAGAGTTTTATTACTCTAAATGGGTTCAAGCCTAGTAAGGTAGAATATTAGCAGTATATCCTTGGAGAAGCCCACCTAAATGAGTACTACTGTGGGGCCGCAGTTAAGGAAATTGGGTTGTTCCTGAATGTACTTATGATACAGGATTGGGCGCATGGCCTTTAAAGCGCCAAGTTTACAATTGCTATCAAAAAGCCTTATATCATGTTGTTTTTTGACAAGTAATCCTCACATCAAAGAATCAAGTTCAAGATTTAATTCACTTCGGTTCTGTGAGGATAAAAGTTGAAAATACTTAGGTGAAGGTTCAAACCCGAAAGGTACCTTTTACTGAAAGCATGGTATGTTTATCCTCTTCTGTTTATTCCCTGTTATCAAACCTTGAGTTTGTGGGGGAATGTTGGATATAATGGGTGAAAAAGGGGCAATATAAAAGAAAGGTAAAACTCAAGGTTGATAAAGTAAAAGGTACTTCAAAAGTTGTGCTATATTGTCCTTATGTGTGGGGTCTTTAGTCCCACATGGGATGCCCCTAAGGAATTAAGGACTTCATAACCCCTAGTGTCCATGAGACTATGTCTTATAGACAATGGTGGGGTTATGCTAGACCATATCACACACGCACGCCGCCGGGCCGGGCCGGGCTGGGCGGGCGCGTGCGTGTGATGATGCGGTCCAGCCGGCATGACTTGGCACCTTTTTACTTCTTATTTTTATGTTTTGGGCCTTTCTTGGAGAGTTGGGAGCTGTTTTGGGCGCCTGCTCTTTGAACCAGCCCATTGTTTGGTCTGTGCGGACGTTAGGCACTTGATATAGTGATTAGGTTTCCTAATCACGGTTAACCGACACAAAAAGTATATTTTCGACTCCTGCTGTGAGGAACCGCTCGTCGTCCTGCTGCTCTCTCTCTCACTCCGCTGGTGACGTCGATGCCTGCATCCCGCCGACTGCGCTTCTCTCCGGCGACGACGCTTCGTCTCGTTCGACTGCCTGTCGCGCTTCGCCGGTGTCCGGTGCACTGCATTCATTCCCTTATTTCCCCTTCCGTAGACGAGGATTAGGTTTAATGTAGCATTGGTTGCGAGATTAGAACAAGTGCAGTTTCCAATCTCGTGGTGGTAGTCGTATCTTGGGAGGAGATCGCCTTACCCGACGCACTACATTTGTGGGGGTGATATCTTCTCTAAGGGGAGTCTCCTTAGAGGCGCTTCTACTGCATTCGTTTCTGCTTTAATTAAGCATGTTCATTACTACAATTCGTCTCATGTATACTACTTTTTGGTTGTTATTATTTGGACGATTTCCATATACCTGTTTGCTATGGTTCTGTATGCATATATGTGTATCCGATTTTTGCCATGGATGTGCCCTACTCCACGTATTATTTTTAACACCTTATATTTTCAACATAATATTAGAGTGAATTTCATTTTCTCGGTTATGAAATTCATGTCATCCCATTAGAATTCACGTTACACATTTATCCTGTGGAGCTTGCACACATGTATAAGACGCATAAAAAATTGTCTTATATTAGTTTGAGATTCAATTTATCTTTTATAATATTATCTTTGTCCCTTCAATATTTAATTTTGAAGATAATTAATCTTACATTTCCAACAATTCTCATAAATTAACTTGTAGAATCATTCTTAGAAGGGAATTTTGACTTCTGGTCCAAAAAATATCCATAAAATTAATTTTAAGTCCAATGTTTAAAAATTTTAATTTTTAGTTCTAAATCTATTAAGTGTTAAATTTTCAATCCATTCTATTATCTCCCCTCATTTTTTCCCTAAAAAACCCATTGTTTCCCTAGTTTGGCCGCGAACCACACCCTCCAACCCCGTGAGAAACACAACATTGCGGCGCGTTCTACCCATTCTCACCTAGGTTTTCTTCTCAGACGGGTCCACCCCCCACCCCCTTTGCCACACATCCTTCTCCACCGTGGGCTTCTCTGGCAAACTCCTGCGCAGAGAGGTCATCCTTTGATTCGATGGTGGCAAGCATGTGCCAAGTATGTGCCCTCTCTTTCTTAGGCCTTGAGAGTAGGATTTGGGGTTCTGATTTAATTGTTGGATTGTCCTTCTCCGGTTTGGGGATGAACGGTGTCAGGATGGTGGAGTAGTCGTGTGGGGGGCATGGGTTGTTCATAATAACATGCCACGTGGGGAGCAAAGTTGCATGTAACATATGTTGATGTGTGTAGTTAGCTGCACCATGGAGTGTCGATAACAAATATATTTTTATGTCTCATATTAATACACAACAACTTATCTGTTGTACTAGCAGCACTAAATTTTTTTTTTGCGCAAAACTTATCTGGTATTAGCAGCACCAAGAAAAAGCAGTACCAAAAAAAAAATCAAAAATTGAGCCATCAAAACATTCAAAAAACATGGCCATAGCCGTTCATACATGAGCATCAAAACATCCAAAAAAAAAACACAAAAATAAAAGTAGGGCATTTCAAATTTTTTGCCCTCCAAATCTATCCAAACTAACGATTCTTCTCACCTTTGGACCGGAAATCGAGATTTTTAACATTGTTGGACTTTAAACAAAATTGATTGGTCAATGAACTGAAAATTAAATAGAACCCTTATATTTGGACCGGATGTTGATTCCACCTTCCCAGAATTAAGTGTAGGAAACCAAATGAGAACAGCCCAGATGCGCATAGTTTCCGTGTCTTCCGAATTATGCATACATATCGTTATAAGATCAGCATACGGTAGCTGAAGCACAGAAGCAGAGAAGACCATAAAGGATGGTGGCGGCGAAGGCGAAACCTGTACTAATTAAAGGAGCATCTTTCTAATTAACTTCTAATAACCCAAACTAAAACCGCACGCATAGATGATAAGACCATAAAGGATGGTGGCGGCGGCGAAGCCTGTAAAAGGAGCTAGCATCTTCCTAATTAACATCTAATTATAACCTAAAACCACATGATCACCTATCCAAAAAAACAAAACCTAAAACCACAAGCATATATATATGCATGTTCCTTTCTGATGCAGCTAGCTAGCTCTTATATACTTACATGTCCGTCACTACGGGACATGCCTACGTTAATGTACGTTTTACGTACGCCCCAATCCAACGGGAGACCCTGGCGCGTGGCCGTGTACGTAGAGAACATTCGTTATTAGGAGCTGCAGGTGCAGGAGACGGAGGAGACGCTGAGCTGGTAAGGGTAGGTCTGGGCGTATTGGAAGGAGATGACGCCGCCCGCAGGGATGGGGCAGCCGTCGTTCACGAGGCAGTCGTCGTGGCCGAGGCGCCGGAAGACGCTGGGGTTGAGTTGGCGGGCGGAGCTGAACCAGCCGCAGTGGAGATGGACGTCGAAGATGCTGCCGTCGGGGTCGCCGCACCCCGTCCCCGGCAGGCAGGTGTTGGCAACATGCACCGTGTAGGTGGGGATCCCGTTGGGCAGCGGCTGCGTCAGCGTCTGGGTCACATCGATGTTGTCGATGCTGCAGCGGCTCCGTTCCAACCCCTCCGGCACCACCGTCATCCCGGCCTTCCCCACGACGCCGCCGCCGCCCTTCTCCCCTGCAGCTGCAAGCAAATTAAGCCACCATTTGTATAAATTAACATATATATATGTATTTACTAATTAATGAATTAAAGTGCACATCCAAATTAATGCACATTAAAGAACATGTTAAAGAATACATATGAAAATATTCAAACCACAAACGCGAGAGGTTTGCAATGAATGTTCAACTTAACGAGGACCTGGTTGGGTCGATCAGTTAGAACTCTTGCTTAAAAGCAAGAGGTCCCGAGTTCGATTCATGGGGGGTTTACCTGATTTACATGCAATCCTCGAGGTGTGTAGATCCGGGGTTTTTCCGGTCAAGTGGGATAAGGATAATACGGATACACGGAAAGTAGGAGTTGCCAAGTCCTGACCTTGGAGTTCACGAACACTATTCTCTGAGCCCACAAAGCCACACGGGGCGAGATTTCCTCGTTACCAAAAAAAAAAAATGTTCAACTTAGATTTGTATTACTGTTTCAGAAAAGATCGGGTATTTCCATAATGATATCAAGTATATATAAGAAATAGAAAGTAGAGATATTTATTCCTCATCCCAGCTTCCATGAGAAGTTAAGAAGGATCATGTTGATCATTCGATATTATTCAACATGAGTAATATTATATTTTCGTATGTACAGGAGCATATATAGAATAAGTTGAAACCCCGTTTTCCCACGTCGACCGCCAAACCCCTCCCTCCCCAGATCACTCTCGCCTTCTTAGTGCAAAAGCGCACCAACATCTCCTTCGCGGCGGAATCTGGTTTCTCCTTCACGGCAGACACTAGCATCTCTTTCGCGACAGACTCCGACTTCTCCTTTGCGGCGGACACCAGCATCTCCTTCATGGCGGACACCAACATCTCCTTCATGGCGGACTCCCGCTTCTCCTTTGCGGTGGACACCAACATCTCCTTCGCGACGATAAAATCAATGCATGCACCACCACGTCCAACTTATTTGTCCGATCGTTTTTGCTCTATTCGTTGTTACCGCTTTCCGATCAATTAACTGATCGTCCGATGCATTACACAATATCATTAGATTGTTATTTGTGCCATATTATTAACTTAATTGATGATGTACTTCATCTGCTCCTGGAGTCAACAGGGAACTGCAGGATTAATTTGTGTTAATTAGCAGCTGCTTTGCTTTTCCCATGCATGCACGTACGCTCAGAGAAGACCAACCCGCTATATAGGAAGGGTATGATATATATATATATTAGAGCAGGCCGGCTGGGAAGAACTCAGATCACGAGCATGAACAAACAATAACCAATTATACATCAACAAAGTAGCTTATATATAGAACATTAGACGAGAGGCCGGACAGGAGATGGATATATTAATATTCCTCGGACCTCCTCCGCCCAATAGAAGGGAGAAGTAACGTCCACCGCCACGCACAAATGAGCATTAATAACGGATTAAAAGAGTGTCACATGAAACTATAGCTAATTGGAAGAAGACTGCAAATTAAAGCTGCGGAAATTAAAGAGAAAAGAGTGGGAACGGTGGCCGGGAGAATATGGCCAAGGTGCTGGAGGCGGCGAGCGCGCGGGAGGTCTCACTCACCATGGGAAACGGCGCCGAGGAAGAGGACGAGCACGGCCAGGAGCTGGGACGCCATGGTGGCGAGGGAGGCCAGCTCCCGGAAGAATGCGGCGGCCGCCATAATTGATTGCTGCGCGCGACGCGAGCACACCCGATCGAGTAATCCCTGATTCGTGGAGACGATCACTTGGCTCTCTACAGAGAGTGGGATGGGATTAACATGGGAGGGCTAGCTCCGTGCGGTGTGCCTTTTAAAAGATTCTTGCTTATAAATTCGCATTTGAAGTGCCTGGCGGGTTGGAAGAGAGACACAGAGGGTTCCTCTCCTTACGAAGAGTGATAAGACCAGGTCCAAATTAGATAGAAGATTCCTAGCCAACAGATGCGGGTGGCTGTTCTTCTTTCTCCTGCTGAAAGTTATCCGTCGCTAATGCGTTTTATCATTTGATTAAATCTCTGCAATTTTTTCGGAGTAAGTTAGTCCCGTTTTGACATCCCAAGAAAAAAAAACTTGTGCCTTATTTCTTTGTTTTTTTTTCCTAAACCATTGTTGACATGTCGTCCTTTCGTTGCTCCCTCCCGATCATGATTAGGGATGTTTATAATTTGGTTTGGTTTGATTTATAGAAGATTTTTAAGAAATTAAATCTGTAGAGGTTATTTTCAGCCTCTTAGCCCATAAGTCCATCAAGACCCAACAAGGCAAAACGGCTATGACCCTCGCGTCACGTGTCCTCGGCTTCAGCAAACCGGCTGCCGAACACGCTTCAGCTGCTAAGCGCCCAAGGGTCCCAGCGGTAGTTTCCGAACATCGCACAGGTTTGCTCGAATAGGATTTGCCCTTACCGAGCAGACCAGGTGGCTCCTGCTCGAACCCGCAATCACCAAAGCACCCGAGCACCGGGCACCGAATGGCCTCCGCGCCGAGCACCCTCCAGATCTCCAAGGGTAGTCTCCGGATACCCCTCATCCTGTTCGGTTCAGACACTGTCTACCGAACAGGTTCTACATGAATCATGCCATAGACCCGCTGGCATAAGCAGCGCCCGGGTACCAGGCATCGAGCAGCGGACTCAGCTACCGAACAACAGGTCTAGCCCACCGAGCAGGCTACCTGCTCGGTACTTTCCGCTCAGGAGAATTCAAGCAGCCTTTCGCCCCCTTGCGGCGGTTATAACGGCTACACACGCGTCCCATGATCAAGCAGCGCCAACGCGTAACTCCTCGCCAAGGACGCCAACCGGCGCACCCTTTTCGCGTCATTAAGGGACATTACGTCCCACTCCTTCTGTACCATCGCCTATAAAAGGATCAGGTAACCTCCGAACAGAGGTATGTCGTCTTGGACGCTAACACTCGCCCTCGCGCGACACACATGAGAACCCCCTTTCATTCAAGCCTTTCAAGTCTCATACTGACTTAGGCATCGGAGGGTTCCCCCCGGTTCTTCAACCGGGCCCCCCTGACCCAGTTCTGATTTTGCAGGCTCCTGTCCGCACTGGCATTCGTCTTCCCCATCTTCTCCAGTGGAGGCCCGTTTGGCTCTAGCCCAAACAGGAACATGCCACCACATTTTAGCGCCGTCTGTGGGAACGACAGCAGCCATGGCTCGCGGACGTTCCTCTCACCAGAACTACAGTAGTAGGGCGACGAGGTCTCGACGGCCGCGCGAGGACTCGCGCGTCAGAGTCCCCCCTGTCGACGCCGTCGTCGCCCCCACTGGTGTACCCGACGACAATCCTGCTGCTGCAGTACTTGCGACCGCCCTGGAGATGGCAGAGCTCCGGTGGCAGATGCAACATTTGGCAGGAATCTGTCAGGGCCTCCAGGCCCAGTTGGCCAGACGATCGGCCCTGACGGTTCCCCCTTCACCGGAGTAACTAGCAGAGTCGCCTCACCGACGGTCTCGTGCCCCTCCAGTGCCGCAGAGGAAGCACGCAAAATCGCCCCCATTCGCACGCCGAACACCAGTGCGGCAGGCCAACTTACCCCGCCGTGCCGCGGCGATTCAGGCCCCCGCGCGTTCCGACGTCGATTCCAACGCCCACGCGTCCAGGCGCGAGGGCTCAACTCATGCCGACCAGGAATTGTTCAGACGTCTCCGCCGCGTCGCTGACCTTGAGCACCGCATGAACGCGATGATCCAGAAGGCAGAAGGCAGACTCTTGGGGGACGACGACCTGGACTTCCGCTCCTCGTTCACCGCGGAGATCCTGGAGGCCTGGGTTTCCCCAAAACTGCCTCTACCTTCCATCGCGCCCTACGACGGCACCACTGACCCAGCAGACTACGTCCATGGGTTCGAGTAGCACATGGTGTTCCACGGAGCATCAGACGCGGCCAAATGCCGGTCTTTCCCAACCACGCTGAAGGAGGCTGCGCGGGCATGGTTCGAAGCCCTCCCCGCAGGCTCCATCTCTTCCTTCCACCAGTTGAAAAAATCCTTCCGGGATCACTTCCTGGCCGGAAGGTCTCAGCCGCGCACCACGACATCTCTTCTGTCTATTCGGCAGAAGAATGACGAAGCACTCTAGGACTACATCCAGCGGTTCCGGACAGAAGCACTTCGCATCCCGCGCCTCGACGTCTCTTTAGCCACCAGTGCCCTCATCCAAGGCACTCGCGACGGCTTCCTTCAGAGGACGCTCGGGGGCCAGCAACCGCCTACCCTCACTGACCTCCTCTTCATCGCCCAACGCCACGCTGCGTGCAAGGAGAGTCTGGCAGTCAGCCGAGCCGAGCAGGCAAGCTCGCCCCGAAACGGGAAGGACCTTATCAGGTCATTTGGGTTCTCGGAAGAGGTTTCTACAAGCTGCCTACCTTCGGCGGCAAAACCATACCGAGAACTTGACATGTAAAAGGCTTATTATTTATAAAAGCCTCTCTGCTCAGCGTCCTTCTCTCTTAGCTGTTCTATCGGTTGATGTAAAGGGCGAACGGTACAACCCCTGGTCATGAGCTCTTCAGCTCGGAAGACCAGCGCGGTACCCGTCCTATGACAGAGGTGTTCGGTACAACCCTAGGTTGACGAGCTCTTCAGCTCGACCTGCGCGGTACCCACGAGCCTTTAGACACCGACGAATTCCGATTCGGACAAGAACACAGTTAGAAAAGAGAGGGAAAAAGGACAACGCTAGTTAAAGAAGTCGGGCGAACGATACAACCCCTGGTCACGAGCTCTTCAGCTCAGAAGACCAGCGCGGTACCCGTCCTATGACAGAGGTGTTCGGTTCAACCCCGGGTTGACGAGCTCTTCAGCTCGACCTGCGCGGAACCCACGAGCCTCTAGACATCAGTGGAACTCACCTTGCCTGCCACCAATTTAGCAGCCGCGCCCGCCAAAGCAACCTCACCTCGTTTACAGGCGCTCTGCAGCAAGACGTCGCCTCGTCGCAATCAACCGGCTGCTCTGTCCCAGGCATGAAGACATTTTCCCTCTCAAGTGCTCACGATCACATCCGAGCAGACTTGAGAGGGTGGGGGGCAAGTGTAGAGGCTATTTTCAGCCTCTTAGCCCATAGGCCCATCAAGACCCAACAAGGCAAAACGGCTATGGCCCTCGCGCCACGAGTCCTCGGCTTCAGCCAACCGGCTGCCGAACACGCTTCAGCTGCTAAGCGCCCAAGGGTCCCAGCGGTAGTTTCCAAACACCGCACAGGTTTGCTCGAATAGGATTTGCCCTTACCGAGCAGACCAGGCGGCTCCTGCTCGAACCCGCAATCACCAAAGCACCCGAGCACCGGACACCGAATGGCCTCCGCGCCGAGCACCCTCTAGGTCTCCAAGGGTAGTCTCTGGTTACCCCTCATCCTGTTCGGTTCAGACACTGTCTACCGAACAGGTTCTGCAGGAATCATGCCATAGACCCGCTGGCATAAGCAGCGCCCGGGTACCAGGCACCGAGCAGCGGACTCAGCTACCGAACAGCAGGTCTAGCCCACCGAGCAGGCTACCTACTCGGTACTTTCCGCTCAGGAAAATTCAAGGAGCCTTTCGCCCCCTTGCAGCGGTTATAACGGCTACACGGCACGCGCCCCACGATCAAGCAGCGCCAACCCGTAACTCCTCGCCAAGGACGCCAACCGGCGCGCCCTTTTCGGCATCATTAAGGGACATTCCGTCCCACTCCTTCTGTACCATCGCCTATAAAAGGACCAGGTAACCTCCGAACAGAGGTACGTCGTCTTGGACGCTCACACTCGCCCTCGCGCGACACACACGAGAACCCCCTTTCATTCAAGCCTTTTAAGTCTCATACTGACTTAGGCATCGGAAGGTTCCCCCCGGTTCTTCAACCGGGCCCCCCTGACCCAGTTCTGGTTTTGCAGGCTCCTGTCCGCACCGGCATTCGTCTTCCCCATCTTCTCCAGTGGAGGCTCGTTTGGCTCTAGCCCAAACAGGAACATGCCACCACAAAATCAAACCAAATTCAGATCCAATCTGAACCGAATCAAAGTAAATCAAAATTTCTTGAAATCAAACCAAACCAAATCGAAATAACGGTTTAATTTGAAAATAAATGGGTCTTTAGATTCTCTTAATCTTAAATAAAATTTTAATCACTTGTTTATCTAATAAATCATTATATATCAAATAAGGTTTGAAATAAAATACTAAATATTGATGATCATATTACCCTCCATAATATATATTTTTACATAAATATATTGAATAAACTTGATAGATATATACAAATTAAATATATTATTGTAATTCTTTTTAATTGATTTGGTTTGGTTTATAGAGTTTAGAAATCGAATCAAATCAATTTTTTTTCCGATTTGATTTAGAACCAAATTAAATGTTTTCCATGTTCAAACCGAACCAAATTAAAGTGAATCACTCGATTCTATTTAATTATTTGATTTGAACCGAATAGTGAACACCCTTAATCATAACAGCTCACTCCCTCATCTCGGGCTAGGTTGCTTATGCCAATCTCTCTCTTAAAAGGATTTTTGAGAGTCAATATCCATATAGCCGTTTGATTAGATATATGGTAATTTTTACGAACAAGTTAGTCCCTTTGACAACCCCCCCCCCCCCCCCCCCCCCCCACAAAAAAAACGCCTTTTTGTCTTTTTTAATTACTCAAACCCATTGTGAACCTACACTCCTTTCTTTGCTCCCTTCTCATGATCGCTCACTCCCTCATCAATGTGGGGCTAATTCCCTGTGGCAACTTGTCTCTTTATAAGAAACGAGAGTCAAAATATCCTTACAACCACTTTGATTAAATCCTTGCTAATTTTTAGAGACAAGTTAGATCCTTTGACAACCAAAAAAATTGAGGACCCCGGTTGGGTCGATCGGTTAGAACTCTTGCTTAAAAGCAAGAGGTCCCGAGTTCGATTCCTGGGGGGGGATTTACCTGATTTACATGCAATCCTCGAGGTATGTAAATCCGGGGTTTTTCTGGTCAAGTGGGGTAAGGGCAATACGGGTATACGGAAAGTAGGAGCTGCCAAGTCCTGACCTTGGAGTTCGCGAACACCAATCCTTGAGTCCGCAAAGCCACACGGGACGGGATTTCCTCGTTATCAAAAAAAAAAATACAAAAAATTTCAAGAAAACTCTTGCCCTGTTTCATTGTTCTCAAACCCATTGTTGACCTACCATCCTTTATTTGCGACCGCTCGCTTCCTCACCTCAGCCAACCTGTCGCCACATATATTCTCCTTAAATCGTACCAGGCGAAAAGGAAAGGCAAGAGATATGAAACCAAACAGTTCAAGTTTCTGTTAGATTTCAAAACGCCTTAGGGCTTCATATATACTAATTGTAAAAATTGGGAATCACAATTTATCTGGTATGCTTGAAATTACCTCAAGAAAAAAAGTACTTCTAAACAAAGTTGGTTGTATATTTTACATTTTCTATGACACAATATGGGACAATTCATACCGTATTAATCAGTCGACTAAAAATATCAAATTAATCAATCAATTTTCAGCTCTTTTTAAGGACCAAATAAATCACAAGATCTTAACATTGTCCTGACAGAAATCGGTCAACCGATAAAAAAAATTGATCAATAAATTTTTGTTTCTTTAAAAATCAAATAGATTATAAGATCTATACGTTCACCTGATAAAAAAAAATCGATCAATGAAAAAAATTGATCGACCAATTTTAGAAGAATTGATCAACCGATTTTAGATTTTATAAGCTCACAAATCATCAGACATGATACAGTACGACACGGCAAACGCTGCTTCCAAACACAACCTATAGGTTTTTCAAGTCAATTGTTACAACCAAGAAAGTTAGCAGTAGACAGCCCCAACGATTTATCATTCAAAACTCAATCGTTTCTCAAGAAATTTCACATTCTACTTATGTTTTTTATGGTCATATTTACATATATATACATAATATATATAAATATCCTATGAGACGTTATACTTTTCACTTAGGCCCTCTTGGTTCCGATATGGGAAGGATTGAAAACTTGTTCAGCTCAAAATGTAAGGAAGGTGTCAAATATCAAAGTTTAGAGGGATGCATAGAAGAGTGGGAGGTGATTTCGGGATTGTGTATGCAGTCGGTTATCCTTCTTTCTTAACACACTCAAAAGTTTCGTATGATAAAAAATAGAATAGAGCGGGATTATAAATGATGGATAAGATCTGTTGCAATAAATATACGATTGCATTACGAATCAAAATATAGGATAGAAATGTGAGAGAATCCGAGAGTTCCTACATTTTACGAACATCAAAGCATTTTTTCCAGATAATTACCCAAGAACCGGCTGGCACCTTCAAGATGTGCAGCAGTAGCACGAACGAACCTCTACCTCGCTGCCATAGCCCGGGGGAGGTCCGTTTTTGCCATCCCACGTTATGGACGGTGTACGGATTCATTAAAAAACACACACTGGGTATTGGTAGGGCATATTATTTAATGGATCTTTTTGAGAAAAACCTATATTTCTTTCATATTTCCAAAAAATCATAATTCTTTCTATTTAATAGACCCACCACCTACAATTTACACTGCTATTCTGAATATACATGAGACGGAAATGAAAGTCGGAGATCAAGCTTATGCCTTGACATGAGGAGGTCATGGAAGTCGGGTGGCATAAGCTGACCTCGACATCACCAAGCAAAACACTAAAGAACCTGTACAAGAACCAGGTTAGACGAATTGAAAGCAGCTCTGATCTGATAGCAAAACTGTGAGATTGAAGAAGATCCCGCAAGTTATCGCGCAGTGAGTCCCGGTAGCCAAACAAACGAACAAAACTGCTGCCGCTCTCCAATTGCAAGTAGGGAGTGCATAAATGCGGATTGCTAAGTTTTGGTATTACTCCTGTTATAACTCAGCTTCTCTAGCAGCTGTTGTATGGTGACAGAAGCATCCTACAAGGGAAGGAAAAGACTGTCAATTTACAATTAATCCATCCACAGATATGCAATACTTGCTTCACATCCAGGGGTTCAACAAATCTTAATCAAGATGCATTCATGCAGCTCATTGACCACTTGGTGTGGCAAGCCCTTCGGAGCAAATAGATAGACCCCTTGAAGACTGATGTGATGCATCAGATAGGTCGACGTAACATAAGAACCAATTTGCAGAAACATGTGGACGATAGGAACATAAAATAGCGAATTGAAAATAATAAAAAAAGAATCAAAATGACATATACAGGTTATGATTGAAATATGCAGATTCAACATAAAATACATATGTTAGGAACGAAATGTAGGGGAGAAGAATGAAATATATGGGTTAGGATGCGCAATTCATTCATATCCACTATATCTATTCCGAACACTGTTTTGCATGCATAACCTATATACTTAACCCTGATTCCTTATTTTTTTTCATTTTGACCCTCGTTTTCGTCCCGAACCTCTATTACAAAATTGGTGGTTTGTACTACATGACATTATGAGTGCCATGGGGCTGATGGTCGGTTCCACAGGGCTTCTCACACCATGTGGTTCAATGTAACTGCAGCATGCGACTTGACTAGGATTTGCTGCACCCTCGGCTGTGCAGCAAGTATTATCATCCATCAAGAAACCCATGTAAGAAAGACACCAGCACATGATGTATGAGGTTCTGACCTTTAACTTCTTTCTCAAGTTTTCTTCCTCCATATCTCTGCGACTTCGTTCCTCAGAAAATACATCAATCAAGGCTTCCTGTTCTTTGTTTGCCTCTTCCAGCTTCTTCTCTGCTTCATCAAGCTGCTTGTGTAGAAACGCGAAGGGAACAAATGATGAAGCCAAATTGTATTAGAATTAGACATAATATACACCAAAACATACATCGTGCAAATGATCATTAGAAACCAAAGGAAAGATTTGGAATAAACAAATAGCTTTACAGCTTCAAAAATGGATGGACATAGCATGGAAGCAAAATGTAGAATCATCCTACAAGAATCGTGCTTACTTTCTCAGCTAATGATTTCCTTTGGTCCTCCAGTTTCTTCAACCTAGACAAATATAGAAACCATTTATATCATCTTCAAGTTCCACGAAACTAAATACACCATACAATCATCAATATCAATGTCTGAGAAAAGCAGCTGCATAAATAAAAAGATAATGCAGAAAGCCAATCACCTGTCTTTTAGTTCATGATTTTCATATTTCAGCTGTTCAAAGCTTTTAACATCAACATTTTGGAGCTTGTGTTCATGTCCGTTACAAGTGACACTAGTTTCCTGAATCAAACAGAGTTGTAAAAATAGTAAGAATAGTTCTAAAATCTGGAAGCAACGACAACCTATTTGCATAGCAGATAGGCTGTGAACACAATTTTCTGAATACAAAAGATATGGCACCTACGGATGCAACATGTGATGCATTTAATAGAGAAGAATAGCAAACAAAAATCATGACAAGTGCAAATTGACAAAGTATATCTAGATGACTATCAAGAACTTTCAAATTGGAGCAAGATACAGGAATTCTATAATCTACCAACACCAAAACACGGAAGGACAAGCCTGTGGAACTTGTATTTGACGTGAATGTGTAAAAGATCTAGTGGGAGACAAAGATGATGACAGAAGAAAGAAGGAAACAAAGCATATTCAAAATGCAGAGGCATCGCAACCTGAATGACTAATGCACCATCATTGTCCAAAGTTGCATAGTAGATTACCTTTGAGTGTGACCTGGTAGCAGGTGGCCCACTTGAGGCAGAAGTCCTGGAACCATTAGACACATTTAAAGTTTGCCCAGCAATAACATTATCAGAATCAGAGTCGCTCTCGTCGCCTGGATATGTCTGTCTATGTTTTTCCCCTGAGTTGCTGAGTTTCTTTCCAGATATTTTCGCACGTTTCATTACACTTCCCCAAGAAGAAGTAATGTGTCCATTTGCACATTTGCCATCCTCCATTGTACTAAGTTTGGCTGGTGACCTGTGGCCTTTCTCACTTGATCTTTGAAACTGGATTGAATTCTTTGCGAGAACTGCCTCAGGCGAAGTTTCTGGGTGGTAACATGCATTAATGTCAATAAACAATACACTGTCAATAAAGATTATTTTATCAAAGAAAATGGAGAAAATGGCATCATTGTATCCAATAAGTCTGGTACATGTACAAGCCAGGCCTTTCATTAGTAGTTTCTAAATAATTTAAGAAAAGCAAAGAACAATAAACGAACATAAATTGTAATTAAAGAAAAGAAGCAGCAAATTACAGTCGTAGATACCTCTGTCAGATTTATCATTTGGAAGTTTTTTCCTTGTCTGTTGACCACTATAACCAACCAAATGGCTATGCTTTCCCCTAAGTACAAGAACAGACGGCATCATATTAGTTAAGGTAATAACGAGACCGAATGCTTCCCCTGCAAAACTACAAGCAGAAGCTAAACAAACCAGTAGTTCTTTTGCATCTGAACCAATCGTGCTTCAAGCCTAGCCAGCACAGTCGTGCGTTCAAAATCTTGTTTATCATGTGCTGGTTCAACAAAATTTGCCTCCAATACACCTGCAGTTGAAAGTCATTTGAGTAAGAAATCACAGCAAATGAAGATAACCTAACAGTAAACATACAATGAAATAATACCTATGACTCCACGTCCACCGCTTCCAGAAGCATTCCAGACCCTCCAGAAAGGCTGAGAAAACACGAGTTATGTTTATTATGATATGAAGAACTTAATATGATACATGCCAGTAAAAGACTACAATAGAAATGAACTTAGACCGTAATTCAGTAAAGCAGTGAAATCTCATATGACTAAAGGTAGCATCTCATTTTATATACTTTATATGTGATTATTACACCAAGAAAATATCTTACACAATCTAGTCTAGTGTTCCAATCATTAATACAAACTTACACGTGTCAGCTTTTAAAATGAGGATCCTAAAAACAAACAGGTGAGAGCTTTTGCAGTATTTGTTAAGTAGTTCAGCAGGGATGGACATTCCAGATAACTGTTTAAGCTCTTCTAGAAACCACACTACGGTGATGTCTAAGTTTTCAAATTACATCCAAACATCCAGTTGACACCATAAAAATTGCACTAGAAAATTTTGTAAAAAGTAACCAACCTTTATAAGCCGGTTCTTGTGATAGACGTTGAAGCCCTGAACATCAATGTGTTCTTTAGCATCCTTTACAAAGCCAATTGTCACAACAGCAACCATCTATCACATATAAATAGTAAAATCAGCGATACTGCCAGCCAATGCAATGAGACATATTATGAGAGGCAAGCCAAAAGTGTACACACATTTGGATCCCTTGGAGTGCCATTGCTCGTATGATGTGGTTTGTATGTAACTTCTTGTCTTATCATCATATCATTGACAATGTTGTGATGCTCAATTTCCTTCCCACGCAAAATCATTTTGAAGTCTTGAGGAAGTCTGAGATAGAGAATTGATGCATAGCTCTGTACAAACAAGAGAAGAAAAGGTAAACTCATAATAAAAAAAGATGCCTTTTCATGTTAAAAGACTCCACATTTTACTCATCTAGAAAATGCAGAATTTAGCTTTTGTAAGCAAAATGAAAACATTAATATGTTTAATAATGTGATCAATTGATCCCTGTAATAGGGAAATCTACTACACTTTTCTGTCTTCCAGTATCATATGTGTTCATCTCCCTTTTCTAAGCAAGTGTTTGCAATTACTAGATCATGGAAATCACAAAATCGAGAATGGTGTCCCTCGTACCACTTGTTTTACCCAAACCAAAGCCTCCACGGACTCCCATATAACCTTTGTTACTTTTCTCCCATATGACTGTTTAGGTCACCCTATCACGAATATCTTGGATTACCCCATCCAATCATCCATGTCCAAATTTGTTTTCAATATTCTCTAATCTCACCTGTTGTGAAAAGGCTAATTACAATTAAACTCTGTTCACCTATCACAAGTTCAATAAATGTCCATGCACCTCTATATTGACTTCGACTTTATCATATAAACGTTTACCTACAATAACAATTACATGATTTTTGTTGTTACTTTAATGGTTCTACACATATGCAATGTATTCGACATTCAACCCTTCTACTTGTAGTCAACAAAGCCTATCTTACTGTCGATGACAGATTATTTTCCAAGGTTAATCAATTATCGGGTGTCAATAATCAATTAGTTCCTGAGGTTAATCAATTATGTAGTGTCGACAATCGATTAGTTCCCTAGATTAACCGATTATGTTTCATATATATTCGATTATGTTTGTCATATAGTCGATTATATTACCATTATGTTTGACATAATTGATTATGTTACTGTTAAGTCAAGAGTTATCTTATTTTTCCCTGTAACATGTGGTGCGCCCTGATTGTGGTGGGCACTTTGGTCATTGTAATATTGGGCAGTTATTCCAGTTAAACTATAAACCGTAGTTATGGCACACTGGGAAAGTTGAACCAGAACTCCAAGTTTTTCCAGTGCGCAGGCTTTCTCCTATCTTCATCTTCCTGGTGTTTTCACTTACCAATTAGGCAGTCACAACAAAAACTGTAAATGATTTAGAGAGGAAAACATACATGGCAAGAAGACAACTAGGAGAAACTGCAGCCAAGTACAATCCAAAATCAAGACATCAATTTATTAAGAAATGACCTATAAAATCACCAAACATGTGTATGGATTGATACAAAAGTATAGTTGTCAAGGTGGTCACCTAGGACCCCTAGCCAGGAGCCTTCTGAAGCCCAAGGCACTGGCCTGCGTTGTTTGAACCCAAAAAGAAGGGCTAGGCACCAAGGTTTGCCATATCGGATCTCGGCTTTGTCTCGGGAGGGTCAAAGAGAAGAGATCTCGGTAAGATCTCGGGAGATCAGGATAACATAAAAGTGTGGATCACATAGGTTCACATAGATAATTCCTTAAAGAACATAGATAATTGCATACATTCCCAAGTCTCAACTATGAATGACATAGGTTCACATCATGGTTTGTTGGAACGTCAATTCGAACCGAATCGGGTTCACCTTGATTCGATCCAATTCGTATGGAATCGGTCCGATTTGCATAGGATTATTATATATATATTTAATATAATACAAATAAATAAATAAAGAAACTAGAAAGTGAATTCTCATGAGTTTGGGTGATGATAGTTTAGGTTTGACCAAATCTTGAGAGGTCTCAAGCAGACTAAGTGTTGTCAGTAGGAGAGTGGCTCTCTTGGAGAAGTCACATGCACGTTTGACTTTTTTTACCGGACTTTAGATTTTTAGTGTTCCATGTGGTTTATTTGAATTATCAAATTTTTAGATATGCTAAATTATGAGAGATTAGAAAGTTAACATTTCGCTAAAATCATCAAAATCACGATTTTCTTCTTCGATGGGAGAGTTGACTTTTTATTGGTAAAAGATATGATTTTTTTGATATTTTTATTGGATTCAAATGGGGGGTACTTTCTTATTTACATGTAATATCTTAAGTAAATGAAACTATAAATACTAACATTTACAACCCTGCCTGAAGAGATCCTGACAACCCTACCTGACTCATCTCGGCCTTCTCGTTTCTCGGGAAGGGGCCGAGACCGATATTCTCGCGAGAATCTCGCGAGATTGCTTACCATGCTAGGCACCAGCCTGGGCACCTGGACATGCAGGATCCATTTACAGATCCTTCTAAATTTCAGTTAGGGGAACTCCACGCCCAACAAGGAAGGATGCTACCCCCCTTTGTGTCCCCCAAACCCTACCACCTGAAGGTGAAGTTGGTCAGTTGCGAAATTGGGCCAAAGCTAGATCAGACTTTCAACTCTCCTTCAGCAGATAATGCTCCCATTTGCCACCTGTTGACAATGCGGAATTCTCTCTCTTTCTTTTTCTTTCTTTGTTTTTCCTTTTTTTTATGCAGGCGTGTCAATCTGTAAAATAGACATTTAAAATTCACTTAATGCGGATATATACATGTCCATTTACTGGACAACATTTATTCCGCGCGGTTTATTTTATCAGGCGATTAGGGTTTCATGTACTGGATATTTCTCCACCGACCAAAGGAGCTATTGGTCGGACTGTTTAGGTCACCCTATCACGAATATCTTGGATTACCCCATCCAATCATCCATGTCCAAATTTGTTTTCAATATTCTCTAATCTCACCTGTTGTGAAAAGGCTAATTACAATTAAACTCTGTTCACCTATCACAAGTTCAAGACCTCTTGCCATTAGCTGACATCATCGAGTTCTTTCCGTCATTTCTTGACTTTTCCGAGCAGTTCCAAATATTTCTGTCATTAATTGACTTTTCCCGGATGCTTTTGCCATTTCCTGACGTTCGCTGACATTTCTGCCATTTCTTGACTTTCTCGAACATCTCTGCCATTTCTTAGCTTCCTTGGACATTCATGCCATTTCTTGACTTTCTCGGACATCCCTGCCATTTCTTGGCTTTCTCTGACAGCTCCTGCCATTTCTTGGCCTTTCCGAGCGATCCCAAGTACTTCCAACATTTGTTGACTTTCCAAATTGCTACTGTCATTTCTTGGCGTTCCTAAGTGCTTCGATCATTTATTGACTCCTCAAGCGTCTTCATTGCTTATGGGCATACACGAACATTTTCGTCATTTGTTGACTTCTCCGAACATCTTTAGCAAGTGGGATCTCCCAAGCCCGACCCAGGAGAGCGCACGCCGCTTCATAGAAGTGAAGTGGGTACCGCTCCACTGAGTCGTGCCAACGACATTCCCATTTTGAGCTATATCGCCTTTGCAACTTACCAGGGGCTTCGTGCCATTTTTTTGGACCGACCAAGGGCTTCCATGCAATTTTCCCCACAATCGAGGTATTTCTACCATTTCTTTCAATAGCAGGGGTATTTCTGTAATTTTCTCCTGAACAGAGGGTTCTTCTACAATGTCTCCTTGAAGAGAGGTTCTTCTGCAGTTTCTGCACTTTTAGGGGTCTTTCTATAATTTTCTGCGTAGCAGAGGGACCTCCTTGCAATTTTGCACCTTTCGAAGACTTCTATACAATTTCCAACCCTTCAAAGACATTTTTGCACTTTTCCCCACAAACTGGGATATTTATGTAATTTTCTGCTCTTCAAGGGCTTTTCTGCAATTTTCTGCTCTTCAAGGACTTTTCTGAAATTTTCTGCCCTTCAAGAACTTTTCAGCAATTCCCACAAATCGGGGGCTTCAGTGCAATTCTTGGACAGCAAAGGGTTCTTTTGCAATTTTGCACTCTTCCAAGGACTTTTTTACAAAACACCATGTGCTCCAAATTTCAACAAAATGCCTGCTCCTTTGCACTTGGAGGTGGGGCAGCAGCCCCCTTGGAGAGCCCAAGGCCCCAAGGGCCAAAATCTCCCAAGACTTCAAAGGGTTCCAAGCCCCAACGATGGCCAAAGACTCGCTTCAAGGTAAGACCCCCCCCCCTCCCTTTTATAGAGATGGGTAGGGGTAGGATGGACCGGAGGTGAGATGTCTCCGGTTGGGTTTGGACCGGAAGTGGGTGCCTCCGGTTGGGGTATGGAGAGGGACCGGAGGTGGGATACCTCCAGTTGGGTTTTTGGACCAGAGGTGGGTGCCTCCGGTTGGGTTTGGACCGGAGGTAGGGTACCTCCAGTTGGATTTTTAGAACGAAGGTAGGTGCCTCCGCTGGGTTTGGACCGGAGGTGGGTGCCTCCAGTTCGGGTATGGAGAGGGACCGGAGGTGGGGGTTTGTTGACACCAAAAATATTCATTAAATCTTTTTGAATATTTTTGGTGATAAATAAATTATACATAGACAAATGTGCTAATCATGGCGTAAAATGATATAAAACAATGGCCATGTGATAAGGGCAAAAAGGTCAAAACAGCCCCCGAAATTCCAAAATTCTTGAAAACATCAAGTTTCTAGGAATTTTCAGAAATTTTTGAAAACCAAAATTCCAGAAATACCTAAAACCAGAAATTCCTGAAATATTCACACTTCCTGAAATATCCCATGCCAGGGCGAAGCCTGGCTGATCCCCATGGGTCCCCACGTTGACCGCATCACACCCACATGCGGGGTCTCCCCCCCCCCCCTTCCCGCATGTCGGCCAACATCCCGCCCGAGCACCGTCAGCGCAGAACCAATGTTTCCTTCAGGCTCGATCCAGCGCCCCTGAAACATCTGCGATTTGTGAACTGCCGCTGTGTCCGGCCCTGGTTGTCAGGTCACCAGGCCGCAACGCAGATGAACCATTCGGGAACTGAGGCTATCAATGAGATGGAGCATCTGTACCTGTATCTTCCCATATATCCGCAGGAGTTTAACCAGCCGCGACGCCCAAGGACACCCCCGCGCCGGCACCCGCGAAGGCCAACTGTCTCACCCCCGCATGAGCATCACGTGGACCCAGTGGTTGGTGAGTTTGCTGGTTTGACATTGGAGGCAACCAAGGCTAGCGTACACCTTCCCGTATCGCCTACCCCACGCCCGGTGCATGTCCCCGCTCTTCAGCAGGTCGGTAAGTCGTTGTAGACTCGTTCCACCTTGCTTGTTAGTACATGTTTAAATATGTTCCCGTGCATGTGTGAGTTAGGATGTCTAGCCCATTTAATAAGTTTCAAATTCACTGCTGAAAGGGTGATGTGAGAACCCACCCGTGGTGCCAAGATTGCAATATTTGAGCATGAAATTGAGGCCCTAGGCTATCGGTAGTTCTCACTACCATCGGTCTGTAGCACTTCTTTGCTGCGTGGGGCGGCTTGGTCGAGTAGTTTCTTGTTATATTACGTATTTATTCTCTTGCTACACCTGTGAAGATGCGTGTGAATGCCGCAAACTTATGCTGTTCATTGCTGATCGATCGTCTTGGCTAGCGTGAGAGCATGTGTGATAAGTTGCCCCACGTCAGTTTACTTGCAATAAACTTTACATATAGGAATGAATGGATTTATTGAGTTATACAATAATTTGGCACATAGGAATGAATAGCTTTATGAATATACTTTCATGCACCCATTTAGGTGATATTTACACATATATTCATATCTTTTAACTATACACTATTTAATAATATAAGGTTTATGCACCCATTTAGGTGACACATATATTCATTTTTTTTTAACTATGTATATTATTTAATAAAAAAGAGCCTCAATCGCCTAGGCCATAGCCTAGGCCTTTGAGGCTGAGACGACCCCTGGTCGCCTCACAACTCTGACTACATAGTTCATAGCACCAATGGCGAGCCACAAATAAATATATAGAAGATCCTCAGAGACCTTTAAAAAAAATTTGGAAGGCCAGGAGTGAAGAACCCCTTGCAAACAAAACATTTCTGGGGAGATGGCTATGGAAATTAATGACTAACAAAGAAACCAAGAGCAGAAACAGTAAGAAATTAAACAGATTCTATCTGCAGACTAAAAAGTCAAGGCCACAGATCTTCTATCTGGAAAAGAATTGGGTCATCTGGCTAAAGAATTGAGCAGGGTACAGTTATAAGGTGCATCACATAGAGAAGATAGTTGAAGGTAGAGGAAAAACAGGAATAGTTCTCTTGCTACTTTGAAGTGATGTTCAGAACTTCAGATAAACACAGATAAGAAATATTGAGTGTCACCCGCCAACTTGTCAGAAATTGAAGGCCTGCTTTTTTACTTGGTAAAGAAGAACAAGTTATCCGGGTTTAGAATGGGTTGTACCTAGAATCATGGAATGAAAAATCGGCTGGATCGGCCGATTCTGGCCGGATCGGGATCGGCCATGGCCAATCTGGCCTATTCTGGCCAATTCCGGCCAACCCAGACGATTCCAGCCAGATCGAGATCGGCGTGGTCCAATCCCCGACCCCGGAAAAAATGGTGTACCCAATGGTGGGGACACCTGAGCGTTGGACCGGGCTGACAGGGTCCCCAAGTTTACCGCAGACGGAGGAGACAAGCAGCGACGACGGCGTCCATTTGGCTGGACGACTTACTTTCGTGTCACTAGCATGTTTATTTTATGAGTAGGATATTTAATAGATGTAATAAGGCCCATATGAGGCCCATTAGTACTTTTTCCATTTTCTGTGTATTTTCGGGTTCGAATTTAGGTTTATTTTAGGCTTGAGGGTATTTTAGTCCATGGGCTAGTAGGGTTCCCTCCCTATAAATATAGTTGTAATATCTTGTTTTAGCGAGTAATGAAGATTTGAAAAAAGCTTTGACAACAGCCTCCACGTCTTCTCCTTTAGCGGGGTGGAATCCCCAAGATGGAAGCCCAACCAGTCCCATCAACTTCTTCCTCCTCGCTCTGCCCAACCATTTCTGTCTTCTTCTTCCTCCACGCTCTGCGGTGCCGCATCATTTTTGGTACTAGAGCCCATCACAATTAGAGGTGAACACGGTCAATTCAATCCGAGTTGGCTCATTTTTTGGTCAACCCGAACCGAACCGAATCCCAAGGTCAATCTGAACTGAACCAAACCGGTTCGGTTCGGTTTAAACCAAAGTCTATTGCCTTTTATAACACAGCCGCGCGCTTGGCTTGATGGCTAAAGTGCTGGCCCTTCAAATAAGAGGTTGGGTGTTCGAATCTTGGTTTTGGCATGTTTTTGACAGAAAATCTCAATTTTGACACATTTTTTGACAAAAAAACATGTTGTAAGAGGGCAGTTTCGAACTCACGGTGCCTGTGATGCGCCATGCAACCCTGCGCTAGCCAATTGCC
Source organism: Colocasia esculenta (assembly GCA_014218235.1). NCBI lineage: Eukaryota > Viridiplantae > Streptophyta > Magnoliopsida > Alismatales > Araceae > Colocasia > Colocasia esculenta. The sequence goes on along the minus strand of CM024763.1, from coordinate 24,168,274 downwards.
CTACATTATGTTTGAGTTATTAATGCACATATTATATATATATTCGGTTCACTCGGTTTCAGAAAGTGAAACCGAACCGAACTGCGTAGGGGTCCAAACCGAATCAGACCAAACCGGTCGGTTCGGTTCAGTTCGATATTTCGGTTTAAATCGAATTATGAACAGCCCTAATCACGATCCCCACTGCGCCTTCTCTTCTTATTTTCCTCTTCTCACCTGCCAGACCCACAGCCGCAGACCACCGCACGTTGGCCCTCCATGCGCCTTGCAGATGCTCTCCGCTCCATCTCTTCTTCCTGATTTTTTTCTCTTTTACTCGTTTCGACCTAACCACCTCGTCGCATACCCCCCCCCCCATCGACGCAACCCGTAACCGGCACCCACCCCGTGTTTAACCACCCCCTCCCTCTCCACCGCCTCTCGCTGCGACTGTCGCTTTCGCCTTCCCCACGTCGCTTGAGCGGACCGGGCTTCCGCGACTCCCCGCAAGGCCATCGTCGACCACTCCGCGCCCTCTCGCCTCCCCCACGTTGCTTGAGCGGACCAGGCTTCGTTGCCCAAGAGCCACCTAACCCTCGCCCACGTGCGTAAGCCTGGCCGCCTTCGTACCTCCTGGGCCCGCGACACGACTCCTCGCCCATCCACGCACCGGACTTCGACGCAGCCCACCTACAACGGCCCACGCCACCCCTGTGTAGCTGTTCCTGACGTTTGGCCGCATCTTCAACAACTGTTCGGGCCACCGAACGTCGTCCTACTACATTGGATGAACCCGCACGGTGTTAAGAACGTCGACAGAGGTCACCCGCTGCACTTCTACCTACCGGTGTTTCCACACAAGGTGTTCCAACCGCGTCGACCACGCACACCCCCAAGCCAGCAGCCTCACCCCCTCAAGAGCGCTACGTGGAATCCGTGCAGCACTCCCTCGCTATGTTGACGATCACACCCACCCCGGACTGTAGCACGCAGACCAGTATTAGCAGGCGCTCAACCTCAACCCTGTGACTCCAAACGTGTACGCTCACTTTCGGTGGACCTCGCTCTTCAGCAAGTCGGTTAGCGCTTACGGCTCGCTCTCATCTCTTGCTCGTCTTGTATTCGATTAAATTTGTCGTCGTGAACGAGTGGTAGGAACATCTAGCCAGTTCAAATTATTGTTACGGACTTTGTGAGTTAGTTGTGACCATCTCTTGAAAATCAGTTTGTTACATTAACATTGGAATATCATTACTAAATGTGGAAAAATCTTTGATTGCTTGGAAAATGTTTCGAACTGCGAGGTTCAGCAAAATCTGAATTTTGTAGCATCTGTTTAAACGCACTCACATTCCTAGACACATGCACGATATAGTAATTGCTGCAACTTGATTAGTTCGCTCTGTTGATCTCACTCGTGGTATGTCCGTCGTGTCGTAGTGGTAGTCGCAAGTTAAAGAGTTTTACGAGCATGTTAGTTTTACATTAACTTTCTGATTTTTTTTTTAAAAAGTGTTATGTCGTCAGTTAGTCGTTGCATGTTAGTTTGTGTCTCATGCCCACACGTAGCGGTACTGAATATCACATTTCGGTGCCGATGTCTAGATCTCAACAAGCAATGTCAGGGAACCGTCTTCCCCCTCAAGGCGCTCATGCCAACCCTCCTGGGGACCCGACCTTGACCGAGTTGGTGCGGCAACTCAAAGAGGAAATCCGTAGAATAGACCAACATATGAGAGAGGGTTTTACCGGTATAGAGGAGAGGGTCACCGAGTCTGATTGTACTGTGCAAGGGATTGTGGGTCGCATTGTGGCCTTAGAAGGGGTTATTCGTGAACCGATGAGAGATCAAGCCGTTGAGAGACCCCAACCTCAACACCCCCTTTCCCCTGTTGCCCATCGGCACCCTCAGCCTATGGTAGCCTTAGATGGTGATCGGTGTGGTCGATACAATGACTACGACCAGGACAATTTTGAAGAGGAGATTGATGAAAACCCCAAGGTCCCTATTGCTCGTAAGTATGGGAGGTATGGTAGGAGGCCAAATAGGGAGTTTGATGAGGATGAGCGATGGGCATATCGGGATAGAGACCATGACATCCGGAATGCCCGCATCGAGCCTCCCAATTTTGACGATTCTTTGGAACCTCAAGAATACTTGGACTGAAAGGCTAAGATGAACTGCTATTTTGATTGGTTGGGAATGTCCGACCCTCGGCGAGCTTTCTTCGCCAAGACCATGCTAAGGGGTCGAGCATTAACCTACTGGACCAATCTTGAGGAGCGTCTTGCTCAGAGGTATGAGGAGTCTATTGATACATGGGATGAGATGAAGGTCAGGCATCGTGAGAAGTACAACCTGAGACGTACCGTCACCGATTGATTGATAGATGGCAGAACATCTCACAAGGCTCTAGGAAAGTGTCGGAGTACATTGATGAATTTGATGATCTATTATTAAGGTATGGAGCCCGTGAGGAGGGTGCATTAACCCTTTCCCGTTTCCGGAGAGGCCTGCATCGGACTTATCAACAAGAGCTTTTACGTCAGCATGTGACCGCTTGTTGAACGGCAAAAGTGTGACACGTTTACTTTAGCGGAAATTATAAAATCCATCAGATGATGGTCCGGCGACTTGGCTAATTGAAGCATATTTTGGCGGACGATGGTTCGAGCCGTGGACATGATGAAAGGGGCCGTTGGGCCACGAAGATTAAATGTTGGTTATCAACGGGCCTGGTTACAATACATTATCAGCAGCCTGCTCAGAGGCCAAAAAGTTGTGATCTAAAATGACCCCAAGGTTATTTAAGTTACAAACTTATTAGCGGGATCCTTCCCCAAAATTCAGCAGGGAAATTCCGGCCCTTAAAATGGTGCCCGGAGTCCCGGTTAAAATTAAAGTACAAGAAGAACATGTCTCCGTTCAAAGTACGAAGCACGGAAAAATCCGACAGCACAAGGTCTATAGACCGAGTATGAAGGACAAATACAAAGAACAAGCTTGAGGAAGAACTCCGAGGCTTGCAAAGGCACCCTCTGATCGGGCAGAACTCCGAGAAGTTGGGGCGAAACACCAAGGAAACAGAGCCGGACTCCAGCAGCACCTCCGGCAGCACAAGGTCTATAGACCGAATACAAAGAACAAGCACAAAGAACAAGCTCGAGGAAGAACTCCGAGGCTTGCAAAGGCACCCTCCGATCGGGCAGAACTCCGAGAAGTCGGGCGAAACTTCAAAGAAACAAGCAGGACTTCAGCAGCACCTCCGGGCTCCAACAAGTCCTGGAATTGAGGGTGTAGGGGGGGTATTTATAGACAAAATCCCCCCCTCTCTCCCCTTTCTTTCCATCGGTTAGGTCCCCCTAACCGATGGGGACCTCACAATGAGGTCACCATCGGTTAAGGGGGGGTCTCCCCCTAACCGATGGTGACCTCAACATGAGGTCACCATCGGTTAAGGGGCTAACCGATGGTGACCTAAGCATGAGGTCACCATCGGTTGGGGCACCCTCTCTCTCCTCTCCCACGCAATGTAAAGGGGTTCATCCCCTATAAATACCCCCCCCCCCCCCATTCCATAAGGAAAGGGGATCTTCAACTTGCTCCGGCGAAGCCCTGTTGGGAAAATCCCAGGAAAATAAAAAAAAAAGAGCATTTGCTCATTCCCTCTCTCATTCTCAAATCCCTCCCGTCCGGTGTGTGAAGGTACAAATCCCCTTCTTTAGCCCGATAGGCCAGGCGCGGAAAGGAGAGCGGTCGGCGTAATCGTCATCAGCATTCCTTCTTAATCTCCATCCCCCACATCGAGCAAGTCTCTGTGGGGTGATATTCCCGGGGTTTAAATGCTGTCCATATCGAGCGAGTCTCTATGGACACATGGTATTTAAATACCCATGTTCTCCCCGCCCATCGAGCGAGTCTCTGGGATGGTGGATTTTGTGCTTATATGTATATGTTTTCTTGAGGAGACTCTGCACAAGCGGAGGTTCTGCCCAAGGACATATTCGTATATTCGCAAATTTGTGTTCTTATATATATGTTTCTTAAGACGAAACTCTGCCCAAGCGGAGGTTCCGTCCATGAACACATATATAAAGATCACAAATTTGTAATTATACAAATATGTTCCTTAGGGAGAATCTCACCCGGGCAAAAATCTCTCTCAGGGGACGTATCCATGTAAATACAAACTCGTGTTATGTGTATATGTTTCTTAGAGGAAACTCTGCCCAAGCGGAGGTTCTGTCCGAGAACATATTTGTATATTCACAAATTTATGTTCTTATGTATATGTTTCTTAGAGGAAACTCTGCCCAAATGGAGACTCCCCTAAGAACATATCCATAAAATCACAAATTTATGCCTATACGCATATGTCTCTTAGGAGGAATCTTGCCCGGACAAAGTTCCCTCTAAATTCATATCCGTATAATCACAAACTTCATGTTTATATAAATGTATTTCTTAGTGGAATCTCTGCCCAAATAGAGACTCTGCTCGAGAATATATCTATATAATCACAAATATGCCCCGTTTGTATATGTTTCTCAAAAAAAAAGGACTCCGTTCATACGGGGGTTCCTTCTTATCGGATACTCTGCTCAAGTGGAGATGCCGTTTGAGAATATATTTACAAAAATGCAAATTTGTGTTTATACACATATATCTCTTTAAGGCAAAGTCCCTCCGGGTAAAGTTTCTCCCGAGAATACATGGATATAAGCATATGCCAATATGTAAATATCTCTACAAGGACACCCTGCCTAAGTGGGGACTCACCAAGACATATTCACATATTCAAAAATAATAATAATAAAAAGAGGGGTTGTGATAATATACACACATCCAAAGAAAAAGGGAAATAAGACAGGAACCGTGCTCAGATACCCCAAATGGGAGCACATATGCACCTCCACGAGAGATATACCCGTGGAAATGGACTTCGGACAAAAATCACAAATATGACAAGAACTTCCGTGGAGATACATCCATATGATCTCCAGAAATTGCACCCGCACAAGTACGAAATGAGGAGAAAAGAAACTCTACCTCAAACTCGGACTCTGCTCAGAAATGGCATTCTAAAAGAACCTCATATAAAAATTTGCACAGTCACCCTTCTAATACGGAAGTGTTGCTCTGGGTTATAATACCCCCAAGTTCTGAATCAAAATCCACGGGCATATACCCGTTCATAATGATAATCCCCATGTTTCCCAAAATAAAAATCCATAATCAACCTTTTGCAAAAAGGAGAAAAAAGACCTCAAATCGGTCCACGGGTATATACCCGCTCCCCTTTTCAAAAGAAATCAAACTTTGGACTCCCAAAAAGGCAGTCATTTCAAAAATAAAATATCCAAAACAAAAGCATTTCAAAGCAATCAAAAGAAACAAAAACATGTCATAATCAGGGTTTTCTAAGAAAAAGCATGTATATTTTTCTCGTCCTTTACTATGAAATGGTATTCAGGTTTAGACCGGTATCAAATAATACCAAGTGTCCTAACTCGATGTAAATGTAATATCGATTCCGGTCGATGGAGACAGAGGTCCAGCACATGCTACCCTAATTGCCTGATGAGAATAGACATGGGACTCAAGAAGTTCAGATAAAAAACGGCGCACCCGTCCGTTCGCGGACACACCCGTCCGTTCCACGGACACCATACCCGTCCGTTCGCGGACATACCCGTCCGTTCCACGGACACCATACCCGTCCGTTCCACGGACACCATACCTGTCCATTCCCCGGACACCAAAATTCTTCTCCCGCATTGCGCGGATTCTTTTTCTGTCTGTTAGACAGGCTGGCACGCCCCCGCAAACATCAAAATATAAAACAATAAATACATACGCCAAATAAAACGAATGAACGCAATCCACCGCGATATTTTCATAGGAGATTTTTCCCCGTGTCAACAGCTGGCACGCCCGGTGGGACCTCTTCTCACCATTCATAGTAAAAAGGATGAGACTTGTATGTTGTTTATGAAAATCCTGATACTGCTATTTCCTTTTGAAGGTACTCAAAAAGAAACAAATCTCACACTGTTGGAGATGGCCGTCACTTATGGACCGCTAGTCGTCAACGACCATGCCAGGTTCGATTACCTGGCGACTCCGATCATATTCGGAGATTTCCCTGCAGTCGTCGGATCCCCTTTCTTTCTGGGAGTGGTTCCGGCCCATCAACAGGAAGAAGCTGCTCAAATATCTTCCTCCCACAAATCAACCAAGAAGAATTCCAACAACAGTGGACGTGTCAAGGCTCGTTCCGCTACTGTCAAAACAGGCACCCAAATGCCTGTGAAGAATGTTGCTGTCAAAGGGGGCAAACCCCATTCAACTCAAGCTCGGACCTATTCGGTCCATATGATCTCTTCTACCATTGTGGCTCCTGTCTCCTCACAGCGGGGGCAAAATAAACGCCACAAGAACAGGAGGCCGCCCGCCGCCATCTCCAGATCTGGCAAGTCCGTCATGGTCGGAAATGTGCGAGTGCGCCTTGATGGTACTCCACCTACCACTCCTCGTGATAGGTATATCCCAAATATTCCAACCTCGAACCGCTTCCAGCTCTACGGTGGTTCCGGGGGAAGCATGAAGATTCCATGGTGAAAGCCGGTGTCAAGCAAAAGACGCGGCGTTTTACCAAGCTGAAAAAATCTGGGTTCCCAAAAGGAAGCTCAGAAGTTTGAAGATCAAGTAAATACATCCAAATGGTTTGGAGAAAGAAGAATATCAAGAATGATCCTCTCCAATACTGGATTTGAATACTCCAGGGATGGAAGAGGAAAGGCATATACAGAAAACCAAACTACAATCCTCAAGGCCCGGAGAATACCCGGGTGGTCGAAGAAATTCCAACTCAACAATCCAGGGCTCGCGTATCGGTCTTCGACCGTATATCGTGGATCCCAGAATTTTGTAAGCCAAAGGCAATTCCTAGCACCAGTACTCGTCCGTCAAAAAGACGACGTGTCACTTGGGCAGCTCGGGAAACGCCCAAGCTTATAATCTTCTCATGCTATACTACCGGAAGGGAAGTTGGCGAGCTCGCGGAGCAAATCGCGGAAGCCACCCCCAATATTCCCACAGAAGATGTCCATCCTAATATCAGGCAGTTCGTCAGAAGAACTCACCAACCTGGTGGGCAAATTGGCCCCTCTAACCAAGCTTCTCTTCCAACTGATACCCAACATGAGGGTACTCAAATTCCCTTCCTTGAAGAAACAAATATTCAACTTGAAGAAGGTGGACCCTCTACCTCTGGTAGTCATCCCGTCATCAACGTGCTGACAAAAGAAAATTTCCACGCAATGGCGGATGACGACAAATATGAAGTCATGCAACAGTGGCGGTCTGAAATGACCTCACTTGTCAATGAAATGAGACGATTGGCAACTTCAAGCCATCGACCATCCATAGAACCGGTTGCTGCTCAACATCAACAACAAAACCAGCATCCGGATGGATTTATCTCATTAAACAATCCAGCAATTTCTTCAACTGGTCTTCTTCCTCAAGCTACGGGTTCGGATATCAATGACCCATCTAATATCATGCCTCCTCAAACAGAAGCCTTGCAAATTCAAAGGCATGAAATAAAGAAGATGGTTGAAGATATGTTCGCCCAGCAGGGCGAGGGTATTCAGGCTACGGGTTTATATTCTGTCCCGTTCCCTATACATCATCAACTCAAGAAGCTGCCAGAATCATGTCCCAAAGTCCCAAAGTTGCCTAAATATGACGGGCATGGGACACCTCGGGAGCATGTGGCACATTATATAATTGCCATGGGCGATCTTGCATCTGAGGAATCATATCTCCTCAGATATTTTGCAACATCTTTAACAGGGGTCGCATTCCAATGGTATGCAAAGCTCAAGGTTGGCTCAGTTCTCGACTGGGCTGATATGCAATCAAAATTCTATGATCGTTTTCAAACGGCAGAAAGGAAGGTCTCTCTTGCTGAGTTATGCTCCCTCAAACAAAAGAAAGGGGAGTCAGCAATAGACTTCATCCAAAGGTGGAGGGAGTTTAGCATGCAATGCGACAATCCTCCCATCCAGCAAGATGCAGTAATTATTTGCCGCAGGGGCCTCATCATAACAATTAAAGAAAGACTCTTGGCTGCAAATATCAGAAGCTTTGACCAGCTAAATATTGCTGTGGCAGAAATCAAAGGCTTCTTAGCCGAGCAATCAACTCATATAGCTCAAAAGGGTAAACTCCCTAAGGAGCGCAATTTGCCTGCAAAAGAAGTTAATGCTATTGACTTCCTGCCTAGTGAAACAAAGGGGGCAGCAATCCCCACTACCTCAAGAAAGAAACCGGAACCAAAGATACCTCCGCCAACATTGGCCGAGCGTATGAAGGCTCCTTATTCTTTCAGAAAAGAGCATACCAGAAAACTCTTCGATCTCTGCCTTGATAATCAATTAATATCACTGCCGACACCAAAGAAGCCGGCAGATATCGGCAAGATCAATCAACCCAATTACTGCCCGTATCACCGTATGGTGGGGCATCCAATTGAAGATTGCTTTGTCTTCAAGAATGAGGCTCAAAAGGTAATCCAAGAAGGCCGTATATCTATGCAAAATGGTCTGGTTGATCCTCCACAGCCTCATACTTCGGATTGGCCAGAACAATCTGTCAATGTTATACATACGGCGGAACCCGCCACAAGCTCAAGGAATCCTGAGGTTGGGTCCTCATGTAACCCACCTCAAGATACTTCTGGAGCTCACTCCCCGCCGAGATCTAGGCATCGGGGTACAAGGAAAACAATACAAAGAGTACAAAGGCAGCTCGAGCAATTGCAACAAAGCCAACAGGAGCTGCGCCAAATCATGCAAAGCATGGAGAGGCGTCAGGATGTGCCTATTCAGGAATCCCACGCCTTCCAACCGGCTTATATTTATCCACCTGCATATCCGGAGCTGCCCCCTATGCCGCCATTTCAAGACCCAATCGGGTGGTTCCTTGAAAATCCTCAAAATCCTGTCGAGCCGGCAAGGTCATATTCCTTCCGTCGCCAGCATACATTGCCTCTCTTCCGGCTATGTCTGCGATCAGGATATATGGACTATCTAGTCCCGGAAGAGTTGAGACCCAACTATTGCCCATATCATCAACTGCTGGGACACGTCATTGAAGACTGTCCAAATTTCAAGCATGAAGTGGAAGAGCTGATCCAGCAAGGACTCATCAATATGGGTAATTTTCTGGTCAATCCCCCACAACCTCATATTCAGCCACCATCAAATGAGCCATACAATCCTGGACCTTATTCGGTCAATGTCATCAATGCATCATCCTCTGGGGTTCTTGAACCGGAGGGGCAACCGCCTATGCCGCATCCATATCTATCCAGCCGATGGTATGATGATTGGCATCCTCTACATCAACGCTCATTTGATCTAAAAGATACTCAAGCCATATTCAATCAGCTTAAGATCAGAGGGTTGATAAAAGTACTTGATCCTGAGCCTTATACTTCCGAAAGGGAAAGGGAGTCACATCTCTACTGTGAATATCATGCCAGAGTCATACACTCTACCAAAGATTGCCCAGATCTCCATGATTGGATCGAAACAAAGATCCGCGAGGGAATAATTGATCAGGAGGGAAATTTCCTGACCCCCTCACCACAAATATATGATCCAAGTCCACAGTTCCAAGCACAATATCAAGATCTATGTGAATATTATCATCGCCAGTTGGGCTATGGACGGCATAGAAGCAAGGCTGATGTTGAGCAATTCAGAGTTGGCCTGTTTCAATATAGAAACGGAATATCAGAAAATGCTGCCGCGAAACCAATCTCGCAGCAAGCTGAGGAGTTTGTAGACGATTACCACCAACTCCCTCCTGAAATTGTTGAAGAAGCAATCAACTCAACCTTTCAGGCACAACCCTCGGAAGCTGAATGGGTCACTGTTGGCCCGCGAAAGTCAAGAAATTCTAGGAGACCCGGCAAATCTATCGCCAAGGGTCGCCCTAACAAAAGAAACATTCCTGAGCCATCTTCAGAGCAAGAAGTGATGAATTCACTAGAAGCTCTACAAATGAAGAATAGAGAGAAAAATAGAAAAAGAAATGAAAAAACAAATGGAGGATGCTATGGCAGCAGAAGCTCCTCAGCAGCTGACGGCTGTCCAAAGGCTCCAGCTGCTGATTAATGAGCTGGAAGAATATGAAGTCTCCGAGCCCTCTAATAAACCAACGCTCGACCAATATATCCCTTGGGAAGAAATCGAGCGAAAGAGGCGGCTCCGGAACTGGTTATTGCAAGTTCAACATGAAGCACTCCAAGAAGGTGACCTCCCTCCTTCGCCGAATCTGAGTCTCTTCAATGGAGATGAAGAAATCACCATGGAACAGTTGGACTCTATGTTCAGCTCTTTCCATTGCTATATGGTGTTCATTCCTCCTCCAAAGGAACTACAAACTCCCACAAGCAATACTACTGCGCAAGCGGGAGATAAACCAACGACGCTTGTATACCAGCGTCGACCTCCAGGCAATTCAAATCGTCATCCTAAAAAGAGTCGTGGTAGGCATCAAAAGGCGGCATCTTCCACTACCAAGCAGCCAGATAAGATCATACTCTTTCATGGCGAAGAAGCAAAGCCCCTGCCCGAACCTCAAATCCGGGCGGACTCTTATATATTTGATCCTTCAGATGAAGAAGGAGGACTGTTCGACAAGGTTCCTCAATCTGGAGATAAAAACTCAAGCCCATATGCTTCATCAAATGAGCCAGACAATGTTCCTCCTCTTCCTAATGAGAAGCTATTGGCTCCTATCTCTCAAAAGAAGCCCGTCAAATCAAAAGAGCCTTCTGGGTCCTCATCAAGGGAATCCTCCCACTTGGACCAGATACGCTCCGAAGCTGACGGCAAAATTCTTCAGCAATTACAGTCACTTCCCGTCAACATTACTGTCTGGGAAGCGATTGCCTGGAGCAAAGACTTGAGAGAAACTCTCGTCAAAATACTCCAAGAGCCAGAAACTTATGAAGCCCATATGGCAAATTTTCAAGCACAAGCATGTGAAGCACTGGCGGCAAATGTCACCTTCACTGATGAAGATTTGCTACTATCTTCCTCATATCACAATCGCCCCTTATATATGAAGGGAAAGATCAACAACATGCAGTTGAATCGGATCCTGGTTGATCCAGGGGCATCCATCAATCTAATGCCCTTCAAGACCTTTCAATCTCTATATCTTATGCCCTATATGCAAAGGGTCAAGGATGTGAAGATCACAGGATTCAATCAGAATTCGGAAAAAGCCATCGGAAAGGTCACCGTCAACTTGACTCTGGGGGATTTTGTCACCAGGGTGACCTTCTTCATTATTGATGCCAATACATCATATAGAGTCTTGCTTGGAAGACCTGGCTGCATGAAAACTGGGTCATTCCATCAACTCTCCATCAATGCATTAAATATGCAAAAGAAGGGAAGCAACATACGGTCTTTGCTGATCAAGCCCCGTTTCGGGAAGATGAATGCAACCTGACTGATGCCCCTTTATATCTTGGAGGACCAAATCTTCAACCCTCCTCCCTCCTTAAAGGGAAGGGTAAGCAAATTGAGTCCTCAAATGAAGACAATGAAACTGGCGAGCTTTTTGTGGTAAACAAAAGCCTTGTCAAATTACCTGCAAATACTTCTCAAAGTAAAGCAACCCGCCCAGAACGGCGGAGCATCAGTTATGAAGCTGATCATGCAAGTCAAGTTATCAATGGGAGCATTCCTCTGCCATCCAACTGCATGCAGATCTGCTCTCTAAAGCAAGAACAAAGTGTCCGGCGATTAAAAACTTTCGTCGTCACTCATCAAAGAAAAGAAAGAAGAAAGAATGCAAGAAAGGCAGCAAAGCCAATCCTCTTCTACAAAGGGGAATTGATCCTTCAACTTATACAGGGATGATTTTGGTTGGGAAGATAGGTCCAATAACCAACTGGAATCAATACAAGAAATGGCCGATATGCCAGAAAAAATTAAGGAGATGTGCAGAAAGCAGAAAATCCTCAGGTACAAGATGTTTCCCGGAGAAATTTCTTCAAGCAACTATGGGAACCTTCTCAAGTCCGGGGGCAACCTCCATTCTCTGGGAGAGATACCAGAGGATTAGGTTATGATACCAAATCCTCCTATACAGTCAATGTTGTCGGATCATCACCAGAGGTCTGCAGCACGGAGAATAATCAGGAGTCCTCCAACTCCAACTCTCAAATATTACTTCAACTCTATCAAATGAGTTATCAAATGAAGAGCTACCAGAAGAATTCTGCATGCAATCTTCATCCACAAACTCTGAAGATATAGATCTCCATGAAGTTCACGTCACCAATTCTGATGACGCGGAAGATTTCATAGATCTTCAGCCAGCTCCCCAAGAAATTGAAGATGGTGGACAGGCCACTATTGATGAATTAATTGAACTCAATCTCGGGAATCAACAAGATCCCCGGCCAATCTTTATCAGCGCCCTTCTTGATGAACAAGAGAGGCAATCTTATCAAATTCTTCTGCTGGAATTCCAAGACTGTTTCGCTTGGAATTATAAAGAAATGCCAGGACTAGAGCCATCAGTTGCTGAGCATGAATTATCCATACTGCACACGGCCAAGCCTGTCAAACAAGCTCAAAGGCGTATGCGGCATGAACTAGAATTGAAAGTAAATACTGAAGTCGACAAGCTTTCTGAAGTGGACTTCATCGAGCCATGCATATATCCAATATGGCTCGCCAATATTGTTCCTGTGAAGAAAAAGAATGGTCAAATCCAAATATGCATTGACTACAGGGACTTGAATAAAGCATGTCCCAAGGATGATTTCCCAGTTCCAATCACTGAAACTATGGTGGATATGACCACCGGCTATGAAGCCTTGTCTTTCATGGACGGGTCTTCCGGCTACAATCAAGTCCGGATGGCAATCAAAGATAAAGATCATACTGCATTCAGATCACCCAAAGGTATCTTCAACTACAAAAGGATGCCCTTTGGTTTGAAAAATGCAGGGGCTACATATCAAAGAGCCATGACTAAGATATTCAATGAAATGATCCATGATGTGGTTGAATGCTATGTGGATGACTTAGTCGTCAAAACCAAAAAACGGGAGGATCATCTATATGATCTTCGCCGTGTTTTTGAAAGGCTTCGTCAATTCAAATTGAAGATGAACCCTATGAAATGTGCATTTGGGGTTTCAAGTGGCAAGTTCCTGGGTTTCATCGTCAAATATCGGGGAATAGAAATAGACCCTGACAAAATCAAGGCGATCCAGCACTGCCTTCTCCTCAAAATTTGACAGAGCTAAGGTCACTCCAAGGGAGATTAGCCTATATCAGGCGATTCATATCCAATCTCTCAGGAAGATGCATGCCGTTCGGCAAACTAATGAAGAAGGATGCTCCCTTCATCTGGGACCAAGAATGTCAGGACGCTCTTGAACAAATCAAAGAGTATCTTCTCACTCCTCCAGTCCTAGGGGCGCCAGTTATTGGAAAGCCTCTTATACTCTATATTGCAGCTATGGATGCTTCTCTGGGAGCTCTATTGGCACAAACAAATGAAGATGATAAAGAGCAAGCTTTATATTATCTTAGCAGAAAGCTAATTGGTCCGGAACTCCGGTATGCTCCAATGGAAAAAGTATGCCTAGCACTGGTATTTGCTGTAAAGAAATTGAGGCATTATCTGCTGGCTCATGAAATTAAACTCATCTCCAAGTATGATCCAATCAAATATCTGCTAAGGCAACCCATATTGTCAGGAAGACTCGCGAAATGGGCTCTGCTCCTTATGGAATTTGATATCACATACATCCCACAAAGGGCAATCAAAGGGCAAGGCTTGGCCGAATTTTTGGCCGCACATCCAGTGCCAGAAGATTCCCCTTTATCTATAAACCTCCCAGAAGAAGAAACTCTTTCTCCTGCAAGTGAAAATTTAGTTCTCGAAGAGGTTGCCACAATTGAGCTACCCTCTTGGGAATTATATTTCGATGGAGCTTCCCGAACTCTTCATTATACTGATGGTTCTACCACCGTCTCTACTGGAGCAGGGATTGTTTTAGTCACTCCACATGGAGGAATCTCATACAATTCCTGTGCTCTTATGAAGCCACTCACAAATAATGAAGCCGAATATGAAGCTCTGATTATTGGGCTCCGGCTGGCTCTCGAAATGGGAATCAAAGGCATACAAGTTTATGGTGACTCACAGCTGGTCATCCGACAAATATTGGGCCAGTATGAAGTCCGTAAACCACAATTGCTTCCATACTATACCACTGTTATGAAGCTCAAAGAAAAATTCAACTTCTTCGACATATCTCATGTGCCGAGAAGTGAAAATTCTCAGGCTGATGCTTTAGCCAAATTGGCCTCTGCTATAAAATTGCCTCCTGAAGGGGAATTGGACATAAGTGTCCGCCACAGAAGGCTCATGCCGAGTATCCTCGACGATGAGTCTGATGCTGCAATCGAAGAAGTATATAATACAGAGCTAAATACAACAAATGAATCTGAAGATTGGTGTGAGCCGCTTATCAAAATCAAGGAAGGTTGGCTACCTCCCGATCGAGCACAAAGAATTCAGCTCTTACGCAGGGCTACATCATATCAAATAATAGCAGATCAACTATATAAGCTGGTCCATGAAAAGAAAGGGCCAGTCCTCCTCAGATGCTTATCCCTTAAAGAAGCCAAAATCATCATGAAAGAAGTTCACTCCGGCTGTGTGGTGCACACCAGGCAGGAGAAAAGATGAAAATCAATATCAAGTTAAAAGGCTTCTACTGGCCTACCATGTACGCGGATTGCATCCAATATGCCCGTACATGTCATCAGTGTCAAGCATTTGGCCCTATACCAAGAAATCACCAAATGTATTACATCCCACTGCGCCAACATGGCCGTTTGCCGAATGGGGTATGGATATTGTGGGGCCATTCCCACCCTCATCTCAAGGCCACAAGTTCATACTGGCTGCCACAGATTACTTCTCTCGGTGGGCTGAAGCTATCCCATTGAGGGAGGTAACCGGAGAATCAGTCGCCAAATTTGTCAAGCAGAACATAATATACAGATTTGGGACCCCTCACAGGATCATATCTGATAATGGGTCACAATTCAGAAATAAAACAATATATGCCTTGGCGGCGAAATTCCATATTGATTGGAGGACATCGTCAGTATATAATCCACAGGCAAATGGGTTGGCAGAAGCCTTCAACAAAACCCTCTGTAAATTGCTCGCCAAGATAGTCGGCAACAGAAAGCGGGAATGGGGAGAAAAGGTTCATGAAGCCTTGTGGGCTTATCGAACTGTGTATAAAACCCCTACCGGATGTTCGCCCTTCTCCTTGGTATATGGAGCTGAGGCCATGATCCCTATAGAAATTGAAATGGCATCCTATCGGGTGGCAATCCAAGGTGAACTACAAAATCAAGATCAAGACCAAATAGAAAGGAGACTTGAGGAGCTCTCCAATCTAGAAGGAAGGCGCCTTGAAGCATACAAGTCTCTCCAAATATATCAGGCTAGAATGGTTCGAGCATTCGACAAATTAGCAAGACCCAGAGCTTTTAAGCAAGGGGATCTTGTCATGGTCAAATGCAGAGAAGCAATGGCCGGAAAGTCATGTGGCAAACTTCAACCCACCTGGCTCGGTCCATATATCGTCACTCTGGCATATGAAGGAGGCGCATACCGGCTAGTTGACCATAAAGGTAATGTGCCTTTTCCCCCGCTCAATGGGAAACACCTGAAATTGTATTACGCGCCAGAGCATGAATTCCCTGGCCAGTCACCGAAACAAAAACCGATCACCCAAAAAGGGCTCGAAGCCGAAAGAAAACAAAAAAAATGATGATGAAAGTTTTGCCATAGATGGGGGCAAAGGAATCAAACTTCCACCTGCCTGTCATATATCCCAAACTTGTCAGTCCCTACCGAGCATGAAGCCGAGGGAATTCCATGTATAAACCCGAAAAAAGGAAATCCAATGAAAGATGGAGGTTATTTGGCATATCCCGCCAAATGAGGTTCCAAGCTACAATGATAAGTTATGTTCAAAAACCACACCAAAAACCATAGCCAGCAAACCAAAAAGGTAGGCTATGTCAATCCAAAATACCCAAAACCATTGCCAGCAAACCTCAAAGGTAGGCTATGTCAAACCCAAACCAAACCAAAACCATAGCCAACAAACCACAAAGGTAGGCTATGCCAAATCCAAATACCAAAAACCATAGCCAACAAACCAAAAAAGGTAGGCTGTGTCAATCCCAATACCAAAGCCATAGCCAGCAAACCAAAAAGGTAGGCTATGTCAAAACCATACCCAAAACCATAGCCAGCAAACCAAAAAGGTAGGCTATGTCAAAACCATACCAAAACCATAGCCAGCAAACCAAAAAGGTAGGCTATATCAAATCCAAATACCAAAACCATAGCCAGCAAACCAAAAAGGTAGGCTATGTCAAAACCATACCAAAACCATAGCCAACAAACCAAAAAGGTAGGCTATGTCAAAACCATACCAAAACCATAGCCAACAAACCAAAAAGGTAGGCTATGTCAAAACCATACCAAAACCATAGCCAGCAAACCAAAAAGGTAGGCTATGTCAAAACCATACCAAAACCATAGCCAGCAAACCAAAAGGTAGGCTATGTCAAAACCATACCAAAACCATAGCCAGCAAACAAAAAGGTAGGCTATGTCAATCCAAATACCCAAACCATAGCCAACAAACCACAAAGGTAGGCTATATCAAATCCAAATACCAAAAACCATAGCCAGTAAACCAAAAGGTAGGCTATGTCAATCCGATACCAAAATCATGGCCAACAAACCACAAAGGTAGGCTATGCCAAATCCAAGTACCCAAACCATAGCCGGCAAACCAAAACCAAAACTGAAATAACCTAAGCCCCAAATCCAAACCAAACTCCATACCAAAGCCCATAACAATACCCAAAAGTAAGAAAAAAAATCTTCACGCTCAGAACCATCACCACCCATTCCATCACCACCTCACCACCCACTCCATCCCAGTTCACTACCGGTTTAGAACCGGATCACCCTTTTGATTATCTGAGCCAGTCAAATCTTCAAAAAAAAAAAAGAGAAAAGGGGGTTAAAAATAGAGATACCCCGATGGACTTGAGTATACGACTCCTTGTGTACTTAAGGGTAAAAAGATCAAAAAAATCCAGCTGAGGTGAAAACCCGAGAGGGCGCTTCAGGCAAAAATGGATAACCCCTCAACGTGAAAACCCGAAAGGGCGCGTTGGAAAAAGCTAAAGGGGGCCAGTCTTGGTGAAAACCCGAAAGGGCGCTAAGGCTGGTAATGTGAAAAAAAAAAAAGAAAAAAAATGAAATGATAAAAAGGAGGATTTCTCAGTCCTCCATTCATACAAGTCACCACATTACAAACTTACAGGGGGTGACAGATACCACGTGCAAAATAGAAAGAAGATCAGGGCAACAAGCCCAATATACAAATATTGTGCTGTGAAACAAAGGCAGGAAGGCGTTTTCCCCTCCAGCCATTCAAATCCAACTTCAAACCCCTTTAGCCCGGCACCAAGCCATCAAGAAGGGGCGAAATTCAAATCCCAAAGCCAAATGATAAACACCATTCCAGAACCCATTCAAAACCAAGTCCAGGGCCAAATCAGACCCAAATCACATACTCATATCCAAACCCAAATCCAAAATACCACAAAGGTGACCCAAGTCACCCAACATATCCATATCCAAACCCAAATCCAAAATACCACAAAGGTGACCCAAGTCACCCAACATACTCATATTCAAACCCAAATCCACATCCAAATCCAAATTCCAAATTCAAATCCCAAATCCGAATTTCCAATCATTGGCCATATTCAAATCTCAAACCACATCTGAAACCATCACTCACTCCACAACCAAACCTTTAGCCATTCAGCCATCCAAGTCAGTCGAGTCCTCGACGGCCTTGGTGAAGAAAAAAGAAAGAAACAAAAAGGGGGGTTAAAAATAGAGATACCCCGATGGACTCAAGTATATGGCTCACTGTATGCTTGAGGGTAAAAAGATCAAAAAATCCAGCTGAGGTGAAAACCCGAGAGGGCGCTTCAGGCAAAAATGGATAACCCCTCAACGTGAAAACCCGAAAGGGCGCGTTGGAAAAAGCTAAAGGGGGCCAGTCTTGGTGAAAACCCGAAAGGGCGCTAAGGCTGGTAATGTGAAAAAGAAAAGAGAAAAAAAAAGGACACAGAGAGAATGAAAGAAGGGATCTCCTTGTCCTTCATATTTATATTCACAAAGACATAAGTCACTCGGTTACATATTCATAAGGGGTGACAGATAGTCACACACTATTTATAAAAAAAAAACAACAAACAAATTAGGACAACGAGCCTAATACACAAAGGCTATGTTGAGAAACAAAGCCAAGAGGGTGCCTTCTTCTGCAGCCGCTCTGCCTTCCTAGCTTTGGAAGATCCGGGCCGGCGAGAGCCGTTCCTATCTCTAGCGCGGAGGCCTTCCTCTTCGGGACCCTCAGCTTCATCTCTGGCATCTCGGGCCTGACAAGATATTGCCTCGCCAAGCTCGCGTTCCAGCCGAGCCATCCGCAGCTCTCGCGTCTTCTGACGCTTGCGCACTTCAGCAGCTTGGGGATCATCGGCTTCAGCATCGCTCTCCAGAGCTTCAAATCGCTGGGCCCAGGTCGTTCAACCTGACGGGTGTACACCCTGTTCCAAACATCGGTGATGAAATTCATCCAACGCTCCTGCTGGACTCCCATGCTGAAGGCGGATCCCGTATGTTGCTCCAGCGCCTCTCGAATAACTTCAATGGGCGCCGGGTCTGTGGAATCTGCCAATGCCGTTATTCGGCCAACAAGGAATTCCCAGCAGCCATCATCAGCAAAATGCGGGGCTGGTTGCGTCCCTTCAGGCCATCTTATACCATGCTCGGGGGGAGCACCAACCTCCAAGGGCGGAGAGTTCTCCTCGTCAAGATTCGGCACAATGTCTGCCCCAGAAAAGAAATCAGCAGCAAGAAAAAGGCTGTTAGCAAGACAAAGCTGATAAAACACCAAGTCAAAAATGCAAGGCATAAAGCTCGGCTCTTCTCACCTGGGGCGGGAATTTCGCCTTCCTCCTCAGCCTCAGATTCTGAAGGTTGGGCGAGATTGGATGGTCCAGGACATGGATCTTGAAAGGAGCTGGGAAAATATGGCGAAGTTGCATAAAACTGTTCCCCATCATATGGGAAGGTTGGAGGAACATAGGCAGGATCTGCCTGGTGAAGACCTCCGCCTCCACTTGTGGTATCGCCCACTTGAAAGGCGGATTGAGCTGGGAAGTCCAAAAACGGGCTCATTGAAATTCCCCAACTCGGGATGGAGAAGTTCGCCCCTGAGACAGAATATGAATCTGTCGTTCCCCAGCCAAACAATTGATCACAGAATTCTGCCCCTTTTAAAAGCAAATACAGCAAGGGAGGAGGATTCGTCATAAAAAGAAATATGTCATGAAAAACTATATACGAGCTTGAGAAAATCGGCTCACCAAAAGAAGTCGTCCCTACAGGAGGCTCCTCCACAGGTCTCGGGATATAGACCTCAACGGGGGCAGAAGAATACTCTCCTTCTGAAGCTCCCAGTTCAGCATATGTGAATCTTGGGCAGTCAACATCGGCTTCTACCACCCCAGAAAATGCAAAATGAGAGGGAGCACCATCAGTCCCCTCTCCAGGCAAAGGATCTGCCATAGCCTGCAGAGTGCTCCCGTTTCCCTCTCTATGAAAAATAGAGGGACTTTCGGGCGGAGAACCACACTCATCTGGAAGGGGTGAGCCGGCGCCCGCCTCATCAGTTTCATCATCTAGTGCAGAAAAGTATGGAAGAAATCAATATAAGGACTAATGATAAAAGAAAAAAAAGAGGCGGGGGAATGTCAAAAGAGTATACCGCTCGAGGAGGCATATGCAACCTCTTTGGCCTTCTCAGCTCTTCTATTGGTAGAGGAAGAAGGAGCGCCGGGGCGAGTCCCGTTGCCCCTATCCCCGTTAATCCTCAAAACGGGAGTAGCTGGAAGACAAGGTCACCATATAAAAAAAAAAGGGGAAAGAAAAGAAAAAAAGGGAAGAAGAAGGGAAAGAGGGGTGGCTTACGTGCTGACTCTGATAAAGGCTTTGGTACCAGCTGAAGGAAGGTGGTGCTACAAGCTTCCCCCACTCTCTTCATAATATCCTGAACATCTTGAAATGTCTTGGCATTTTCTAGCCGAGGGATATATTCCAGAGGCCCAATATTGCCAATTACATTAATAAGATGTCTTTCCCATCGTGTCCATCCGGGATGGCCGATGCTCTCTGGAGGTAACTTTGTCAACAAAGGTACTGTAGGAGAGTGACCGCAGTCAGATAATAAATGATTCCACCAGCAATATGATGAAGAATCATCGCTGGCGACCGGGGCTTTTGTCCAGAACAGCTCTATGGATGCCAGGAGCGGTATTTCCCCCTGATAATAATACCTGTCATTTTCGGCCTTGGTATTATGTGACACACTGGCATCATAACGCCTCTTATATGAAGCTGCTATGCTGGAAAAGTGCCGGTTAAGATATGCCTCGTCAATGAAGACCGGGGACAAGCTGTACTGCACAAGCCGAGAGTCCTCCCTCTCCCTTATTTTGCCAGGGGAGAGTCGGAAAATACCGCTCCGGTCAAACCACCATCTGGCATAAAAGATATCCATATGTCCCGTCATTCCTGGCGCAGGAAGGGCACATGCTGAACCTGTTTCAGGACGACGGAAATAATTCCACCAACTTGCTGCCGTCATGTGAACATCATGGCCGCGTTGGAGTCGGAGTGACAATGGAAATTCCGCAGGTGGCGGGATAGATTGATCATACCCAAAATTTCTGGCAAATCGCGAAGGATAATAAGGCTCAGTGATAAGAGTCGATCCCACGCGATACACCAATACTCCGGGCCGAATACACATAGCCAGTCCTGATACACAGATTGGCTGGGGCTATTGCTATTTGCTGAATAATATTGTGTCCCGTCGGAGGTCTGGGTGCAGAAAGGCCTGGTTCCCCGGGATGCATTGTCGAATTGAAGTAGCCCCTGCTCATTGTTCGGCAGAAAAGATAAACTGGATCTAGTACTCATCAGCTCTGTCAGTGGGTCTCCAGCTGGACGATTCCGGAACATTAAAATTAATGGAGCTGAAGAGCGAGGCAAATCAATTGTCTGACACAAACTAGGCAGCAACAGGCCGGCCCAAGCACTTAAGTAATGGGTGGGTAGCTGCACCTTCCGATCTCGGGGACTGGGATGTGAACTCAACGATCCCAGCCCGTGAAATATATTTGCTAGTGCTGCAGGAGCCAAAGCAAGTTGACGGCCCTCTGCCAGAAGGCAAGCAGGATAAATAAGGCCTGGCCGAATATATTCTTCCTCGCCATGGGGAACCACAAAGCTGGACAGCCAGTAAACTAAGTAAGCGGCCAAATAAGTGCGGTCAGGTAGCCGCCGAGGGTTCCAACCCATATCCTTCGGGGCACAAATGAATCGTCCCCGGGAAGGCTTCTTCACTTCTAGTTGCTGATATTCTTCTAAACAGCGACCCTCAACTGAAAAGCCCTCGAAGAAGCAAAATGGCCCATTATAAAAATATCGAAGCCAGGCATTCTGACTGACTCTTATAGTTGAGGAAGATGAGGATGCTTTGTCTGTTTTCCCGACACGGGCTAGGTCCCGCCATACTTTTGTCAGGAAACGGAGGCTATATGGATAGAAATACTGGCCAGAGCCATTGCTGCGGTGGCTGTGCAAGTCATCCAATACAATTTCTTCATAAAGAAGCCCAGATATCGGCAGGCCTGAAATTTGGTGAAAACCCCATAAGTCAATGGAAGTTTCACCCTCAGCCGTCCCGAAGGTATTCCATCTGGGGCTAAATCTCTCCACCAAACCTCGGAGAACACCTGTGTAACAGGGATAATCATATAAAGCTGCCTCAACAGCTCCATAGATACCAGATTTCTTCAAGATCTCGCCATAATGGTGCAAAACACCGGTCAACCACTCTGTGGCCCCATAACGAAAGATATGAGAAGATACAACTGACCAGTGGCCATACCAGCTGGGAGAAGTGAAATCAATAATCCGATCCAAAAGACATCGGATGTCATGACTTCCAGCGGCATACCGGGAATCACCTGGCATCAAATAAGTGCCATTGATCTCCATCGCAGTTGTATGGCGATTCTGCAAGTTCCAGATAACAGGGGACAGCTTCCGTGACCGAGTATAACAATCAAGGTCACGATTATAGGGCCAAGGTTATCAGCCGTCGGCATCCTCTTCAAAGGCATATACCCCAGAGGAAAACTGGGGTAGGAAAAGGCACAGGTACCCAGGAGGCTATCCCGGAACCTTAAAATGGCAAATTCCAGATACCTTCTCTCGGCTGAAATACAGGGATCATTCTCGGACATATTGGGTGGGATGAACCCCTAGATGAAGGAAAATAATTCCCTGTCAGATGGGAAATGGCTTGGATAGCCTCCTCTCCGCGTATAATGATAAGTCCCCTTTTGAAGACAAATGCGGGAGTAATCCACTGAGCCGTTTGGAGCAAGACCCTCAGGGTTAAGGGTTGCTACTACATGGTAACCACTATCCAGAGAAGCTAAATTGGCCTCGCCAGGGCAGGCATCATAATTCCTTTCGGAACAACCCCGTCACGGGTCTTCTGGCTGTGGTTGTCCCGGGCCAAGTAATTTTTCTTAAAAGGCATGATGAAAGCCTGGGAAACCACAGGTAAAACAAAAAGGAAATTAGGAGAAGGAAAAGACACTAAATCCAGCTGAGCAGAAATCCGGGAACAAAAGCACTACAAAAATGCTCCGGAATGCAAAGCGAGGATTTACACGGGTCGCGTGTCGTCACTTTCAGTTCCGACACGTGTCCCGTGGGGGGCATTTGTTGAACGGCAAAAGTGTGACACGTTTACTTCAGCAGAAATTATAAAATCCATCAGATGATGGTCCGGCGACTTGGCTAATTGAAGCATATTTTGGCGGACGATGGTTCAAGTCGTGGACATGATGAAAGGGGCCGTTGGGCCACGAAGATTAAATGTTGGTTATCAACAGGCCTGGTTACAATACATTATCAGCAGCCTGCTCAGAGGCCAAAAAGTTGTGATTTAAAATGACCCCAAGGTTATTTAAGTTACAAACTTATTAGCGGGATCCTTCCCCAAAATTCAGCAGGGAATTCCGGCCCTTAAAATGGTGCCCGGAGTCCCGGTTAAAATGAAAGTACAAGGAGAACATGTCTCCGTTCAAAGTACGAAGCACGGAAAAATCCGGCAGCACAAGGTCTATAGACCGAGTATGAAGGACAAGTACAAAGAACAAGCTGAGGAAGAACTCCGAGGCTTGCAAAGGCACCCTCTGATCGGGCAGAACTCCGAGAAGTTGGGGCGAAACACCAAGGAAACAGAGCCGGACTCCAGCAGCACCTCCGGCAGCACAAGGTCTATAGACCGAATACAAAGAACAAGCACAAAGAACAAGCTCGAGGAAGAACTCCGAGGCTTGCAAAGGCACCTCCGATCGGGCAGAACTCCGAGAAGTCGGGCGAAACTTCAAAGAAACAAGCAGGACTTCAGCAGCACCTCCGGGCTCCAACAAGTCCTGGAATTGAGGGTGTAGGGGGGTATTTATAGACAAAATCCCCCCCTCTCTTTCCATCGGTTAGGTCCCCCTAACCGATGGTGACCTCATGCTTAGGTCACCATCGGTTATCCCCTTAACCGATGGTGACCTCATGTTGAGGTCACCATCGGTTAAGGGGGAATCTCCCCTAACCGATGGTGACCTCATGATGACCTCATCATGAGGTCGCCATCGGTTAGACCCCTAACCGATGGTGACCTCATGATGAGGTCACCATCGGTTGGGGCACCCTCTCTCTCCTCTCCCACGCAATGTAAAGGGGTTCATCCCCTATAAATACCCCCCCCATTCCATAAGGAAAGGGGGTCTTCAACTTGCTCCGACGAAGCCCTGTTGGGAAAATCCAGGAAAATAAAAAAAAGAGCATTTGCTCATTCCCTCTCTCATTCTCAAATCCCTCCCGTCCGGTGTGTAAAGATACAAATCCCCTTCTTTAGCCCGATAGGCCAGGCGCGGAAAGGAGAGCGGTCGGCGTAATCGTCATCAACATTCCTTCTTAATCTCCATCCCCCACATCGAGCAAGTCTCTGTGGGGTGATATTCCCGGGGTTTAAATGTCATCCATATCGAGCGAGTCTCTATGGACACATGATATTTAAATATCCATGTTCTTTCCGCCCATCGAGCGAGTCTCTGGGATGGTGGATTTTGTGCTTATATGTATATGTTTTCTTGAGGAGACTCTGCCCAAGCGAAGGTTCTGCCCAAGGACATATTCGTATATTCGCAAATTTGTGTTCTTATATATATGTTTCTTAAGACGAAACTCTGCTCAAGCGGAGGTCCCGTCCATGAACACATATATAAAGATCACAAATTTGTAATTATATAAATATGTTCCTTAGGGAGAATTTCACCCGGGCAAAAATCTCTCTCAAGGGACGTATCCATGTAAATACAAACTCGTGTTATGTGTATATGTTTCTTAGAGGAAACTCTGCCCAAATGGAGACTCCCCTAAGAACATATCCATAAAATCACAAATTTATGCCTATACGCATATGTCTCTTAGGAGGAATCTTGCCCGGACAAAGTTCCCTCTAAATTCATATCCATATAATCACAAACTTCATGTTTATATAAATGTATTTCTTAGTGGAATCTCTGCCCAAATAGAGACTCTGCTCGAGAATATATCTATATAATCACAAATATGCCCCGTTTGTATATGTTTCTCAAAAAAAAAGGACTCCGTTCATACGGGGGGCTCCTTCTTATCGGATACTCTGCTCAAGTGGAGATGCCGTTTGAGAATATATTTACAAAAATGCAAATTTGTGTTTATACACATATATCTCTTTAAGGCAAAGTCCCTCCGGGTAAAGTTTCTCCCGAGAATACATGGATATAAGCATATGCCAATATGTAAATATCTCTACAAGGACACCCTGCCTAAGTGGGGACTCACCAAGACATATTCACATATTCAAAAAATAATAATAATAAAAAGAGGGGTTGTGATAATATACACACATCCAAAGAAAAAGGGAAATAAGACAGGAACCGTGCTCAGATACCCCAAATGGGAGCACATATGCACCTCCACGAGAGATATACCCGTGGAAATGGACTTCGGACAAAAATCACAAATATGACAAGAACTTCCGTGGAGATACATCCATATGATCTCCGGAAATTGCACCCGCACAAGTACGAAATGAGGAGAAAAGAAACTCTACCTCAAACTCGGACTCTGCTCAGAAATGGCATTCTAAAAGAACCTCATATAAAAATTTGCACAGTCACCATTCTAATACGGAAGTGTTGCTCTGGGTTATAATACCCCCAAGTTCTGAATCAAAATCCACGGGCATATACCCGTTCATAATGATAATCCCCATGTTTTCCCAAAATAAAAATCCATAATCAACCTTTTGCAAAAAGGAGAAAAAAGACCTCAAATCGGTCCACGGGTATATACCCGCTCCCCTTTTCAAAAGAAATCAAACTTTGGACTCCCAAAAAAGCAGTCATTTCAAAAATAAAATATCCAAAACAAAAACATTTCAAAGCAATCAAAAGAAACAAAAACATGTCATAATCAGGGTTTTCTAAGAAAAAGCATGTATATTTTTCTCGTCTTTTACTATGAAATGGTATTCGGGTTTAGACCGGCATCAAATAATACCAAGTGTCCTAACTCGATGTAAATGTAACATCAATTCCGGTCGATGGAGACAGAGGTCCAGCACATGCTACCCTAATTGCCTGATGAGAATAAACATGGGACTCAAGAAGTTCAGATAAAAAACGGCGCACCCGTCCGTTCGCGGACACACCCGTCCGTTCCACGGACACCATACCCGTCCGTTCGCAGACACACCCGTCCGTTCCACGGACACCATACCTGTCCGTTCCACGGACACCATACCTGTCCATTCCCCGGACACCAAAATTCTTCTCCCGCATTGCGCGGATTCTTTTTCTGTCTGTTAGACAGGCTGGCACGCCCCCGCAAACATCAAAATATAAAACAATAAATACATACGCCAAATAAAACGAATGAACGCAATCCACCGCGATATTTTCATAGGAGATTTTTCCCCCGTGTCAACACCGCTCCTGATCATGCCTACCAAGTTGTGCGTGAAATGGAGCAATTTAAGCAAGAGTGGGAGTCCACTCGGGCTAGGTCCACTTATCAACGTCCTCTGGACCCGCGAACCGCCCCAAGGCCCACCCAGAAGGCCCCAACTAACCAGGCTCCGGAAGGACAACGCCTAGGGGAGGTCCCTCTTGCCTTGCTGCCTGCCATGCACGATGACAGAGGGAAGGCGCCTATGAGGGAGGCCATGCGTCCAGGTGATAAGTCCCGCGATCGTTGTTATCGTTGCCAGGGGCTAGGACACCATGCGATTGATTGCCCCCACAAGGCCTTGGTTATTGGTAACGGCGAGTCTTCTGAGCAGGAGCAGCTCCTCGTGGATGTTAACTATGAGGGTGACGACTTAGCCGACGAATATGAGGGTAAGTTCACTGACGTCGGTGTTGACACTGAAAATTAAACAACAAAAAAAGAGAAAAAAAAAAAAAGAGAAAAGGGGGAAACCCCCGCCAGTCCAGGCGGGGATGCACCCCCGCCAGTCCAGGCGGGGTGCCACCCCCGCCGGTCTGTGCGGGGTGCCACCCCCGCCAGTCCAGGCGGGGTGCCACCCCCGCCAATCAGTGCGGGGTGCCACCCCCCGCCGGTCCGCGCGGGGTGGCACCCCCGCCGGTCTGTGCGGGGTGTCACGCCCGCCAGTCCAGGCGGGGATGCACCCCCGCCGGTCAGGCGGGGTGCCACCCCCGCCAGTCCGTGCGGGGTGGCACCCCCGCCAGTCTGTGCGGGGTGCCACCCCCGCCGGTTCGGCGGGGACCCTCGCTGGTCACCCTGCCTTGGCACCCGTGCGGGGACCCCCGCCGGTTCGGCGGGCCTTCCCTGCCTCGGCGCCTGTGCCCGCGCACCCCCGCCGGTCCTAGCGTGCCTCGACGCCTGTGCCCGCGCACCCCCGCCGGGTTGCACACACTCGCCGGGCCATGTACCCCGGACGCCTATAAATAGAAGGGCACCCCCTCATTCGTCGACCTGGAAAATTTGCGCAAGGAAACTTCCAGCGCTTCCGGGGTTTCTCCTCCCCCTTTTTGCTCTGGCGAGAGGCTCTCGCCCTGGAGAAATCCGAGCGAACCCTCCTGAGCTGAGGAGAAGTCCCCCTCCTTGGAGGGGATGTGTTTGTTCTCCAAAAAGGGGGGACCCCCTCTATGTGGGCCCAAATTTGTGTAAAATTACACAAAGCCCCCCGGGAGCTTGAAATTTGGATATGTGTACATAGAAAGGTACACATATACCATGTTGGCCTAGAAAATTGCAGAAATATCCGTGCTGGCTAGAAAATTGCAGAAATGCCCACGTGAGGAAGGAAATTGCAGAAATATCCCCGTGAAGGATTAAAAATCGTAGAAGTACCCTCGCTGCACGAAAAGTTGCAGATATGTCCTTACGGCGCGGGAAATGGCAAAGACAGCCTGACGGTTCGCGCCTCTTGTCCAACCCGGTGGAGCGGGACCCACGTCACTTCCCTGAAGCGGCGTGCGCTCTCCTGGGTGTGACTTGAAGCCGGACTCGAGGGGAGTTCCCGAGAAAGTCAACAAATGCCCGGGACAGCCGGAAATCGGCCGGGACGCCCGGGACAGCCAGAAATCGGCCGGGACATCCGGAAAAGCCAAAAATCGGCCGGGACGCCCGGGACAGCCGGAAATCGGCCGGGACGCCCAGGACAGCCAGAAATCGACCGGGACGCCCGGACAGCCAGAAATCGGCCGGGACGTCCGGAAAAGCCAGAAATCGGCCGGGACGCCCGGGATAGCCAGAAATCGGCCGGGACGTCCGGAAAAGCCGGAAATCGGCCGGGACGTCCGAAAAAGCCAGGAATCGGCCGGGACGTCCGGAAAAGCCAGAAATCGGCAGGGACGCCCGGGACAGCCAGAAATCGGCCGGAACGCCCGAGACAGTCAGAAATCTAAGAGATGTCCAAGAAATCCAGAAAACGGCAGAGATGTCCGAGAAAGCCAGAAAACTACCAGCAATGTCCCAGAAAGCCAAAAAAACGGCAGGGATGTCCAGAGACGCCATTCGGCCTAAAACACACCGGCTTGTGCAAAGAAATTGCATTGCGCGACACCGAGCCATGCCATTCGGCCTAAAACACACCGACTTGTGCAAAGAAATTGCATTGCGCGACACCGAGCCACGCCATTCGGCCGACCCGTGCGCGAGCTTAAATAGGCCGCACGTGCTGAGGAGAAGTCCTTGGCGCCCGTTGGTGTTCCGTCCCCAGCGTTCGGGCTGCATTGCGCCACGTCCGCGGGAAGATGCCACAGGTTGTCACATGACTCTCAGCATTTGTATTTAAGTCCTCCGCCGTCGTCAAATGACGTGCGTCGAGGCAACGTTGTCCGATAGCGGCACAAACACCCTGTCGTAGACTTAAAAGGACAAATGGTCGGTAAATGCTCGGCGGAGGCACAAACACTCCGCCTCGAGCATCGAGGACCCGACAAGTTTGTAAACGTCTGACGGAGGCACAAACACCTCGTCGTGCACGTAAATACAAGTCGTACATCCTGTAAATTCCGGGCGGAGGCGCAAACACCCTGTCGCGGACATTGATGTATCCCTCA
Source organism: Colocasia esculenta (assembly GCA_014218235.1). Classification (NCBI taxonomy): domain Eukaryota; kingdom Viridiplantae; phylum Streptophyta; class Magnoliopsida; order Alismatales; family Araceae; genus Colocasia; species Colocasia esculenta. The sequence continues at coordinate 24,139,336 of CM024763.1, read as the reverse complement.
TACCGTGTAATGTCTGACGGAGGCACAAACACCCCGTCGTCGACACTCATGTACACGAAATACTTGTAATCGCCCAGTGGAGGTATAAAAAGCCCCACTAAAGGCACAAATGTAAAATGTCATAAATATAAATGACATGAGCACGCTTGAATAAAATTGTGAAAATTTACTTGTCATCTGTCTTTTTCTTTAAATTTCGGCATACGGCCTTTTAATAAACATTACGCATCCGAAAGTATTCGAGTGTTATACTCAATGTAAATGAAACATCGACTTCGGTCGGTGGGGAACGGTCTAGTACACAACCACTCCAATCGCCCTGAACGCGAGCGCTTGCGGAAAAAATGAAATATCCGAGGGTGCCGGGTCTTTACCCAGTACCCCTCGTAAAATAAATCTTTGTATGTTTCTCGTAAACAGTCTGGCACGCCCAAAATTTATCATTTTTTTAGAAAAGAAATGAGAAAAAGAAAGGAAATAAAAGAGAAAAGAATCCGCGTTCCAACAATCTGACATGCCCGATGGGACTGTTCCTGCCTTCCATGCATATGTAAAAAGACCATATGTCGATATGAAAATAAAAGATGACTAATTTCCACACCACAGGTACAAGGAGCGAAAGTCGGCAAGAAAAAGCCTGCTTCCACCTGCAAGTTCAAGTCTGCTCAATGGCCGCCATCACCTACGGTCCGATGGTCGTTGCATGCCACGCCAAATGTGGCTACCTCGTCGTCCCGCTAGTGTTCGGAGATTTTCCTACAGTGGTGGGATCCCCCTACTTCCTAGGGGTGGTCCCTGCCGTCCAAGCTACTCCAAAGGCGGCGCCCAAAGCTACTGCAGCCAGGGGCACCAAACCCCATTCAAGCCAAGGCCGAGTCTTCTCGGTGAACACCATCTCCTGCGTCGCAGTCCCTAGAAAACGGGGACAGCGCCAGGGACGCAGGGACAGCAATCCCCACGCGGTTGTCTCCAACTCTGGCAAAATCGTGCTAGTCGGAGACATACGCGTTAGGCTCGATGGAGGCGAGCCGATATTGCCCCGGGACAGAAGCGTCCCCACGGTGGCGACCTCCAACAAATACGCTCCCCTCCAAGGGATGCGTCAAGAAGATAGGGACTCCCCAAAAGGAGCCCGACAGGGGCAGGCATCAAGCTCGGCGCCCCAGCCGCCTCGCAAAATGAGGCAAATGTGGGTGACCAAGCAGGAAGCCCGCCAAATCAAACAGGCTAGAGCGGATCAACCCGCCGAACGCCCCAAGAAGGCTACACCTGGGCGAGAAAAAGCTCAGGACCCCGAATTTCCTCGTCCTCGCGGACAGAAAAGGAGGGGTGTCTACCGGAAGCCCAACTTCGTCTCCACCCAAGCGGAACCCGCTGAAGGTGAAGCCGCGAGTCCTGCTGGAGCTTCCGCACCTCGAGTCTCGGTCTTTGAAAGACTGAGCGCCTCAGTCTTCACCAAGCTGGGAGCGGCAATCCGTCCAAGCACTCAGAAGCCCAAGAAGCGGAGAGTACAGCAGACGTCCGAAGAAGGTGGAGGCATGAAAATCTTCACCTGTTATGCTTCCGGAAGGGAAGCACCTGGGCCATCCAGCATCCCTGCAGGAGCGCTCAGGATAAATGAATCCGGACAGGACGACGAAACCGTCCTCCAGTACACCCGGAACGCTGCCAGAAGACTTCCCCAAGGGCAGCAGGGCAGTTAAGCAGGGCCCCTGAATCTGGGGCAAGCCCTCGAGCTTCCACTCGAGCATGATCAAAGACCCCTCCAGGGGCAAGTCCAGCTGGACCTCGAAGGAGGGGAAGAAGACGAAGTCGCCAGCCTCCACCTCGGAGATCAACAGCTGCCGGCTGACGGGGAGCAAGCTGAAGTGTTCCTCATGCCGCCAACCAGAGCCGCCTTCCAAGCAATGACGGACGACGCCAAGAATGATTTCATACAGCGTTGGCAGGATGAAATGGCCAATCTCCTGACGGAGCGAGGACAACAGGCAGGGGCAAATGCGCCACGCCGCCAAGTGCCGACGGCAAACCAAAATGCTCGGACAAGACATCAACAAGGCGACCTGCCTGATGTCAATCCACGCACGGCCGCGGTTAACGACTATACCGTCGATCCGGTCCAACAACCGCGCAGGGGCATAAACTCCCAAGCCTCCGCGGCCGAAGACATTGTGGCCCAGCGACGAATGATTGAAAAGATCGTGGACGACCGCTTCGCTCAACGGGGCGAGGGAACTGCCACTGTAGATCTCTACAGTGTGCCATATCCCGTCCACCATCATTTCAAGAAACTGCCACCGGACTGCCCCAAGGCGCTCAAGTTGCAGAAGTTCGACGGACAGGGCTCGCCAAACGAGCACCTGGCCTATTATATAACGGCCATGGGAGAGTTGGCATTCGACGAATCCTACCTCCTCCGTTACTTCGCAACGTCTCTGACGGGTACCGCCTTCCAATGGTACTCGAGGTTAAGGCCCAATTCCATTGTCGACTGGGCTGACCTCCAAAAGAAATTCATCGACCGCTTCCAGACGGCCGAGAGAAAGGTGTCGCTTGCAGAGCTCTGCTCCCTCAAGCAAAGGAAAGGAGAAACGGCACTCGACTTCATCAAGCGGTGGCGTGACTTCAGCATGAGGTGCGACAATCTCCCGACGCAAGAAGATGCCATAACCATCTGTCGGCGGGGCCTGGCAGCGCAGATAAGCAAAAAGCTGCTGGGAACAAACATCAAGGGTTTTGACCAGCTCAATGCGGTCGTGGCGGAGATCGAAATGTTCTTTGCCGATAACCCGATGCAAGCTCCTCCGAAAATCAAGTTGGGCAAGGAGCATGCCGTCGGCAAAGAAGCTAATGCTGTGGACTTCGCCCCGCAAAGTAAGGGGAAGAAGATCATGGCCTCCGGCGCTCCAAGCAAGAAGGTGGAAGAAAAACCGCCTCCAACTTCACTGCCACAGCGTATGAGTACGCCGTATTCCTTCAAAAGGGACCATACGAAGATGCTCTTCAAGCTGTACATGAAGAATGACTTGCTCAAGCTTCCGGCATTGAGAAGACCAAGTGAAGCGGATAGTGGATGAGCCAAATTACTGTCTCTACCACCGCATGCTGGGGCACTCTATTGAAGACTGCTACGTCTTCAAAAATGAAATACAGAAGCTGATCCAGAGTCGCCTCATCACCATGCATGAACATTTGGTCGACCCTCCACAGCCCCATGCTTGGGACCAATCGAGGCAGTCGGCCAATGTCATCCATGTCAATGCGTCGGCTCCTGAACTGGAAGACCCCGAAGCAAATCCTTGGGACGCTCATTCCACGAATGGATGGGAAGGGGATCATCCCTCAGCCTCGGAGCACAGGACATGGTCGGAGACAGTGCAAAACCTGGAAAGGCAAGTTCAATCTCTGCGGCATGGTCAGCGCCAAACGCTGATGTACCTGAGGACCATGCAAGAAAGTCTGACGACTCTCCAGCAAGGACTCCAGGGGCCTGTAGGCACACCTACGCCCCGGACGCGCCCTCCCTGCGGGGGGTGGATCTCAGAGGAGTCTTCAAACCCGTCTGATGATGAAATCGCCGGAAAATTATATTCCTTCCCGCGCCATCGGACACTGGCACTCTACCGTACCTGCCTGCGAGCAGGACTATTGGGCTGCCAGCCGCCAACAAGCGTCCCGCCAAACTACTGCATATACCATCAGGATGCGGGGCACGCGTTAGAGGACTGCCACGTCTTTAAAGACAAGGTTGAAGCATGGATCAACCAAGGGATTATCGACTTGGGCAACGCCCGTGTCAACCCGCCGCAGCCTCACATTCGCGAATGGGCAAACCATTCAGCTGACGTTGTCACGCACACAGTCAACGTCATCGACCCACCGGAAATTTATACACCGGTGGCTTTCACTTTCCCGGACCCGGATATGACAGAAGGCGGCTCATCTGGCGAAGCCTCTACCTGGTGGTGCCTGGGAGGGCGAATTCCCCACCGAAGTCACTTGGCGACTGGAAATGTTGGGGAGATCTTCGAAAAGCTCCTGCAACGAGGTGTCGTGATGGCCCACACACCGCCACCGACGTACACTGAAAGGGAGTTGAATCACCCCATGTATTGTCGGTATCACGCCATGCTGCTGCACCCTACGGACAGATGCCCTGATGTCCGGGATTGGATTGAGTCCCTTATCCGAAAGGGGAAGATCGTCCTGGAAGGCAATTCCATGGTCCTGGTGAGAGCCAGGGAAGCAGCCCAGCGGGAGATGGAGGAAAGCGACTACATGCGCTTCAAGAACCTCAAAGCCCTCGAAGCTGATGAACGAGGATGGCTTGTACCGCCAATGCCGTCCATAGCTGACACCGAAGGCGCGAGCTTGGGGCAGCAATTCAGGAACATATCCCTGAAAGAGCAGCCCGCCTCAAGATACAATCAAGAAGGTCCGGATATGGCAGAAGCCGGCTCCTCTGACGAGGCCCCTGCCCTATGGTACCCTGGATGGCGAGTCTCCCCGAATCCCTTCGCGACTGCGAGGACCGGAGAAATATTCGAAAGACTCTTGCAGCAAGACTGTGTAGAGGCGCATAGGCCGCCACCCACATACACGGAGAGGGAAATAAACCACCCCATGTATTGCAAATACCATGCCATGCTGCTGCACCCCACGGACATGTGTCCGATTGTCCAAGATTGGGTCAAATCCCTCATCCAGAAGGGAAAGATCGACTCGGAAGGCAATCCGATAATCCAGTCCGAAGCCGGGGAAGGAGCCCAGCAGCAAATCCCTCGGCAAAGGAAGGGGTCTCGACAATATCAAGTTTCCCCTCCCCATGAACAAACTCCGGAAAATAGGATTAGGGGGCAGCGCTTCGAAACTTCGCCTCCGCAAATACTCAAGCGGCAAGATAAAGACCGCAGGGGCAAGCAGCCAGCGATGGAGCCAGCCACCCAAGAGGCGAGCCCCTACTGGGCCGAATTCCAAGAATTGCCGCCCGAAATAATCGAGCAGGCGATCGATTCCACTTTTCAACACCAGCAAGATGAAGCTGGCTGGACCACTGTGGCCTCCAGAATGCGCCCCTCACCGGCGTTCCCTAAAAGGGGAGGGTCGCAAAGCCGCCCCGCCCGAGAGGACGCCGGAGCAGCAAAGGAGCTCACGCCGCTTGAAAAGGCGCGGGCGCTGAAACGAGAGAAGAACAGGCAGAAGAACATGAAAAGACGCCTGAAGGAGCGAGCCGAGCAAGCAGAGGCCGCAACGACCCCAGCAGAGCTTACTCCACTCCAAAAGCTGCAAAAGCTCATCGATGAGTTGGAGGAGTATATCCCCTCCAAGCCCACTTGGGGAGTCCCTTTGAACATATACATCCTGTGGGAAGAAATGGAGCGCAAAACAAGGCTTAAAAGCTGGCTCCACCAAATGCTACAAAGGGCTCAAGAAGGCGAGAAGCTGCCTCTGCCCGAAGAACTGTCCATCTTCTATAAGGAAGATGAAATCACCATCGAGAAGCTGGAAGAAATGCTAAAAGACTTCTCGTGCAACATGGTGTCGATACCGCCGCCAGCAAGCTTGCAATCACCGGCTGTTACGCCCCATGTGGCAACATATCGGCGCCGCAACCGAGGCAAAGGAAAGGGCCGCGGACGAGGAAAGAAATCCGCCCCGTCCCTCAGCGAGAAAGCCAACTCGCCCGACCTGGGCAAGACTATCGTCTTCCGAGGAGAAGAGCCTCAGCCTGCCCCGGAAATAGAGGTGCAGGCGAACTCCTTCATCTTCGACCCATCTGACGAGGAAGAAGAAGAGCAGCAGGATATCGCTAGTGGGCTCTCCTACCGGAGAGCCACCCAGCCAGTCGTCTTCGTCCCGTCCGATGAAGAAGAGTACGGGGGATGGGCGATCCCCAACAAGTCCTCCAACTGGAAAGCTCCCGAGTCGGCCGATCGGCCCACTCCGCCCAGAGGTGGCAAAGAAGAAACTACCGCCCCTGAGGAGGATAGCCTGGGCTCGTTGTTCGAAGAAAAGCCGGACGAGCAGCCAGTGGCAAGACGGGTCAACCAATTCGGGCAACCAATAAAAGCCCTGGAGGATACTGTCCCGCCATTGGATCAACTCCGTGCCCGGGCTGACCGCAAAATCATACAGCATATGAAGCGGTTCCCAACCAACATCACCATATGGGACGCCATTGCATGGAGCAAAGAGTTGGGAACGGCGCTCGTCAAAATCTTGCAAGAGCCCGAGGTCTACGAAGCTGACGTGACCGAACTCCAGGCACAAGCCCTCGAAGCACTGGTGGCCGAGGTGACCTTCTCCGACAAGGACATGCTGTTGCCGACGCTATACCACAACCGTCCGTTGTACATGCAAGGAAAAGTCAATGGGCACGAGCTCAACCGGATCCCGGTTGACCCCGGGGCGTCGATCAATATCATGCCTCTGAAGACTTTCAAGTCTCTATATCTTACACCCTACTTGCAAAGGGTAAATGACATCAGAATCGCTGGATTCAACCAGAATTCTGAAAACGCCTTGGGAAAGGTGGAAATACAGCTGGCCATGGACGGCCTCACTACTAAGGTCGTGTTTTACATCATCAATGCAAGCACGTCCTACAAAGCCCTCCTGGGAAGACCCTGGCTCCATGAAAATCGGGTCGTCCCCTCGACTCTCCACCAATGTATAAAATACATCAAAGAAGGAGAGTAGCATACGGTCTTTGCCGACCGGGCCCCGTTCCGCCCAAATGAGTGCAACCTAGAGGACGCTCAGCTATACTTCGGCGAGTCTCCTGGCAAGCCAACAACCGCGTCAAAAGGCAAGGAAAAACAAAATGCCGACGCGAATCAAGCAAGCCAGGATCAAGAGGAGGAGGAGCTCTTCACGGTCAACAAAGACCTCCTTGAAGCTCTCCGGCTCAGCCACCTCGCCGAATCCACCACGCCCGGGCCAAGTTGTCCAGAAAGGCGTGAGATCAACTATGAGGCAAACGCCATCGGCGAGATCATCAACCGAAGCATCTCCTTGCCGCCGGCATACATGTAGCTGCCCTTCCATAGGGAGGAGCAATGGGTGGAACGACTAAAGACATTCGTTATCACCCATTACAGAAATGATAATCTCGAGAAAGGCGAGACGCCAAAGCCGATCATCTTCTACAAAGGAGACCCGCTTCCATATGGGCCCCTCGAAGACGACTTCGGCTGGAGTTGAACGACTCAAGCCGCCCCAGAGCCCGTCCAAGAAATGGACGACATGCCCGAGCACATCAAGCAATTGTGCCAAAGGCAAAAGATTGCGCAAACACAAGATCCCTCTCGACGGGAGTACTTCCGTCAGCTGTGGTATCCGAAGCAACTCCGAGGGCAACCCCCCTATTGTGCAAAAGACACTCGGAGGTTGGGCTATGGTCAGGCGGCGGAATGCAAGGCCTACTATACGGTCAACACCGTCGGGCTCGCGCCCTCACCTAATCATTGCCCTTCCGATGGGCAATCTCCTACCTCTGCTACAAAGCCGCAGCAAGGGGAGGCCGCCCTCGTCCTATCAAATAGGACGTCGTGCCAAAAAGCACCTCAAGGCGAAGGGGGTCATTTCTGGCCGATCACAGAAGAAGGCTTCAAATACTATGACGTCCACGTCGCTGACTCTGATGAAGAAAAGGATTTCATCGACCTACAGCCGGCACCCCGTGAACTCGAAGACGGCGGGCAAGCTACTATCGACGAACTGGTCGAACTCGACCTCGGGGAACCAAAAGAACCCCGACCAATCTTCGTCAGCGCCCTCTTGAACGAGGAAGAAAGACAGTCATACCGGTAACTCTTGCTGGAATTCAAAGACTGTTTCGCGTGGACATACAAAGAAATGCCAGGCCTGGACCCCTCCGTGGCTGAGCATGAGTTGTCCATACTCCCCACAGCGAAGCCGGTCAAGCAGACCCAACAGCGTATGCGCCACGAGCTGGAGCTGAAAGTAAATGCCGAGGTGGACAGACTTCTCCAAGTCGACTTCACCGAGCCATGCATCTACCCAACTTGGCTGGCCAATATAGTGCCGGTCAAGAAAAAGAATGGTCAAGTCCAGATCTGTATCGACTACAGGGACTTGAACAAAGCCTGCCCGAAGGACGACTTCCCGGTCCCGATCACGAAAACAATGATCGATATGACCACCGGGCACGAAGCGCTATCCTTCATGGACAGGTCGTCGGGCTACAATCAAATCTGTATGGCTCCCAAAGATAAGGGTCATACCGCCTTCAGGTCCCCCAAAGGGATCTACAACTATAAAAGAATGCCCTTCGGCTTGAAGAACGCCGGAGCCACCTATCAACGAGCCATGACCAAGATTTTCGGAGAAATGCTCCATGACTCGGTCGAGTGCTACGTTGATGATCTGGTCGTCAAGACCAAAAGGCGGGAGGACCACCTAGGCGACCTACGCCAGGTCTTCGAAAGGCTTCGCCAACATCAACTGAAGATGAACCCGATGAAGTGCGCCTTTGGCGTTTCGAGCGGCAAATTCCTCGGCTTTGTTGTCAAATACCGCGGAATAGAAATTGATCCCGTCAAAATCAAAGCTATCAGAGAGCTGCCACCGCCAAAAACCTTAACGGAGCTGAAATCTCTCCAGGGAAGGCTGGCCTACATAAGGCGGTTCATTTCCAACCTCGCGGGCAGGTGCGCCCCCTTCAGCAAATTAATGAAGAAAGGAGCCCCATTTGTATGGGACCAAGAGTGCCAAGATACCTTTGAAGAAATCAAAGAGTATCTCCTTACTCCTCCCGTCTTGGGAGCCCCGGTGAAAGATAAGCCGCTCATCCTCTACATCGCGGCCATGGAAACGTCGCTGGGAGCACTGCTGGCGCAAGTAAATAAGGAAGGCAAAGAGCAACCGCTCTACTACCTCAGCAGGATGCTGGTGGGTCCGGAGCACCGATATTCCCCAGTGGAGAAAGTGTGCCTGGCATTGATATTTGCCGTCAAGAAATTACGGCACTATCTGCTAGCCCATCAAGTCAGCCTCATCTCGAGGATAGACCCACTAAAAGCGCTCCTCACCCAACCTGTGTTGTCAGGAAGGACAGGAAAATGGGCCCTTCTCCTTATGAAGTTTGATATCACCTTCGTCCCGAGAAAAGCAATCAAAGGGCAAGGTATGGCGGAGTTCCTAGCTGCGCATCCGCTCCCAGCCGGCTCTCCTCTTGAGTTCAAGCTTCCGGAAGAGGAAACGCTCTCATCCCCTCGCGGGGAGGGGACCCAACAAAAAGAAGTCCCCATCCAAGAAAGTGGAAATACTCTCGCCATAGAGATACCACACTGGGAACTCTACTTTGATGGCGCTTCCCGGGTGCTCAAGCAAACTGACGGCACCACAACTTATACCTCCGGAGCGGGAATTGTCCTGGTGACTCCACAAGGGGGAATACTGCATAACTCATGTGCACTCATGAAGCCGTTGACCAACAATCAAGCTGAATATGAAGCGTTGATCGTGGGACTTCAACTGGCTGCCGAAATGGGCATCAAGTGCATAAAAGTCTACGGGGACTCGCAGCTGGTCATCCATCAAGTGCTGGGGGATTATGACGTTCGAAAAAAGGAACTGATCCCCTACCATGCCAAAGTGATGAAGCTCCGCGAGAAGTTCTACTTGTTCGAAATCGGACACGTCCCTAGAGGGCAAAACTCTCAGGCGGATGCGCTAGCCAAACTGGCGTCTGCCCTAAAGCTCCCTCCTGAAGGAGAACTGGGCATAACTGTCCGACATAGAAGGCTGATGCCCAGCGTTCTTGAGGACAACTCCGACCCAGAAAATGCAGAGGTCAACGCCCTTGAAGAAGAAACCAGCCAAGAAGAAGACTGGCGCCAGCCGATCATCCAAATAAAGAACGGTTGGCTACCCCCAGATCGGGCCGAACGAGTCCGACTGCTGCGACGGGCCACGTCATATCAAATGATCGGGGACCATCTATATCGACTTGTCCATGAAAAAGACAAGTCCGTCCTCCTCCGATGTCTCTCCCCCGGAGAAGCCAAAGTCATCATGCGCAAAGTCCACTCTGGACTGTGCGGAGCCCATCAAGCGGGAGACAAGATGAAAATCAACATCAAGCTAAAAGGCTTCTTCTGGCCAACCATGTACACGGATTGCGTCCAGTACGCCCGTACGTGTCATCAATGTCAGGTCTTCAGTTCGATGCCAAGAAAGCCGCCGAACGAATTACATCCAACTGCCCCCACATGGCCCTTTGCCGAATGGGGAATGGATGTCGTGGGACCATTCCCACCATCCTCTGGCGGCCACAAGTTTATCCTGGCAGCCACCGACTATTTCTCCCGATGGGCAGAAGCAATCCCTCTCCGGGAGGTAACTGGGGTAGCGGTTGCCAAGTTTGTCAAGCAACACCTGATTTACAGGTTCGGCACCCCTCATCGGATCATATCAGATAACGGTACGCCCTTCAGAAACAAAACGATATATGCGTTGGCGGCCAAATTCCAGATAGATTGGAGGACGTCAACAGTCTACAACCCTCAAGCCAATGATCTGACTGAAGCCTTAAACAAGACCCTTTGCAAGTTGCTTGCCAAGATAGTCGGCAATCGCAAACGTGATTGGGGGGGGGGGGGGGAGAAAGTGCACGAAGCGCTCTGGGCATACCGAACGGTCTACAAGACCCCAACGGGGTGTTCTCCCTTCTCTCTGGTGTACGGAGCTGAAGCCATGCTCCCCATCGAAATTGAAATGTCATCCTACAGGGTAGCCGTCTATACCGGTCTTCAGCCCGAGGAGCGACAAGAAATTGAAAGAAGGTTGGAGGAATTGTCCGACCTAGAGGGCAAAAGGTTGGAAGCATACAAACACCTCCAATCCTATCAAGCCTGCATGACTCGAGCCTACGACAAGTTAGTCAGGCCCCGTGTCTTCAAGAAAGGTGACCTCGTCATGGTCAAGCAAAGAGAAGCCATGGCAGGCAAATCAAGTGGTAAACTCCAACCAAACTGGCGCGAACCGTACGTGGTCACCGGAGTCTATGAAGGCGGGGGATACACGCTGGCAACACATGCCGGCGATCGCCCCTTTCCACCACTAAATGGCAAGCATCTCAAAATGTACTTTGCCCCTGAGCATGAATTCCCCGGGCAACTGCCCTCTGATCCCCTTATAGCCGAATCAGGCTAGGGTTGGGCACATGCGCCCATGTCAAAAAAAAAAAACAAGGGAAAGGATCGAAAGAAAAATAATGACGTCCCGGCAGACTTGGTCGCTCCCCAAAAGGGAGTGTCCAAGGGCAAAAGAGCCTACGAAAAAAAAAAAAGGGGAAAGAAGGGATGATGACGAAATTTCTCTCGGCTAAAACTCCTTCTTGGTCAGCAAACTATCATTGTCGACCGAGTCAAACCTTTAGCCAATAAACCTCAAAAAAAGGTCGGCTGAAACTCCTCCTTGGTCAGCAAACCATCCTGGTCGACCAAGTCAAAACCTTTAGCCAATAAACCCCAAGAAGGTCGGCTAAAACTCCTCCTTGGTCAGCAAACCATCCTGGTCGACCAAGTCAAAACCTTTAGCCAATAAACCCCAAGAAGGTCGGCTAAAACTCCTCCTTGGTCAGCAAACCATCATGGTCGACCAAGCCAAAACCTTTAGCCAATAAACCCCAAGAAGGTCGACTAAAACTCCTCCTTGGTCAGCAAACCATCCTGGTCGACCAAGTCAAAATCTTTAGCCAATAAACCCCAAGAAGGTCGGCTAAAACTCCTCCTTGGTCGGCAAACCATCGTGGTCGACCAAACCAAAACCTTTAGCCAATAAACCCCAAGAAGGTCGGCTGAAACTCCTCCTTGGTCAGCAAACCATCCTGGTCGACCAAGTCAAAACCTTTAGCCAATAAACCCCAAGAAGGTCGGCTAAAACTCCTCCGTGGTCAGCAAACCATCATGGTCGACCGAGTCAAACCTTTAGCCAACAAACCCCAAGAAGGTCGGCTAAAACTCCCCCTTGGTCAGCAAATCATCCTGGTCGACCAAGTCAAAACCTTCAGCCAATAAACCCCAAAAAGGTCGGCTAAGCAATACCCCCTTAGCCAGTAAACCTCCATGGTAGGTTGTGCCGTCTTTGGCCCACTAATCATAATGGTGGGCTAAAGCCAAAACGGCGAATCCCCTAGTCAAGGTTCCGCAACCTCGCTTCGAACACCAATTTCAAAAAAAAAAGTAAGAAAAGAAAAAGGGACTAAAAATAGAGATGTCTCGGCGGACTTGGTCGCTCCCCAAAAGGAGTGCCCAAGGGTAAAAAGGCTTAAAATCCAGCTGAGGTGAAAACCCGAAAGGGCGCCTCAGGCAAAAATGGATAACCTCTCGACGTGAAAACCCGAAAGGGCGCGTTGGAAAAAGCTAGAGGGGACTAGCTTCTGTGAAAACCCAAAAGGGCGCAGAGTCAGTAATGTAAAAAAAAAAGAGAAAATCAAAATCAAATCATTACTTATCGAGGCATGTTTCGCGCGGCCAGTAAACAAAATGCTAGGCTGTGCCCCTATTCTGCTTCGTAGGTAAACCGAAATGGTAGATCAAGTCGTTTCCCTTTAGCCAGCAAACCCCAAGAAGGTAGGCTATCCCCCTTTGACCAATAAACCTCCGTGGTCGGTCAAAACATAAAACCTTAGCCAGCAAACCCCAAGAAGGTAGGCTATCCCTCCTTGACCAATAAACCTCTGTGGTCGGTCAAACCCTAAACCTTAGCCAGCAAACCCCAAGAAGGTAGGCTATCCCTCTTTGACCAATAAACCTCCGTGGTCGGTCAAACCCTAAACCCTTAGCCAGCAAACCCCAAAAAGGTAGACTATCCCCTTGACAAACAAACCTCCGTTATCGGTCAAACCTAAAACCTTAGCCAGAAAACCCCAAGAAGGTAGGCTATCCCCTTTGACTAACAAATCTCTGTGGTCGGTCAAACCAAAGTGGTAGGCTAACCGAAATCTCATTAGCCAGCAAACCGCAATGGTAGGCGAGGCCCAAGTGACAGATCCCATGAACAATTGCCCCAGGGTCCGGCCCCGGGCCCTAAAAAAAAAAAAGAGAGACTAAAAATAGAGATGTCCTAGCGGACTTGGCCACTCCCCAAAAGGGGTGCCCGAGGGTAAAAAAAATACCTAAAATCCAGCTGAGATGAAAACCCGAGAGGGCCTCAGGCAAAAATGGATGACCCCTCAACGCGAAAACCCGGAAGGGCGCGTTGGAAAAAGCTAGAGGGGGCTGGCTTCTGTGAAAACCCGAAAGGGCGCAGGAGTCAGTAATGAAAAAAAAAATCAAAATCAAAATAAATCATTACTTATCAAAGCATGTTTCGCGCAGCCAGTAAACAAAATGCTAGGCTGTGCCCCTATTCTGCTTGGTAGGTAAATCGAAATGGTAGATCAAGCCATCTCCCTTAGACCAATAAACCTCCGCGGTCGGTCAAACCTAAACCCTTTAGCCAATAAACCCCAAGAAGGTAGGCTATCCCTTTGACCAATAAACCTCCGCGGTCGGTCAAACCTAAAACCTTAGCCAGAAAACCCCAAGAAGGTAGGCTATCCCTTTGGCCAACAAACCTCCGTGGTCGGTCAAACCTAAACCTTAGTCAGCAAACCCCAAGAAGGTAGGCTATCCCTTTGGCCAACAAACCTCCGTGGTCGGTCAAAACCTAAACCCTTAGCCAAAAAACCCCAAGAAGGTAGGCTATCCCTTTGGCCAACAAACCTCCGTGGTCGGTCGAGCCAAAACCCTTTAGTCAGCAAACCAAAGTGGTAGGCTAGTCGAAATCTCCTTAGCCAGTAAACCGCAATGGTAGGCGAGGCCCAAGTGGCAGATCCCATGACCAACTGCCCCAGGGTCCGGCCCCGGGCCCTAAAACAAAAAGAAAAGAAAAGAAAATGGACTAAAAATAGAGATGTCCCGACGGACTTGATCATCCTCCAAAAAGGAATGTTCAAGGGCAAAAAGGCCTCAAACCCAGCTGAGGTGAAAACCCGAAAGGGCGCCTCAAGCAAAAATGGGCAACCCCTCGGTGTGAAAATCCGAAAGGGCGCACCGGAAAAAGCTAGAGGGGGCCATCCCCGGTGAAAACCCGAAAGGGCGCTTGGGATGGTAGTGTAAAGAAAAAATGATGAAAGGATGCAATGAAACCAACCCCTCTGAGGGGAAGGAAGTGTCGTTCGGGCTGACGGGTCGCACCCGTCGAGTGACTTGAAATATCAAGCGGTTGTTGAGCCAAGCCCAAACAGGCCAACCTCGACACCAGACTCTTGCATCAAATCTTGAAGAATGTCACAAATGCAAAATTCAAGAAGCGATGCCAAGTGGAAGTCTGAGAAAAGCCGATATGGCAAATCTCATAAAGGGAAAATATCAAATCAGGGTTGAGGAGCAAAAGCCAGAAGAGGCAAGCCTTCTCAACTAAAGATCAAAGTTAGGTTGCTGGACAAAGCCAAAAAGGGCCAGCCCCAGCACCCGAAATGTTGCACCAGATCTGGAGGAATGCCAGAAATGCAAAGTCCAAAAAGACATCGCTCGAACTTACCGGTCCAAGAAACCGAGTAGAGGGCGGGAAAAGGCAAGCCTCGGAAGAAGGATGTTGAAATCAGATTCTTGAGTAAAGTCAAAAAAAGACAAGACTCGGATGAAGACAGCCAAGGTCAGCTCCAAGCAAAGTCAAGGAGCAGCTCTTCGATGAAACTCACCCCTAGAGTTGACCTGGTGGAGCGGGTCCATGTTACTTCCCTGAAGTGATGTGCGCTCTCCTGGGTCCTCTCATGGGAACTCTTGAGTTGAAAACAAATCTGAAAAATATGCGAGCGAGGAGAGCTGATTGCTCAGCGCGAGAAGCATAGCAAGTTTGATCGCCGGCTCAACCGGCAACAACAAATTATTATCCTAGTTGCTGGCGACGCTACACAAATGTTGAAGCACATTGCTGTGGTTTTCAGCCCAACTCCTGCCAAGTCATTAAGACCAGAGGTAGAGTTTGAGAATCGCCACGGGACACCCGCCTTCGTCTTCGTCTCCGACGTGCATCCCGTGAGGGGCATTTGTTGACACTGAAAATTAAACAAAAAAAAGAGAAAAAAAAAAGAGAAAAGCGGGAAACCCCCGCCAGTCCAGGCGGGGATGCACCCCCGCCAATCCAGGCGGGGTGCCACCCCCCGCCAGTCCGCGCGGGGTGCCACCCCCCGCCGGTCTGCGCGGGGTGCCACCCCCGCCGATCTGTGCAGGGTGCCACCCCCGCCAGTCCAGGCGGGGTGCCACCCCCACCAGTCCGCGCGGGGTGCCACCCCCCGCCGGTCCGCGCGGGGTGCCACCCCCACCGGTCTGTGCGGGGTGCCACCCCCGCCAGTCCAGGCGGGGATGCACCCGCGCCGGTCAGGCGGGGTGCCACCCCCGCCAGTCCGCGCGGGGTGGCACCCCCGCCAGTCTGTGCGGGGTGCCACCCCCGCCGGTTCGGCGGGGACCCTCGCTGGTCACCCTGCCTCGGGGACCCCCGCCGGTTCGGCAGGCCTTCCCTGCCTCGGCGCCTGTGCCCGCGCACCCCCGTCAGTCCTAGCGTGCCTCGACACCTGTGCCCGCGCACCCCCGCCGGGTTGCACACCCCCGCCGGGCCATGTACCCCGGACGCCTATAAATAGAAGGGCAGCCCCCTCATTCGTCGACCTGGAAAATTCGCGCAAGGAAACTTCCAGCGCTTCCGGGGTTTCTCCTCCCCCTTTTTGCTCTGGCGAGAGGCTCTCGCCCTGGAGAAATCCGGGCGAACCCTCCTGAGCTGAGGAGAAGTCCTCCTCCTTGGAGGGGATGTGTTTGTTCTCCAAAAAGGGGGGACCCCCTCTATGTGGGCCCAAATTTGTGTAAAATTACACAAAGCCCCCCGGGAGCTTGAAATTTGGATATGTGTACATAGAAAGGTACACATATACCCTGTTGGCCTAGAAAATTGCAGAAATATCTGTGCTGGCTAGAAAATTGCAGAAATGCCTCCGTGAGGAAGGAAATTGCAGAAATATCCCCGTGAAGGATTAAAAATCGTAGAAGTACCCTTGCTGCCCGGAAAGTTGCAGATATGTCCTTACGGCGCGGGAAATGGCAAAGACAGCCTGACGGTTCGCGCCTCTTGTCCAACCCGGTGGAGCGGGACCTACGTCACTTCCCTGAAGCGGCGTGCGCTCTCCTGGGTGTGACTTGAAGCCGGACTCGAGGGGAGTTCCCGAGAAAGTCAACAAATGACCGGGACGCCCGGGACAGCCGGAAATCGACCGGGACGCCCGGGACAGCCAGAAATCGGCCGAGACATCCAGAAAAGCCAGATATCGGCTGGGACGCCCGGGACAGCCGGAAATCGGCCGGGACGCCCGGGACAGCCAGAAATCGGCCGGGACGCCCGGGACAGCCAGAAATCGGCCGGGACGCCCGGGACAACCAGAAATCGGCCGGAACGTCCGGAAAAGCCAGAAATCAGCCGGGACGTCCGGAAAAGCCAGAAATCGGCCGGGACGCCCAGGACAGCCAGAAATCGGCCGGGACGCCCGGGACAGCCAGAAATCGGTCGGGACGTCCGGAAAAGCCGGAAATCGGCCGGGACGTCCGGAAAAGCCAGGAATCGGCCGGGACGTCCGGAAAAGCCAGAAATCGACCGGGACGCCCGGGACAGCCAGAAATCGGCCGGAACGCCCGGGACAGTCAGAAATCGACAGAGATGTCCCGGAAATCCAGAAAATGGCAGAGATGTTCGAGAAAGCCAGAAAACTACCAACAATGTCCCAGAAAGCCAAAAAAACGGCAGGGATGTCCAGAGACGCCATTCGGCCTAAAACACACCGGCTTGTGCAAAGAAATTGCATTGCGCGACACCGAGCCACGCCATTCGGCCTAAAACACACTGGCTTGTGCAAAGAAATTGCATTGCGCGACACCGAGCCACGCCATTCGGCCGACCCGTGCGCGAGCTTAAATAGGCCGTACGTGCTGAGGAGAAGTCCTTGGCGCCCGTTGGTGTTCCGTCCCCAGCGTTCGGGCTGCATTGCGCCACGTCCGCGGGAAGAAGCCACAGGTTGTCACATGACTCTCAGTGTTTGTATTTAAGTCCTCCGCCGTCGTCAAATGACGTGCGTCAAGGCAACGTTGTCCGATAGCGGCACAAACACCCTGTCGTAGACTTAAAAGGACAAATGGTCGGTAAATGCTCGGCGGAGGCACAAACACTCCGCCTCGAGCATCGAGGACCCGACAAGTTTGTAAACGTCTGACGGAGGCACAAACACCTCGTCGTGCACGTAAATACAAGTCGTACATCCTGTAAATACTGGGCGGAGGCGCAAACACCCTGTCGCGGACATTGATGTATCCCCCATACCGTGTAATGTCTGACGGAGGCACAAACACCCCGTCGTCGACACTCATGTACACGAAATACTTGTAATCGCCCAGTGGAGGTATAAAAAGCCCCACTAAAGGCACAAATGTAAAATGTCATAAATATAAATGACATGAGCACGCTTGAATAAAATTATGGAAATTTACTTGTCATCTGTCTTTTTCTTTAAATTTCGGCATACTGTCTTTTAATAAACATTACGCATCCGAAGGTATTCGAGTGTTATACTCGATGTAAATGAAACATCGACTTCGGTCGGTGGGGAACGGTCCAGTACACGACCACTCCAATCACCATGAATGCGAGCGCACGCGGAAAAAATGAAATATCTGAGGGTGCCGGGTCTTTACCCGGTACCCCTCGTAAAATAAATCTTTGTCTGTTTCTCGTAAACAGTCTGGCACGCCCAAAATTTATCAGTTTTTAGAAAAGAAATGAGAAAAAGAAAGGAAATAAAAGAGAAAAAAATCCGCGTTCCAACAGTCGGCGAGCCCGCTAACTTTGTAGTAGCGCCAGAAGAAAATCGGCTAAGAGCGGTCCGATGTATCCTCGCCCATCCTAAGGAAACTGAGGATTGGCGTCGTACGGCCATTTTACAGACCCACTGTCATTTGGGTGGAAGGGTCTGTCGTGTCATCATTGATAGTGAGAGTTACATCAACGCTATATCCACCAGCACGGTTGCTCATTTGGGCCTCACGACGGAGGATCATCCTCGCCCGTATCAAGTCTCTTGGGTGGACACCACCTTAATTCTCGTACGTCTGAGATACCTCGTGCCTATTCATCTCCAATCGTATGACGCTCAAATATGGTGTGATGTCCTGCCTATGGAAGTCGGGAGTGTTATCCTTGGTCGGCCATGGATCTACAATATGGATGTGGCTCTTTATGGTCGGCCCAACACTTATGTCTTCAAGCATGGCGGTCACCTCATCACTATCCAACCCTCTCGACCTCGTACTGTCCCCTCTCTGGTGAGCCCTGCTCTCAGCTCCCCTTCTGATGCAGCCACCCCTCATATGGTTGCCCCTCGCGACCCGAGCTCTTCCCAGCCGAGCGCTACCGTAAGTGCTTCGGTGCCCCTTGCCAAGAAGCCCCCTCCTGCTCGTACCCCTAAGACGAGCTTCCCTTCTGATGCAGCCACCCCTCAGATGGTTGCCCCTAGCGACCCGAGCTCTTCTCAGTCGAGCACTACCACTAGTGCTTAGGTGCCCCTTGTCGGGAAGCCCCCTCTTGCTCGTACCCCTAAGATGAGGGCCTTGACTTCTATGACGTTACAGTTGATCACCGCCCGTGAGCTCTTTGATTATGATGTCATATATGCTCTGATGGTTAGGGAAGCTGAAGATGAAGGTGTCGAAGAGGCACCAAGTGAGCAGCCTGATGACGTCGCCAATCTCCTCCATGAATTCTCAGACGTCTTCCCTAACGATCTTCCTGAAGGGTTACCTCCGATGCGTGACATCCAACACGCCATCGATTTGATCCCTGGATCTTCCTCGCCCAACCTACCCTATTATTACATGAATCCCATTGAACACGCTGAATTACAAAGGCAGGTTGAGGAGTATTTAAAGCAAGGCCGCGTAAAAGAGAGCATGAGTCCTTGTGCCGTTCCCGCATTGCTGGCTCCTAAGAAAGATGGAACTTAGGAGGATGTGCGTGGATAGCCGTGCGATCAACCGCATAAGAGGTACCGGTTTCCCATTCCCCGCTTGGATGACATGTTGGATATAATGGCGGAAGCCATGCTGTTCTCTAAAATTGATCTGAGGAGTGGTTACCACCAGGTGAGGATCCGACCAAGTGACGAATGGAAGACCGCCTTCAAAATGAAGGACGGACTCTATGAGTGGTTGGTCATGCAATTTGGTCTTTCAAATGCCCCAAGCACCTTTATGCGGTTTATGAATCAGGTGTTGCGCCCATTTATCGGGGTGTTCCTCGTAGTGTATTTCAATGACATTCTCATTTATAGTCATACGAGGGTAGACCATTTGGAACACCTGAGGTAAGTTTGCACCACCCTGCACCGTGAAAACCTCTATGTAACCTCAAGAAGTGCGCTTTCGTAACCACTCAAGTTACTTTCTTGGGATTTACTGTCTCTGGTATGGGTGTTTCAGCTGACCCGAATAAGGTCAAGGCAATTGTAGATTGGTCGGAACCGCAAAACCTCCATGAAGTTCGTAGCTTCCACGATCTGGCCACTTTCTACCGGCGATTCATTAGAGGGTTCAACACCGTAACTGTTCCCATTATAGATTGCATGCGAAAGGGGACCTTTGTCTGGACAAAGGTTGTTGCCTCAGCATTTTGTGATCTTAAGAAGTTTATGACCCAACCACATGTGCTTAGATTGTCGGACTTCTCTAAGGTGTTTGAGATAGCTTATGATGCCTCTGGCGTTGGCATAGGTGGAGTACTGAGTCAGGATAGTCACCCCGTTGCTTTCTTCAATGAGAAGCTTAGTGACGCTAAATTCAAGTATTCCACCTATGACAAGGAGTTCACCGTGGTAGTCCAGGCTCTGCGGTACTGGAGACACTACCTTCTACCGCACAAGTTCGTGCTGTTCTCGGATCATGAAGCTCTTCAATTCCTCCACGCCCAAAAGAAGCTTAACCCAAGACATAATCGTTGGATGTGTCCTCAAACATAAAGCAGGCATGGAAAACCGTGTGGCCGACGCCCTGAGCCGTCACGCCTCGTTACTGGTTGTCGTCTCTTCAGAAGTCACGGGATTTGAGAAGTTGCGAGATGACTACCCTAGCTGCCCGGATTTTGGCCCCATCCTCTCGGCCCTCCAATGAGGCCCATCCCAGATATACAATGACTTCGTCCTTCAGGACGAATATCTTTTTCAGGAGAATAAACTTTTGCATCCTGCGTACCTCTGTGTGTGATTTCCTTGTATGGGAAGTGTATGCAGGTGGTTTGGCGGGACATTTCATTCGCAATAAGACCATCGAGTTAGTGGAGTATCGGTTCTACTGGCCTAGTTTAAAACGTGATGTGGCCCAAATTGTGGCCGAATGTCACACGTGCTTTGGCCAAACAACGGAAGCAGAACACCGGTCTATATACTCCCCTACTCGTGCCCGACCATCCGTGGCAGGACGTGAGTATAGACTTTGTCTTAGGATTGCCACGCACGGTTCGCCAGAGTGACTCCATCATGGTGGTGGTGGACAGGTTTTCCAAGATGGCCCATTTTATTCCTTGTGCCAAGACCTCTAATGCTTCCAGGGTGACCCGTATCTCCCTCTCTGAGATCATGCGTCTCTACGGGCTTCCCAAGTCTATTGTGTCAGACATGGATATGCGGTTTGTTAACTATTTTTGGAAGACCCTGTGGCTAGGGGTGTTCACTATTCGGTTCAAACCGAAAAATCAAACCGAACCGAGTGATTCGGTTTGGTTTGGTTTCAAACCAAACCGAATTAGAAAATTCGGTTTGGTTCGGTTTCTAACCTCTAGAAACCAAACCAAACCGATTAAACCGAATTACAATAATAAATTTTAATTTGTATATATCTATCAAGTTTTTTTAATATATTTACGTAAAAATATATATTATTGAGGTTAATATGGTCATCAATATTTAATACTTCATTTCAAATATTATTTGATAGTGATTTATTAGAGAAACAAGTGATTAAAATCTTATTTAAGACTAAGAGAATCTAAAGGCCCATTTATTTTCAAGTTAAACCAAACCGAATTTAATTCGGTTTGGTTCGGTTTGGTTTCATAGGACTTCGGTTTGGTTTGGTTCGGTTTGAGTCCAAATTTGGTTTGATTTGGTTTCCTAAAAATCTCCTATAAACCAAACCAAACCAAACCACGAACACCCCTACCTGTGGCACCTTTTAAGCACAAAGCTCAAGTTCTCCACCGCCTACCATCCCCACACGGATGGTCAAACTGAAGTGGTCAATAGGAGTCTGGGTGATTTGTTGCGCTGCTTAGTTGGTGAGAATACTCGGAACTAGGATTTGGTCTTACCTCTGGCTGAATTTGCATACAACTACTCGGTCAACAGGTCCACCAGCATGAGTCCATTTGAGATAGTCACAGGGTATAGACCTAGGAATCCTGTAGATCTTGTCCCCATGTCTCATCAATCCCGTGTCTCTGAATCTGCACAGTCATTGGCTGAATACATTAGAGGTCTGCATTATAGTATTCGTCACCACATCGAGATCAGTAACGAAAATTATTGGGCAGCAGCAAATTTACATCGTCGTTTCCATGACTTCCAAGAAGGTAACTACGTTATGATCAAGGTCAGGCCTGAACGGTTTCCCTCAGGAACCGTTAAGAAGCTACAATCTCGAAGAGCTGGGCCCTTCAAGGTTCTAAAACGTATTGGGTTCAATGCATATGTCATTGATCTACCACCAGATTATGGTATGAGATCCACTTTTAATGTCTCAGATCTGGTAGTTTATAGAGATCCCGCAGTGATTCCCAGTGATCCATTCGAGCCATCACCACCCCTTGTAAGTGACCCCACCTCTGAATGTCCACCTTCAGCCATGAGTCCTACACGGCGTGAGCAAATTGATCAAATACTTGATGAGTAGGTGGTTACCACTCAGAGCGGAGACTGTCAACGTTACCTAGTTCACCGGAAGCGTATACCCGCCACTGATGATGCATGGATCACCCGCACAGAGCTACAGCAGATTGATCCTGACCTCTTGGAGCGCCACCAGAGCAGTCAGGACCCTTACTCGACGGGGTCGAGTTCTTCCCAGACGGGGAGGATTGGTGGGGACACCCAAGCGTTGGACTGGGCCGACAGGGTCCAAGTTTACCGCAGACGGAGGAGACGAGCAGCGACGACGGCGTCCATTAGGCTGGACGACTTACTTCCGTGTCACTAGCATGTTTATTTTATGAGTCGGGCATTTAATTGATGTAATAAGGCCCATATGAGGCCCATTTGTGCTTTTTTCCATTTTCTGTGTATTTTCGGATCCGAATTTAGGTTTATTTTAGGCTTAAGGGTATTTTAGTCCATGTTTGAGCCAGTGAGGGCTAGCAGGGTTCCCTCCCTATAAATACAGTTGTAATATCTTGTTTTAGCAGTTAATGAAGATTTGAAGAAAACTTTGACAGCAGTCTCCAAGTCTTCTCCTTCAGCAGGGTGAAATCCTCAGATGGAAGCCCAACCAATCCCGTCAACTTCTTCCTCCTCGCTCTGCCCAACCATTTTTGTCTTCTTCTTCCTCCACGCTCTGATGTGCAGCATCAGCCAGTGCACTGTTATCAAAGCCAAATGTCTCTTACTCTGGTACAAGTAATCCGAGTTAACTCAACCTAGTTAACAACCAACTACCAAAGCAGCTCTAAAGCCATTTGGAAAAGTGCAGACTCCTCACAAAGTTAAAGCATTCATGACTATGAGAAAAGAATTGTATTGAAGTGCATAGAAGGAAGTGGAACAACAATGATGAGACTATTCACTCGGTAGATGAGATAACGAGGACATTTGACACTTATTGATCAACCACAACGCTAGCCAGGATGTCTAACAGATATTGCAAGCATAGTAGATTTCCAAAGTAATATTAGAACTAACAAGCAGAAGCCAAAGGATCAAGATTAGGAAATGTAACATAAATCAACACATAATTCCACATGTAATACGATAGGAGATCATGGAAAGGACATCTGTACAGTTTTGTCTTTATCATACAATAGGAGTAGGCATATGTTTCACATCTCTACCAGTGATTGGTCTAGGAAATGAGTATCAGCACCAAGGTTTGCCATATCGGATCTCGGCTTCGTCTCGGGAGGGTCAAAGAGAAGAGATCTCGGAGAGATCTCGATAACATAAAAGTGTGGATCACATAGGTTCACATGGATAATTCCTTAAGGAACATAGATAATTACATACATTCTCAAGCCTCAACCATGGATGACATAGGTTCACATATATCATACAACAAGAGTGTGAGAATTGGACTTAGAGATGTGCATTTTGATTTTTCTCTCCTTAGGATTCTAGTTTATTTTCAATTAGAAAGTGAAAAATCTCATGAGTTTAGGTGATGATAGCTTAGGTTTGACCAAATCCTGAGAGGTCTCAAGCAGACTAAGTGCTGTCAGTAGGAGAGTGGCTCCCTTGGAGAAGTCATATGCACGTTTGACTTTTTTTACCGGACTTTAGATTTTTAGTATTCTATTAGGTTTATTTGAATTATGAAATTTTTAGATATGCCAAATTATAACAAATTATGAAAGATTAGAAAGTCACTATTTTGATTGGAACCATCGAAATCATGATTTTCTTCTTGGATGGGAGAGTTGACTTTTTATTTGTAAGAGATATGATTTTTTTGATATTTTTATTGGATTCAAATGGGGGGTACTTCCTTATTTACATGTAATATCTTAAGTAAATGAAACATTTACTTAAATGATATTCAGGTAAATAAGGGGTCCTGACAACCCTGCCTGAAGAGGATCCTAACTGACAACCCTGCCTGAACCCTGAAGACATATCTCGGCCATCTCATTTCTCGGGGAGGGGCCGAGACCGAGAATCTCGCGAGATCTCGCGAGATTGCATACCATGATCAGCACTCCTCCCCAACTGATGCAATGTTCCTGCTCCTGTTGAAGAATAACTTCACCTCTTGCCATGAGCATACTGCCTTCTTTTTTCAACTTTTTTTAATGAAATTGGCGGCACAACCCACCCACTTCTCAAAAGAGGTAGATTGATCCTACTTTACTATTAGTATTAGTGTTTACGATACTCAAATGAGACAAGTGTGCCCACCAAGAGGAGAACTATATGACAAGCAAGCATTAAAAGACCTCATTAACCTAATCATTTGACAGTCAGTGTACCTAAAATTATTCATCAGAAGCCAGCAGGCATCAACTTAGATTCCCTAGAATTAAAAATACTACTGGTCCTTGGAAAATATTGTACTTCTTCCAATATGGACATCAAATGCTTGCTATAGAAGATATTGTCTATAAAATGAGTATCGATCAGTAAAATCATAATGTAAATCAAAATATTCACATCTAAGCATGCACAGTTCAGGGTAGGGGGATCAGGGTGGAGGAATAAAGAACAAGAGGTAAAAGAAATGGCAGCTACAGAAAATTAATAAATCAAAATTCAAGTTCAATCAAATCTCTCTCATGTAGCATTTAAATATAGAAAATACCCTTAGTGAATGCCGGTATGTCAGGAAATGCCTGGAGTTCGGAAATAGCTTTGCCATTTGAATCTTCTTTTCATCCCGGTTAACACCTCTTACTTGAATATCCTGCCATTTAATAACTCATGTTATACATAGGGGAATTATCCGATCATGGGTAAGTGAATGAAATCAATGAAAGACTAAGGGACTCACATATGTGTCAGCCTTAAAGTCAAGTTCCAGCTGCCCTTGGTCGTCTTCCCAAAGGTTGTAGATAATGATACGTGTACCTTTAGCAGTCATTGAACCAAACTACAGAAGCGGCAAAGTAACAAATTCAGTAATAATAGGATCTCTCATAGAACACAATAAAGTATCAAAACTATTCTTCCGCATTATTCTTTTTTTGGGCTAAAAACAGAATTATGAGTATCATAAGCATACACTAATAAGGTTGAGATCTTAATTTAACAAGTATTCCAATCAAAACACACAGGCTTACTATAAAAAATGAAAATGTTCATTGAATTCTTTCTACAACTTTTGGCCCACACACACCAAAAAAAATCACTTGATTTTCTTTACTACTCTACCGGTGATTCTCCTGAGATGCATCTGTTTTATCATTATTAACCCTCTTTTCTAGTTATAATATATCAGTTCAAAATCTCTGAATGCGCTATACACAATGTTTAGTCAAACTCAATGAACATGTTATGACATAAACTGTTAGGCAATGCCACTCAACAATCTCAACATCCTATACATAGTATCATTGAGTTTTAGCTGGTTGGATCATAGAAGGCAGAATCAGCCAATCCTGATCGGGATCGGCCGATTGTAGATCGGATCAGCCATGGCCGATCCAGCCAATTCCTGGGCCAATCCGATCCTTTTTTTCCATGAGTTGGACTGAACATAATTTTTGTTCAGTGCAACGTTCCTCCCAGCAAAAAAAACAACCTTGCAAAACATGTTTTATTATAAAAGCATGGGGAAATTACATAAATACCCCTGAAATATATTGTATTCGAGATTATACCCCCGAAATCTGCACATTATATTCTATACCCTTGTATTCCCTGTATTTCCTCATGTATGTCCCTGTCATTTGATTCCATCCATTTAACCACACCACAGTTAAGGAAAAAAGACTAACTTGCCCTCAATAACTCTTAAACAAATCATTTTAATAACTCTCTCTCTCCCCCCGGCTGGCCCTCTCGCTCCTCTTTTCCTTGGCCCGGACCACCACCTTCGAGATCGCAAAGTGGCTGCTCCAGCTGCTCCTTTGACATCCACTCTCCCTCTCTCTCCCCACCGCACTCTCTCTCTCTCTCCTTTTGTCGCCATTAATCCCTGGTTGCCAGGTAGAAACAGACATAATGTTGATGCACAGCGGTCATCATCTTGCATGCATGTGTGTGCAGTTGCAAGGGATTGAGAAAGGCAGGAGGTGAGGACACCAGAGCACGGACCCGCTTCGACCCGACCCGAGTTTACCAGCGTCGGCGGCCCTCGGCAGCAGCGATTCCATCGTTATGGCTTGGTGATGAGGAGTGTGAGTGATGTTGGCATTTATTTGAGGTTTGTGAGGCCCATGTGGGCTTTTTTTTTCATTTTCAGATGTATTTTGGGGATTTTTTGGGCTTATTTGTGGATCTGGGACGGGGTAGTATTTTATCATTTGTTCTGAGGGCATTTTGGTCTCAGTGGAGATGTGCACAGTAGGGTTTGCATGGGGGTTGTCCTATATATACTTGTATGAAGTTTTTGGATGCATGGAATACAAGAATGAAGAAAGGCTTCTTGCGCAGGAATCTGCCTCGGACTGTGTGAGACTGTGTTGTCTTCCTCCCCCGCCACCCTCTCCCCAGTCTTCGTCTGTCTTCTCTTCCTCCCCCTTCGTCTCTTCCCCGAACCCCCAGTTCCCTTTCTTCCTGTGCGATCCCCCCTCCCTGTTCTCCCTCTCCCCTCCTCAGCGCCCCTGTGCGATCTCCTCCTCCCTGTCTTCCTCCTCTTCCCTCGCTACTCTCTCTCTCTCCCCCGCGTCACAGGCCCGCACCTCCCCTCCCCCGTACGCTCTCTCCCCTCCCAGATCCTCTGCGCCATCCCCGTCCCCGTTCTCTCTTCCCCTATCCCCGCGACACACCCCCTGCGCAAACCCCCCTTCCGCCGTTCGCTTCCTCTCCTTCCCCCCACTACCTCCCTGCACAACCCCCGTCACAGGTTTCCCCAACCCCCCGGGCTCCCTCACGCGGCCGCGACGAGCTCCCGCTCTTCGCCGCGCAGCGCCCTCCCTACGCACGCCCGCGGCGCTCGCCACCTCGCCTCGCCGCCGTTGTCCGCGTTGGGACTCGCCGCGGGCCCTCCCTCGCCCTCACCTTCGCGCCGGACCCCCCAGACAGCAGGAACCTCCCCGTTCCCCCTCACGCCAGACACCTCCAAGCGACGCCGTTGTTCGGTTTCCACCCCATAGCTCCCCATTTACGGCCGCAGCGGAGCTCCCTGCGCTGCTCAGCTCCCCTGCTAGGTCCGCCGGTCCCCTGTTCGCACTTCGCAGACCTCCATCGCCGCGCCGCCGAGCTCCCGGGTCCGACTGAGTCTGTTCAGTCGACCTCACCCCAACTCGGGCTCCCCTGCTCGGGCACTGCCTGCGACGACCGGAAGCTAGGCGAGCGACACGGATGAGCGGACCCAGCATCGAGATCGTCGGCAACTCCTTCCGCCTATTCGTGTATCTCCCGATACTCCCGCACGAGTACGCCCAGCCGTTGCGGCCCAAGACTCCACCCCGCCAGCACACCTGTCGGCCCGCTGTCGTGCCCCGAAGCGTGCGTCGTCCCGACCCGCTGGTCGCCGAGGTCGCAGCTCTTTCGCTGTCCACCGCGCCCCACGCCCAGTCGAGGTCCTCTTCCTCCAGCGAATCAGCGGCCTAAAGGTTCTCTCCTTCCTCTGCTCTTTTCGTATCCAGTCGGATCTGTCGTTGTGCATGAGAGGTAGGATTCCTAGCTTGCTGTGATATCGTTGTCGGACTGTGTTACGTAAGTATCCATGTTATCCTGTTAGCGCTAGTTTTGAGATTATTAGCTGTGTGATTGATGCCTTAGCTGTGTGGTAGTTCTATCTACCATCGGTCCGACGTTTTCTGTTGTGTGGGACGACTCTTCAACCTTGTAGTTTTCTGTTATGAACATGTATATCATGCTTTGAAATTGCTTGTGGACCATGTGCATTTTGAAAGAGCTTGATGTTACATTGTGGCGGATCACGTAGTGGATGGTTAAGTCGCATTCTGGGTAGTCGTCCTGCATCATTTTGGTATCAGAGCGTCTGTGTTTACTGTCTAAGGCATGAGCTTACATCTTTAGCTGTCTATCTCGCTTGTGGAAATCTCATAATATGTCTTTGGCTGTTTTCCTGTTGCATCTAGAGTGTCCATCATGGCTAGTGGTGTTTGGGTTCATTGTCTCTTAGCTTATGCCCACCCGTAGTGGTATTGAATTCCATACCCCGGCACCCATGGCGGGTTCGCAGACGGGTTCCCCTTCCTTTCCCGAGGTAGTAGTAAGGCTAGATCAACTGATGGTCCGTATGGAACAAATGGAGCAGAGGCTAACTAAGTCTGAGCAGCTCTTTGAGGAGAGGGTCACTGAGTCGACCCGTGTTGTCCAGCGGATGGTTGGGCGTGTTCTTGCCCTTGAGAGGCCCCCTCCTGCCCAGGACCAAGCTCCTGGGAACCGGCTCGCTCGCCGGGACCCTGTGGAGCCACCACATAAAGTCGAACGACCTATGGGTCGGGGAGTAGATGATGATGTGTCCGACTATGACTCCACGGAGGAGGTAGGCAATGACTTTAGACCAGCCGCTGCTAGGGAGAGGCAAGTTGAGCGCGAGTGGGATGGTGCTCAGAGGCGTCATAGGTACCCTAGAGGTGGTGATGTGAGAGATGACCGTGGAGGTAGAGTGAACTTGGGCTATGACCATAGGTTCTTTCGACATCCTCGAGATCGGAATGATCGGAACCATGTGGGGTTTGAGCAGCCGCGTCACCGATACCCGAGAGGTCGGGAGGATCGGGATGAGCATGGGTTTGAGCATAGGCGGTATCATCACCCGAGAGACCGGGATGACCGTGATGACCAAGACGACCGCCAGATTGTCCGTGTTGATGCCCCCACCTTTGACGGGTCCTTGGACCCGAGAGTTTATCTAGATTGGGAGGCCAGCATGGACCGCTACTTTGATTGGATGGGGATGTCTGATGCCCCGCGTGCGCGTTTTGTTATGATCAAATTGGTTGGCCAGGCTCAGACTTATTGGTTGAATGTGGAGGCCCTCTTTGAGCAGTGTGGGTTAATGCCTATTGAGTCATGGGAGGACATGAAGGTGTAGCTTCGCGAGAAATACCTCCCAGCGACCTATCGGCACCGTCTTATTGATCGCTGGCAAGAGCTCATCCAGGGGACTCGTACTATTTCCGAGTACATTGCTGATTTTGACAAGTAGCTATTGAGGTGTGGGGCGCGATTACCCTTTCCCGATTTCGGAAGGGTCTTCGTCGTGTTTACCAGCATGAGTTGTTCCGCCAACACGTGACGACCATCGAGCACACCTATCAAGTCGTACGTGAGATGGAGCAATTTGAGTTGGGTCGCGAGTCTCCCCCGCGCGCTAGGCCGGCTTACCCACGGCCGACCGAGCAACGTTCCGCTCCCGGGTTACCTCCAAGGGGCCCCACGTTGGGACCGACGGAACCCCCACCTCGACCTCGATTCCTACCCCCGAGGGAGGCCGCGCCGGTTCTACCTACCCCTACCACTCGCCCGCAGCTCCTCGCTCCCCCGGTCAGGCGGGATGAAAAGGGGAAAGCACCTATGGGGGGAGGTATGTCCCAGAATGGCGGCTCCCGCAACCGTTGTTTCAGGTGCCAGGGGTTTGGCCACTATATGAGTGCTTGTCCCACGAGGGCCCTAACCATTGAAGGAACTGATCCCGGGGGATCCTCTCATGATCTTCAGGAAGTGGGGTATGCGGCGGGCGAGGATTTGGCCCTGGAGTACCAGTTGGAGGATGAGTTGGCCGATCCCGCCCATGCGCTGAGCCTTGAGGAAGTGCCCAATAATGAGAGGCTTGGGGTCGTTCGATGCATCTTGGCCCAGCATAAGGAGAGTGCTGACTGGCGTCGCACTTCTATCTTCCAGACATACTGTTGCCTTGGCGGTAGAGTCTGCAGGGTTATCGTGGATAACGGGAGTTGTATTAACGCCATCTCCACCCGCACCGTTACACGTTTGGACTTGGTTACGGAGAGCCACCCTCATCGACTTCTATTCTCGTTCAGTCCATGTGCCTTATCCCGATACAACTCCACGCTTATGAAGCGAAGATCTGGTGTGACGTCTTGCCTATGGAGGTTGGGTGCATCATCTTGGGCCGACCTTGGATCCATGATGTGGATGCGACCCTTTATGGCCGGACCAACACCTGTCTTTGAATTTGGTGGCCAGCGGATCACCATCTACCCTTCTCATCCTCCTGCACCTACTCCTCAGGAGAGCTCCCTTTCTTCCCCTACTCCTCAGGTGAGCTCCCCTCTAGGTGCCTTGGGTGTTGTGGGCCCTCCTCGGCCTGCTACTACTTCTACCCCCACTTCTAGTCCCTCAATTTTGGGTGTTCCTCCCCTTACTAGATCTTTACAATTAATCACTGCCAGAGAATTTGAACATGAATTGCTGGAGCATGACCATATATTTACCCTGTTGGTGAGGCCAGTGAAAGACGAGGTCGCTAATGAGGCTCCCTCGGAGCACCCAGCTGAGGTTGTCCCACTCCTCCAGGAGTTCTCCGATGTGTTCCCCGATGAACTACCAGACGGCCTTCCCCCAATGTGTGACATCCAACACGCCATAGATCTGGTTCCGGGGTCCACATTACCCAACCTGCCACACTATAGAATGAATCCCACTGAGCATGCTGAGCTGCAAAGGCAGGTTGAGGAGTACTTGAGAAAGGGATCCATGAGAACTAGCAAGAGCCCATGTGTCGTTCCCGCACTTCTAGCTCCCAAGAAGGACGGCACCTAGAGAATGTGCGTAGATAGCCGCGCAATTAACCGCATCACCGTCAAGTACCGATTTCTCATTCCCCGCTTGGATGATTTGTTGGATATGCTAGCGGGAGCCACTATATTTTCAAAGATTGATCTTAGGAGTGGCTATCACCAGGTCAAGATCCGACCTGGCGATGAATGGAAGACGGCCTTTAAAACAAAGGATGGGCTCTATGAATGGTTGGTTATGCCCTTCGGGCTATCCAACGCTCCTAGCACCTTCATGCGGTTGATGACCGAGGTATTACGTCCGTTCATTGGAGTATTCCTGGTCGTGTATTTTGATGATATTCTGATTTACAGTCACTCTAGGAGTGATCACCTTAACCACCTGCGTCAGGTTTACCTCACCCTCCGTCGGGAAAGCCTTTACGGTAACGTCAAGAAATGTGCCTTCCTAACCGAATATGTTACTTTCTGGGGGTTCATCATGTCAAAAGAGGGTGTCTCAGCTGACCCCGAGAAGATCAGGGCGATCGTAGAGTAGCCCGAACCACATACCCTTCATGATGTGTGTAGCTTCCACGGTTTGGCCACCTTCTACCGTCGATTCATACGCGGGTTCAGCACTGTCACAGCTCCCATCACGGATTGCATTCGAAAGGGAGCATTTGTTTGGACAAAGGCCGCTGCTTCGGCCTTTCGTGATCCAAGGTTTGCCATATCGGATTTCGGTTTCGTCTCGGAGGGGTCGGAGAGAAGAGATATCGGAGAGATCTCGGAAAAATCGCGGGAGATCAGATCTCGGGATCTCGAAAAAAAATCATAAATGATGCCAACAATAAAATCAATTCCTAGATAACATAGATAATTGCATATATTCTCAACAATGGATAACACAATTTCATTTCAATATCATAATATAAATACATAAAAGAAAGTCAATCCACACAAGTAGAAAGATCAATAGTGCACATATTTGTCCATCTACAACAAAAGTACATAAATTAAATAGAAAGCCAATAGAGATTCATGATACAAAATAGTGACCAACTGGTCGTCACAATCATTATTCATTAGTCATTAACTGCAAAAATTATGCAAGAGAATTGAAATAATTAAATAGTCAGGAACTAATAATACAAGTCATGTCATATAACACTCAGAAATTAATTAACAAAAAATCATTAATTACTAAAATTTTACTATCAGAATTTTTATTTAATTCTCACCTGACCCCCAAAGATCACAATGAACAAATCTGACAATAACATAAAAAATAAAATTCAGACTTAATTTAGAAAAAAAAGGGGGAGAGAGACAGACAGACACACACGCACACACAGGGGGAGGAGACACTGGCTGTCTCGGGAGGGAGAATGGGACTGTGGTAGAGCCGTAGAGGTGCCGGAGGGGATCACCCTCCGGCACCAGCACCGGCACCCGCGCGCACACACACACACACAGAGATAGAGAGGGAGAGAGAGAGAGAGGTTATATATAGAGAGAGAGGGGCACCGGAGGGGATCACCCCCTCCGGCACCGGTACGCGCACACACACACTCACACACAGGTCATATATATAGAGAGAGGGGCACCGGAGGTGATCACCCCCTCCGGCACCAGTACACGCATAGAGAGAGACAAATCACAGAGAGAGAGAGAGGTGCAGAGAGAGATGAGAGAGAGAGAGAGGTACACACATAAGTCACCGAGAGAGAGAGAGAGAGGGGTACACGCACACACACAAGTCACGAGAGAGAGAGAGAGAGAGAGAAAGAGAGAGGGGGGGACAATCGTGGAGGTCGGGGGGTGGGGAGGGGGCGACCACCGTGAACCGGGGGAGGGGGGGATCAGTGGAGGTCCCGAGGGGGGGGGCGACCACCGTGAAGGGCACTCACCTTTCCGACGGGGGCGAGGAAGACGGCTCCGCGGTCTGCTGCGTCGGTGATGCCCGGAGGTACCGTTCGCGCACGTCGGTGATGCCCAGTGATGCCTGGAAGCTCCGCACCTCGGAGAAGGCCGCCCGCAACCACGACGTGAGAGAGAGACGGGGTGGCGTGAGGATGGGGGAGGAGAGGGGAGACGACGGTGGAGGGGGGATCACGGCGGAGCAGCTGGACTGCAACGGCCTCCGGGCTCTGGCGGTGGAGCAGACTGGCAGAGGGGTGGGGGTTAGAGAGGGCTCGGGTCGGGAGGGAGAGAGGAGGTCGCCGCAAGAAGGGAAGGGAGTGAGAGATGAAGGTGGTAACTAGGGTTTATCGAGGTTAAAAAATATTTAAAAAAATGAACAGGGACACGATGGGACTTGGGAGGCTCGAACCGTGCGCGGTCGGCCCGTGAACCGGCCTGCTCGCCCTTGACCCCGCCCGCCTGCACGCCGTACGGCGCCTGCCCGTGACCCCGCTCGTCGGGCTCGTGACCCAGCCCGCCCACGCCCGTGACCCCGCCGCCCACGCGCGAAAACCGCCTGCGCGCCTTTTCGTCTCGGCGCTCTCGCGTCTCGGGCTGCCGCCGAGACCGAGAATCTCGCGAGATCTCGCGAGATTCTCGCGAGATGGCATTCCATGTCGTGATCTCAAAGAGCGGATGACTCAAGCACTTGTACTTCGATTACCTGATTTCTCCAAGGTGTTTGAGGTCTCCTGCGATGCTTCGGGTGTCGGCATTGGTGGAGTGTTGAGTCAGGACTCAGGAGGGCCACCCCATTGCCTACTTTAGCGAGAAATTGAATGATGCTAGGCTGAGGTACTCCACCTATGACAAGGAGTTTTACGCGGTAGTTCAGGCTTTAAGGTATTGAAGGCATTACTTGCTACCGCAAAAGTTTGTTTTATACTCCGATCATGAGGCCCTTCGTTTTCTCCATGCCCAGAAAAAGCTCAACCCACGACACAGCCGGTGGATGGAATATCTTCAAGCTTACAATTTTGTTCTCAAGCATCGAGCAAGTGTGGAGAACCGTGTGGCAGACGTGCTGAGCCGTCGTTCTTCATTGTTGTCGACTGTCCACACAGAGGTTACTGGATTTAAGCGCCTCCGAGACGAGTACACACTTTGCCCCGATTTTGGCTCGATTCACTCTGCGCTCCAGTCCGGACCCTCTCGGGAGTATTGTGACTACCTCCTTCAAGAGGGTTACCTTTTTCGTGGGGATAGATTATGTGTTCCGCGGACCTCTGTCCAAGAGTTTCTAGTTTGGTAGGTGCATGCTGGGGGTCTTGCCGGCCACTTTGGCCGAAACAAGACCATTGAATCAGTGAAGTATCGATTCTTTTGGCCCAGCCTGAAGCGTGACGTAGCTCACATCGTGGCCCAGTGCCGCATCTGCGCTTTGGCTAAGCAGCGAAAGCAAAATACGGGGTTGTATACTCCCCTCCCCGTGCCCGACCGTCCGTGGCAGGACATTAGCATGGACTTTATTCTGGGAATGCCACGCACGGTTCGTCGGCACGACTCGATTATGGTGGTGGTTGACCGATTCTCCAAAATGGCCCATTTTGTTCCCTATTCTAAGACTTCAGATGCGTCTAAGGTAGCTCACCTTTTTTTGGATGAGATTGTTCGCTTGCATGGGCTACCTAAGACCATTGTCTCGGATCGGGATGTGCGGTTCACGAGCTATTTTTGGAAGACTTTATGGCACCTCTTGGGCACCAAGCTCAAGTTCTCCACTGCATATCACCCCCAGACCGACGTGCAGACTGAGGTAGTCAATAGGAGTCTGTGTGATCTTCTGCGTTGTTTAGTCAGGGAGCATGAGCGAGGTTGGGACTTGGTCTTGTCATCAGCAGAGTTTGCATATAACAATTCAGTCAATAGGTCTACCGGCTTGAGTCCCTTCGAGATAGTTACTAGCTATAGACCTAGGAGACCATTAGATCTTGTCCCTATGCCCATCCAAGCCCGAGTCTCAGAGTCAGCCGAGTCGTTAGCTGCACATATTAGAAGTCTGCATGAAAGTGTCTGTCGCCACATTGAAACTAGCAATGAAAAATATAAAATTTCAGCAAATGCACATCGCCGTCCGCAGGAATTTCATGAGGGTGATTACGTGATGATCAGGGTTAGACCTGAGCGGCTACCCTCCGGGGCCATGAGAAAACTACAAGCTCGGGGAGCAGGTCCTTTCAAAGTATTGAAACGCGTCGGATCCAATGCGTACGTTGTAGATCTACCACCAGACTATGGCATCTATTCCACATTTAATGTCTCGGATTTGGTAGCTTATCAGGACCCGGCAATGATTCTTAGTGACCAGTTCGAGCCTTCTCCCCCCTTTGTGAGTGACCCCCACCCATGAGTGTCCACCAGTAGCCTCTATTCTAACACGACATAAGCAGATCGGCCAGATACTAGATGAGCAGATTATCACCACGTGGAGTGGAGCCTTTCAGCGCTACTTGGTTCGTTGGAGGGGAAGACCCTCTATTGAGGACACGTGGGTCACGCGAGAGGAGTTACAGCGGATCGACCCAGATCTCTTGGAGCGGTACCAAAGCGACCAGGACCCTTACTCGACTGGGTTGAGTTCCTCCCAGGCGGGGAGGATTGGTGAGGACACCAGAGCACGGACCCGCTTTGACCCGACCCGAGTTTACCAGCGTCGGCGGCCCTCGGCAACAGCGATACCATCGTTACGGCTTGGTGATGAGGAGTGTGAGTGATGTTGGCATTTATTTGAGGTTTGTGAGGCCCATGTGGGCTTTTTTTCCCATTTTCAGATGTATTTTGGGGATTTTTTGGGCTTATTTGTGGATCTGGGATAGAGTAGTCTTTTATCATTTGTTCTAAGGGCATTTTGGTCTCAGTGGAGATGTGCACAGTAGGGTTTATATACTTGTATGAAGTTTTTGGATGCATGTAATACAAGAATGAAAAAAAGCTTCTTGTGCAAGAATCTGCCTCGGATTGTGTGAGGTTGTGTTGTCTTCCTCCCCCGCCACCCTCTCCCGAGTCTTCGTCTGTCTTCTCTTCCTCCCCCTTCGTCTCTTCCCCGAACCCCTAGTTCCCTTTCTTCTTGTGCGATTCCCCCTCCCTGTTCTCCCTCTCCCCTCCCCAGCGCCCCTGTACGATCTCCTCCTCCTTGTCTTCCTCCTCTTCCCTCGCTACTCTCTCTTCCCCCGCGTCACAGGCCCGCACCTTCCCTCCCCCGTACGCTCTCTCCCCTCCCAAATCCTCTGCTCCATCCCCATCCCCGTTCTCTCTTCCCCTATCCCCACGACACACCCCCTGCGCAAACCCCCTTCCGACGTTCGTTTTCCTCTCCTTCCCCCTACTACCTCTCTGCACAACCCCCATCACAGGTATCCCCAACCCCTCGGGCTCCCTCGCGCGGCCGCGACGAGCTCCCGCTCTTCACCGCACAACGCCCTCCCTGCGCACGCCCGCGGCACTCGCCACCTCGCCTCGCCGTCGCTGTCCGCGTTGAGACTCGTCGCGGGCCCTCCCTCGCCCTCACCTTCGCACCGGACCCCCCAGACAACAGGAACCTCCCCGGTCCCCCTCACGCCAGACACCTCCAAGCGACGCCGTTGTTCGGTTTCCACCCCAGAGCTCCCCATTTACGGCCGCGGCTGAGCTCCCTACGCCGCTCAGCTCCCCTGCGCGGTCCGCCGATCCCCTGTTTGCACTTCACAAACCTCCATCGCCGCGTCGCCGAGCTCCCGGGTCCGACTAAGTCCGTTCAGTCGACCTCACCCCGGCTCGGACTCCCCTGCTCCGGCGCTGCCTGCGACGACCGGAAGCTAGGCGAGCGACACGGATGAGCGGACCCAGCATCGAGATCGTCGGCAACTCCTTCCGCCTGTTCGTGTATCTCTCGATACTCCCGCACAAGTACGCCCAGCCGTTGCGGCCCAAGACTCCACCCCGCCAGCACCCCCGTTGGCCCGCTGCCGCTCCCCGGAGCGTGCGTCGTCCCAACCCGCTGGTCGCCGAGGTCGCAGATCTTTCGCTGTCCCCGACCGCGCCCCACGCCCCACGCCCAGTCGAGGTCCTCTTCCTCCGGCGAATCAGCGGCCTAAAGGTTCTCTCCTTCCCCTGCTCTTTTCGTATCCAGTCGGATTTGTTGTTGTGCATGAGAGGTAGGATTCCTAGCTTGCTGTGATATCGCTATCGGACTGTGTTACGTGAGTATCCATGTTATCCTGTTAGCGCTAGTTTTGAGATTATTAGCTGTGTGATTGATGCCTTAGCTGTGTGGTAGTTCTATCTACTGCCGATCCGACATTTTTCTGCTGTGTGGGACGACTCTTCAACCTTGTAGTTTTCTGTTATGAACATGTATATCATGCTTTGAAATTGCTTGTGGACCATGTGCATTTTGAAAGAGCTTGCTGTTACATTGTGACGGATCACGTAGTGGATGGTTGTGTCGCATTCTGGGTAGTCGTCCCGCATCAGCAGGGATGCGTGCTTGGAGCTGAAGGCAGTGACAAGGAAGGAGCAGCAGCAGTAGCAATGACAATGGCATCCAGGGTGAAAGCGTCAGACAGGACGAAGGCATGCTAGACCACAAGGTTTGACTCCAGGCCAACAACCATGGTGTGGGGATGGATCACCTGTGACAGCTCCA
This sequence comes from Colocasia esculenta, assembly GCA_014218235.1. Taxonomy (NCBI): domain Eukaryota; kingdom Viridiplantae; phylum Streptophyta; class Magnoliopsida; order Alismatales; family Araceae; genus Colocasia; species Colocasia esculenta. Next base: position 24,102,135 of record CM024763.1, on the reverse strand, counting down.
ACACCACAGCCTCAGCTGCTGCACGCGAGGCGCCCACACGCTATACATGATCGACTCGACAATTGCGACCCTCATCTCCATGGGTCATCCACAGCGGCGAAGGCCATGCGTGAGGCCATCTTGCTTGATTGCTGTGGCGGAGGAGGGACCAAGGTGGTTGAAAATCATGCAGGTCCGAGGACATGGTTTGAATGGTGCAAGCTCAGGAGCTGGATCATGAAGGTTCAACTGCTCTCTCTCTCTCTTCCCCCCCCCCCCACGCCACCCTCTCTCTCTCTCTCCTTCCGCCTCTCTCTCTCTCTCTCTCTCTCTCTCTCTCTCTCTCTCTCTCACTTTGCTGCTCTCCCCCCCCCCCAATTGCTCTCTCTCTCTCCTGCTGCTCTATATCTCTCTCTTTAACAGGGATATTTTAGTAAATTGACCTTTTTATTTAATAGTTCCATTAGGTGGTAACAAAATATTCTTCAAATTCTAACGGCCAAATAATTCTAGGGACAAAACTGATGAATTTTTTCAATTTCAGGGGATGGAATATAATATGAAGATTTCAAGGGTATAACCTCGAATACAATGTATACCAGGGGCATATATGTAATTTTCTCTAAAAACATTGCAGGGCCACCAATTTTTTATTTCCACACAAATAGTGAACATCCACAGGTTTGAATGATCTATGAATCTCAACTATCCTAAGCATCTGTTTCATGTTGAAGCTGATGGCAGACAAACAAAGCAGCCCTGTGGAAGAAGCTTCTTCACTTCAGCTAACCATGCTAATAACACTTCTGCAATCTATCACCACACCCTTCACTTCATATAATTCAGTTAGTGAAAAAGATTCATCTACCACAGATGTCAAATAACAAGCATATGAAGTGTCTGTACATAACCATAGAATAAGTCCACATCTAGCACTGTGTATCCGAACTATGTGGAACTTATACCCCTCTTGCCCGAGATCATGCATCTTGAACAATTATAGCATGAGAAATAAAATGCTTGTGAAAGATGCTGCCAAACCTGCCCTGTCATCATCATTTTCCCAACTAACCCATAGAACACAAAGAGAACCCTTATAATACATCCAGCCACAAGCGATAGAGTCCTTCTGATTCCCATAGCAACAGAACAGGCTCACTGATCATGCTGATAGGGAATTTAACAAGCTGCCCTTTTCTTAAGCTAGTACCAGTTACTATATTCATGCTTAGATTAGGATCAATAGAGTCCTGTTCTAATATTATTTGGATTGGAGTGTTATTGCCCTTAGACTCCAATATGAAAGCTTTCTTTAATCTTCCTTGCTACATCTCCTGGCACTTAAGAATAATAGAAGAAATTCCCTGCACAGTTATCCTTGAAGCATAGGCATCGATTTAGCAGGTAGAAACAGTAGCAGCAAATGGTTTCAACACACAAATAGCTATGTAAGAAAATTTAATAAATAATTGAACAGATGATTCTGATCCATTGCAGATAATCTATTAGAAGTACTAGGATAATCAATGCAAGCAGTTTTGTAAGGTTCACACAGCTGCCCACTGAATCACTGATACATGAAGCAGACTTAACATTCTGAGAAAGAAGTGTGTTGAGCATTTAAATGCATCAAGAGCAGAAAAGAGAAATATAATCACCTGCTGAAGAAGTTCATCTTCGCTTGGATAAGGCGACCACTGCATGATGGTTTCCAGATTTTTATTCCAATCATCTGTAGATGATCTCACCAACCTATTCCAATTTTCTCCTCTTTTCTCATAGTCAATCTTTCAATGAAATGTCAATAATAAAAATGTGTATTAATAGAAGCCAGTCACATATTTCAGCCATTGAAAACCAAGAAGGTTGCAGCATTATTACTCGATAATTTACAAAATAAGCCATAATGCAGGAAAGAACAAACAAGTAAACATACTAGCAGACAAGTTTAAAGGTTATAGTACCATAATGATCCAGATGGCAGGGTCATTAAGTATTGTTGAAAAGAACATTGGGAGTGCAACATATTAGTAGTTACTCCATTCAAAATATGAGTATGCGCCAAGAGATATTCTTCTTCTCAGAGGATTTCTTCAGATTCCCCCCTCAAGAATCTAATATCTTGTTCAACCATGGATGGCAAAATCGGCCGATTCGGGTCGGAATCGTCCGATTCGAGTCGGAATCACTCTATGGCAATCCGAATTGGGAGGTAAATGTCGACCCACCCACGATGTAAGGTGGAATCGGGGTGGATCGAGCAAAATCAGACGGAATCGGGCCGATCCAGTCCGATTTTGCACGATCCACCTCGATTCCATCTGATGTAGCCCGATTCCCTCAGCTTACCATAAATTCCGTAATTACGCTCAATTCCCTCCACTTACCTTATTTACCTAAACATCATTTAAGTAAATGTTATATCTGTAGTTTCATTTACTTAAGATATTACATATAAATAAGGAAGTACCCCCCCCCCATTAAATCTAATAAAAATATCTAAAAATTCATATCTCTTACCAATAAAAGTCAACTCTCCCATCTAAGAAGAAAATCGCGATTTTGGTGATTCCATCAAAATAGCGCATTTCTAATCCCTCATAATTTGGTCTATCTAAAAATTTCATAATTCAAATAACTATATGGACACTAAAAATCCAAAGTCCGGTGAAAAAAGTCAAATGTGCATGTGGTTTATTTGAATTATGAAATTTTTAGATAGACCAAATTATGAAGGATTAGAAAGACGTTATTTTGATGGAATCACCAAAATCACGATTTTCTTCTTGAATGGGAAAGTTGAGTTTTTATTGGTAAGACTTAAGAGATATGACTTTTTTGATATTTTTATTAGATTTAAATGGGGGGTATTTTCTTACTTACATGTAATATCTTAAGTAAATGAAACCACAAATTATAACATTTACTTAAATGATGTTCGGGTAAATAACCATGTCTCGAGGTGATGTTCAAGTAAACTACAATTTCTCATTAATCCAATTTATTTACATTCAAATGCATGTACATGACAAGAATTGAATTTCATTGTGTTTATATTCAATGAATGTTGGATGTGTTTTCATAATTTTCTGCAATTTTTTGATTTTTCATAATTTCTCTGATTTTTTTCTTCATTTTTTAACCTAGTCGATCCTAGATCGGCCAGATTCTCATGAAATCGGGCAGATCCTGCGATCCGACCCGACTCGGATCGGGGTTGGCTGGGTCCGATCCAGCACCCCAATCCGACTTTGCCATCCATGTGTTCAACTTATCATACAATCATTCGTGAGAAGGACAAACATGCAGAAGAGACAATGAAGGAAGGAATCAAAGATAAGACCAGCCTCTACTACTTCCAATATGGCTCTTGCTGGTCTCAATTTGACTAGAGTTTTTATCGAATGGTTTCAAACTGGCTCAGCTAATTCTGCTTTGAAGACTAAACTTTGTTCCTTTCCTCACCCTCAGCCAACAAACAAAAGCTTCATTCTAGTTGCAATGAACTGTCCCACATTATCCTAAAATATATTTTTTGGAAGATGAGACATTATCCTAGAGGGTAAGCATATAATTCCTATGCTAATAGTTCACAGGCTTACTCAAATTTTATCCGCTGCTCCCGCATCCCACATCATACTCTTGAGTAACAGATCCTAAACTTGAGCCAAGCAAGCAAGAATACTGAGAATCACGTATGATTGAAATGTCAGGTACAGGAATCAGATCTAATGTCTGGACTCTGGAAAAGACCATATATACTTATTAGTTAGTGACACGACCATTCACTTTCAGTTAAGGGTTAAAAAAATATCAGCAGCAGATCCAGATTATCAATAATCATCTTCAGGATTTCCCAATAAGATTAAATATTTTTGACATACCAGCAGAAATAGAGATAGTAGCAAATAGTCATTATGTTATTTATTTCAAAACAAAGACGAGCTCCCATAAAAAAACCCCTAAACTTAGGGGAAAAAACACAGCTCAGGAAAAAAGTGAAAATCTTTTCATTTAATTTGTGAGATGCTGACAGGGCCCTACCATAGGAACAACAATATCTTCCTTCCCAGTATCCCTCAGAAATGTGTAAGACAACATCCCAATACTCTGCATGGAGCTGAAAACCATGTTCCAAATGTGAGTTACACATCAAACAAAGATCATAAACTGAATAAAATTTCCAGGAACAGAAAGGCTCCCACTAGAACACACATGTTACAGAAAGTTATAAAAATCATAAAGGAAAGTTAAGAAAAAGGAAATACGAAAACCTTTTTCCTCCTTTTCCATGACAACGTGAAAACACAATGACATCTGCTCCGAGCCTCATAGTGCTAGTCTTAAATCCATTGCCATCTAAAGACAAAACCAAAGACATTAAGGTTAATGAGATAAAATACAATTACAGGGGTTAATTAAAAAGGAAACGATCAGAATCATATCACCATACATCAAAATTCAAAATTTTTCACAAAAAAGGTTGACTTACATTGTCCAATTGTATTTGCTGATTTGCTCTTTGCTGAGTAACCCAAGGACATGCATTGTCGCATCTTATCAGGATCCATCCCCCCACCATTGTCTACAAAATAAAATAAAGTCTTGATCTTACAAGAATATATATATTACGATATGACCTTGAATATGAACACAAAGCAAAAAAAAATTTTGAAAATTAAACATAAAGGAAACATAAATCCACAAGGTTCCACTTTAAGGTCCGCATAGATGCAGAAAACTATCCCCTCCCCTGAGAAGCCTCTGAGCAGAGCATCATACCTTCAACTAGCAACATTTTGGTCATGTCTTTTTTATTCTCCAACACATCAACATTAACAAATGTAGCTCCATTGCAGACCTGATAAGAAAACCTAATATATTATGATGCCCAAAAACAGGCAGAGAAATTGTGATTGACCAATCCAAGGAATACCTCATCGACAGCATTATCCAAAAGCTCCGCAATAGCTGCCACAGAAACAAGGAGAGAAGAATAGTTAACTACAAAGTGAAGGTTTTTCCTAGGTTCTCTCTCCTACACAAAGTTAAGATATGAAGAACCCCATTGACTACTCTACTTTCCACAATCCACTCACTTAGACATGCTCTCAGCATACTTCATACTAACAGCACATCTATCTAACAACCATCCAAATATCCAATGGAACCGCAGGATATGGCCTGTGCAAACTGCCAAGTCCTAATATGTTCAAAATACTACTATTCTTTTCTGGATGGGACCTTAGAGAGGAGGAAGGACCTGCAGGGTGCTCAAAATATCTGTCTGTCTAGAGGTGCTTTGATCCCTGTTCCCGACCACATGTTTTGGGTTCTGAAAGATTAGCCCTCCTAAGTCCTACCAGCACCATGTTAGGGCCAGAAGCATCTAAATGGATGTTTCCTTCACCAAAGCTTGGATTGACACCTTTCGTTTATTGATACAATCATCATCATAGTAGTACATTGTGCACCTTACCCAGTGGCACCTCTTCATGGAAACCTCTTTCAGTTCTCTTTTTTTCTTTTAAGTGATGATACAATCCAGATATAGGATAGCAGAAACTAGACAAACAGAAATCAGAAGAGGGGCAAGGTGGGGAATTCAAACAATGACCAGTTACCTCCAAGAGCCCACTTATGACTGGTAGCATTGGAATGCAGAAACTTGGGGTGAACCCTCACATGATCAATGCCACCTGCAGGTACACCATACACCAACTGAGTCAGGAAAACTCAATACATGGAACACTGACGAGGTAATATGCTAGAGATAACTAAAAAAGGGGAAGAAAAAAAAAGAGGATGAAACCATGCTTAGCAGTTCTAAGACATTTCTAGACAAAAAATGTACATTAAGGGGTTTATCTTTCCTAAAACTCAAAAGGCTTAACTTCCAAAATAGCAAGAAGTAATCCAGTTTGATTCTCTCATTCATTCAAAACAACATAAGATAGGATGGACCTGAAGAGCAGCAACCACAGGTCACTATCAATCATTATAGCACATCCACAAAGAATCAAGGAACATAGACATCTGTGATGCCAGGCATTCTCCTAATCATAAAATACGGTAGTCACAGCAATGCACTTAAGTTTTCAAATTCAAATTCTGAGTCCTAAACTGTGAAACTCACTTTGCACAAATCTCAACATCCATGGTTCTTCTCTTTAGACTTTTCTGGGGAGCCTCTCATTCTGTACACCCTCTTGGTGTGCTCTTTGTTCAGAAATTTTCATCCTTGAGCTCCCACTCTTACACTTGTATATTCCTTCTAACTTCTTAATGTAGTGGTGGACTTGCCCACTTAAGAAAAATGAAAAACCATGAAAACCATGCTCATAGGGTTTAGCTCGAGAAGCCTAGTGATAACGAACAATGCCCTAAAATACAAGCTTCTTCAATTAATCATTCCCAAAATGCAGCTTCTTCAATTAGTCACTTGTTGACCCGTTCGCAAAAACAATGTTTGCTCACAGCATAGCCATACAGAACATAAAATTTACCAAACAATGAAATGATAAATGAAAATGTCATAAAGTCGTCGGTTGAGTGGAATGCCACCTAATTACCCAACATGTGAGTTTTCATTAACTAGTAACCACATTAACATCAAAAAGAAGAGAACGGGCTGCACCTGGGGTTTAACTGGAAATCAAAAGGCTGGAGTTTCACTTCCACGTTAAGTCCAGAATTATTGATATTTCACAAAATTGATGTCCTAAAAGGTGCTACTTCTGGAAACACATGGGAGTATGTATATGCACAAATATGTGTTCCAGAAGGATATATTTCACCCACTGGTCTATCACATGAAGACTGAAGTAGGCTTCTGCAACATTTTGGAGTCCTAAAACATTTGTAGGTACCCACATCCACTTTCAAAACATCTCCTTCCTTTTGGGAACCCCAAAGTTAGATGTTTTCTCTATCCTTTCATAAGTCTTCAATGACTACATCTATGGGATATCATTAGGATTCATCTTTGGATGGATTCTGATATTTAGAAGTGGTTCATATGCTTCTTAAAACCCCTTCAACGAGGGATTTCATGAGGATCTGATCTATCTTCAGGTGAATTCTTAAGCTCTGAAGAAGAAAGCCAAATCCTTTCATGTGTTTAACCACCAAGATCCAAAATTTCACTAACTGTCATCCATGACACCCGTGTCACATAGAAACAGTTTAATGTGTTGGCATTTTCAAGAATTAAAAAAAAAAAAAACCCTTTTCCATATGGTGGCTTAAGGAATCACCTAAACATATTCATTCGAGTGGTTTTTAAGATTTGTAAGCCCTTCAAGGACTACAATCTATGAGATCTTACAAAGATTTTTTATTATGATACTTCAAAAAAGAAGGGTGGAAACCCTTTCATGTGCGTTTAGCCATTAGAATCCAAGATCTCATAAGTTTGGATAATATATTTTATTTTGAAACAACTAAACGCAGTCAGGGTTTCCAGGGGTCTTTCAGCTTTTTCTTAAGTGGAGAAGGAAATGGGTGCTTAATGGTGATTCCATTTTGTGGTGGCTAATCCTTCATGCCACCCTTCGGGCTATTTGGAATCAAAGAAATAGAAGAATATTCAAAAGGGAATTGAGGTCAGAGGCGAGGACCCATTTTTCATATGTGAGAGGGTAATGTTTTGGGCGAGACATCTTTGTAAACTGGGAAAGTGTAACTCCTCCATTCTCCTCTCTTTGGGCAATTAGATTTTTGCTTCGATGAGCTCTTTTTGTATGTGGGGAACAAGCTTGTACTTTTTATGTGGGGAATCCTTCTTGAGGTTGTTCTTTTGGGGGATAGTTTTTTGTTGATTCTCCTATACTTGTACATTCTTCCTCCATTCTAATGCAAAAGTGATACGACCCGCAAAAAAAAACAGGGTTTCAAACCATTAGAATTTCCCATATTTGTTTCCATATGTATGCTTCAATAATCATCAATATATTTGTCTCTACAATTTCAGTTGCTTAAGTGTTTCTGCGGTTACCATGAGTTCCTTTCTTGCTTCCCAAGAGAGTTACCCTTTCAGCTTTTAGCGAGGGTGTGATTTCCAATCCCCATGGCAGTTAGTAGATGAGCATACTTCTTTTACAGCATTTATTTCCAAGATCATGGGTTACAATGATACAATCACATGGTTCTTCAATTGACTGCAGTACCAGATAATGAATATCATTATTTATCTGCCAAGTACGGATCCAAAAATCATGTAATTTTATTCCTTTTGTTGTATAAGTGCTTACCCCTGAAAATGACGGGTAAACTGGAAACTAAACACCTAATTATTGCGGCCAAGTTCGATCGGGCAAAGAACAGGAAGGTCATTAACAATCATAAATTAGTTGCATGATGTATCTTTCATAGAGTTCAAACTTTCCACATTTTCTATTATGTCGCTAATGAAAACGGATAAGGAAACAGCAAATAACGTCAGCAGCACCCCTACTACCATCACCGCCGGCGTTATAACTCAGATAAAATTAAATGAACAGGATCACCAGGAAAGAAAGAAAAAAAAAAAAGCAACATTAAGACGAGGCAATCCGCCAAGCAGGTGCTCTCCCTTTAGGAGGAACGATAACGCAAATAGAGATAGTGGCTCAAATCAAAGCAACGAAACAACGAAAAGCCAAATAGCGAAGCATGCAACGGCGACTCACCAGAGAGGGACGGGGACTCCGTCATGGCGTCGCCCTCGTAATCCCCCGCCTTCCAGAACTGCCTGAAACCCTTCACCGCCGGCGCAAGAGGCCGCACCACCGAGATCGGCGGCGGCAGGGGCAGAGGCGTCGGAGGGGCACGCGCGCCCTCCAGAGGGAGGGGGTCGAGGAACCCGAGAGGCAGAACGAACCTGGCGCCGTCCTCCAACTTCCTCTTCTTGAGGGGCCCTCCCGCGTCCACTGCGCCGTCCAGAGGCCTGTGCTTCTTCTCCGGGAAGACGCAGACGTCCTCGCCACCCTCGTCGTCGCCGCTGTCGCTGTCGCTGTCGCTGTCGTCGGTGCTGGAGAGATCGATCACCGCCAGCGGCGTGGGCGGCGGCTGCGGCCCCGCCACAGGGTCCGCCGGCGGCTCTGCATCCACGGCTTCCTTCTTCACGACGGAGCCCATGGCGAAGGAGGAGGAGGAAGCAACGCCCCGACGGGCTCTTCTCCAGAAAGGATGTAGGGGAGGGGATGCGAGTTCGTTGGCGAGGACCGTAACCCGCCAAGGGCGCGTCGGAGAGGGACAGGGCGAGGAGGTTGCAGTTTTGCGAAAAAACCCCTTTTATCGGAAGCCTTTGCAAGGCGGTCCTCCCCTTCGCTTAAAAAGGTGCACGTTTTAAGGTGGCTCTCTCCGCCGGCACAGGTTTAAGGGCCGCGATGTGGGGGGACGTCGAGGAGACGTTCCTCGCCGTTGATTGCGAGATGGAGCGTCATGATCGCGGAGCACGTTAAAGATTACGAGACGGGAGACGTACGTGAGGGTGCACGTGACCGTGTAGTGCGAGCGTGGCTCCAATTTTGGGCGCGTGGGTTATTTTTGACGGAGAGAGAGACACATGGATATAAAAAACAAAAGAGAAAATAAATTGACCTAATTACCTAAATGCCCTCCGAATAAGTATTATCGACAATTATCTGGTTTGAACTATATAAAAAATAAGATAAATTAATTAAGAGTCTTTAACATATATTTTATTTATTTTTTAATCTATGATAGAACTATAACTCATTATAGTAAATATTATTTCTAGTTACGATATACGTTAAATCATATTATAGTAAATATCTCCCTATTATAGTCAGATATTTTTAATTAATTTTTTCTAGAAAATAAATATAAAAAACTAATCAAACCTTCGGTCAGATAGCTGATAGTACTTTTTTTCAGAAATTTCACAGAGTGAGAGGTTCAGATTTCCGATAACTTTTTTCGGAGTTTCTGCATAAATACTTCTCTTAAAAAAAATTGTATAAAAATATATGCTATTGTGTATATTTATTTGTAAAAACCTTACAGTAGTCATCCATCAAAATTCGTGGAATCTACTTCAAATTTTTCTTTTATCATTAGTTGTGATAGAGGATTAATTTGTAATACACTGAACTCATAAGCCCAATGGGGATTCTTCGTTGGCTCAAATAAGACATCTCATTTAAGTATTGAACTTTATTCAATGAATTATATGAATAACATGTTTATGATTAATATAATTTAGCATTGAAACATCTAAATTATATGAAACAATCCTATTAAAAGAACATTGAATTCTTTAGATCCCTAAAGATGTATTTTACTGAAGAGACATTTGGAGTTTTTTAATCTGAAATAAGGTGAAATTGATATATAAGTAATTATATTAAGAGGTTGTGTGGAATGGACATACGAGTAAATTTTATGAAAAATAACTATCATATAAATAAGAGATAAGGATGAACAGGGAGGTGACATGTGTCCCTTTCTAAGGATAAGAATGTATTAGATGGTGACAAATGTCACTTTAGGATTGGAGGAATATGCTTAGGTGTCCTAGTGAGGTGTCATTATAATGATTATGTGTTGAGGTGTCTCGATGATAGGATATGTTCAAAATAAAGATGGAGAAAATGATGACAAGTGTGAGGTGAGATGGCACCAAAAGAAGAGTGTAGAATGTGTGAGTTGGCAATTTAAATAAGAATGAAAAAAAAAAGTGGTGACAAGTGCTACCATCTTAGCCAATGTAATCTTCTAGAAAGAGAAAGAATGTTAGGTGTCACCATCCTAGACATCTTAAGAGTTTATAAATAAGAAAATCTTCTTCATTCTTCTCACTCTTCATCTCACCACTACTACTAAAACATAGAGAGAGAAGGGGAAGGAGGACGATAAAGACCCTCACAAATTGTTACAATCTTTTGAGCTCCAAAGAAATGTGTGAGCTTCACTTAGTACAGTGAAAAACTCTTTTAGTTATACTTGTATGCACAATTTAATCTTAGTTTGATCATCTCATATCGATTATGAATATGCCCTTGTTATGCACTCATTCATGTTAGTTTGTTATGATTATGTGTTGTTTTATTCATGATAGGTTCTCTTTTGATTTTAATATTATTGGTCTTCCTTTCACTCAAAAAAACATAATCCTATGGAAGTTATGAAGTTTATTGCATACATTGAATTTCATGTTTCGATCACGTAAGTTCTTTTGACTTCCATATAACTTCTCTTAACTACAAATGGATCATCCACTATATTTGTTCAAGCATCATTCATTGCAACTGTCCTAGCATCATCCACTTAATCACTTCTATCTAGTCAAGTTTTATAACTAATCGAGCATTGCTTTTCACAAAGACTCAGTTTTCATTAAGAATATTTGATTTTTAGATTTGAGTTTGTCATGTAAAAACCTTATTTGAGCTATGATTTAAGTCAACTTAATATGAATTACATGACTCTGATCTTTTTCTTCTCAATCAATTTGACCTACTGATCTTGAAAGATCTAAAATAAACTCAGTAAGATAGTGCTCCCTTAAGAGGGAATTAGGACTAACAGTGATAAGCATCAGTCGTGGGAGGTCAGTCGATTGACGACGATTTTCTATTCATCACACAACAATGTGGGTGATCAGTTCATCGTACATAAATGTAGATGGATTGACTCAGCTTGTTTTGGGTGTTTATAAGAAAAATCATATAGTAGGCATACTATAGGAATATAGGTGGTTCAACTTAGCTTATTTGGGCATTTTCTTATAGCAATATAGGTGGCCATTAGACCCCGCCCAGTCTTACTGAGTTTATTTTAGATCTTTCAATAAATATGCAATTGCCTATATATATATATATATATATATATATATATATATATATATATATATAACCTCTTGAAAGTAGCTCTGATGCCTGTCGAATTCTAAAATCAAAGCTCAGTTCTGTTCGAATTTTGGAATTTTGATTCAATTCTATTTGAATTTTAAATTGACAGAAAAAGGCCTTGATACGAATAATTCTAACATAAGTTTGGTTATAAGTTTGATTTGGGCCAATTTATGCCATATCAGTTCTATAAGTTATGAAATTCTATCATTTTGTGAAACTATTTTGTCTAAACTCACTTCTGGAAATAAGTTTTTGTTTATGAACTTACGAGTTTGAATTTGACTATTTATTCTGTCAACTTCAAAATTCCGAAGTTTTGAAACTTTGTAACTTCAACTCACATGAATTCACATATTAAATCATTTTTAGTCAGTTCTTGTGACACTAATTTATATGAAAACTTTTCAACAATTCAAATTTCAACTCATTTCTAAAGTTTCTAGTTCACCTTTAGTATAAACACGTGCAAATCTTCTCTGAAGACCAATCTGAAACCTCATTGAGAAATGAACTTACAATATTTTTTATCAATCTTTGATTTCTACTTCTGTTGAATTAAATTCCTCATATTTTTGAATAATTTATGTCATGCCTTGACTTTTTTTTTGTTATAGCCCAGTGGTAACTATCATAGGGAACCCCAGTGCCACCCCGGCATTGAACCCGGGGCGCTGCCCGCCCCTTGTGTCCAACTCGCCTAGCGACGGAGGAGATGTCTTGACATATGTTCAACTGTTATTTAAATTACCTTTTGTTTATGTACTATGAGTTGGAAATTTAGTTCAGTCTATCTACTGGGTCTCCGTGATTTAGAGACTCACACATATTTTTACCAATTTTCAACGTACATATTAGAGCTGACTTGATAAACTTAAGAGAATTTAGAGTTTGAAGGATAAGCATCACAAATATGAATTCTTGGATTTGGTAAGGTGTGTTTGTAGATCCTTATGAATGCTCTTATATTGAAATTGATAATTTGATGTTCTACTTCCTTCATATAAAAGGAAATTTTGTTTGGTCTATCTCCACCTTGGTCAACGGCCTATTTCATGCTGAATGGAGTATGGAGACGTGATAGAATTACCATTAGATTTGTGGAAAATATATATCTATGTCTACGAAGATAGCGCTCCCTTAAGAGGGAATTAGGACTAACGGTGATAAGCATCAGTCGTGGGAGGTCAGTCGATTGACGATGATTTTCTATTCATCACACAGCAATGTGGGTGATCAGTTCATCGTACATAAATGTAGATGGATTAACTCAGCTTGTTTGGGTGTTTATAAGAAAAATCATATGGTAGGCATACTATAGGAATATAGGTGGTTCAACTTAGCTTATTTGGGCATTTTCTTATAGCAATATAGGTGGCCATTAGACCCTGCCCGGGCGCAAGGGCAAGATCCGAAGTGCAGCATCAATAAATATGTATTTGCCTAGGCATAGAGGATGTAATTAATTAGGTTATATATATATATATATATATATATATATATATATAACCTTTTGAAAGTAGCTCTGATGCCTGTCAAATTCTAAAATCAAAGGTCAGTTCTATTCGAATTTTGGAATTTTAATTCAATTCTATTTGAAATTTGTATTGACATAAAAGGCCTTGATACGAACAATTCTAACATAAGTTTGGTTATAAGTTTGATTTGGGCCAATTTATGCCATATCAGTTCTATAAGTTATGAAATTCTATCATTTTGTGATTATTTTGTCTAAACTCACTTCTGGAAATAAGTTTTCGTTTATTAACTTACAAGTTTGAATTTGACTATTTATTCTGTCAACTTCAAAATTCTGAAGTTTTGAAACTTTGTAACTCCAACTCACATGAATTCACATATGAAATCATCTTTAGTCAGTTCTTGTGACACTAATTTATATGAAAAGTTTTCAACAATTCAAATTTCAACTCATTTCTAAAGTTTCTAGTTCACCTTTAGTATAAACACGTGCAAATCTTCTCTGAAGACCAATCTATAACCTCATTGAGAAATGAACTTACAATATTTTTTTATCAATCTTTGATTTCTACTTCTGTTGAATTAAATTCCTCATATTTTTGAATAATTTATGTCATGCCTTGACTTTTTTTCCTTTTTTGGTTATAGCCCAGTGGTAACCATCATAGGGAACCCCAGTGCCACCCTGGGATTGAACCTGGGGTGCTGCCCGCCCCTTGTGTCCAACTCGCCTAGCGACGGAGGACATGTCTTAACATATGTTCAACTGTTATTTAAATTAACTTTTGATTATATGTACTGCGAGTTGGAAATTTAGTTCAGTCTATCTAGTCTCCGTGATTTAGAGACTCACACATATTTTTACCAATTTTCTAGATTTAGCAGTAAGACGTACATATTAGAGCTGACCTGATAAACTTAAAAGAATTTAGAGTTTGAAAGATAAGCATCACAAATATGAATTCTTGGATTTGGTAAGGTGTGTTTGTAGATCCTGATGAATGCTCTTCTATTGAAATTGATAATTTGATGTTCTACTTCCTTCATATAAAAGGAAATTTTGTTTGGTCTATCTCCACCTTGATCAACGGCCTATTTAATGTTGAATGGAGTATGGAGACGTGATAGAATTACCATTAGATTTGTGGAAAATATATATCTATGTCTACGAAAAGTATATAAGTAAGTACAAAATTAAAGAATCTTACATAAATTTTGAGTTAAGAATGGTATATTCACAAGAGATCTCTTGTTTCTTAACATTTCCAATAAGGTGTCATGATTTGTTGTCCTTATTTTGTTCACATTCTAACATGTTAATAAATTAACCTTGAATACTAAAGAGATAAACAAGTTAATACTTAATGTCTTAGGAAGTTAACATAATAAGTAATTAATATAATAACATATTTATTTATTAATCAATCTACCCACAAACACTTTATGAACTAATGTAGGACGTTAACAAGTAAAACATATGCATAACAAAAAAGGTTTGTAAAGTCATCGTGTTGACGTGTTAAAGTGTTAATCAATCAATTAACTTTAAATAGCTAATTAATATTTAGGTTAGTCAGTTAATAAGATAACATATCAGTGCGTCAGTGTTGTATGCTTACACGTTAAAATATAGGCAGATTAATAAATAAAAAAAACAAAATTAACATATTAATAAATTGTTGGAATTAAAATAGATATATATATATATATATATATGTGGTGGTGTAATCCTGTTTGGACCTGAGCCAAACGGGCCTCCACTGGAATAAGAGAGGGAAGACGATTGCTGGTGAGGACGAAGACCTGCAAAACCAGAATAGGATCAGGAGGCCCGGTGAAAACCGGGGAAACCCTCCGATGCCTAAGTCAGTGGAGAGCTTGTGAGGTAGGGGGTTTCGGAATGCGAGAGTGTGTTCGCGTGAGGAAGAGAACGTACCATTGCATGGTACTATACCTGTGCCTTTATAGGCGTCGTTGTCGAGGCCAACGTGTGTAACGCTCGGCGGATCATGCCTGAAGAGGCGCCTTGACGCACGCCCATAACGGGAGGAGTTATGACTCTGGTGCCCGTTAGGCTGCCAGGCAGTTCACGCCCCTTGATGGTGGAGAACGTGGCCTGAGACGGTTACAACCGCTCTGCGAGTCAGAGAACCTGCTCGGAACCCTTTGGAAATGCTTTCCGAGCAGGTGACCCACGTGGGGGCTCGAACATGCTGTTCGGTAACATCGAGGGTAGTTTCATGGAGCGGAGTCACTGTTCTTGCTCGGAAGCTGTTCATAGTTGTTCGGTAAGGGAAGGCGGGTGATCTGCTCGGAGGTACGCCGCAGCGGAACCGGACAGCTTCCGATCATGGGAGTCACACAATGGAGGTCTTTGAGCCATCCTGGAGAGGGCGCGCCCTTCGATGACGGTGCCACGTTGGTTGACAGGACGTGAATGGGCCGTAACGAGCCATCGTGGGCCTAGGTGACCAGATTTGGTCACCACACTTGCCCCCCACGCCCTCGAATGGCTCGGTGAAACGAGGGCTTCGAGGGCGTCGCTTCCGCATTTAATGCGAGGGCCCGTTGCGGGACGCCGCCGCTTTGGGTCCTGTCAAACGGCTAACCCATCATGATGGGTGCAAAGCCGCGCCATACTTGAGGTGCCGCCGCTGCGTTCGGACGGTTGCCAACGCTGTACCCGAAGGGGCGTTTTCAAAAATCGGAAGGAGCGGCATTTTAGGGCTCGCCTCGAATTTCGTTCCCTCCTCTTTCCTTATAAGGAGGGGACGAGACGAGGGCGGGAGCTACGCCTCCCAGAAACCCTCCATCTTTGAGATCTTCATGCCTCCTTGCCTTCTCCTCTCCCTGTCTTCTGCTTCGTCCTCTCGCGCCGTTGCCGCTTTCTGCAGTCCTTCCGGTGATGGCGAGCAAGGGGAAAGCCGCTGCCGGAGCTAGCGGGGTGACTGTCGCAGTGCCGAGCGGACCACGATACCGCCATTTCAGTGGTCTTCGTGAGCGCTTTCGGATTGGGGACGAGTACGAGATCGTCGATGCCAGGGAAAGCGACACGATCCTGGTGAATAAACCAGGTTGCCTGCTCCTATCCGTGGACCATCTGGAGGCAGGCTTCCGGCTGCCGTTGCCGGAGGTGGCGAAGGCGCTTCTTAACACTTGGGGCGTTTCGCCAATACAGCTGACGCCCAACACCTGGAGATACATCTGTATCTTCGGTGTTGTCTGCAAGTTAAAAGGAATCCGGGGCTCGGCGGACGTCTTCCGAGCGCACTTCAAGTTGTCTGCTTCGCGGGCGTCGGGAGCAGATGTCTACTACGCCAAGCACCGAACAGACCGGATGCACATCGGCCTGTCCAGCAAGTACTCCAACAACAAGGGTTGGATGGACAGGCTGCTCTTCGTGCGCCACCGGAGTGGTGCTGAGTGGGGATTCCCCACTGTTACGCATTCTGCGCGGAAGGACAGCTTTCCGAAGCTGATCCAGGATGAGGCGAAGGCGTCGGACGAACTTCTCCGAGCAGGTGTTCGGAATGGAGAAGGATACGTGACCGAGTACCTGCTCGTCAAGTACGGGTTGAGCAAACCATGGAGTAAGTACACGACCTTTCGATCATTTACTTGTTGGTTTTAAATGAATTTGCTCTAACTCTTCTTCTTCTCCTTTCATGTGCAGCTGCCGCGGAGCTGGAGGCTGGACGGGATCAGGAGGTGAACGAAGACTTCGCCGAGCAGATCCCTGTCACGGCGCACATGGTGTTCGAGAGCGATGATGTCGCGGCAGTTGTTCGGGTTCCCTCTGCCGTGAGGGTTAGTACCGGGGTAACAACAGCGCTCACCGCTCCTTCGCCTGCCACGAAGCGTCCTGCCGAAGCACGGGCCTCTGAAAAGGGGCCCGAAAGGATCCGGCTGAAGAAGAAGGCCACCAAGGAGGTGGTTCCGGCTGGAATTCGGGCTTCTTTGGTGGAGGGTGAAGGAGCGAGCCGGCCTTCTGCTTCTGCCAAGAAGAGGCCGGTTCTGTTTGAAGAGAGCGCGGAGGAGGAGGAACAGCTCCGTGCTCGGAAGAGGAAGAAAGCAGTCCAAGCTACCCCTCCACGTGGCGAGGAGGGAGTTGAAGAAGAGGAGGAGGTGCAGTTGCTGCTGCACAGGAAAAGCAGGGCCGTGCAATTGGCCGATGAAGGGGTGCCACGGGTGGCTTCCACAGAGCGCCCAGAGGTCGCGCAGGAGATGGCGACCGAGCTGGGGCTCGTCGTCGTGAGCGACGGGTCCAGAAGCCCTGCTCTAGAAGAGGCCAGGGGCTCTACCTGCTCGAAGGATGGGGAGCCCTCTGGTGCTTCCGACGTCGGTGGTGCGGAGCACGGTGCCACCAGCAACACTGCGGAGGCTCCTTCCGGAAGGAGCGGAGGGATTGCGGCGTCTCCTGTTCGGCGGGAGGAGGTCGCCGACGCGACGGAGATTTCCGCCCCTGCTGGGGTGGTCTTGAGCGGCGTGGTGGCGGCAGCGCCAGCCACGATTCTCTCTTCGGAGCAAGAAGTGGTTCCTGCAGCGGGGGCCACTGAAGAGGCGGCCGCAACAACAAGGGCATCCGAAGAGGTTGCCACTTCCATCGGGGGAATCCTGCCCCCCATGCCCCCCTCCGAGGTGGTTGCTAGCGAAGAAGCAACCTCCAAGGCAGTCGAAGGTAATGGGGGGGAGGCTGCGGGTGCTGTTCGGGCTGAAGAGTCCGAAGACGACCGAAGACCTCTTAGCGAGGGGCTTCTGAAGAGACCTCTCGGAGTTCCTTCGGTGGCAGCGCTGGAGGCGACCCTTCGTCGGATGGAGGATACGCCAAGAGAGCTGCCTGCGAGCCCCACTGCTTCTCGTCTTGAACGGTTGGCAAGGTGCTTGGACCTTCCTTCCGAACAGACTCCGGAGAAGTCAGTGGAAGGTTACCAGCCGGAGTGGCAGACAGAAGATGGTTTGAGCGACGTCGACGTAGAGGCGCTTGCGGACGAAATGTCCAAGTCGCTGGCCACTCTGAAGGCTTTAGCTGTTCGGGGCCAGAGACAGAAGTATCTCTACGAGGCGCAGGTAGCCTTCTGTGATGACCTTTCAGCAAGGCATAAAGCTCGCGAGGCGGCGCTGGAGGAGGAGGTGAAGGACCTCAGAGCTGCTCTTCATGCCGCGAAGCTGGATGCTACCTTGGCGCGGCCGAAAAGGACGCCCTAGCCAAGGTAGTAGTAGATGCGGAGGCCCGTGCCGTTGCTGACTATAAGGCTGGGCCAGAGTACAAGGAAGACTTGGAGCAGTATGGGGCTCGCTGCTACAAAGTGGGCCTCAATGCTGGGAAGGAGGTGGGGGAGAGGCTTTCCTGGGCCGAACGCGCCCAAGAAGCCTTCGAGGCTGCTGTTCGGGAATGTCGACGCCGTACCCAAGATGTCCGCTTAGATGGTGTGCGGTTCGCACAATTTCAGTCTGGGCGGATGCCTTCTTCGGGTGAGGATGCTGGTCCTTCCGAACAAGCTCCTTAATCCCCTTGCCTCACGTCTTCTTGTACTTCGCTTTTTGTAACATCGGCCAAGGAAGGCTGTTTGTAAGCACAAGAACTTCTTATAAATGAAATCCTCTGCTTTACGAGTTTTTCTGTAGCGTCTCTTTCTCTATCTTCTCCCTGTTGTGGTTGTTCTGCTCGGATCGGAATCCGTTAGCTTCGTGAGCATTGCATGTAAGACGCAGATCGTTGGGTACCGTAAAGGAGGTTCCGATCAGGTATCTATGCCAAATGCTCGTGAGCAACAGGAGTAGGGAGAAGAGAGGTAGGATGCTGAAAGAAGGCTTTTATAGATGATAAGCCTTAAGATTAGAGACATGCCAAGTCCTGGGAATGGCCTCGCCACTAGGAGTAGTTAGCTTATATGAGCCTTTCCCAAGGACGTGGGTGACCTGATAAGGTCCTTCCCATTTGACGGCAAGTTTGCCGACTGCTCTTCGGGGGTCCGAAGCCGAACAGCGGCGCAAGACCAAATCTCCCACGTTGAACCGCCTCTCCTTGACTCGCGCATTATAATATTGCGCAAGCCGTTGTTGATAAGAAACGAGGCGAATGCTGGCGTCGCTTTGTCGTTCGCCCAGCATGTCCAAGTTCTCTCGGAGAGCACGGTTATTGGCGGCTTCGTCGAAGTGGGTTGTTCGGATGGTTGGAAGGGCTACTTCCAAAGGTACAACTGCTTCTGAGCCGTAGGCTAGGTGGAAAGGTGTTTCCCCTGTAGCTACCCGAGCAGTTGTTCGGTGACACCAAAGGACATTTGGGAGCTCATCGATCCATGATCCACCTGCAGCCTCCACTCTGGTTCGGATCCCGTGCAGCAATGTTCGGTTGGCGTTTTCGACCAAACCGTTAGCCTGGGGATGAGCCACGGAGGTGAAGTGGTTGTAGATCCCGAGCTCGGCGCACTTTTGCTTGAAGAAGGTGCTGTCGAACTGTCTCCCGTTGTCAGATGTAATCACCCTTGGGATGCCAAACCTGCAGAGAAGGTTCTTCCATACGAACTTCCACGCGGCTTGTTCGGTGATTGTGGCAACGGGTTCGGCCTCGATCCACTTGGTGAAGTAGTCGATGGCCACAAAAAGGAACTTCTTGCGCCCTTGGGCCTCTGGAAAGGGGCCCAAGATGTCAATGCCCCATCTGGCGAAGGGGCGCGGCTCGAACAGACTGTGAAGCTGTTCGGCTGGCTGCTTGATGAGTACTCCGAACTTCTGGCATTCTGGGCATTTCCTGACGAAGGACACGCAATCCTTCTGAAGAGAAGGCCACCAGAACCCTGCTCGGATGAGGCTGCGTGCTAGCGTTCTGCCCCCCAGATGGCTTCCGCACAACCCCTCGTGGACTTCCTCTGTGGCTGCGAGGGCCTCCTCAGGGTTGAGGCAACGTAGAAGAGGTCTTGCAAGGGACCGTCGGTACAGCTTGCCTTCTACGAGGGTGAAATGCTGCGAGCGCATCCTGACTTTCCGAGCTTCATCCTGTTCGGAAGGAAGCTCGCCTCGGAGAAGGTACGCCAAGAGAGGGTCCACCCAACTTGGGGTCGGTGGGCCCGTTTCTATGGCGGCTACATCAATCTCTGTGCTCGGCAAGGCGAGCTCTTCAATGAAGACAGAGCGAGAAGGGGTGATGTCACCTGAAGATGCCAATTTGGCCAGCGCATCAGCTCGCGCGTTCTGCTCCCGTGGAACATGTATAACCTCGAAGTATACGAGGCCCTCTGTCTGGCTCTTGACCTGTTGGAGGTATTGAGCCATGCGAGGTTCCCTTGCTCCAAACTGTCCGCTCACCTGGCTGGCGACCAACTGGGAGTCACTAAAGACTCTAAGCCGAATGGCTCCGAGGTGCCTAGCCATGCGGATACCGGAAAGCAAGGCTTCGTACTCGGCGACGTTGTTGGAGGCTGGAAAGCGGAAACGGAGGGCGTATTGGAACTCTAACCCCTCTGGGGAGGTGAGGACCAAACCTGCCCCGCTTCCGGAGACACAAGAGGATCCGTCCACATAAAGCTCCCATGGGGGCTCGTCTGCCAACGGTGGATCCTGCTCGGCCGGAAGGGTGCATTCCGCCACGAAATCTGCTAACGCCTGCGCTTTGATTGCCGTCCTTGGTCGGAAGCTGATGTCAAACTCTCCCAGCTCGATTGCCCACTTAACCAACCTACCGGAAGCCTCCGGCCGCTGCAAGATGGATTTCAGCGGTTGATCGGTAAGCACTGTAACGGAATGGGCCTGAAAGTAGGGCCTGAGCTTCCGTGCAGCTGTGACAAGAGCAAGGGCAAGCTTTTCTGCTCTGGGGTACCTCCTTTCAGCTTCTTGGAGGACCCTGCTGATATAGTACACTGGATACTGTGCCGCTCCTAATTCTCTGATCAAGACCGCACTGATGGAGTGTTCGGTGACCGAGAGGTACACGAACAAGGGTTCTCCGAGCACAGGCTTTGAGAGAACAGGAGGGGCTGCCAAATATGCCTTCAGCTCAGTGAAGGCAGCTTCGCATTCGTCAGTCCACAGTACTTGCCCCCCTTGCTTCGAGGCGTTTTTAGGGCCTCGGAGCAACTTGAAGAAGTTAAAACTTCTTTCTGCTGCTCGGGACATGAACCTGTTCAGCGCGGCAAGACGTCCTGTTAGACGCTGGACGTCGCGCGCTGTCTTCGGACTGGACATCTCAAGTACGGCTTGGATTTTTTCCGGGTTCGCCTCTATTCCCCTGTTTGATACGAGGAACCCGAGGAACTTACCCGACCGAACACCAAACGCGCATTTGGCCGGATTGAGCTTCATATTATACCTTCGCAGAGTTGCGAAGGTTTCCTGGAGGTCAGAAATGTGATCAGTGCTCGGAAGAGTCTTGACCAACATGTCGTCGACGTAAACCTCCATGTTTCGCCCGATCTGCTGCTCGAACATCTTGTTGACCAGCCGCTGGTAAGTCGCGCCTGCATTCTTCAGACCAAAAGGCATCCTGGTGAAGCAGTATAAGCCTAGGTCTGTGACGAACGTAGTGGCGTCTTGATCCGGGGGATGCATGCTGATCTGGTGGTAACCAGAGTAGGCATCCAAAAAGCTGAGGAGCTCGTGCCCGGAAGTAGCGTCCACCAGCTGATCGATGCGTGGCAATGGGAAGTTATCCTTGGGCGTTGCCTTATTAAGATCTTTGTAATCTACGCACACACGCCATTTGCCATTGGGCTTGCGTACGAGGACCACATTGGAGATCCATTTGGATATTGGGCTTCTCGGAGGAGCCCGACAGTTCGGCTTTTGGTCACGTGATCCTGAATCACGGTCTGCCGTTCTCGGTTCACGGGTCGCCTTCTTTGCTGCACTGGCGGGATTCGTGGATCCAACCGAAGGCGATGCACCATGACTTCCGGGGGAATGCCTGGAAGCTCGTCATCAGACCAAGCGAACACGTCCAAATTGGCCAGCAGGAAAGCTGTGTAGCGTTGCTGCTCGGCCTCTGTCAACAGGGCGCCAATGTACAAGACGTGTTCGGAGTCGTCGTCCACTTGAATGGGGATTAAGTCTTCGGCAGGCGTCCCCCGACTAGTTGAAGGCTGATCGGAGGTCGGAAGAGCTGGATCAGCGAGTGGTTGCTTGTCTCTTAGAGAGAGGACATAGCAACGGCGAGACTCACGCTGACACCCGAGCACTTCACCAACTCCGATCGGAGTTGGAAACTTCATTTTCTGGTGGAGTGATGAAGGCACTGCTTTGATTCGCCCGATCAGACCTCTGCCAAGAATAGCATTGTATCCAGGCATGTTGTTGATGACCAAAAAGTCAACAATTTTGGTCACAGCTTTCGGAGCCGTTCCCAAGGTAATCGGAAGGCGAATCCTTCCCATGGGCTGAACCGAAACTCCCGAAAAGCCGAAAAGTGGCGAGTTTACAGGGGTGAGTTGATCGGTTCGCAGACCCATGAGGACAAAACAGTCGTAAGCCAAGACATCGGGGGCGCTTCCATTATCTACCAGAATCCGGCGCACGTTACAGTGGTTGATGGTGGCCGAAACGACCAGCGCATCAGTGTGCGGAGTCGTAACCCCTACAAGATCTTCGTCCGAGAAGGTTATAGCCTCCTCGGGCTGTGCGCGTGCGGGACTGGCAGGATATGGGGCCGGCCGAACAGTCGGAGGCCTGTCTACGACATGCACTCGCCTTGCGTAATCGCGTCGGCTTCGAGTGCTTTCTCCACCCGCGCCGAAGCCTCCCGCGATCACGTTGATCTCCTGCCCATTGGGATCGTTGTTGATCGGCTGCTCGGGAGTGCGGTCTTGGCGTCGGGGGCGCTCTTCGTTCCGGCGCACGAACCGTCCAAGGTAGCCGCGCTTGATAAGGTCTTCGATTTCGTCCTTAAGCTGGCGGCACTCGGAGGTGTCGTGGCCGTGGTCGCGATGAAAGCGACAGTACCTATTTTGATCGCGCTTCCGGGGGTCGGAGCGCATTCTCTGGGGCCACCGAACAAAAGCTTCATCCCTGATCTCTGCCAGGATTTGTTCGGGAGCCACAGTGAGGGGGGTGTAGTTGGTGAAGGGGCGCGGACGACGCGGAGAATCGCCATTGCGTCGTCCCTTCTTCCGATCACGGTCGGAACCGTTGTCGGAAGGTCGCTTTTTTTCCGACTGCTCCCCCTGTTCGGCCCTGCTCGCCGCCAGGCTCTCCTCGCAGGCCGCGTGGCGCTGCGCGATGGAGAGTAGTTCGGCGAGGGTGGCGGGTTGCTGGACGCCGAGAGTCCTTTGTAGAAAGCCGTCACGAGTGCCCTGGATGAGAGCACTGGTGGCTAGGGGGACGTCCAGGCGCGAGATGCGAAGCGCCTCTGTTCGGAACCTCTTGACGAAGTCCCAGAGTGCCTCGCCTTTCTTCTGGCGCACGGTCAGGAGAGAAGCCGCCGTCCGCGGCTGGGACCTTCCACCAAGGAAGTTGTCCCGAAAGGACTTCTTCAATTGGCGGAAGGAGGTGATAGAGCCCGCAGGGAGGGTTTCAAACCAAGCCCTGGCGGTCTCCTTAAGGGTTGCAGGGAAAGCCCTGCACTTGGCCGCATCTGATGCTCCGTGGAACACCATATGCGATTCGAAGCCGTGGATGTGGTCGGCCGGGTCAGTCGTGCCGTCGTAGGGCGCGATGGTGGGAAGAGGGAGCTTGGAGGAGACCAGGGCCTCCAGAATCTCCCTACTGAAAGGAGAGCGGAAGTCCAAGTCGTCCTCCGCTGGAGCCTTGCCCTCCGCACGCTGAACCATCGCGTCCATGCGGCGTTCGAGGTCGACCACACGCCGAGACGCCTGGCGAGCTCCTGCTCGGAGTTGGCGGGGCCCCCACGTCCAGAGGCGTGGGAGTTGCCTCCCACGACCGATCGTGGCGGACGGGGTGAGACGATAGAACGCCGGGGCGAGCGCCCGCGGCGCTCTGGTGCCGCCCTTCCGATGGAGCCCGGAGGGACCGGCGTGGTGAGTCCGCCTGCTGCTCCTGCGGCGCTGGGGGGACGCGGGAGCGTCGATGTGACGATTCCGCCTGTCGCTCACGCGGCAGGGAAACCGCTGGGGCCGCTGCCCCTGCCAACTGGGCCTGTAGGGCGAGGCAGACGCCCGTCAACTGCTGCATTTGTCCTCGAAGCTCCGCTACTTCGAGGGCAGTTGCAGGCGCAACAGCCGGCGGTGCCGGGACGTCGTGGTTTGCGCCGGCAGTGGCGACGGCGTCATCACCAGGAGGGGATCGGCGACGGGAGTCCCCTCGTGACTGGCGAGACCTCGTCGCCCTGCTTCCTATGTTCTGGTATGAGGACCGTCCTCGAGCCATGGCAGCGTCGCTTCCCACAGACGACGCCAAATGTGGTGGTGTAATCCTGTTTGGACCTGAGCCAAACGGGCCTCCACTGGAATAAGAGAGGGAAGACGATTGCTGGTGAGGACGAAGACCTGCAAAACCAGAATAGGATCAGGAGGCCCGGTGAAAACCGGGGAAACCCTCCGATGCCTAAGTCAGTGGAGAGCTTGTGAGGCAGGGGGTTTCGGAATGCGAGAGTGTGTTCGCGTGAGGAAGAGAACGTACCATTGCATGGTACTATACCTGTGCCTTTATAGGCGTCATTGTCAAGGCCAACGTGCGTAACGCTCGGCGGATCGTGCCTGAAGAGGCGCCTTGACGCACGCCCATAACGGGAGGAGTTATGACTCTGGTGCCCGTTAGGCTGCCAGGCAGTTCACGCCCCTTGATGGTGGAGAACGTGGCCTGAGACGGTTACAACCGCTCTGCGAGTCAGAGAACCTGCTCGGAACCCTTTGGAAATGCTTTCCGAGCAGGTGACCCACGTGGGGGCTCGAACATGCTGTTCGGTAACATCGAGGGTAGTTTCATGGAGCGGAGTCACTGTTCTTGCTCGGAAGCTGTTCATAGTTGTTCGGCAAGGGAAGGCGGATGATCTGCTCGGAGGTACGCCGCAGCGGAACCGGACAGCTTCCGATCATGGGAGTCACACAATGGAGGTCTTTGAGCCATCCTGGAGAGGGCGCGCCCTTCGATGACGGTGCCACGTTGGTTGACAGGACGTGAATGGGCCGTAACGAGCCATCGTGGGCCTAGGTGACCAGATTTGGTCACCACAATATACATTAGTTAAAATAATGCATTAACATAAAAATAATACATTGACATGCTACTATAAAGAAAACATCTATTCATTACTAATATCGATGCATAAATAATATTACATGGTATGTCACATAAAATTAGAGGGAATAGAAAATTGAGAAAGAGAATGAAAAATAATGCGAAACATAAATTCCTAGGGGCAACTAAAAGCATATTAGACTAATGTCAAAGGTCCGAGAGCAACTAAAATTATAATTAATATCAAATTATTCTTAAAGTATTTGGATGAGAGTGTTCATGATACTCGAGTGAAATATCTGACTACTTGTGCAATATAAGTGGGTGTGGGTTCTCCACCTACTTGTAGATCATATACTAAGTGCTTCTTAATAACTAATATCAATATATTATCAACATAATCAAAATATTATGTTTACTTAATTTTTCTTTCTTCAAGTAATGTATACAAAAATAAAAATAAGCATCACTTAACTAATATATTTGTAGTAGACAATATGGATTAGAAACATATAGCAAAGATCTTTTACTTTTAATATATTAGTTCATATGTGGTTAAAGTTGTATATATCTATTTATTATTCTATATCAAAATTTATGATTATATAAGGTACTTGTATACATTAAGATCTACATCATCAAACACATTCAATAGGTAGCTAGTTTATGGATAAGTAGATGATAAATAAAGAGAGAGAATATATATATATAATGAAACAGAGATAAACATTTAATGAGATAGAGATACGTACATTTAATGAGAAAAAGAGACATTTAATGAAAGAGACGGAAGGTTTTAATAGTGATTCTCATTTCCCTCCACCTTTTTATTATTATCTTTCTCTCTCACAACCCCTCTCTCTCCTACACACTATTCGAACCCACCAATAGAAAAATCAAAATTTCAACACAATTGGATTCATAATATATATATATACATCTACAAGTATTCGATAATAAATAAAATAAATTCTGAAAATAATTCCATTAGTATTTAAGATATATATATATATATATCCAACTATATATTTGTACATATATACATATGTCTATATATATTTCATATGTATAAGCTATCTCACTAATATATTATATTATTTACATTTACGTACCTTTTTATATAATTGGATATCTTACAGTATTAATACGAAGCCTTATTTTTAATATAACTATAAATGTAAGTAAATTAATTTAATTAGATCACATTATATGTTATCGAGACATAATATATGTTATACCCTGAAATTAAAACTTCCTGATTAATACCATGTAATATCAACTATTGTGCATCATGACAAATTAGACCATGATTAACTCTTGACAACTATTACTCAAGATTCATGTCTTTTTTGAATTACCTCTAAACTTAAGAGAGTATGTAATATAATTAGTCAATTTGTCATTAGTTGACTGAAATGAGAGCATTGGTCGATCGATTTGTCCATTTTGTGTTAGAATTTTTTGTTGCAAAAGTTAGAATTGGGTCCAAGATAGAAGATTTAACTCATTGAACACACTCAAGCCCCATGAAACTTGTCCCCCGCCAGTGTCGAAGTGGACACCCCGTTTGGGTGGGTGGGGTGCAGCTAGGGTTCGATCCCTGGCCGTGCAGGGATTTCATGCACAGACGTAGTGGTCTCCGACCACAGTGCCGGAGAGACCACTGCGCCGGAGTACCAAAAAAAAAAAAGCCCTATGAAACTTGGAAAATGAGAAAGCTAAAGATTAAGTGTGAACACGCTTAACCCTAGAAAACCTGGAGAATAAGAGGCTAAAAACTCAGTGTGAACACACTTAAATCCTATAAAACTTAAGGAATAAGAAAGCTAAAAACTCAAATTGAACACATTTAAGTCCTAAAAAACTTAGAGAATAAGAAAGTTCAAGACTTAATGTGTATACACTTAATTCCTAGGAAACTTGGGGAATAAGAAAGCTCAATACTTAGTGTGAACACACTTAAGTCTTATGAAACTTTGAGAATAAGAATGTTAAAACACTTGGAGACTAATAAAGTTAATGAGATGAAATGTTATCTAAAGGGATTTATGTAATACCCCAAATTTCAGAAACTCGATGGGTAACCTTAGTCGGCTTCAATAAGATATCCCATCTAAGTATTGAACTTTATTCAATAAATTATATGAATAATATATTTATGATTAGTATAATTAAGCATAGAAATATCTAAATTATATGAAACAATCCTATTAAAAAGAGTATTAAATTCTCTAAGTCCCTAAAGATGTCTTTTGCTAAACAGATATTTGGAGTTGTTCAATTTGAAGTAAGGTGAAATGGACATATAAGTAATTATAAATATTAGTGGTTATGTGGAATGGACATACAAGTAAATTTTATTAAGAAATGCTATCATGTAAATAAGGGATAATGATGAACGAAGAGGTGACATGTGTCCCTTTTTAAGGATAATAATGTATTGGATGGTGACAAGTGTCAGCTTAGAACTGGAGAAAGATGCTGAGGTGTCTCAGTGAAGTGTCCTTTCAACGATTGCATGTTAAGGTGTTTTGATGATGTGTCATATTAATGATTACGTGTTGAGGTGTCCCAATGAATTTATTTGTTCAAGATAATGATGGAGAGGACGACAAGTGTGAAATAAGGTGGTACCAAAGAAAGATTCTAAAATGGGTGAATTGGCAATTTAGATAAGGATGAAAAGAATGATGGCAAATGTCATCATCTTAGCCCATGAAATCTTCCAGAAAGAGGGTTAGATGTCACCATCCTATACACTTAGGACGTTTATAAATGGAAGATCTTCTTCATTCTTCCAACTTTTCATCTCACCACTAGTACCAAAGTATATAGAGAGAAGGGAAAGGAGGAGGATAAAGACCCCCACAAGTTGTATATATATATATATATATATATATATATATATATATATATATATATATACATCATTAAAAATAATGCATTAACATGCTACTATAAAAACAGATATTCACTATTAATATTGATGTATAGATAATACTACATGGTGTGTCACATAATAGAAAATTCGAGAAAGAGAATGAAGAAATAATGCGAAACATAAATTCGTAGTAGCAACTAAAAACATAATAAAATAATGTCAAATTTGAGAGCAACTAAATTTATAATTAATATCAAAATATTCTTAAAGTGCTTGGATGAGAGTGCTCATGATACCCGAGTGAAATGTTTGATTGCTTGTGTCCTTAGAAATAAATATGTACGTGTGACGGTCATCGTTGTTCAGACCCGTTAACCCAATAACGTGCCTAACACGAGTCCGCCTCCCGCGACCGGGCCGAAGCCTCGCAAGGGATATCAAACTACTAGTCCATAGAAATATAAAGGACCAGCTCAAATATATATATGATTTGCCAATCTCACAAACATTTACTAGAAATGTACATAGCCATAGCACAACTGTAACCAAACTACAACAACAACCTGGGGCATACCCCGAGGTGTACAACAGAAAAGTAAATTACACTGTCGGTGGTGCAGACCCTCCGCTACGGTGCGGCTCAGAACTAGACGACAGGTGTGAGGTCTCCTGCTCTCCCTCACCTGAAAGAGTAGGGGGGTGAGCCTCTCGAGTCACTGGCTCAGTAGGGAAACTCCCTAGAAATCGAGCAAACTAACACAAGTAGTAAAGCAGGAAACTACACTAACAATTCATAGAACTATCTAGGAGGATATAAAACTGTAAATGCCACTTACCACTTGCCGCTTAACAGAAACCAATAGTGATAAATAAACGGCAAACCCAAACAACTGTACGAGCTACAGTAGGAAAACGTCTCACTCGGGCCATGTGGACTGGCTCGCGACACCAGCTACTAACCCGGACAAACCACACAGGACTACCTCTCAGTCTCGCAGCCACGGACGGAAGGTCCAGCTGCCGCTCCACTAAACCAGTACAAAGAACTGTGGAGTCCAACTAAACCACCACAACCTGCAGGTCACACACCCCGCAGGCCCATACCTGGCACCTTTAAGGACTCTGGCCCGAGCTCTCTAAAGTGAGGCACTGGAAAACAGAACTAGTTGGGGCCCAGTACGTCGACTGGTGTTCGTCTCCCCCAACTACGAGCGTGCTACAAGCGACAACACAACAAACTCTCTCTAGTCGTTGTCCCACTGTCGTCTTTCCCTCAGCCGGATGTACTACTCAGCACAAGAGTGAGGGTGTCCAGGAAGACGACAAAACCTCGACGGTACCCAGTACCGGGACAAGCCCCGAGCACACACGTGCCTAGCTCACACAAAACCTGGGGCTCCCAACTGAAGAGGTATCCATGGTAGGTGTCAAACTACACGCCACGTACACGAAAACCACGTGCACACCGCACAAGCCATGTGAAACCTTCACGTAAACCGCGTGAACACCACACCAACCACACACACCACATGCTCCCCGAGCGCTGTGAGTGCCAATGCACCGCTTACCATTGCCGCACAACACATATACGATAATCCGATAATATTACACTAGCATACATATGCATATAACAAACCTCGGCTGTGATCGCGACGGGGTACAGTGTCGCCTTCAGAACGCGACAGCTCGATATGTCGCCTTTAAAACCATGAACGCGACGTATCATTCTGTCGCGACATTGTCGCGACGCACAAGTTTGTCGCCTTCACAGGTGCAAACCCTAATCCGGAATCCCTCATCCGGATCTCCCCCAAAACCCCTACAATCTATGGTTCTTATTCCATTTACATGCTTTAATGTGTTCCTACACATGCTATCTACTGTTTAGAAAGCTAGAAACACATCATCCACATCACACGAGCAATCCACGGATTAAAACACAGGAAATCTCCCTACCTTCGCAAAGCAGGCGAAGTACGGAGCCCACACGACGTTTCCCCCGCTCCACGTAGCGTCCTCGCGGCGAGAACACGTCGAACTGAGTTCCAATAAATCGAATCGTCCAGAAATCCTCCAGCACAACCCCCTAGCCGAGCAGAGCTCGTGTGAGCTCTATTCTGTCGAGGTTCTATAAAAACACATCATGGTTAAGAATGCGACGCCACACTGTGTCGCGACCTGCACGCGACACACTAGGTCGTCGCCTTCAATAAGTCGACGTCAGTAAGCTCGCCCTATGCGCAACACGTGGCGCGCATGCAGACGAAGACCAAAAACAGCGGTTTCATAAACGCGATGCCCTGGGATGTCGCGTTCAGAACGCGACGCCCTTCACTGTCGCGTTCACATACAGTGAATCAGTGAGCACTTTGGGCCAAAATCTCCGGCCCACAGAGCCTCACAACTTGTGGAAAACACTTGCTACTCATGTCATTGGCCACACACTGGCCTCCATACACACAGGAAGACGATCCGAACGGCCGGAACGTCACATTACTATCACCTAAAAGGAAATTCCGTCCTCGCAATTTAAAATATAAATTGAACACCGAAAACTTTTAATTCAACCTATATAACACTATTACACTATCACCTAAAAGAATTAAAACTTACTCTAACAAGTATGGATATGCTTTCATCATTTCTTCTGCTAATTCCCATGTATCTTCTCCACCTTGCCTGTTTTCCCATTTGACTTTCACAAATTCAATCTCTTTATTCCTGAGCTTCTGAGTTCTGTGGCCTGTAATCTGCACTGGATATTCCGACATTGACATGTCAGGCTTCAGATCATCTCTTTGATAACTAACAACTTGGGATGGATCTCTGATATATTTTCTCAACATTGAGACATGAAACACATCATGTGCATCAGTAAAATCTGCTGGCAAATCTAACTTGTAAGCTGCTTCACCCATTCTTTCTTTTATCTGGAACGACCCGACATATCTTGGGCTAAACTTGCCTTTCTTACTAAACCTCAGTCCACCTTTAGTAGGAGAAACCTTTAGAAATACATAGTCACCAACTTCAAATTGCAAAGGTCTACGTCTGACGTCTGCATAGCTTTTCTGACTGCCCATCTGTTTGTGGATGATATGCTGAACTGTACCTTAACTCTGTGTCGATGACCCTCTGCAAACTCCTCCAAAAACCTGAAGTAAAACGAGGATCTCGATATGAAACAATGGTGACTGGAATACCATGTAAAGGCACAATTCTTTCTACATACAGCTTGACTAATCTGTCCACTGACCATGTCATACTGACCGGTAACAACCTACAAACCTTGGTTAATCTGTCTACAAAAACCCAAATTGCATTGTGACCTGATGACCTGGGCAAACCAACAATAAAATCCATTGCTATATCATCCCACTTCCATTGTGGAATGGGTAGTGGCTGCAACAATCCTCCTGGCCTCTGGTGTTCTGCTTTAATTTGCTGGCATACTACACATCTTGCAATAAACTCTGCAGTTTCTCTCTTCATATTCGACCACCAAAAATGTTTCTTCATATCTTGGTACATCTTTGTGCTGCCTGGGTGGATGGTATATCTTGATCTGTGAGCTTCTTCTAAAACCCTTTGTATAATTTCTGCATCTGTTGGAACATATAGTCGACCTTTGAGTCTGACCACACTGTCGTTCCCAAAAGTCACTTCTTCCATTCTTATAATATCTGCTAAACTATTATCTGCTCTCTGCGCCTCCACTATTTACTGGTATAAAGATGGCTCCACTGCACTGGTTGCTAATATTGCTCTGCGCTGACTACTCGGCACATACAAGGAATTTTCCACCACATCTTCATACAATTTCCATTCTCTGATCATAAGTTGATTCATAACCGCTTTTCTACTTAGTGCATCTGCTACTACATTAGCTCTGCCTGGATGATACGCTAAATTGAAGTCATAATCCTTTAAATATTCCATCCATCGACGCTATCTTAAATTTAAATTCTTCTGAGAGAAAATATACTTTAAACTCTTATGATCAGTAAATATCTCAAAATTTTCACCATACAAATAATGCCGCCAAATCTTTAATGCAAAGACAACCGCTGCCAGCTCTAAATCATGGGTGGGATAATTCTCTTCATGTTTCTTTAACTGCCTGGAGGCGTAGGCTACCACCTTGTTGTGCTGCATCAAAACTGCACCCAATCCTCTCTTGGATGCATCTGTAAACAGAACAAACCCGCCACTACCTGACGATATTTCTAACACTGGTGCTGAAGTCAACCTTTTCTTCAATTCTGCAAAACTGCATCTGCATTCTGAGGACCACACAAAAGGAACCCCCTTTCTTGTTAACCTAGTCATAGGGGCTACTATCTTGGAAAAATCTTGAATAAATCTTCTGTAATAGCCTGCAAGACCCAGAAAACTCCTGATCTCAGACACTGTCCTTGGTTCTTCCCATTTCATCACTGCCTCAACTTTGGTGGGATCCACTACAATACCTTCACCTAATATTACATGACCCAGAAACTGAATTTCTTTCAGCCAAAATTCACATTTACTGAATTTGGCAAATAGCTGGTGATCCCTCAATATCTCCAAAGTAACCCGCAAGTGCGCTGCATGCTCCTCCTCTGACACTGAGTAAACCAGTATATCATCAATAAATACCACTATGAACTGATCCAAATACGGATGAGATATTCTGTTCATCAGATTCATAGAAGCTTCTGGTGCATTAGTCAACCCAAATGGCATCACAACAAACTCATAATGCCCATATCTGGTGTGAAAAGCGGTCTTCTCAATGTCTTCTTCTCTAATTCGCAAATGATGATATCCTGACCTCAAATCTATCTTAGAAAATACCTTGGTTGATTGCAACTGATTAAACAGATCATCAATTCTAGGAAGAGGATACTTGTTCTTAATTGTAACTTTATTCAACTGCCTGTAGTCTATACACATCCTTAAGCTACCATATTTCTTTCTAACAAATAATACTGGCGCTCCCCACGGTGACTGACTGGGCATGATAAAACCTTTTTCTATCAGCTCTTGCAATTGCTTCTTCAATTCTTTCAGCTCTGCTGGTGCCATTCTATAAGGTGCTTTGGAAATCGGTAAATTGTCTGGCTACAATTCTATGGTAAAATCTACTTCTCTGTGCGGAGCTAGCCCTGGCAACTCTTCTGGGAATACATCTGCAAATTATCTGACCACTGGCACCGAATCTACAGACTTACTAGACTCAACTAGACTAGCTGATGCAAGGTAAGCTACACATCCCGCATTAATCAACTTTTTAGCTCTAAGTGCAGAAATAATAAACTTGGAAGTGTAAAAAGGCATACCTTGGAATTCAAACACTACACCACCGGGTCTACAAAACCTGACCCTCTTCTTTCTACAATCAACCATGGCCCCATAGGCCTCTAACTAGTCCATACCCAGTATCACATCATAATCTTTCAATGTCAAAGCATATAACCTTGCTGGCATCTGATTTCCATGAATAACTATCAAGACCTCTTCTAAAAAACTGGAAGTAAGCATATATCCTCCTGAAGGAATCTCTACCACTAACTCACAGGGCCTTTCTTCTAAAGGATGTACTATACTATCTAGAAAATCTTCGAAAATAAACGAATGCGAAGCACCCGGATCAATTAACACTCTAGCAGTAAAATCAAAGAAAGGTAATATACCTTCAATGAGATTGGATGCCTCCACCTGTGCTCGGGTGATTGCCATCACTCGGCCCCGTCCTCCTCTCTGGTACAGTGCACCTCTGCCCTGCTCTGCTGACCGCTGAAAGGGCTGCTGCTGTTGAGTCCCTCTACCATAAGTCTGCTCTCGAGGATACGGACAATTCCTCACTAAGTGCCCTGGCTGCCCATAATTATAGCATTTGAAAGTCGGGTATGTTGTAGGCTGCCTTGCCGTGCTCTGCTGGGATTCCTCTGGAACCGGTGGCATGTAGCCATGACCCTGCTGAAAACCTCCATGCTGAAAGCCTTGCTGCCTATCTCTACCTTGGCCTCCTTAGAAGAATTTCTTGATCTGCTTGCCCCACTTTGCTATTCCAGATGACGAAGAAGTTCCGTAAGGTGCTTTCCCCTTACTGATTCCTCCTAACGGTTGTGGATGCCGAAAGCTGCCTGAGCCTAAACCACCTGCTTGGGATTGCCCCTGTCTGGCCCGAACAGTCCTCTCAAGTATTGCTGCTCGTTGTGCTGCCTCTTCTACTGTTCTGCACATCAGTGGAATCACTGCATCCTGTAATTCTGCCCTCAGACCTCGAATGAAGTACTCCAGCATCATGGTGTTATCAGTTACTACATATGGGGCGTACCTACTCAAGGCCATGAACCTCATCTGATATTTAAGCACCGAGAGATTCTCTTGCTGGAGTGTCTTGAACTGCTCCCTCTTCATCTACTGGATCTGTATTGGGAAGAAAGAATCATTAAAAACTGACAAAATTTCTGACCATGTGATAGTGTCCTCCGTCCTGCCTGTAAAAACTGTCTGCATCTTTAACTGCCACCATTCCTGCGCAAACCCTCGTAGCTAGTATGCTACAAGAATCACTCTATCTTCCTGGGGACACCTCATTATCGCAAAATACCCTCTCGATCTCATGTATCCAATGCTCTGCTGTATCCGGGTTGGGGCCTCCTGAGTATGTAGGGGGCTGCAACCTCAAAAATCGCTCCACGAGTACTGTAGTCTCCTCTCCGGTAGTTGGCCTCGCTGGAACTGCCGGAAGTATAGGTACTACAGAAGGTACCTCTACTCCAGGTGGTGGTGGAACTGGGGCTATTGGCACTGCCTCCTCTGGAAGTGGTGGTACAACTGTCGCTGGCTACACCGGTGGCTGCTGGTCTAATCTCATCCTTATATCTGTCAGGCTTTCTCAAATTCTCTCTATCATTCTCTGCGTAGGGTCCTCTCCTGACCCCTCTCCTCCACCTCCCCAGTCTCTCCTTTCTGCCATTCCTAATTCTGCACAAGCATCATTCCAACGACACAACATATGATAAATCAATACAAAACCAAGATCGCTACCAGCAGTGGGTTACAATAGAGACATGGCTATGTAATTTTCAATTCATTTATATCCACACGGACCTTGCTCTGATACCAATTGTGACGGTCCTCGTTGTTCAGACCCGTTAACCCAATAACGTGCCTAACACGAGTCCGCCTCCCGCGACCGGGCCGAAGCCTCTCAAGGGATATCAAACTACTAGTCCGTAGAAATATAAAGGAACCAGCTCAAATATATATATGATTTGTCAATCTCACAAATATTTACTAGAAATGTACATAGCCATAGCACAACTGTAACCAAACTACAACAACAACCTGGGGCATACCCCGAGGTGTACAACAGAAAAGTAAATTACATTGTCGGTGGTGCAGACCCTCCGCTATGGTGCGGCTCAGAATTAGACGACGGGTGTGAGGTCTCCTGCTCTCCCTCACCTGAAAGAGTAGGGGGGGGGGGGGGTGAGCCTCTCGAGTCACTGGCTCAGTAGGGAAACTCCCTAGAAACTGAGCAAACTAACACAAGTAGTAAAGTAGGAAACTACACTAACAATTCATAGAACTATCTAGCAGGATATAAAACTGTAAATGCCACTTACCACTTGCTGCTTAACAGAAATCAATAGTGATAAATAAACGGCAAACCTAAACAAGTGTACGAGCTACAGTAGGAAAACGCCTCACTCGGGCCACGTGGACTGGCTCGCGACACCAGCTACTAACCCGGACAAACCACACAGAACTACCTCTCAGTCTCGCAGCCACGGACGGAAGGTCCAACTGCCGCTCCACTAAACTAGTACAAAGAACTGTGGAGTCCAACTAAACCACCACAACCTACAAGTCACACACTTTGCAGGCCTATGCCTGGCACCTTTAGGGACTATGGCCCGAGCTCTCTAAAGTGAGGCACTGGAAAATAGGACTAGCTGGGGCTCAGTATGTCTACTGGTGTCCGTCTCCCTCAACTACGAGCGTGCTACAAGCGACAACACAAAAAACTCTCTCTAGTTGTTGTCCCACTGCCGTCTTTCCCTCACCCGGACGTACTACTCAGCACAAGAGTGAGGGTGTCCAGGAAGACGACAAAACCTCGACGGTACCCAGTACTGGGACAAGCCCCGAGCACACACGTGCCTGGATCACACAAAACCTGGGGCTCCCAACTGAAGAGGTATCCACAGTAGGCGTCAAACTACACGCCACGTACACCGCACAAGCCACGTGAAACCTTTACGTAAACCGCGTGAACACCACGCCAACCACATACACCACACGCTTCCGAGCGCTGCGAGTGCCAATGCACCGCTTACCATTGCCGCACAACACATATACAATAATATGATAATATGACACTAGCATACATATGCATATAACAAACCTCGGTTGTGATCGCGACGGGGTTCAGTGTCGCCTTCAGAACGCGACAGCTCGATATGTCGCCTTTAAAACCATGAACGCGACGTATCATTCTGTCGCGACATTGTCGTGACGCACAGGTTTGTCACCTTCACAGGCGCAAACCCTAATCCGGAATCCCTCATCCGGATCTCCCCCAAAACCCCTACAATCTATGGTTCTTATTCCATTTACATACTTTAATGTGTTCCTACACATGCTATCTACTGTTTAGAAAGCTAGAAACACATCATCCACATCACACGAGCAATCCACGGATTAAAACACGAGAAATCTCCCTACCTTCATGAAGCAGGCGAAGTACGGAGCCCACACGACGTTTCCCCCGCTCCACGTAGCGTCCTCGCGGCGAGAACACGTCGAACTGAGTTCCAACAAATCGAATCGCCCAAAAATCCTCCAGCACAACCCCCTGGCCGAGCAGAGCTCGTGTGAGCTCTGTTCTGCCGGAGTTCTATAAAAACACATCATGGTTAAGAACGCGACGCCACACGGTGTCGCAACTTGCACGCGACACACTAGGCCGTCGCCTTCAATAAGTCGACGTCAGCAAGCTCGCCCTATGCACAACACGTGGCGCGCATGCAGACGAAGACCAAAAACAGCAGTTTCATGGACGCGACGCCCTGGTATGTCGCGTTCAGAACGCGACGCCCTTCACTGTCGCGTTCACATACAGTGAATCAGTGAGCACTTTGGGCCCAAATCTCCGGCCCACAAAGCCTCACAGCCTGTGGAAGACACCTGCTACTCACGTCATTGGCCACACACTGGCCTCCATACACACAGGAAGACGATTCGAACGGCCGGAACGTCACAGTACGGGCTCCCCACCTACTTGTGTCTAAGGTCGAATGGTCAAACATTTTTTTTACTCAGGTACTAAGTGCTTCTTAATAACTGATATCAAGATTTTATTAACATACTTAAAATATTGTGTCTAGTTTTTCTTCCTTCGAGTAATGTATGGACTGACATAAAAATTACAAATAAGCATGAGTTAACTATTATATTTGTAGTGGACAATATGGATTTAAAACATATAGCAAAGACCTTTTACTTTTTAATATATTGGTGCATGTAGACACACCAATTTTCCCAAAATTGGACAAGTTTCAGGTTGCACTGTAACGCCTCAAAAGTGACTGTCTTAAGTTAACATATTAAGTAATTTTTCTATTTTCCTACTTTTTAGGGCTTTTTAGGGTTTTTAGAAAAGCTAGAAAATATCACAAAAGATCCTGGAAAAGGGGTTTGGGCACTGTTTGAAATCGCGTCCAGGACGGCCGACGCCTTTTGTGGCGCTATGAACGCAGCGGTTTGGGCCGATGCTATTTTGTTACCGCCTTTCATGTTTAATGGCGTCAACCAGGTCCGCCGCGATTTATAAGTTAACATTCACGGCTGTGTCAGAGCACGCACGTTCTGACACACGGTAGAGGCCACGTTTTCAAATAGAAACGCGTCGGGTCAGTACGACGCAATTCTTACCCGCCCTGTCCACCCATGCCGTTGTCAAGTGTCAGAACGGTGTCAGAAGTATAATCGTGACCAGTCAGAACGCCGCGTTTTCGAACCGCCAGTTACAGTGCTCCAAAGAAGAGGCGGTTGGCAAAACGCGATGTCTTGAGTGGACGTGTTTTGAACCTGAATGCGGCCATGCCTGTCAAATCAATTTGACTTTCTAAATCGCGGTGATCGAAGTCGACGCGATTATTATCGTTGCTGCGCACCGTAATCATCATGTTTTGGCAAGCTGATGGGACATTAGGCGGTTGTTAATCGCGGCAAGTCTGACCGACGCGTTTAACCCCTTTAAATGTGGCGGCTGTTCCCGACGCGATTTCGCCCAGCATTAAAACTTCACGCAGAAACCCATTTCCGGTGGTGGGGGTTGGCCATTTTGGTTTAAGGGAGAGAGGTTTTTTAGAGAGAGAGGGTCCGGGGGTTTTGGAGAGAGAAAATAAGAGAGAGAAAGAGAATCTAGAGAGAGAGAGTCTCCATCTCCCCAACGGTGAAGCCCTGCACGCGCGACGCCTCTGTTTCCGATCTTACCGAAGTCCCGCAGTGTTGAACACGACGTTCTGGAGCGCCGGACGATCCTCTGTTCCGATCCCCACGTGGAGACGTCGTCATCCCAACTGTCTAGAAGCAGCTTCCTCGCCATCTCTCTTCCCTCTTTGGGCCTC
Source organism: Colocasia esculenta (assembly GCA_014218235.1). Lineage (NCBI taxonomy): Eukaryota > Viridiplantae > Streptophyta > Magnoliopsida > Alismatales > Araceae > Colocasia > Colocasia esculenta. The sequence goes on along the minus strand of CM024763.1, from coordinate 24,063,190 downwards.
CCCCCCTTTTAGATAGTACACGTCGCACACACGTGCATATTTTTCGTCCCGTTCTTATTTAGGGGTTTTCCTTTCCGTCCCCAAGAGGTGTGTTTACACCTTTTAATGTCCTTTTTGTCTTTCTTCTATTGTGTTCATTTACTACATGCATAATCTGACCTCTTTCCATTGTCTTTTTCTTGTTTTCTGTGTCAGGTAACCGTACGAGCCAAATCTCCTTCGCCGGCCGGCCGGTGGAAGGAGGAGGTAGAACCCGCGCCGCAAATCCCGCTATTTCAAACGGGCGAAAAAGGTACCCTCCTTTTCTCGTCCCGTTTTCCATTCGATACCCGCGTTGTACCTGACGATCACGGCTTGCTGCTCTTTTATTTATTCTGTTTATTGTCTTTTCGTCGTTCTTTATATAGTATTCTAATCTTCCCGTTCCCATCTATCTCTTTTACCTCGATTCGTGTGGACTTCGTGTTTTTCGCCTCCCCGTAAGAGGGAAGGAAAACGCAATCTACAACTTGGCGATCACGGTGGGACCTTCTTGTATTTTGGCTCGGTTACCTCCTTTGGCACCCACGCGTGCCACTTCATTTTCGCCCCGCGTGGCGTTCTTTTAGTCTCTTTTTTATTGTCTTTGTCACCTCTTTAGTTAATACTGTCTTCCCTTGTGTTTTTAGGCATATAAAATAGTTTAATAAATATATAAAAATTTTCATTGTATTCCTTTTTATGTTTGCTAATTATCATTAGGAGAGCATGATTAGTCTTTAAATCACCCCATCCCCCTTTCATTCCATCAAAGCCATGCTATCCTGTGCAATCCCTGCAATTTTTTTGTTGTTCGGTGGCTTACTGCACTGAATCGCGTCGGGAACAGCCGACGCGATTTTGTCAGCCTGGTGCCTGTGTTGAATCGCGTCGAGAATAGTCGACGCGATTTACTGCTGTTTGTTTAATTTTCCTATGGGGCTTAATTACTGTCTTTATACGTGTCATATATAGTGGACGCGATTTTGTCCTTGTGTGTTTAGCGGCGGTTGTAGCTGACGCGTTTTTGAGACAGAGTTCGGAGGGAGTCGCCTCGGCTCTTACAGCTTGTAAGAGCTGTCAGATCTGCGGCTGACAGAACGGACGCCATTGTCAAATAGGCGACCACTGCAGTGGACGCGATTTTGACCTGTCTCAGAACGCCCAGTTCTCTGCCTTTGCTTTATTTGCATTTCATATCATCGGCCGGGGGACCTCCTTCCCTCATTTCCCTACGATCCACACACCCTTCTCGGTGAGAATTATCTCCCTTTTGGGCAGTCCGTCCCATCAGGCTAGATAACTCTCATCGAAACCTCCGTAAGTCTCCGTACCCCGTGGATTCCCTCACGGCGGACCGAGCTGGTTGTACCTATTTCGGTGACCCGTTTAGAGTACCCATTTGTGCGTGGAAAGATCGCTTAGAAGTGCTGCCCGGAGCTGTCACTCTACCCGTTGCTAGGCTCACTTCCTGGAGAGAGAAACACACTGTTAATTGAATCCACCTTAATCTTTTTCAAATCCTTAAAATGCATGTAACCATTTTCAAGTGTGTGTTTAAAATTGGATAATCTTCTCCCTAATTTGTTTGAGTAGTTGTCTGGTACTTTTCTTCTTGGGACATCCTACATGCAACTTCGTTCCGGCCGATCTCTTTCGATGGCCGAGTACGAGAATGTGCCTCAGGATGAAGTATATGAGGAAGTATATGCGGGCTCCGGTCAACATCTCCCAGTTGACCCGCCTTATCCACATGTTGACATGGTGGATACTCTCCCTCCTCAGCTTCCTCGGATTCTGCAGAGGCGTGATCCTGATGATCCCTCTACTTCCATTAATTTATCTCAACTTGTGGACATCCTGCAAAACCTCCAAGCTCCACAGATCCAGAAGGTTCAAGCTGCCCTTAAGGGGAAGTCCATCGTAAATCCTGATCCCCTTAATTATCCTAGCATGGGAGTCCGCATCGAGTCCCCTCATGGCCCGACCGGACGAATTTCACCAGCCCCCTCTCGGGCTCAGTCAGTCATTCATTCCCGCCATCACAATCCCGAGGACAGACATCGGGCTCCTATTGACATGGCACAACCCACCTATCAACCTCGGGTTCCGACCCAAGGTCCTGTGCACGCCAGTGCTCCTTCTCGATATCCTCCTCCGGCAAATGCCCCTCTTACAATTCATTCAGGTGCACCCCAACAATCTCCCGATCAACTCGCCCAGTTTCTTCTCGCAAAAGTCAACAGGCTGGAGCGAGACCTGAAAAAGGCGTCTGCACCGAATGATTCCCTTGATTTAACACTCCCCTCAATGCCAATCTTTCATTTGCCACCTTCTGAGATGCCGGTATACCGCCGTTATAATGGCACCGGCAATCCATTCGTACACATCAAGGAATTTATGTACGAATCTTCTTTCTGGCAAGACGACAATCGGGCCCTTGCCTTGCTATTCCGTCGATCTTTGGATGGGCCCGCATTGGACTGGTTTTACTCTCTGGATCCTGCTGATGCGGAGAATTTTGAGGCTGTGCAGAGGAAATTTCTGCGGAGGTACAGAGACCGAGTAGGCTTGGTGCTGTCCATTACCGATCTGATGGCTGAAAAGATGAAGGCCGATGAAGACTTCGTGCACTTCACTAACAGATGGAGGCTTCTGACCGAGAAATTAAAAGACCCACTGTCTGAATCTGAGCAAGTCAAGATGATTACGACGAATGCTACGCCACAATTCAGACACATATTGGCTATGAACAAGCTGACCACTATGGAAGAGTTATATGAGAGAGCCCGTTACATTCAAACTCAGTTAAAGGACTCTCCCATAGTGGCCATGTTTGAGCCCAAGGCTCGGGTGTTTAGGAAGCCGGCTGCTGCCCCTAATGGTGGGCCCACTACCGAGGGGGTTATTAATAACGAGCAAGTAAATGCAATGGGTGGCCCAAATCCCCCTGCTTACCGTCCACCTTACAACCCCGGTGTTCAACGCCCTCAATTCCCAGCTTATAGGCCAAACACCCAGCCTACATACAGGGCACCACCGCCACCTCCACAGCAACACCAGCAGCCCTTTTATTATCAGCCACCTCAGCGACCCCAATTCTAGCAACTCCAGCGGCCACAGTATCCACAACCACCACCTCAGCAACTGCCATATAAGCCTGCCCCTCCGTAGTACCAGCCCCAGCAGCCACCTACTCCACCTCCCCAATTTAACCAATCCCTCCTCCGGGTAATTATGGGCCTCCACAGCCCCGACCCCCATCTGGCCCGAGAAGGACCCACTACCCCCCATTGCCAGAAACATTGCCAGATATTTTCAACGTCCTCATGGCTGCCGGCGCACTTACTTTGCCTAAGGAGAGGCTACAATGGCCTCCCAATGTTGATACCACCCGGTATTGCGAGTTTCACCGAGGGCCGGGCCACACGCTCGAACAGTGCTTCCACTTTAAAGACTATATTCATAATTTGAATGAAGCTGGAGGTATTGACTGGGTGGAGATGAGGAAATATGTTACAGAGATGAAGGCCAGGAGGCCACAACAGTAGCAGCAACAACAGCAACAGCAACAACAGCCACCACAGCAGCCACAACAGCCCAATATGGGCATAGTTCAGAACCTGTTGCCGGAGCACCAGGCCCCCAACGAGCAAGTCAGTGCCTTCTCGGCCCGGCCCAGGCATGTGGAAGGAGCTCCTACATCCACTTCCGCCACTCTGCCACCTTTTATTTTACCACCTTTTATTCACGCGCCTACTCCCAATAATCTATTACCTACCTTTTTACGCATTCCACCCAACTATATTCCTGCCGCCCATTTAAATAATCCACCGTCCACGTCCCAGCCATCCACCACTGTACCTCCACCTGTTAATACATCAGCCCTATTTTTACGCACCTCTCCCACTCCACAATCAGTGTCATTCAACCCTTCATCACCTCAAGTGCCTTCCACGGTTCCATTTATAAATCCCAACCATCAAGCTCCATTTCTCCGCCCCACCACCACTACCACTGCTACCACTACCACTACATCACACGGTGCGACAGGTTTCCAACTGCCGCACCAAATTTCCACCAACCAACCTTCCACCTCCACACAGCCGGCCGTGGCGTCCGCATCAGACGATTTTTCAAGGCCAGCCATGGTGCTCCGAAGCGGGTGTATGTTCCACAGAGTTTTCCCTCAGCAGCAGCAAGAACAAGCAGTCCCTCAAGATGAAGAAGAAATCCAGGCAGAGGATTCAGTGTCGGGGACACAGTATGACCTACTGAAACATCTAGATAGAACTCCAGCCAGGATTTCCATCATGGAGTTGATTAAGAGGTCAGCCAGTCACCAGGAAGCTCTTTTACATTACCTCCAAAAGGTGATGGTTAATGAGGATCTTCCTGTTAACCAGATCAGCGCAGTATTGACCCCGGCGAGTTCGCATCCGGCTATCATGTTCCGCGAGAATGAGCTAGCACCAATTGAGTCACAACGGTACGCACTGTGTCTTACAGTGAATATCAATGGCGTCCGAGTGGCTCGGTGTTTAATAGATTCTGGAGCATCTGTGAATGTGGTTTCGCCGAATACACTAGATCTCTGTGGAGTTCCACCTCAGGCAATCCGACCCCCTGTCATTACCGTCACAGCTTATGACAACACTCGAAGGACACCTAGAGGGGTCGTTACATTGAAGATTGGATTGGGCCCATCTATCACAGAGATGGACTTTCACATTCTTGATATGGACCCGAGTTTTAGCATTATTCTGGGCAGACCTTTTGTTCAGGCCCTCGGTGCTGTCATTTCAACAGTCCACCAATGTTTGAAATTTCCATATAAGGGTCGTATAATCAAGGTTGTCAGCAAACCCACGACTGCTGAGGTCGATGCCATGACTAACAACTCAATTCCTGCTATTTGGCCCAGTAACCAGCCCTTGATGTCAGTACAAGGCATACTAGGCAAGTACCCGGGCCCAAGCAGTCCACTTATTCAAATTGCTGACCCCACCAAGATCATTACCAAGAAAGGTCTGCATATGATGAAACAGATGGGCTACCAGCCAGGCAAGGGGCTGGGTGTACAGTTGCAAGGCAGAACAGGCATTGTTAAAGATTTTAAAAGGAAAATCATGGTCGGATTGGGTTATGTGCCAGGAAAGCCCGAGCAATCACCGCTGCAACCTCTTGCCTGGGCTTTACATGAACATTTTAGGCCAGGCCCCTTGCAGCCAGGTGATTCACAGCCGGCATCCACCTCATCTGCCCCCGCATATTGTTTGTCTCGTGATGTTTTTTGGGCACCCGACAATCAAGCACCGTCTAAAAGGGGCAAGATCGGGAGTTTGAAACAGAGTGGAACAGATGGTTTGATATGAGTGACCTTGTTACTTCTCTCGACCATCTGTTTGCACTAACAGATCCAGAGCAGGTGCCACCACCTTCTGCAAATCCACAAGCAGCTGATGCAGGCCAAAGCACCATTTTAACTCCAACTCCGGCAGATATCATTGCAGATTCTTCTTCTGCCATTTCATCAGATCTAGGCAACACCCCTGCTGTTATTGTAGATTTGGGCATGACGCCCGCTTGTCCTTCCGCTTCGGGCACCACACCCGCTTTTGTTTCGGCACTGGGCATCGCGCCCACCCTTTTGTCAGATCCGGGCATCGCGCCCGCTTTTATTTCAGATCCGGGCATCATCCCCGTTTTTACTTTAGCTCCGGGCACTACGCCCACTTTAGTTTCAGCACCGGGGATCGCCCCCATTCCTTTACCAGTTCCGGGCGCTACGCCCGTCTTTATTTCTGTTCCGGGCACCTCGCCCTCTTCATTCCCCGCTTTAAATTCCGTACCTACTTTAGTTTCTTCTATGGGCATTGCGCCCACTTTTACTCCTGCTCCAGGCATCGCGCCTGTTTTTAATTTTGTCTTAGATATCGTGCCTGCTCCGCTTTCAGTTCTTGACATCCTCGGGACTGACCCCACTCCTTCTCCAGCCACTGTACATACATTTTTTCTTTCACCAACTGTTGCATCCTCCCTCCTGCAGGCCATCTCAGGAAATCTGTTTTCTTCATTCAACATCCCCAGGGCTCAGATGCCCCATCTTGCAGTTTCTTTACAGGTTCCAGAGCAGGCCACCGCTTCCTCTCTCTCGGAGTCCTCTGAGTCTGCTAGGGGTGTAAACGGAACCCGATATTCCGATATTCCGACCCGATTCCGATAAAAATTATTGGTATCGGAATCGGAATATGATACCGATAGCTTATCGGAATCGGTATCGGATATTCCGATAAGTTATCAGAATCGGAATTGAAAAAATAATCAGTATCGGTATCGGTTATTCCGATAAATTGTCATAAACTCAAGGAAAAATTATGGTAAACACCTTACCTTATCGGAATTTCGGTTTCGATAATGTTATCGGAATCGGAACGGAATCGGAACTAACCATTCTTATCGGAATCAGAATCATATTTCGGTTATCGGTATCGAAATCGGAATATGTGTTTCCGGTTCCGAACCCGACCCGTTTACAGCCCTAGAGTCTGCTCTCCCTTCCCAGCTTTCCCGTTAGACGATTTCCTTCAAGCCTCCTTGAAGCGGTCAAAGTGTTCCCAGGAGGTCGTTAGACGCACATTGTTCATCAAACATGCGTCCTCTTCCTTCTTCCTGGGCACTACGCCCACCTTGATTTTCTACAGCATTATCTCTTTCCTTTCGCTTGCTTCCTGTTGTGTTTTCAAAGCTTTGTGACTTACTTTCACCACCTGTTTGATTAATTGTGTTGTCCCTTTTCTTCTCTTGTGCACAAAGAGAAGGGGCTTTTCGGGTTTCCCAAGTAAGCAGTCTTGCAATGGACGACCCCGCCATTTCGTTTGAGGAAACTTCTTTCCTCACCTCTGACTGCGTTCTAGCCACGCAGTCACTTCCCTCCGGTCCTCAGACCGAGTCACCGCTCCTTTCCACACAAGGGGCATTTACTGCTTTCCTTAATCCATTTTCCTCACAGGAAGATGCCACTGTAAATTCTTCTTTACCTCATCCCTCCGGGAATACTTCCTTTACTGCTTTCCCTAATCCATTTTCCTCACAGAAAGGTGCCACTGTAAATTCTTCTTTACCTTATCCCTCCGGGGATACTTCCTTTATTGCTTTCCCTAAACCATTCCCTCCACAAGGGAATGTCGGTGTAAATTCTTCTTTGCCTTCCACTTCGAAGGACCCTTTCTATACTGCTTTTCCTAATTCCCCTCAGCGGGATCCTATTCTCACAACCTCTCCGCTTGTAGATTCTCCTCCAGTCTTCCCTTTACAGAACTCTTCCTTTTCTACTGTAAATTCTTCTAGTTTAGACAATAATAAACTAAGGGTAGATCAAAAGAAGTCTAAGGGTAGGAGAATTCCACATCGGTATTGTAGACACGCCAATTTTACCTAAATTGGACAAAATCTCGAGTTGCACTGTAACGCCTCAAAAGTGATTGTCTTAAGTTAACATTTTAAGTAATTTTTCCTGTCTTCCTATCTTTTTAGGGCCTTTTTAGGGTTTTTAGAGAAACTAGAAAATATCACAAAAAAATCCTGGAAAGGACCCTGGGCACTGTTTTAAATTGCGTCCAACATAGCCGACGCCTTTTGTGAGCTATTAACGCGGCGGTTGTAACCGACGCGATTTTGGTACCGCCTTCATAGCACAGCGCATAACCGACATTTAATGGCGTCCATCCAGCCCGCCGTGATTTAAAAGTCAAACCATCACGTCCGTGTCGGAGCGCGCACGTCCTGACACATGACAGGGGACATGTCACAGCAAGAAAACTCGTCGTCTCTATACAACGCGATTCTTAGCCGCCTGACACACCATGCCCCTGTCAGATGTCAGAACGGTGTCAGAATCATAAATTGCGACCAGCAGGACCGCCGCGATTTGCAAACCGCCAGGCGGTAGTTAATCGCGACGCACTATATGGACGCGATTATAAACCTGAATACGGTTAGGCCTGTCAAATCAATTTGACTTTCTAAATAGTGGTGATTAAAGCCGACGCGATTCTTAAATATCGTCGCGCACCGTAATCATCATGACCGTAATCATCATGTTTTGGCAGGCTGATGGGACATTAAGGGGTTGCTAATCGCGGCAAGGAAGGCCGACACATTTAAGCTCTTTGAAGGCGGCGATTGTTCTGGACGCGATTTAAAACAGTGTTAAAGCTTCGCGCAGAAGCCCATTCCCAGAACCCCCCCGGCCATTTTGGTTTTGAAAGAAAGCCTTAGAGAGAGAGAGAGAGTGAGGGTTTTAGAGAGAGAGAGAGAGAGAGAGAGAGAGAGAGAGAGAGAGAGAGAGAGAGAGAGAGAGAGAGAGAGAGCCTTCGTCTCCTCGACGGCGGAGCCCTGCACGTGCGATGTCTCCGCTTGCGGACCTTCGTCTCCATCGTCTGGAAGATCCCGTGGTGCTGTACGCGATGCTCCGGATCGCCAGATGATCCACCGTTACGATCCATCCACGTGGAGACGCCATCGTCTCGACCATCTAGAACCGACCCTTGCCTCATCCCTCTCTTCCCCCCCCCCCCCCTATTTAGGGTTCTTTTTAGACAGTACACGCACACACATGCATGTCTTTTCTCGCCCACCTAGGGGTTTTGCATTTTAGTTCTTAGAAGGTGCGTTCGCACCTCTTTTGATGCTTTTTCTACAGCCTTTCGTTATTTTCATTTACTACACTGCCGTTTGACCCGTTCATTCGTCCTCTTGTTGTCTCTTGTCCCAGGTACCGAGCTAAATCTCCTTCGCCGGCCGGCCGGTGGAAGGAGGAGGAAAGAGCCCCCGCACATCTTCCCGCTACGCGATCACTCTACGGGCGAAAGGTACACCTCCTTTCCTACCCGTCCCTACTTTTGGTGCTTTTTAGGAAAAGTACCTGGTGATCACGGTTTATTGCTTTATTGTCTTTTTATCGCCCGAAGGGCCACTGTTTGTCTTACTGCCCCTTTTTGTTCACGTGTATCCGTACACGCTCTTTGTGGAGACCGTTCTCCGTCCCCCCCCCCCCCCCCCCAAAGGGGAGCGAAAAATAGTGTCTACAAATTGGCGATCACGGTGGGACACTTCATATTTTAGCTTGGTACCTTCTTTGGCACTCACGTGCCTTTTTTTTTTTTGTTTCCGCCCCACGCGGAGTTCTTTTATTTGATCCCTGCTACCTCCCGTTGACTATTGGTCGGGGTTATTTGCTACTGTCTGGTTGTTAAAATTTTAGCATGCTATTTTAGCCTAACGATAGCTAAGTTATCCTTTGAGACTCCCCTTTTGAAAATATATATATTGTTGTGCTATCGCGCGTCAAACCCAGATGACGCAATTTCTGTGTACTCGTTGTGTGGCGCATATACTGGGCGTGGTTTGAGACAGAGTCCCCAGGGAGTCGTCTCGGCTCTTACAGCTGTCATAGGCTGTCAGATCCGCAACTGACAGAAGGGACACGACTCAAACAGGTGCTCAGTTGCTTGCCTTTTGTGTCATTGGCGTTTTGTTTCATTGGCCGGGGGACCTCCTTCCCTCATTTGCCTAGGATCCACACACACCTCTCGGTGGGAATTATCTCCCTTTTGGGCATTCCGTCCCATCAGGCTAGAGAACTCCTACCGAGACCTCCGTAAGTCTTCGTACCCCGTGGATTCCCTCACGGTGGACCGAGCTGGTTGTACCCGTTATCGTTGACCCGGATAGAGTACCTGTTTGTGTGGAGAGATTGCTTTAGAAGTAAACCCCGGAGTTGCCATCATTCCCATTGTTTAGGTTCACTTCTTCTCACGAGAGGCACATTGATAAGTTAATCCATCTTAATCACTTCTAAATCATTTAAAGTGGACGTAATTTTTGACAAGTGCGTGCTTAAAATTGGATAATCTTCTCCCACATTCATTGAGTAGTTGTTTGGTACCGTTCCCCGACTCACCCTATATGCAACTCCGTTCCGGTTGTTCTCTGTCAATGGCCGAATATGAGAATGCGGGTCAGGATGACGTGTACGAGCAGGTTTACGGGTCCGGTGCCTATCCTCCTGTTGATCCATCCGGTCTACATGTGAACGTGGTGGAAACCCAGTCTCAACTTCCTCGTACTATCCAGAGACGGAATCAGGACGATCCCTCCGCCTCCATTAATCTCTCTCAGCTTGTGGATATGCTCCAAAACCTACAAGCCCCTCAAATCCAGGAGGTTCAGGCTGCTCTTAAGAGGAAGTTTGTCGTCGATCACGATCCCTTCGGTAACCCGAATTAGGGAGTCCGGATTGAGTCTGCTCGTGATCTAGGTGCACGAATTTCACCTGCACCTTCCCGGGCTTGCTCAGTTATCCACTCCCGGTATCACAGTCCCGAAGGCAGGTACCGGACGCCCGCTGACGTGGCACGACCCACTTATCAACCCCGGGTTCTGACCCAGGGTCCCGTGTATGTCAGTATTCCTTCCCAATACCCCGCTCGAGCAGACGCCCATCATGTTATTCCTTCCGGTGCACCCCAGCGGCCTGCCAATCAATTTGACCGGACCCTTCTGGCCAAAGTAAACAGGTTGGAGCAAGATTTGAAAAGGGCGTCTTCCCCTAATGATCCTTTCGAATTGGCATTGCCTACTATGCCGGTCTTTCACTTGCCTCCTTCTGAAATGCCGGTATACCGTCGCTACGGTGGCACCGGTAATCCATTTGTACATGTCAATGAATTTATGTACGAATCCTCCTTCTGGCAGGATGACAACCGTGCACTTGCCTTCCTTTTCCGGCGATCTCTGGATGGCCCTGCCCTGGATTGGTTTTATTCATTAGATCCTGCAGACGCGGAGAACTTTGGGACAGTGCAGAGAAAGTTTTTGGAGAGGTACAAAGACAGAGTCGGTCCTATATTGTCAATTACTGATTTGATTGCCGAGAAGATGAAGGTCGATGAGGATTTTGTTCACTTTGCTGATAGATGGAGGCTCATGGCTGAGAAGCTCAAAGATGCTTTGTCTGAATCAGAGCAGGTAAAAATGATTACTGCAAATGCTACACCTCAATTCAGACATATATTGGCCATGAACAAGCTGACCACAATGGAGGAATTGTATGAGAGAGCCCGCTACATTGAGACACAACTGAGGGACTCTCCTATCGTGGCCATGTTTGAACCCAAGGCCCGCGTTGTTAAGAGGCCGGTTGGTACCTCCGCCAGTGGTCCTGTCACTGAGGGGGTCATATCTAACGAGCAAGTAAGTGCAATGGGCAATCCAACCCCTTCCACCTACCGTCCACCTAACAACTCCAGGGCCCAACAACCTCAATTCCCAGTGTCTAGGCCAAGCAATCAGCCTACTTTCATAGGGCCACAACCACCCCAGTAGCCTTATTACAACCAACCATCTCAACGACCGCAATCCCAAACCTTCCAGCGGCCGCAAAACCATCAGCCACAATACCAGCAACCTCCACAACCGCAATACCAACCTGCCCCTCCGCAGTATCAACCACAGCCTCCACCTCACCAGCTTAACCAGGTCCCTCCGCCGGGTAATTATGGGCCGCCACCGCCTAGATTCCCAGCTGGCCCCAGAAGAACGGCTTACCCTCCATTGCCAGAAACATTGCCGGATGTTTTTAATGCCCTCATGGCGGCCGGCGCACTTACTTTGCCAAAGGAGAAGCTGCAATGGCACCCTAACCTTGACACCTCACGATACTGTGAATTTCACCGGGGACCGGGCCACACCCTGGACCAATGCTTCCACTTTAAAGATTACATTCGTAATTTAAATGAAGGCGGAGGCATTGACTGGGTTGAGATGAGGAAATTTGTCACTGAAATGAAGGCAAGGAGGCCTCCTCAGCAGCAGCCTCAACAACAGCAGTTCCGACAACAATTACAGCAGTCGCAGCTACCGCAGCAGCAGCAGCAGCCTAACTTAGGCATTGTGCAGAACCCGCTGTCGGAGCACCCGGCACCCGATGGACAGGTTAATGCCTTCACTGCGCAGTCACTGTCTGGGGAAGCGATACCTACATCCATTCCTATTGCACCACAACCTTTTATTTTACCACCCTTTATCCGCACACCCACTGCAGATAACCCCTTACCGCCCTTTTTACGCATTCCACCTAACTATACCCGCCCATCCACTTCTCAAGGTCCTAGTCCCACGCATTCCCCGCATGAGAGCACCTCCACGTCATTTTTACGCCTCCCCATACCGCAATCGTCCCCATCATCCGACGCAACCCCTGTACAGGTGCCCACCACTTTTCCCTTTATAAACCCCAATCATAGGGCACCTTTTCTCCGCGTTCCTACCACTTCCACTATTAACCCTGCTACCACCGCTGCTATTACCATCACACCCCAAGCAATGGCAAGCTCTCAGTTGCCACACCAAATCCCTGCCAATCGACCCTCCACCTCACAGCCGTCCGTTTCCACAGAGTCGACTGCGGCATCCACGTCAGGCAAGCCTTCCGAGGCCACCATGGTACTCCGAAGCCGGCGCATGTTCAACAGGGTCTTCCACCAGCAAGACCAAGTGTTACCGACCCAAGAAGAGGAGGAAGTTCAAGGAGACTCCGTGCCAGGCACACAGTATGATCTGTTGAAGCATCTTGACCGAACTCCGGCTAGAATTTCCATTCTGGAGTTGATCAAGAGATCAACCAGTCATCAAGAAGCGCTCATGCAGTATCTCCAGAAGGTGATGGTCAACGAAGATCTGCCAGTTGGCCAAATCAGTGTTGTCCTGACGCCGATGGGCCCGCATCCGGCCATCATGTTCCATGAAAATGAGCTAGCACCAGCCGAGTCACAGCGGTACGCCCTCTGCCTCACAGTAAACATCAACGGTGTATTCGTGGCTCGTTGTTTGGTAGACTCCAGAGCATCTGTTAATGTCGTGTCACCTGACACGTTAAGTCTCTGCCGGGTACCGGTCCAAGCGATCCGACCCGCTGTTATCACTGTCACGGCCTACGACAACACTACTAGGTCGCCAAAAGGGGTTGTCTCTTTGAAGGTTGAACTGGGGCCATCTTCCACCGAGATGGACTTCCACATTCTTGACATGGATCCATGCTACCGCCTCATTTTGGGTCAGCCTTATGTCCAAGCCCTTGGTGCTGTTATATCGACAATTCACCAATGTTTGAAGTTCCCGTACAAAGGGCGTGTGATCAAGGTCGTCAACAAACCCACCAGCGCAGAAATTGACGCCTTTACAAGTAACTCAGTTCCAGCCATTTGGCCCAGCAATCAACCTCTTATGATGATTCGAGGTACACCAAGTATACTGGGTAAATATCCAGGGCTGACAAGCTCATCTATCGAGACTGTTGATCCGCGCAGAGTCATTACCGAGAAAGGCTGGCACATCATGCAGCTGATGGGTTATCAGCCGGGTAAAGGGCTGGGTGCACAGTTGCAGGGAAGGACAACCGCCGTCAAGGCATGCAAAAGAAGGGTCAAGGCCGGTTTGGGCTGTCAGCTTGTTAGAACCCAATTACAGCCAGACCAACCCCTCACATGGGCCCTGCACGATCACTTTGTCAAGGGGCCGCTACAGCCGGGAGATCCTCAAACACCACCCACGGTGGCAGGGGCAACTTGCTCTCCGTCTCGAGATGTTTTTTGGGCGCCAGACAATTCAGTACCAGCTAAGCGCCCCAGGATCAGTAATTTCGAGACTGAATGGAGTGAATGGCTTGATGTGAACAGTCTCACTACTTGCTTAAATCACTTGTTCGGATCAGCAGAGGCAGACTGGTTTTCTGAGCTTCATACGGCAGTCCAAGAAGTCCAGGACAACGACCCCATACCAGCAGAACTTTTGATCACCGACCCCATACCGGCTGGAGTCCAGAGCACTGACCCCTTCCTGTCAGAACTCCAGAGCACTGACCCCTTCCTGTCAGAACTCTTGAGCACTGACCCCTTCCTGTCGGAACTCTTGGGCACCGACCCTACATCGGCTCTAGTTTCGAGCCCTGAGCACGCCCCAGTTGCTACCTCAAGCCCTGTGACCACTTCGGTTACTCCGGGCATCGCGCCCATTTTCTCTGCTTCGGGCATCACACCCGCTTCCCCTTCAGCACCAGGCATCACGCCTGTTCTTTTTGCACCTGACATCACGCCCATTACTGCTTTTATTTCCGGCATTACGCCCATTCCAGCTTTTCCATTAGGCCCTGCGCATGTCTCCCCTTCCGTACCGGGCATTTGGCCCTCCTTTAACTTCGCACTGGGTTCCCCACCCACTTTCATTCGCCCTGCTTTTAATGTTCGTACTGTTACGTATACCTCCCCTCCAGTTCCGGGGATTCCTAGGGGCAACCCCCCTCCTTTCTCGTCCGTCGTACATACCTTTTCCGTTCCATCCATTATGGTCCCGTCCTTTGTGCATGCCATGGCTGGATCGTTTTTTACTTCACCTGGGATCCGAACGCCCGTCCGTCCGTCCTCTGTACATATTCTCTCCGAGGAACCACCTGATCCGTCAGAATGCTTAAAGGCCGCTCTTCTGGATCAGGTCTCACGCCTGACGATTGCCTTCGAGCCACCTTAAAGGGGGGTTGATTGTCTAGCGTCGTTCCTTTTCCACCATACATGCGTCCCCCTCCGGCCTCATGGGCCTTCCGCCCACCCTGACTTTGAACTGTGTTCCTCCTTCCACCATCCTCAGATTGTTCTTATTTCTCGCCTTGCTGCTGCCGCTTCACGCTTCCCGTTCAAGTGCTTGTCGATTACTTCCCTTTCCTTCTCCCCCGCGTGAGAGAGAAAAGGGGGGTTTGGGGTTGGTTCGTGATGGAGGACCCCGCCATCTTTGTCAAACTTCTTTCCTCGCCTCCGACTACGTTCCAGTCGGTGGTTTGTCATATCCGGGCCTTCAAGCCGGGTTTCTAGTGCTCCCTTCCACAAAAGGGGCTTTTACTGCTTTCCCTAATACCCATGGGCGGGACTCTGCTTTTCCTTCTGTAGATACTTCATTTACTGCTTTCCCTAATACCCATGGGCGGGACTCTGCTTTTTCTTCTGTAGATACTTCATTTACTGCTTTTCTAATACCCATGGGCGGGACTCTACTTTTCCTTCTGTAGATACTTCTTTTACTGCTTTCCCTAATACCCATGGGCGGGACTCTGCTTTTTCTTCTGTAGATACTTCATTTACTGCTTTCCTTAATACCCATGGGCGGGACTCTACTTTTCCTTCTGTAAATACTTCATTTACTGCTTTCCCTAACACCCATGGGCGGGACTCTGCTTTTCCTTCTTCAGCATCGTCGTTTCCTTTAGGTAGCTTAGATCAGGGTGTTGGGCCAGGGGTAGGTCCAATATTGAAATCCAAGGGTAGGAGGATCCCTCATCGTTATCTGGCTAGCTTCGCTCATAAGTGCAAGGCATGCCTGGCAATTCTCGAGTTCATTGAGTACCCTTTGCAATTGCCAGAAATAGAATATGAGCAGTCAGCCCCCTTTGTTGATGACGGGTTCGGCGTCTATGAAATAATGGACGACGATGACCCGATTGATGATGGTGATGAGGAATTTGAGTGCGAGGCTGACGCTTTTGCTAGTGGGCTTAAGAAATTTGATGGACCATCACCAGCTATGCAAGAAATCACCAAAGAAATCAACCTGGGAACCCAAGAAGATTCCAAGATTGTCCTCGTAAGCACTAACTTGTCACCGGTTGAAGAGGTGGCAATTGTGGAGGTTCTTAGGCAATATAAGGACATCTTCGCATGGAGCTACGAAGATATGCCCGGCTTAGACTCTTCCTTGGTCGAGCATTATCTCACCCTCAAGCCAGACTCCGTTGCAATTAAGCAGCGTTTAAGGCGTTTCCACCCTCAGATCGCTTTGAAGATGAAGGATGAAATTGACAGGCTTCACAAAGCCAAATTCATCAGAGTCATACTTTATCCCAATTGGGTGGCAAACATCGTCCCGGTTATCAAGAAGGACGGGAAGGTCAGGATTTGCATTGACTTCCGGGACCTTAACCGTGCTTGTCCTAAAGATGATTTCCCTCTACCTCACTTGGATGTGTTGGTAGATAACACAGCTGGGTATGAAACCCTATCATTTATGGATGGTTTTTCTGGGTATAATCAGATCAAGCTGGCAGAAGAAGATCAAGACAAGACTTCATTTACTACACCATAGGGAACTTATTGCTTTGTGGTCATGCCATTCGGGCTTAAGAATGCCGGAGCCACTTACCAGAGGGCCATGATGGCCATCTTTCATGACATGATTCACATTTTTGTTGAGGTGTATGTAGACGACTTGGTAGTTAAGTCAAGATCGGTAATTGAGCATGCTGGGGTTCTCACTAAGGTTCTGCAAAGGACTCGAGAATATCATTTGAGGATGAACCCCAAGAAATGCGTGTTTGGCGTGTCAGCCGGAAGGTTGCTAGGGTTTATTGTGAGCAAAAGAGGCATAGAGATCGATCCAGATAAGGCGAAGGCAATGAAGGAATTGCTCCCTCCCAAGAATTTGAAAGAAGTTCGAGGACTAATTGGGAGGTTGCAGTACATTCGTCGATTCATCTCTCAGCATTCTCAACGGTGTAGGTCTTTCTATAATCTCACCAAGCCAGGAGTTGAATTTTGCTGGGATAAGAAGTGTCAGGCAGCATTCGATGAGCTTAAGGACTATCTTTCCAATCCGCCTGTCCTGAGGCCGCCTACGCCAGGCAAGCCTCTCATCCTCTATATCTCTGTTTTAGAAGACTCCGTAGGAGCTGTTCTTGCCCAATTCGACGACGAGGGCAAAGAAAGGGCGGCCTACTACCTGTCCAAGCTTCTTAATCCTTGTGAGCAGAGATATAATTCCATGGAGAAAACCTGTGCCGCGCTTGTATGGGTAGTACAGAAATTGAAGCACTACTTCCTCGCCCATACAGTGCACCTTATTGCCCGCATGAACCCCATCAAATTCTTGCTCCAAAAACCTGTCCTAACTGACAGATTAGCACGTTGGCAAAGTTTCCTTTCCCAATTTAAGATCACCTACATCCAACAGAAGGCAATCAAAGGCTATGCCATAGCCGATCATCTCGCTCATCACCCATTGCCTCGAACTGATCCAGTCTGTTCAGACCTCCCAGATGAAGAATTGATGTCCATCGAGCATGACGATCGTATGTACACATTGTATTTCGACGGGGCCCTGAATTCTTATGGAGCAGGTATCGGGATGGCCCTGTTGTCTCCAGAGGGTGTCACCATATCGCGAGTTCATAAGCTAAACTTCCCTGCTACCAACAATGTCGCCGAATATGAGGCCTTATTAGCTGGTCTGGAACTCGTGCGCTATTATGATGTAACACACCTCCGGATTGTAGGTGATAGCCAATTGATCCTCCGCCAAGTGCTCACAAAATACCGCACTACTGATCCCAAGCTCAAGCCATACCAAGAACACGCTTCGGCCTACGCCAAGCTGTTCACCAAGCTCGTCTTTGTTCATGTCCCTCGTCACCAGAACCTCCTGGCTGACGCCCTTGCCACCGTGGGAGCAACCATGCACATGGTCTATCCTGGCGGTTTTTCCGGCATTCAAATCGAACGCCGGCAAATTCCCTACTTAGACCCGATGTTCCTCTGGGTTAAGGATAAGGAGCTGATAAATGCCGAGAGGAGAAGCAAAAAAGAAATCATGTTAGTGGAGCTGGAAGAAGAATTGGAAGATGAAGGAAAACCGTGGTATTTTGAGATATCTGAATATTGCAAGAATCAATCCTACCCTGTGGAAGCCACCCCTGAAGAGAGAAAGACCATCAGGAGGATATCTCAGAAGTACACGGTGATTGGCAATACGCTCTACCGAAGAAGCTTCTCCGGCATTTTGCTCCGCTGTTTAGATGAAGTTGAGGCTCCGCGGGTTGTTAAGGAGGCCCATTCGGGTGTTTGTGGAGGTCATGTAAGCAGCCAGATGCTTGCTAAGAAGATCCTTAGGCAAGGCTTTTACTGGCCTACTCTAGAGGAGGATTGTTCCTTCTTTGTCCGTCGGTGTGCCAAATGCCAATTGCACGCCGATAAAATTCATGCTCCATCCTCTTCACTTCACCATGTATCTTCACCCTGGCCTTTCGCTATGTGGGCTTTCGATATCGTCGGACCCCTTGGTGATCCTAATTCTCAGAACAAAACAAAATCTTTTATTCTTACAGCAACGGAATACTTCACCAAGTGGGCGGAAGCCGAAGTATACACAGAAATCAAGGCAACAACCGTTTGTCGCTTCATCATGAGGAACATCATCACCAGGTTTGGTATACCAGAGACAATGATCACTTACAACGGTCCACAATTCATCTCTCAAGAACTTCGTAACCTCTGCAACAGGTATAAAATTGCGTTACATCATTCTTCACCTTATTATCCGCAAGGCAATGGCCAGGCAGAGGCCACAAATAAAACTCTCATCAAAATTATCAAGAAAACATGTGAGGTTAATAAGTTCTCAGATTGGCCAGAGAAACTCGTGGAAGCTTTATGGGCTTATCGCACTTCGATCCGTGCTCCTACAGGACAGACGAAACGGAGGCGGTAGTACCATATGAGATTCTAATTCCATCACTAAGAGTTCAACTTGACAAGGATTTACCAATTGATGAGCGACGCGAGTCACTCGCACAGTTGGAACTCTTAGATGAAAAGCGTTTAGTGGCCGCCGAGCACGCGAGAGCATACCAAAATAAACTCGCACGTTTTTACCAGAAGAGAGTTATTGAGAGGAAATTCAAGATCGGTGAGATGGTCATTAAAAGAATTTTTATAAAGCCCGGTGGTCCCAGATCCAAGCTCCAACCAAATTGGGAAGGGTCATACGTCGTAAGCCAAGCTTATTCAGGCAATGCTTATAAGCTGATCAATGCAGAGGGTGAGGAACTCTCCCACCCTTGGAATGGTCTTCACCTCAAGAAATATTACCCTTAGTTTATTACTATCTAAAAAGAAAAATTTTGTATGATATACAAGCCCCCCAATTTGAAGAGTGTCGTGTTTAATCTCCGTCTCCTGTTCTTAATATGTTAGTCAAGGAAGACGACACTCACACACTTACACATCTTCCTGAGAAAGCCAGAGGCGCAGAATCTAAAGAAGGTCGATGTCATGTTTATGATTTTAAAACAATATCCGTTTCTTTCTCCTATTCGGTTTGTCAGTGAGAAGGAAGACCAGTGGGATCGACCTCATAAGGTTATTTAAAAGCTTAGAAAAGGATCAATCAAGGCAAAAGGGGAAAGAGGAGGATCAATGAAAATCCAAGCCCTCACAAAAAAGGGGGGGGGGGGGGGGGCAAAAGGCCAAATCAAGTACAAAGCATGTCAAGAGTGGCAAAGTCCCCCGGAGATCCAAATGGACCCGGTCGTATGCATGCTAAAACCCCAAAAAGGCCAAGTTAAACTCAATCCTTTTTTCTAAGTATAAAAAGCAACCAATTGAGTGTCTCCCCGGTTACCCCAATTTGCTGGCAGACTTCCTAAGAATTCTTCTCTCTTTCTGAGGATATTGTCTTAAACACCTAGACAAGGCAAAGATCGACTAAAGAGGGCATCGCTGAAAGTCGCCTTAGGTCAAGGCACCTTTATGCACGTCTAATCCATGCCTAGACGCATTTAAGAGCAGTTAACGGTTTTTGAGATTGACATCCGAATAATTGAAAGATCAGTATACCATGCTCTCTAAAATCCAAAAAAATCAACATATTTTCAAAATAAAAAAAATTGAATATCTCTAAAATCCAAAAAAATCAACATATTTTCAAAATCCAAAAAAATTGGATATCTCTAAAATCCAAAAAAAAAAATCAACATATTTTCAAAATCCAAAAAAATTGGATGTCTCTAAAATCCAAAAAAAATCAACATATTTTCAAAATTCAAAAAAAAAATGGATATCTCTAAAAATCCAAAAAAATCAACATATTTTCAAAATAAAAAATTTTGAATATTTCTAAAATCCAAAAAAAAATCAGCATATTTTTAAAATCCAAAAAATTGAATATCTCTAAAATCCAAAAAAAAATCAAATATCATTTCAAAATCCAAAACAAAATCTAAATTATCTTTGTACATTCTCACCAACATAGTGTCTTGTGAATTAATGTATCCTCGCATCTCTTTCTTTTAGCATGTGTTTGATTGTATATTTCTTCCCGCCTTATTTTGATAAAGGCTCAGCCTCTTGACAAATCTACGAAGCCAGGCAAGTACTTACAAGCAAGGGGCTGAGTCAGAACAGATATTTAACTTGTTTGTTCTATCTATTTCAGGTGTACAAATTCAAAAGACCAAAAAGAATATATATATATATATATATATATATATATATATATATATATATATATATATATACGGCTAAAAGGGAGCCGAACCCGTGTACAATCATAAAGTGCCACACTGGGCACGACATCATAAAAAGGGTGAATAAAAGTACAACCTCAAGGCGAGGCAAGCTAACTCTCGCCGCCTCCCTCTACAGGTCCAGCCTGACGACTGCTCTCCGCCTCACCCTGCTCGGCCACAGTGGGCAAGGCAGGAGGCCCCATCGGCGCCCATGAGCCAGTCGAGCGCTGTGCCACTGTAGCGTCCCGAACATTCCTCTCGTACTGAGAGGAAGTCGCAAGGATGCTCTCTGAATAAGCACTGACACGTCCCTACTCCCTCGCACGCTCTCGTCCGCACCGGTACCTCTCCTCAGACGCCTTCAGCAGGCGTTCCGCCACACCCTGACTAGTCCTCGCCTCCACGCACTGCTGCGCCAGCTCACGGCGCTCCAACTCCCAGCGACCCCGCTCCTGCTCCCAGCGAGTCTGCTGCCTCTCCAGGTCGCGGCGCTCCAGTGACAGCAACACCTGCAGCTCGGACACCTCACGAGGAAGCTCGGACCCCTGCTGGGTCAGCTGAGACCGCAGCTGCGTCAGCTCAGCAGCCGTGCCCGTCTCGCGGGACAGAGCATCCCGGAGCTCCTCACTCTGCGCAAGTGACAGCCATAAGTGAGTATAAAGAAATGTTCTGAATGGTTATCTAACTTGAAATACTTACCCGTGACAGGAGGTCGCGCTCAGCACGCTCCACCGCCGCAGATAACTGCTGCTGAAGGGACGCCACCTCCGGAGCTGGGGCACCCCTGCTAGAAGAGGCACCCGCTGTGCCGGCACGTCCACCCGTCAACTGCGTGGCACGCTGTAAGGCAAAGGATGTCAGTGCATGGTAAGTTAAACAAAGCAAAGGTATGTACTTCCTTAAGAACTTACCAGAGTCTCGAGAGCCGCGCGTGCCTCAATCAGCTGCACCTCTAGGCTCGCCAGCTGCCCCTGCAGCTGGTCAATTAGGGTGTTCCTCCCATCCTGCACACATGCATAAATTATAAGGTGCACTGTAAGTTGTGTAGTTAAAGTAATTTAGGTTTGGAATTGAGTACCCTCTGCGGCCTCATGAAATCGCGTTGGCCGTACTCCTCCTGGAGGCGCCGCATGTATGCAATGCTGTCTGGGGCATCCGACTCTACCAACTAGCCTCCGCGCTGCCAGTCGGCGTACTGCTCGGGGAAGCGGGCACGCCAGTCCACCATCTTGGCCTTGCCTCGTGTTTTCCTACCAATCCGCCGGGGCTCCGTCTCCTCACACCAACCCTGGTGCAGTCCCAGTGTGCGCGCCGCCAGCCGGAGGCGGAGTGGCTCGATCTCGTTCAGGCAATGGACCCAAATGTCCCGCCCGAACAAAGGTCGTCCACTCACCACCCAGGGCTGGTCAGCGTCACCATGGTCTGCATAAGGCT
The DNA here is from genome assembly GCA_014218235.1 of Colocasia esculenta. Taxonomy (NCBI): domain Eukaryota; kingdom Viridiplantae; phylum Streptophyta; class Magnoliopsida; order Alismatales; family Araceae; genus Colocasia; species Colocasia esculenta. The sequence continues at coordinate 24,041,355 of CM024763.1, read as the reverse complement.
CCCACACCACTTGCACGAGCATCGATTAGGCAATTTCAATAGTGCTTAAGCTTAACGAAAGAATGTGTAAGAGTTCCTACCAGAAGTGCGGGGAAATCTCGGAGATGCTGGCGGAGGACCTCCAGCTGGGAGGTGTAAGTGGTCGTGCTCACCAGCGGCAGCCACCCCCGTGCGAGCGGGACGGCGTCTGGGCGCACCACCGTCGCCCTACCCAGGGGAAGGTAGTGGTAACTCCACACCTGCAAACAAATAAATGATGTCAGTAACAAATTCAAAATTGCAGGAAATTTAAAGATAAATCGGAGTGGAGTTTAAAATTTAAAGACCATACCTGAAGAAAGGGCGCGAATCCGCCCACTGTAGTCTCCCGTCCAGTGCCGGTGGAGAGGTCGGCAAAGGTGTGCGCCAACAGTGCAGCACCCCAAGCATACCTGCCTACCCTCCCCAGATCTCCTAGTACCTCCAAAAATCGACAATGAATGTCGTCACTCTTAGTGGTGAACAGCATCTTGCCGAAGAAGAATACTAGGAACCTGCGAAGGTCCCTGTCCACCCTCTCCACCTCCGTCCGGTCCTGGCCGTATGCGGCCCTAGCCAGTCCCGCTGCCCGCTCCACAAAATCTGGCAGGAGCTCGTCTGCTCGCTGCCTCACCTTGGCCAGCCCCAGTGACACTAAGAGCGTCACTCGACCAACCATTCTCCGGTCACCAAGATCATCTCCGTGGGGCTCCAAACCCAGGAGGTCCTGCACCAAATCAGTGTAGTCCGCGTAGGTGACCCCCGTCACCGCCTCACCATCCACCCTCAGCCCGGTGATGCGGGCCACATCCTCTAAACTGGGCACCATGTGCCCCCACGGGAAGAGGAACGCTCGGCTGGACCGGTCCCACCTTTCCCTAACTGCCTGGATGAGTGGAGGGTCAATGAAGAACGGCTCGATCTCCAAGATCGAGCCGAAGCCCATCTCCCGGACCCTCTCCTTCTGGAAATCCGGGAGGCCTTGGTACGTCGCCACAACCAAGGGCCACATCGTCCGCGGCCGCATTATACCCTGAAAAATCCAAGAAAGTCCAAAGTTAGAACTGTCAAAAACCAGCTGAGCAGAAAGAAGCAACTTCTGGCTTGAATCGCGTCCGGCACAGCCGTCACGATTTAGTTCCTAATTAGCGTCCATCTAGTCGGTCGCAATTTATATCAAATCGCGATACCTTAGGGCGACGCGATTTGGGGACATGAACCGCGTCGTCTGAACTTGACGCGATTCATGACCCCCTTCTTCCCCGCGCCCGGCGCACCCTCCTCTCTTCTCCGCCTCTCACCCACGGGAAGGAAAGAAAGGGGGGAGGGCACTTACCGTATCAGGCCGCACCGGGAGATCGCGCCCCTGCCGCCCTCGCCGCCGTGCCGCCCATCCCTCCTCCTCCTCGGCCGCCACCTCCGCCGCCCCCTCCGGCGTGCTCCCACCGCCGATGTTGCCGCCGCCGCCGCCGTCGCCTCCCTCCACCGCCGCCGCCGTCGCCTCCCTCCACCGCCGGCACGAGCGCGAGCTCGGTGCCGACGATCGCCTCCGTCGAGCCGCCGCTTGACGAGGCCAGCGTGCCCTCCACCGCGCCCTCCACCATGGCCTCCGCCGGGCCCCGCCACCGCTTCGCCGCCGCCCTCTTCTCCATCGAATGAGAGAGTGAAGGGAGGTGAGAGTGAGAGAGTGAAGGGAGTGAGAGAACGAGAGTGAAGGGAGTGAGAGAACAAGAGTAAAGGTGAGAGAGAACGAGAGAGAAAGAGAGCTGAGAAAGGAGTGTCGGGGAAGAAGGCGCGCGGCGGCTTTCATACTGACGTTAATCGCGTCCATTACAGACGCCGCGATTTGTCTTTGAAAAAGGCGTCCCCCATTCCGGACGCGCTTTAAGGTTTCCCCAAAACCGCGCCCAGTCTGGCAGACGCGGATCTCGAACCGCCATAAATAAAGGCGTCTGCTCCGTACGCCGCAATTCAGAAGTCATCACGACCCATGACCGGATTGTCAAAGGCGCGAAATTTGAAATTTTGATGCGCGGCGGTCCTTGTCGTCGCGATTCAGAAGTGATGATGACAGCTGTATGGGCTCTGCGCGCGCAGACTTCAAGGATTCATTATTCGCGGCCGCAACCGACGTCGCGATTTACATATGGTAAAGGCGACGACTGTCCTGGACGCGATTCACTCCGATGTTCCAACAGAGCAATTTTTCGGGCAAGTTCTTGAGTTCTTATGCCACGATTTCATGTCATCAAAGGAACCTTTTAACATCATGCACTTTGACAGCCATTTTGCCAACTCAAACACAACTTGATTTTTATTCATTTACAGCTTGTCCCAAGTGTTTACAAACTCCTTGAGACCACATTCCCTCAAGATCGGAGTTTTCTCAAACCCCTCGCATAATTCGCCTTCTCATTCTCATTTTCCCTTTCACTTGGAGCCGGCCTCCTAAAGATGCATACTTTCCATAGGGCCTTGATTGTGTTCGCCTCCTCGCCGTCATTGTTAGTACCGAGTTCCCGACGCTTGATAGGCGGGATGTGTGACGGCCCCTCAAAGACGCGTCGAGCAAACCCGAGCTGGGGGAGGCATCGGTGTGGATTGTACAAAACAAATTCGGACGCCCCGATCAAGCGAAGATCCACACCGGGTGCTAACCTGCTCCTCAATTCCCGATTCAAGAATGGCATCGGAACCGCATTGAACCCCTCCTCGGATACATCTTGGAGGTAAACGCGCCAATCTGCCCGAGTCTTTAGCTGTGGCGCGTGGTTTGCCACTCGCCCCTCCAGGCCAATAATATTATCTAATTGTTTCAGCGGACTTTTGGAAAAAATCCGAGACGAGGTGAAAACCTCGTTGCTCAAATATAATTTCAGATGCAGGTCAGCCCAGCAGGTAAATAAAAGCATAGATCCGTACAGGGGCCTACCTAGGCTTGACGCTGTGAGCCCGCTGTAAAGGAAGGCAAGGACGGCCGGTCCTAATCTTTCACCCTCCCAGATGGCGCATACGGCCCCTAATTGATCTGGCTCCAGTACGCTGTCCGTTGATGGGAAAAGGATTGCTCCCGCCACGCAGATGGTGAAGCCCTTCATCGCCCGCTCCAAATCCTCATCATCTTCAGCTTCTCCAAGCTCCCGCTTAGTCCAAGCCGCCAGCTTTTGGAGGTGGATGCCCTTGTCAGTCCGCATTTCATAAGCCTCTCTTGCATCCATGAAGCTTTCAAGAACAGATTTGCTGGTATAGTGCCTCGGTGCGATCATCATTTCATCCTCTTCACCTTGCTTCATCCGCCGAAGGCCTAGAAACACCTCGACCTCTTCCAAAAGAATAGTCGCTTCAAAGCTTTTGAAAAGGAAGGTTTGGGTTTGAGGATGCCATACCTCAACTAATGCGCCCATGGCAGCCCAATCCAGATGTACCTCGTGATACTTCTTCGCATGAACCGCAAGGTTATTGATTCCCCATCGTTTGAGGACGTTGGTCATGCCTAGAGTGATGTTTGAGGTAAGTTGATGGGGCCATGGTAGGCGCATGAAGCGTCGGTTCCCTGGGAAGGGCGGGTAATCCTTCAAATTGTAAAAAGTTGAGTCGTAAGAACGTCAAGAACACGCTGATCAAGTTTAAAAAAGGGCACAGAACTGAGCTCGAGTTTACTTACCGCATTAGTGTCAATAAGTTTGCTTATATGGCCATCCACTTGGCTCAATCTTTTGAAATTGCCCCCTCCTGATCCCTTGGAAGAAGAAGGGCCACCATGCTCCATTTCCAATGATCTCCTTTCCTTTCTCCCTCTTAGAGCCCTGGAGTAGAAAGAGTGAGTGTGAGAGGAGTGAGTGAGGAAGAGAGGAGTGAGTGAGAAAATGAGAATGAGGATGTGTGGGGGTTGATGTGTGAAAGGGTTTGGAGGAGGTGTTGAAAAAAGTGGGTTTGGATGACTCACCCAATGTCTAGAAGCATCCACCCTCCCTTACATCCAAGGGCAGAAAAAGTGAAAATTTTGGGTTCTGGCCCGCGCCTGTAAATCGCGTCCACCATAGTCGTCGCGATTTACGTACATTAAAAGTGTCCTGTGTACTGGACGCGATTTTGAACTGTCATGCCTTTTGTGAACTAATGTGTTTTGTGTTCCCAAAATACAGGACTCGAAATGTTTGCCACGTTGCAGGAACACGAATATCCTCGACAACCTCCATCGATGTTGTGTACAGTGCATTTTACTATATAGTATACTTATCAGAATTAACCAAGGACCTTAAGGCTCTGATGAATCTGGAGTTTGAGTTCCCCTTCACTGCCAAAAACGATGATAATTCCAGAGAATTCTTGCTTTTAAGGATAGGCCGCTGTGGCCACAGGGGGACGACGGTTCCTACCAGTATCCTGACCCCTTTCCGGCACAGCAATATTGTAGCAACCTGAATTTTTAAGAAAAATAAAAAATTAAATAAAGAATTTAAAACCTAGCTAAATGGATATTTAAATGAAAATAGCATTAAATAAAACCCATTAAATGGAAAAGAGTAATGGGCTTTGCTTAATGGATCCTCTAGAATTTATTGGGTCAAAAATATGAATTTACAAAGGGAGAATAATAGGAAAATACCATAAATTCGTAACTAAATTATTACCTAAATAGAAAAGGGGTATTTAATGTATTAAATAGGAAGTTAGAGTTGAAATTGGATTCCTAAACCTACCCCATATGGTTTAGCACGAATTTGGATCTCTTCCTAGCCTAAATAGAGATTGGAAAGCAAGGAAGGAAGGTTGGTGTTAGGAAATCTCGGAATTTAGAGGAATTAGAGTAGAAATAGGAATATGAATTCATGCATGGATAAATACACCTCATAAACCCTCTTGGCCGACCCTAGCTCATTGCCAAAGGTTGCTGGACGTGGGGAAGAGGTCAAGGAGGAGAGGATCTCGTGGGAAGAAGGTGTTCTTGAAGCTTCTTCCTCGTTTTTGGGAGTTTCAACCCTAGAAGACAAATAAATCCAAAGGTAGGCATTCTCACAAGCTAAAATCCTAATATTTCGTCTGTAGATTGTTCCATACATCAGGAACGAAACCCTCAAATTTCATAATTTTCCCTCGAGCCAATATTTTATTCTTGAATTTAGAAGTTCTGCAACTCTTATGACCCCGAACCTGCATGCTTAATTCATATCTCTTTGAATACTCTATCTCCTGCCTCCAAATTTTAATGGGAGATTTTGATGCATGATAGGCATCTTTTTCCCCTAAAAGCCCAAATTTCTGTTGAGCATGTTACTCGAATTAAATCGATTTTGCTCCCTGTATCATGTTCTTTGTTACTTGTTCTTGTTCGTTCTCAAACCATGGTCAAACCATGCTCTCTCTCGAATTCCTATTTACTGGAAGTACTTTCACATGTCTAGTTTCATTTGCCCCTGATTTCATGATTTTTCATCGTGTATGTAATTAGTTATGGATTTCTGAACAACCCTCTATCAAAAATTGAAATCCCTGGTCCGCAATCCAATGTCTGGTCTGACTCCTGTCAGAGTCAGGCGTAGACAACCAGAAGGCGACGCCTCGACATGTCGCTTTCTGGGGCCTGATTACGACAGCCTCCCTGTCGCGACCAAGAAGGCGACAGGTGAGCCGTCGCGTTCCCAATACCCGATTTGCATGCCATGTCGCGACCTGTGCAAGACCCTGTCGCGTTCTGCCTGGCCCATGTCGCCATCCTTACAACCCTATGTCGCCTTCATAAGAATTTTGAGAAAAACCCATGAAAAATATTTTTATCGCTTTCTAAATAATCCTTACGCCTTCTTACCGTTATACCCCCAGTAAAAACCTTACTTAAAAATGGTGCTATATTGAATGATTTAAAATACATGTTCACGACTTATTCTAGCTATGATTTCTCTTACACATGCACACACATGAACTATCCATATATGGCTGAAATCTTGCAGAAAATATCTCATAATGTATCTGGTAAATTACCAAAATAAAGAATATTAATTGCCCTATTTTAAAGGACTTGTATTCGTTTTTCGCGTTGTTTATACACCGATATCGACGCTCCACTGTTCTAGAATTCCTCTAGAACGTCGAGCACCTGTTTTATATACACACTTTTCTTGGCTTGTGGTGAACTCTCCGTCGGATATTCCTTTCGCCGGACTAGTGAACTCTTGCACAAGGCCTCCGTAAGTCTCCTCTGATCATGGATTCCCACATGGTCGACGAGCCGGTTGTACCCTAATACCTATGATACCCTTTAGGGATCTATATGATCCAAATGGCTATTAGAGATTCACTCTCGTCTTAATTCACGCCGGACCTCTGGACCTGTGCATAACAAGGCCAGTGGTAGGGTCGTGAGTTCCACCTGACTACCAACACCATGTGCGCGTGTTGTGCAACTGTTACTATCGCATGTTTACTCGACGTGTTACGTACAATGTCCACTAGCTCTCATCTATACTCTACTTGCTCATCTATTCACGTTCACTCTACTATCTCGTCTATTCATCTAGTGATCTCATCTATTTCTTGATACTCTCTATTTGGCCATTAAATGATTGATTGTCTACGATAAAAAACATGACTATACTAGGCAACATTATAAGGGCCCGGTCTGGTCCTTGGGAGGAGCACCTGAAAGGCTATAACTCGCGAGGGTCTAATGATCAGGGTGATGGCATACACCTAACGCATGACACGCAAGATTTGATCTATGGCAATCAATTAATCAAACAGTCAATTATTGGTTTACTTGAATCTCGTGGTTGAAAGAATATCGACCAAACACTTGCTATCGTGACTTGTGCACTGTTGTGCAACTTTACTTGTTATCTTGTTATACGACCAATCCGATATCAATACTTGTTGTGCTATACTCTCGTGCAGTGTGCTACTATTTCTCATTATCGTGTACCAGTACTTTCTATATGTTTCTCGTCACTCTCTCTAGTTATCCTGCTTTACAAGACATTAAACACTTAAAGCATGCTTGATTCTGAGATTTAAGTCCTACTGGGCGTTATCGCTCACCCTGCGTTATTTGTCGTTGTGTTCTCAGGTGAGACCGAGGATGAACCATACACTCAAGAGGACGGGAACGACCTGGAGTGAAGTCTTGAGTACCCTAGCGTCCTATTGCTATATTTAGCGTTGTAGTAGTTAGGTTTGAAGTTTAGTCTTTTGCTTTCATTTCAATGTAATCGGGCCCTATAGATCGGCTCTGATATTAGTGGTTGTAACTAGGCATCTGAATGTATTAATGAAATGAATTTGCTTTAGTATTATTCATTGTGCAATGGTTTGATGTCTAACACTCGCTCTATACCCGTTCACTTGCAACTGCCTTCGCGCTCTGATATTCCGCGTCGGGGCGTGACAAATATTATCCTTGATTATCTTATATTTTGTTTTGTTTTATGAGTATTTTCTTTTAGCCCAGCATGCATTGCACACAGGTTTTCAAGAAAGATCACTTTAAAAGACTTAATTAAAGATAATCACTTGGTCCGTAATTGCCAAAGCAACACGATAATTCCACTTTGAGTCCAGTACTCAGTTTATTATAAAGTTGTTTGAAGATATTCTTTTCGGAGAGAAACTCATCCATCCTGGATCTTTTCCTTTACTTTCGATCCACCTACGGCCATGGCAGCCCCATACGCAGGTGAAACCTAATGGATTACGTCCTTAGGTACTTCCCGACGACGGAAGTTGATCTCGCATTTGTCTTTACTTTGTAGTTTAGTTATCTACGATGGTACAGTTTCCTCTCCAGAAGAGTTTCCGAAGAACAACGTTATTTTAAATTGACGAACAGCTCCAGTCTGTGCCTTAAAAGGGCGTTTCTCATTTACACCTTGGCGCTTACTTTTCAGTTGTTTTGCTTTCGCTTCACTCCTTACAAAGCAAACGCCAAGGCGAGGCATCTGTAGACACGCCAATTTTATCTAAATTGGACAAAATCTCGAGTTGCACTGTAACGCCTCAAAAGTGATTGTCTTAAGTTAACATTTTAAGTAATTTTTCCTGTCTTCCTATCTTTTTAGGGACTTTTTAGGGTTTTTAGAGAAACTAGAAAATATCACAAAAAAATCCTGGAAAGGACCCTGGGCACTGTTTTAAATCGCGTCCAACATAGCCGACGCCTTTTGTGAGCTATTAACGCGGCGGTTGTAACCGACGTGATTTTGGTACCGCCTTCATAGCACAACGCATAACCGACATTTAATGGCGTCCATCCAGCCCGCCGCGATTTAAAAGTCAAACCATCACGTCCGTGTCGGAGCGCGCACGTCCTGACACATGACAGGGGACATGTCGCAGCAAGAAAACGCGTCGTCCCTGTACGACGCGATTCTTAGCCGCCTGACACACCATGCCCCTGTCAGATGTCAGAACGGTGTCAGAATCATAAATCGCGACCAGCAGGACCGCCGCGATTTGCAAACCGCCAGGCGGTAGTTAATCGCGACGCACTATATGGACGCGATTATACCTGAATACAGTTAGGCCTGTCAAATCAATTTGACTTTCTAAATAGCGGTGATTAAAGCCGACGCGATTCTTAAATATCGTCGCGCACCGTAATCATCATGTTTTGGCAGGCTGATGGGACATTAAGGGGTTGCTAATCGCGGCGAGGAAGGCCGACGCATTTAAGCTCTTTGAAGGCGGCGGCTGTTCTGGACGCGATTTAAAACAGTGTTAAAGCTTCGCGCAGAAGCCCATTCCCAGAACCCCCCCCCCCCCCCCCCCCGACCATTTTGGTTTTGAAAGAAAGCCTTAGAGAGAGAGAGAGAGAGAGTGAGGGTTTTAGAGAGAGAGAGAGGGTTTCTTAGAGAGAGAGAGAGAGAGAGGGAGAGAGCTTTCGTCTCTCCGACGGCGGAGCCCTGCACGTGCGACGTCTCCGCTTGCGGACCTTCATCTCCATCGTCTGGAAGATCCCGTGGTGCTGTACGCGATGCTCCGGATCGCCGGATGATCCACCGTTACGATCCATCCACGTGGAGACGCCATCGTCTCGACCATCTAGAACCGACCCTTGCCTCATCCCTCTCTTCCCCCCCCCCCCCCCCCCTATTTAGGGTTCTTTTTAGACAGTACACGCACACACATGCATGTCTTTTCTCGCCCACCTAGGGGTTTTGCATTTTAGTTCTTAGAAGGTGCGTTCGCACCTCTTTTGATGCTTTTTCTACAGGCTTTCGTTATTTTCATTTACTACACTGCCGTTTGACCCGTTCGTTCGTCCTCTTGTTGTCTCTTGTCCCAGGTACCGAGCTAAATCTCCTTCGCCGGCCGACCGGTGGAAGGAGGAGGAAAGAGCCCCCGCACATCTTCCCGCTACGCGATCACTCTACGGGCGAAAGGTACACCTCCTTTCCTACCCGTCCCTACGTTTGGTGCTTTTTAGGAAAAGTACCTGGCGATCACGGTTTATTGCTTTATTGTCTTTTTATCGCCCGAAGGGCCATTGTTTGTCTTACTGCCCCTTTTGTTCACGTGTATCCGTACACGCTCTTTGTGGAGACCGTTCTCCGTCCCCCCCCCCCCCCCCCCCCCCAAAGGGGAGTGGAAAATAGTGTCTACAGGTATCTGGCAAGTCTAGCTCGTAGGTGCCAAGCGTGTCTAGCCATCCCCGAATTTATAGAGCACCCTATGCAATTGCCGGATGTGGAATATGAGCAATCAACTTCTTTTATTGATGATGGGTTCGGGGTTTATGAGATCATGGATATTGACGACCCCATCAAAGAAGGTGATGAGGAATTTGAGGACGAGGCAGATGCTCTAGCAAGTGGCTTGAGGAGGTTTGATGAACCATCGCCAGCTGTGCAAGAAATTACTAAAGAAATCAATATGGGAACCGAGGAAGACCCTAAGATCGTCCTCATCAGCACCAATTTGTCACCAGCTGAAGAAGAGGCAATAGTAGAGGTTCTCAGAGAATACAAGAACATTTTCGCTTGGAGCTATGCAGATATGCCAGGCTTAGATCCTAAATTGGTAGAGCACTATATTACTCTTAAGCCAGGCTCTGTTGCAGTGAAGCAACGGTTGAAACGTTTCCACCCGCAGATCGCTTTTTAAATGAAGGATGAAGTTGACAGGCTCCACAAGGCCAGATTTATTAAGGTCATACTTTACCCTAATTGGGTGGCAAACATTGTCCCGGTTATCAAGAAGGATGGAAAGGTCAGGATTTGTATTGATTTTCGGGACCTCAATCGCGTGTGTCCGAAAGATGATTTCCCTCTGCCCCATCTTGATGTTCTTGTTGATAATACAGCTGGCTATGAGACTCTGTCCTTTATGGATGGTTTCTCAGGATACAATCAAATCAAGCTGGCTGAAGAAGATCAAGATAAGACTTCATTCACTACACCTTGGGGAACTTACTGTTTTGTGGTCATGCCATTTGGGCTTAAAAACGCCAGAGCTACTTATCAAAGAGCTATGATGACCATCTTCTATGACATGATCCACATTCTTTTAGAGGTGTATGTAGATGATTTGGTGGTGAAGTCAAAGTCAGCAGTTGAGCATGCTGGGGTTTTAGCCAAGGTTTTGCAAAGAACCAGAGAATACCAGTTAAAAATGAACCCCAAGAAGTGTGTGTTTGGTGTGTCAGCAGGAAAGCTTTTACGGTTTATACTGAGCAAGAGAGGCATAGAGATCGATCCTGATAAAGCAAAGGCAATAAAAGAGTTGCCTCCTCCAAAGAATTTGAAAGAAGTTCGAGGATTGATCGGGAGGTTGCAATATATTCGCCGATTCATCTCCCAACATTCGCAAAGATGTAGGCCCTTTTACGACCTCACCAAACCGGGAGTTGAATTTTGTTGGAATGAGAAGTGTCAGGCGGCATTTGATGAGCTTAAGGACTATTTAACTAATCCTCCCGTCCTAAGACCGCCAACACCAGGCAAGCCTCTCATTCTTTATATTTCTGTTCTAGAAGATTCTGTAGGAGCTGTTCTAGCACAAGTAGATGAAGAAGGCAAAGAGAGAGCAGCTTACTACTTGTCCAAACTCCTCAATTCTTGTGAACAGAAATACAATACAATGGAGAAAACCTGTGCCGCACTTGTATGGGTTGTTCAGAAATTAAAACACTATTTTCTTGCCCATGCTGTGCACCTCATTACTCGAATGAACCCTATCAAATTCCTGCTTCAAAAATCTATCTTAACTGACAGATTAGCACGTTGGCAGAGCTTTCTTTCTCAATTTGAAATCACCTACATTCAACAGAAGTCCATCAAAGGCTATGCAATAGCCAAACACCTTGCTCATCACCCACTACCTCGTGTCGATCCAGTTTGTTCAGAGCTCCCTGATGAAGAATTAATGTCCCTCCATTCATCCAATCTCATGTGGACATTATATTTCGACGGGGCACTGAATTCTTTTGGAAAAGGTATTGGAGTGGCTCTGTTGTCCCCTGAGGGTGTCACAATCTCGCGAGCTTACAAGTTGAACTTTCCTGCCACCAACAACATCGCTGAATATGAAGCTTTGTTGACCGGATTGGAGCTCGCCCGTTTTTATGATCTGACTCGCTTGCGTATTGTAGGTGATAGCCAATTAATTCTTCGCCAAGTGCTTACCAAATATCACACCTATGATCCTAAGCTCAAGCCATATCAAGAACTTGCATCAGCTTATGCCAAGTTATTTTCCAAGCTTGTTTTTGTCCATATCCCTCGTCACCAGAACCTTTTGGCTGACGCCCTCGCCACGGTTGGCGCAACCATGAATATGTGCTATCCTAGGGATCACGACAACATTCAAATCGAACGCCGTCATATCACCTTTATCTTAGATCCTATGTTCCTCGGGATTAAGGAAAAAGTTTCGGATACTGCAAAAAGGAGCAGCAAAACGGAGATTATTTTTGTAGAGCTTGAAGAAGAATTAGAAGAAGATGAAAAGCCATGGTATTTTGAGATAGCAGAGTACTGTAAAGATCAATCGTATCCTCCTGAAGCCACCCGCGAGGAAAGGAAGGTTATAAGAAGGCTGTCTCAAAAATACACGATGATTGGGAATATGCTCTACAGAAGAGGATTCTCCGGAGTTTTGCTCAGATGTTTAGATGAAGATGAGGTTCTGAAGGTTGTTGAAGAGTCCCATGCGGGTGTTTGTGGAGGCCATGTAAGTAGCCAAATGCTTGCTAAGAAGATTCTTAGACAAGGCTTTTACTGGCCAACTCTAGAAGAGGATTGTTCTATCTTCGTCCGCCGGTGTATCAAGTGCCAACTGCACGCCGACAAGATTCATGCTCCCTCTTCTTCACTTTACCCAGTTTTCTCACCATGGCCTTTTGCTATTTGGGCTTTCGATATCATCGGCCCGCTTGGTGATCCTAATTCCCAAAACAAAACCAAGTCTTTTATTCTTGCAGCAACAGAATATTTCACCAAGTGGGCAGAAGCCGAAGCATATGCAGAGATCAAAGCAACAACCGTTTGCAAGTTCATCATGAGGAACATCATCACTAGGTTTGGCATACCAGACGCCATGATCACCGACAATGGACCGCAATTTATCTCTCAAGAACTCCGTGACCTCTGCAACAGGTATAAAATTGCATTGCATCATTCATCTCCTTACTATCCGCAAGGCAACGGCCAGGCAGAGGCCACAAACAAAACTTTAATTAAAATCATCAAGAAGACGTATGAGGCTAATAAATTCTCGGACTGGCCAGAAAAGCTTGTAGAAGCCCTATGGGCCTACCGTACTTCAATCTGTACCACCACAGGGCAGACACCGTTTGCTCTCACGTACGGAATGGAGGCAGTGGTGCCATATGAGCTCCTTATTCCCTCATTAAGAGTTCAGTTTGACAAGGAATTGTCAATTGATGAGCGACGTGAGTCGCTTTTAGCACAATTGGAACTCTTAGATGAGAGACGATTGGCTGCCGCCGAGCACACAAGAGCATATCAGAACAAACTCACATTTTTATCAAAAGCGAGTGATTGGGAGAAAGTTTAAAGTCGGTGAAATGGTTGTTAAAAGAGTTTTCATAAAACCTGGTGGTCCCAGATCAAAGCTTCAACCGAATTGGGAAGGGCCATATGTCATTAAACAAGCATATCCAGGGAATGCATATAGACTAGTCAATGCGGAAGGTGAGGAACTGTACCACCCTTGGAATGGTCTCCACCTCAAGAGATACTACCCTTAGTTATCCATAGAAAAAATTGCTTGGTACACGAACCCGGAAATGAAAGGAGATGTCATTTTTAATTTTTCTTTTCTATTCTTGGTGTGTTTTGGCAGAGATGGGATATTCACACACTTACACACCTACCTGAGAGGGCTAGAGGTAGCAAAATCCAAAAGAAGATCAACGTTGAGCCTACAAACTAAGACATTGTCCATTTTCTCTTCTATTCGGTTTGCCAGTAGGAAAGAAAGACCAGAGGGATTGACCTCATGAGACTGTTCAAAAACTCAAAAGGCATTCATCGAGGCAAAAAAAAAAGGGGGCAAAGAAAAGGATCAATCCAAATCTAAATCCAGATCCAACAAAAGAGCCAAAAACAGGCCAAATCAAATAGAAAAGTATGTCAAGATGGCAAAGTCCCCGCGGAGATCCAAAAGGACCCGGGCGTAAGCATGCTAAAACCGCAAAAAGCCAAAAGCAAATTCGAACCTTATTGAGTATAAGAGCAAGCAATTAACTGTTTCCCCGGTCATTTGGACTACTGGCAGACTCCCCAAAATTCTTCTATTTTTCTTTTAGCACTTTGTCTTAGCGCCTAGGCAAGACAACGATCAACTAAAGAGGATGTCGCCAAAAGCCGCATCAGGTCAAGGCACCTCTAAGCACGTCTGATCTCTGCCTAGATGCACCTAAGGATTGTTAATTGACTTTTAAAGAGTGACATCCGAGTAATTGAAGGATTATAGTGCTATGCAATCCCCAAAACCCAAAAAATAATTGAATATCTAGAAATCAAAAAACAATTGAATATCTCCAAAACCCAAAAACAATTGAATATCCCCAAAACCCAAAAGCAATTGAATATCCAGAAATCCAAAAACAATTGAAAATTCCAAAACCCAAAAAAATCACATATTTTCAAAAAAAAAACTCAATAGAAAATTGCATATCTTTTTTAGAAAATCCAATCAAATATCTTTTTTTCAGAAAAATTCAAACAAAAATCAAATCTTTTTTAAAAATCCAAACAAATCAAATATTTTTTTCCAGAAAATCCAAAGAAAAATCGAATGTCTTTTTCAAAATCCAAACAAGTTTTTCAATTATTGTATATCCCCACTATGCTTGTATATTTTGTAAACACACCGATGTCTTTGTTCTTTTTAGCATACGCTTTTAATTGTCTATCTTTCATTTCGCCTTATTTTGATAAAGGCTCATCCCCTTGACAAATTCATTAAGTCAGACAGTACTTTTATGCAAGGGGCTAAGTCAGAACATACATTTAACCTGTTTGTTCAGTGTATTTTAGGCGCCAAGTCGCAAAGGCACAAAGGTATGTATATATATATACGGCTAAAGACGGGAGCCGGACCCGAGTACAATATATCAAAGTGCCTCATCAGGCACGACATCATAAAAAGGGTAAAAGAAAAAGTACAGGGTCAAGGCAAGGCAGACTGACTCTCGTCGCCTCCCTCTGCAGGTCCAGCCTGACGGCTGGTCTCCGCCTCGCCCTGGTCGGCAGCAGTGGGCAAGGAAGGAGGCCCCATCGGTGCCCGTGAACCAGTCGAACGTTGTGCCATTGCAACGTCCCGAACATTCCTCTCGTACTGAGAGGAAGTCACAAAGATGCTCTCTGAATAGGCACTCGCACGTCCCTGCTCTCTCGCGTGCTCTCGTCCGCGCCGGTACCTCTCCTCGGACGCCTTCAGTAGGCGTTCCGCGACCCCCTGGCTAGTCCTCGCCTCTAGGCACTACTGCGCCAGGTCACGACGCTCTAACTCCCAGCGGCTCCGCTCCTGCTCCCAACGGGTCTGCTGCCTCTCCAGGTCGCGGTGCTCTAGTGACAGCAACGCCTGCAGCTCAGCCACCTCCCGAGGAAGCTCGGACTCCCGCTGGGTCAGCTGGGACTGCAGCCGTGTCAGCTCAGCAGCCGTGTCCGTCTCATGGTCCAGGGCATCCCGAAGCTCCTCGCTCTGCACAAGTAACAGTCACAGGTAAGTAGAAAGAAACATTTTGAATGATTATCTAATTTAAAGTACTTACCCGTGCCAGGAGGTCACACTCAGCACGCTCAGCACGCTCCACCGCCGCGGACAATTGCTGCTGGAGGGACGCTACCTCCGGAATTGGGGCACCCCTACTGGAAGAGGCACCTACTGTGTCGGCACACTCACCCGTCAACTGTGCAACACGCTGTAAGGCAAAGGATGTCAGTGTATGGTAAGTTAAACAAAGCAAAGGTATGCACTTCTTTAAGAACTTACCAAAGTCTCGAGAGCCGCGCGTGCCTCGATCAGCTGCACCTCCGTGCTCGCCAGCTGCCCCTGCAGCTGGTCAATTAGGGTGTTCCTCCCATCCTGTACACATGTATAAATTATAAGGTATGCTGTAAATTTTGTAATTAAAATAATTCAGGTTTAGAATTACGTACCCTCTGCGGCCTTATGAAATCACGATGGCCGTACTCCTCCTGGAAGCGTCGCAGGTACGCAATGCTGTCCGGGGAGTCCGACTCTACCAACTGGCCTCCGCGCTGCCAGTCGGCGTACTGCTCGGGGAAACGGGTACGCCAGTCCACCATCTTGGCCTTCCCTTGTGTTTTCTTGCCAATCCCCCGGGGATCTGTCTCCTCACACCACCTCTGGTGCAGTCCCAGAGTGCGTGCCGCCAGCCGAAGGCGGAGTGGCTCAATCTTGTTCAGGCAATGGACCCAAATGTCTTGCCTGAACAGAGGTCATCCACTCACCACCCAGGGCTGATCGGCATCACCCTATTCTGCATAAGGCTCCCACACCACCTGCACAAGCATCGATTAGCCAATTCCAATTTAAAATAATGCTTGAGTTTAAAGGAAGAATGTGTGAGGAAGCCTACCAGAAGTGCGAGAAAATCTCGGACATGCTGGCGGAGGACCTCCAGCTGGAAGGTGTAAGTGGCCGTGCTCACCAGCGACAACCACCTCCGTGCGAGCGGGACGGCGTCTGGGCGCACCACCGTCGCCCTACCCAGCGGAAGGTAGTGGTAACTCCACACCTGCAAACAATTAAACAATGTCAGTAACAAATTCAAAATTGTAAGAAAATTAAAGATAAGTCAGAATGGAGTTTAAAATTTAAAACCATACCTGAAGAAAGGGCGCGAATCAGCCAACAGTGGTCTCCCGTCCAATGCCGGTAGAAAGGTCGGCGAAGGTGTGCGCCAGTAGCGCAGCACCCCAGGCGTACCTGCCTACCCTCCCTAGGTCTCCTAGTATCTCCAAAAATCGGCAGTGGATGCCGTCACCCTTGGTGGTGAACAACATCTTGCCGAAGAAGAATACTAGGAACCTGCGAAGGTCCCTGTCCACCCTCTCTGTCTCCGTCCGGTCCTGGCCGTACGCTGCCCTGGCCAGCCCTGCTGCCCGCTCCACGAAGTCTGGCAGGAGCTCATCTGCTCGCTGCCTCACCTTGGCCAGCCCCAATGACCCTAAAAGCGTCACTCGGCCGACCACCCATCGGTCGCCGAGGTCATCTCTGTGGGGCTCCAAACCCAGGAGGTCCTGTGCCAAGTCGGTGTAGTCTGCGTAGGTGACCCCCGTCACCGCCTCCCCATCCACCCTCAGCCCGGTGATGCGGGCCACATCCTCTAGACTGGGCACCATATGCCCCCACGGGAAGAGGAACGCTCGGCTGGCCCGGTCCCACCTTTCCCTAACTGCCTGAATGAGCGGGGGGTCAATGAAGAACGGCTCGATCTCCAAGGTTGAGCCAAAACCCATCTCCCGGACCCTCTCCTTCTAGAAATCTGGGAGGCCTTGGTATGCCGCTGCAACCAAGGGCCACATCGTCTGCAGCCGCATTATGCCCTGAAATATAAGAAATCTAAGGTCAGAACTGTCAAGAAGCTGAGCTGAAGGCTTGAATCGCATCCAGAACAGCCATCGCGATTCAACTTCTAAAAGGCGTCCACTACTGTGGTCGCGATTCAGTTCCAAATCGCGACGCCCAGAGGTGACGCGATTTGAAGACAAGAATCGCGCCGTCTAGATTCAACGTGATTCTTGTCCCCTTTCTTCCCGGTGCCCGACGCCCCCTCCTCTATTCTCCGTCTCTCACCCATGGGAAAGGAAAAGGGGGGGAAGCACTTACCGAGTCCGGACGGGCCGGGAGATCCCGTCCCTGCCGCCCTCGCCGCCGGGCCGCCCACGGCCCCTCCTCCTCCTCGGCCGCCGCTTCCGCCATCTTCTCCGACGCACCACCATCGCCGCCCGTCACCACCCCCTCTGCGCCATTGTCGCCGCCTGCCTCCGCCGCCGGCACGAGCGCAAGCTCGGTGCCGACGGCCGCCTCCGTCGAGCCGCCGCTTGATGAGACCGGCGTTTCCTCTGCCGGACCCTCCGCCGCTTCACCACTATCCTTTTCTCCATCGGGGTGAGAGAGTGAGAGAGGGAGGAGGGAGTTGAGGGTGAGAGTTTGAGAGAGGAAGGGAGATAAGGGAGCGAGAGTAAGAGGGAACGAGAGAAAGAGGAAGAAGCACCGGGGAAGAAGGCGCGCGGTGGCTTTCAAACTGTCGTTAATCGCGTCCAGTACAGGCGCCGCGATTTGTGAACCGTAAAGGCGTCCCTACTTCTTGCCGCGTTTTAGAAGCATCCTGAACCGCGTCCATCACGGCCGACGCGGATTTCGAACCGCCACAAATACAGGCATCGGCCCTGTACGCCGCGATTCAGAAGTCATCATGACCCCTGACCGAATTGTCAGGGGGTGCGAAATTTGAAATTTTGATACGCGGCGGTCCTTGTCGTCGCGATTCAGAAGTAATGATGACAGTTGTACGTGCTCTGCACGCGTAGATTTTGAGGATTCCTTATTCGCGTCTGTAACAAGCGTCGCATTTTAAAGTATACGCGGCAGTTCTTCTGGGCGTGTTTTACATATAATGAAGGCGACGACTGTCCTGGACGCGATTTCCTGCGGTGTTCCAGCAGAACAATTTTTCAAGCAAGACTTTTGAGTTGTTGTGCTATGATTTCATGTCATTCAAGAAACCATTCAACATCAGGCACTCTGACACTCCTTTTGCCAACTCAAGCACAACTTGACTTTTATTTATTTGCAGCTTGTCCCAATATTTACAAACTCCTTTGAGACCACACTCTCTCAAGATCGGAGTTTTCTTAAACCCCTTACATAGTTCACCTTCTCATTCTCATTTTCCCTCTCACTTGGAGCCAGCCTCCTAAAGTTGCATACTTTCCATAGGGCTTTGATTGTGTTTGCCTCCTCGCCGTCATTGTTGGTGCCGAGCTCCCAGTGTTTGATGGGCGTGATGTGAGACGGCCCTTCGAACACGCGCCGAGCGAGCCCGAGTTGGGGAAGGCATCAGTGTGGGTTGTATAATACAAATTCCGACGACCCGATCAAGCGGAGATCCATACCGGGCGCCATCCTGCTCCTCAACTCCCGATTCGGGAATGGTGTCGGGATCAGATTGAACGCTTCTTCGGGCATATCTCGGAGATACTCGCGCCAATCCACTCGAGTCTTCAGTTGTGGCGCGCGGTTTGCTACTCGCCCTTCCAGGCCAATAATGTTGTCTAAATGCTTCAGCGGACTTTTGGAAAAGATCCGAGACGAGGTGGAAACCTTGTTGCTCAAATGAAATTTCAAGTGCATGTCAGCCCAACATGTAAATAATAGCATAGATCCATACATGGGCCTACCTAGGCTTGACGCTGTAAGTCCACTATAAAGGAAGGCGAGGACAGTCGGTCCTAATCTTTCACCCTCCCAAATGGCACATACTGCGCCTAACTGATCTGGCTCTAAGATGCTGTCTGTTGATGGGAAGAGGATTGCTCCCGCCACGCATATGGCGAACCCCTTCATTGCCCGCTCCAAATCTTCATCATCCTCAGCTTCTCCAAGCTCTCGCTTAGTCCAAACCGCCAGCTTTTGAAGATGGATGCCTTTATCGGTGCGCATTTCATAAGCCACCCTTGCATCCATGAAGCTTTCGAGAATAGATTTGTTGGTGTAGTGTCTCGGCGCGACCATCATCTCATCTTCGCCGCCTTGCTTCATCCGCCGGAGGCCTAGAAACACCTCGACCTCTTCCAAGAGAATAGTCGCTTCAAAGCTTTTGAAGAGGAAGGTTTGGGTTTGGGGATGCCATACCTCAACCAATGCTCCCATGGCAGCCCAATCGAGATGTACCTCGTGATACTTCTTTGCATGAACCACAAGGTTATTGATTCCCCATCGTTTGAGAACGTTGGTCATGCCTAGAGTGATGTTCGAGGTAAGTTGCTGGAGCCATGGCAGACGCATGAAGCGTCGGTTCCCCGGGAAGGGCGGATAATCCTTCAGATTACAAGAGTTGAGTTAGTAAGAACGTCAAGAACACACTAATCAAGCTTAAAAGAGCACAAAACCAAGCTAAAGTAAATCAAGTCTACTTACCACGTTTGCTTTGATAAGCTTGCTTATGTGGCCATCCACTTGACTCAACCTTTTAAAATTGCCCCCTCTTGATCCCTTAGAGGAAGAAGGGCCACCATGCTCCATTTCCACCAATCTCCTTTCCTTTCTTCCTCTTAGAGCATTGGGGTAGAAAGAGTGAGTGTGAGGGGAGTAAGTGAGAGAATGAGGATGAGGATGTATGAGGGTTGATGTGTGAAAGGGTTTGGAAGAGGTGTTGAAAAAGTGGGTTTGGGTGACTCACCCAATGTCTAGAAGCATCCCCACTCTCCCTTGCATCCAAAAAGGCAGAAAAAGTAAAAATTTTGAGTTCTGGCCTGCGCCTGTAAATCGCGTCCACGGTAGTCGTCACGATTTACGTGCTTAAAGGCGTCTGGTGTACTGGACGCGATTTTGAATTAGCATGCTTTTTGTGAACTAATGTGTTTTGTGCTGTCTAAGTACATGATTCAAGATGTTTGCCACGTTGCAGGAACACGAATATCCTCGACAACCTCCATCGATGTTATGTATAATGCATTTTACTATACAGTATATTTATTAGAGCACATCAAGGACCTTGAAGGCCTGATGAATCTGGAGTTTGAGTTCCCCTTCACTGCCAAAAACAAGGATAGTTCCAGAGAATTCTTGCCTTCAAGGATAGGCCGTTTGCACTACGGGGGGATGACGGTTCCTTCCGATATCCTGACCCCTGCAGTACAACAATATTATCCTTGATTATCATATATTTTGGTTTGCTTTAATTTTTTTCTTTTCGCCCAGCATGCATCACACAGGAAAAACAAGGGAAATTACCTGAAATGTTAATTAAAGATAGTCACTTGGTCCGTCAATACCAAAGCAACCCGAGTCATTCCACTCTGAGTCTAGTACTCTGTTCACTATATTGTTGTTTGAAGATCTTCTTTTGGAGAAAAGTTCATCTGTCTCAGATCCTTGTCATTTTTATTTTCTTTACTTTCCAATATCCATTTGGCCGGGCAACCCCCCGATGGTGAAACCTAATGGATTGTGTCCATTAGGTACTTCCCCGACGCTGGAAGTTGATCTTTGTCTTTTCTTTTACTTTACTTATCTTTGATTGATGAATTTCCTCTCCAAAGGATTTTCCAAAAAGCAGCTTTATTATGAACCGACGAACAGCTCCAATCATGAGCCGCAGCAGGGCGTGTCTCATTACACCTTGGCATTTGCTTTTCAGTTGTTTCACTTTATTCCACTTCATTTACGCCACCTTGTTCACCTCATTTCACGTCATTCCGCTTCACTCCCTTACAAAGCAAACGCCAAGGTGAGGCATCTGTAGACACGCCAATTTTCCAAAAATTGGACAAGCTTCAGGTTGCACTGTAACGCCTCAAAAGTGATTGTCTTAAGTTAACATATTAAGTAATTTTCCTATTTTCCTACTTTTTAGGGCTTTTTAGGGTTTTAGAAAAGCTAGAAAATATCACAAAAAATCCTGGAAAAGGGGTTTGGGCACTGTTTGAAATCGCGTCCAGGACGGCCGATGCCTTTTGTGGCGCTATGAACGCGGCGGTCTGGGCCGACGCTATTTTGTTACCGCCTTTCACGTTTAATGGCGTCAACCAGGTCCGCCGCGATTTATAAGTCAACATTCATGGCTGTGTCAGAGCACGCACGTTCTGACGCACGATAGAGGCCACATTTTCAAATAGAAATGCGTCGGGTCAGTACGACGTGATTCTTACCCGCCCTGTCCACCCATGCCGTTGTCAGGTGTCAGAACGGTGTCAGAAGTATAATCGCGACCAATCAGAACGCCGCGTTTTCGAACCGCCAGTTACAGTGCTCCAAAGAAGAGGCGGTTGGCAAAACGCGACGTCTTGAGTGGACGCGTTTTAAACCTGAATGCTGCCATACCTGTCAAATCAATTTGACTTTCTAAATCGCGGTGATTGAAGCCGACGCGATTATTATCGTTGCTGCGCACCGTAATCATCACATTTTGACAAGCTGATTTAAAATTAGGCGGTTGTTAATCGCGGCAAGTCTGACCGACGCGTTTAATCCCTTTAAATGCGGCGGCTGTTCCCGACGCGATTTCGCCCAGCATTAAAACTTCACGCAGAAACCCATTTCCGGTGGTGGGGGTTGGCCATTTTGGTTTAAGGGAGAGAGGTTTTTTTTAGAGAGAGAGGGTCCGGGGGTTTTGGAGAGAGAAAAGAAGAGAGAGAAAGAGAATCTAGAGAGAGAGAGAGAGTCTCCATCTCCCCAACGGTGAAGCCCTGCACGCGTGACGCCTCTGTTTCCGGTCTTCCCGAAGTTCTGCAGTGTTGAACACGACGTTCCGGAGCGCCGGACGATCCTCCGTTCCGATCCCCACGTGGAGACGTCGTCCTCCCAACTGTCTAGAAGCAGCTTCCTCGCCATCTCTCTTCCCTCTTTGGGCCTCCCCCCTTTTAGATAGTACATGTCGCACACACGTGCATATTTTCCGTCCCGTTCTTATTTAGGGGTTTTCCTTTCCGTCCCCAAGAGGTGTGTTTACACCTTTTAATGTCCTTTTTGTCTTTCTTCTATTGTGTTCATTTACTACACGCATAATCTGACCTCTTTCCATTGTCTTTTTCTTGTTTTCTATGTCAGGTAACCGTACGAGCCAAATCTCCTTTGCCGGCCGGCTGGTGGAAGGAGGAGGTAGAACCCGCACCGCAAATCCCACTATTTCAAACGGGCGAAAAGGTACCCTCCTTTTCTCGTCCCGTTTTCCATTCGGTACCCGCGTTGTACCTGGCGATCACGGCTTGCTGCTCTTTTATTTATTATGTTTATTGTCTTTTTTTCGTCTTTTATATAGTATTCTAATCTTCCTGTTCCCATCTATCTCTTTTACCTCGATTCGTGTGGACTTCGTGTTTTTCGCCTCCCCGTAAAAAGGGAAGGAAAACGCAATCTACAGTGCATATGTGGTGTAATATCCTCGAATTTTAAATATCGTGATTTACTTAGAAGTTCTTATTTATGCAAACCAATTAGACTTAAATTGAGATATTTACGATTAAGAGTGTGTTTAGGACACATTATCATACACCGGTATCACTTTCGGTCGTACGCACCCCGATAGGACGACACCAGAATTCTGTAACAAAAATGAAATCTGAAACCACCATAATTTCCAGAAAAATATGGTGATATCAAAAATGTAAACAATCAAAATTGTTGACGTACGGATTTCGAGATTAAGCCGACGCAACTATTTTCCGGGCGATTTTACACCCAATGCAAAAAAAATTCTAAAAATTAAACTAAAATCACCATAATTTATAAAGCCTTTTTATTAGCCTATGGTCAAAATTTCAACTTGATTGGATATCATTAGAACACCTAAACATGAGGATCTTTGGGCCAACTGAATTATGGGCTATTTACAGAGGTGAATTTCTGGGGATTTATTTTGCCTACGTGTGAGGAGCTGGGGGAGCCACCTCACTTAAGTGGAAATCTCACACGTACATCCCTTAGGTGTTAAGACATGAGAAGAGCATGCTTAACGTGTCATGGTTTTTACTGTTACACCTGGGCGTGAATGTGTCAATGTGCATGGGGAGCATGCTGGGTTATAAAAGCAACCCCTCAGCCTTCGCTCACACCTTTCCAACAACTGTACCTGCACCTATTTTTTTTGTTGCTGCCTCTTCTGCTGCCGTTATCTGGAGGAGACTGTAGCTGCTAAAAGCTGTCATCCCTGTCTTGCTGCCGCTTTTGCTATGACTATTACTTCGTCGGCGTTGTTAGCTTCCTTGTGGAGTAAAAAGATATTCTCACTGGAACAAGAAAGGAATTCATAAATCTTAAAGACTGGTAGGTTCCTTCCTGTGTTTCCATCCCGGTCTCTTAATGTCATGCTTACAGTTTCTTCATTCGTGAAAGCTCAAGTTTTCTGATTGACCCATGTTCGCTAGAACTCTCATTTCTTTTGTTTCCATATTCTATTGAAATCCTTGAAGATAACCTTTGCCTTGATATTGTCCTTAATCAGTGATCAGCAAAGGTTGTAGAAGTATGTGGTTATCTTTCATCTTTCATATTGTTCAAGTTTTAGTTGGTGTTCGAATCACCAGTTGGTTTTAACTGTTTCTGGGAGAAAGTGCAGCGGCTGTCGACAGATAAGACCCCATCTGTCGACAGGCACCCTTGTTCCAGAACCCAGAACTTCTGAAAAATCAGTAGTTGTCAATAGATAGCTCTCATCTGTCGATAAACGACCTTGACCTATCGACAGATGACCCTTGTCTGTCGACATGCACAGTCCAAAACCCAGAAACATGGTTCTGGGAAGCAGTACCTGTCGACAGCCACCTTCTGGCTGTCGACACATACTGTCTTGCTGTGTTTTCAGCACCAATTCTTGTCCCATCCTTTGAAGACTCACTATACTATTGACCCTATGAGTTATTTACCTCATTTCCTTAGATTTTAAACTACTCTATGACCAGGATGATTTGATTACTCATTCAACAAACTATCTTTTGAATTTATATTCCTATTGTGCTCATGAAAAATAACTTATGATATGAAGACAATGCTCTCTTCAAAGACGGATTAGGATCACTGGTGGTAGCACCAATCACTTGTGATCAGCTGTGGGCGACAGTTTGTAGGTAAATTCAAGTCAGTGGTATGATGATGGTGGGTAACAAACCCCGTTCTTGCGCAATGAACAAGATCTAAGGTGCTGGAATTGCCTAGACATTGAGGATATATTTACGTTATTTAGTAACCTTTTGAGAACAGTATGATGTCTGTCAAATTCGTTTCCAAATCAAGTTATGATCTGAATTTTGAAAGACATATATGACTCTTGTTCTGAAATTTGTTTGAGCTCATTATGAAATCAAATTGAGCTATATGTTCATGTTAAGTATGAAATTCATGATCAAATGTGTTTTTGATCTATATACGCCTACTTTTACCTACTGAGTCCTCCGACTCATGCATTTGCTTCCTTCACCCCCCTTTTCAGATTGAAGGTGAGTGCAATCTCAGCTACAGATGATTCATCATTCTGCTGCTGCTGAAGAAGTAATGAAGAGGAATAACATAGTTTAGTGACTCTTTAGAGGTTTTGTTGTATTGTTAAAAGTCTAGAGAGAGGAAGCGTGGCTTAATGTAATAATGAGTATCAATACTTTGTACTTTGTTGATATATAATACGTTTAAAGATACCTTTGTGGAAGGGTTTGCTAGTTTTGTGCATTACACGAATTTGTCTACCCATAACGAAATTTGTCAGCGTAACCCCTCTTCCAATCAAAAGCTATGTGATATGTATGTGTGTGTGTGCGGTCGGGAGAGAGTGTTACATGTGGTACTAAAGATGTAGATATTTCTTCATTATTGTATATAAATAATTATGATTATATAAGGTGTTTGTAATTGTATGACATGAGAAATACAGTAAGATCATCAGTAGTAAGCACATCCAATGGGTGGCTATCCCATGGATAAGTGGATGGCATGTAAAAAAAAAAGTTGCATTTAATAAAATAGAGATAAGTATTTGATGGGGTGAGAGAGAGACAATTAATGAAAGAGATGGAACATTTAACAGTGATTCTCGTTCCCCTCCACTTCTTTATTCTTATATTTTCCTCTTACAACTTCTCTCTCTCCTCCCTACCATGCGACCCTCCAAGGGAAAATCGAATTTTCAACACAAATGGATTCCAAAAAATGAGAATATATATATATATATATATATATACATATATAAGTATTCAATAATAAAATAAATTAATTTTGAAAAGTAATTCAATTTGTATTTAAGAGAGATTTTTATATATCCAACTATATATTTGTAAATATACACACAAATATTTCATATGTATAAATTATATCAATAATATATTATATTATTTACAGTTATGTACCTTTTTATACAATCAAATATCTTGCGGCATTAATATGAAGCTTTGATTTCAAAATAAATATAAATATAACTAATTTAATTTAATTAGATCACAATATTGTATGTTATTGAGACATAACATATGTAGCACCTTATAATTTAAATTCATGATTAGTACCATGTAATATCAGTTATTGTACATAATGATAAATTTATAAACTATGATTAACTATGTACAAGTATTACCTAAGATTCATGTATTTTTCGGAGTACCTATAAACTCAGTAAATTATATAATTGATTAGTCAATCTGCTATTAGTTGACTAAAATGAGAGCATTGGTCGATTGATTTGTCCAATTTTGGTTAGAATTTCCTATTGCAAATGTTAAAATAAAATATAAGACAGATGGTTCAACTCCCCAAACATAATTATTGTAAGTCTCGCAAGAGATATCTCATACACGTGTCCAGCAGGAATATAAAAGACAATCATACTGTATAAAAATACATGATCTCTATACACTAATAAAATTACATTGTTCAACTATATTATTACATGTCCAAAAGAAAAAGTACAGAAGTCTGGCACACCCCGAGGTGTACAAGAGGTCTCAGTTCTTGCTTAGTGGTACTGGTTTTGTTGTTGTTTTATGGAGGTCCATGCTGAGCCCGTGACTTATTGAGGCTCACTCCCTTACAATTCTTTTTAGGGTTAGCCGTGGGTTTGACTTGCAATAGCATTGTGACAGACTTGTACCATTAGCAGTAGATTTATAGTTGTGTGAGTTTTGCTCCCTCGGGATACGCCTTATATAGTTGTACTTTTTTCTTAGACATGTAATAATATATTGAGACAATGTAATTTGTTGTAAATCAGTATAAATGCATGTACTTTCTTGTATATTATGCTCTTGTAGTTGTCTTTTCTATTATTACTGGACACTTGTGTGAGAAATCCCTTACGAGATTTCGGTTCATTCGCGGAAGGCGGTCTGGATATGGAGCTTTATTGAACATAAGTATCCAAGGCTACATGCACTCTTTCACTTTTTCTCATGTATGTGTTTATCTCTCGCTTTCTTGTATGTCACCTCTTGTCTCTCTTCGTTACCCTTTTTCTTTTCAAATGTCTTCCTTTTATAGGTTTTATTTTTGTAACCGTTGCTTTGGTTCGTTTGAATATATCTATTGGAGGAATAATCTTTGCATGACTTCTTTCAAGGGCGACGTGCATGCCTTTTTCGTTCACATGATTAGACGGTCTTGCAATTGATCATTTTTTTCTTTTTTTGAAATGAGACAAGTTCAAAGAGATATACAAGACTGGGTCTAATACATTAGCTATGAGGATGATCATAAGTATTTGTGAGATATTTCAAATATTAGCATCTATTCATATCGTAGAATATGTAGTAGGTGGAGAACGTGTTGTGCTCTTCTGACATAAGACAAAGTAAATGTTTGTGGCAAATGTCAGAAGACTTTTTTCACAGAGTTTGACTAAAGAGTCAAGATATAGAATTTTCTAGATTTATGAGACAAAGTAATATGAAATTTTATTTATGAGAGATTTGAAAAATAGTGAACATAATATTTTCAGAGAATAATTTGATTTGAAACAATTATGTATCTGTATGAAAACTTGTTCTTCAAGGTATCTTTAGAACATGAATTATATCATGAGCAGAAGTTCAATCATGAATTACATTATGAGTTAATATTATATTTTCAAAAATATCATGAAGTGATGAACACATGTTAATAATATGATAGGTAAAAGGAATATCTATACAGATTGTGTGTGCACTTACAACTGGTCAAGATATAACGTTGTCAGTCGAAATGGATTTCGGATATGACGAAGTGGATTTCAAATATGATGAAGTGGACTTCGAATATAACGATTATAACGTGGTCAGTTGAAGTGAGACTTCGTGTTTAACTTCGAATATGACGAAGTGGACTTCGTATATGACAAAGTAATCTTCGGATATGACGATTATAATGTGGTCAGTTGAAGTAAGACTTCGTGTTTAACTTCGTATATGATGAAGTGGACTTTGGATATGACGAAGTGGACTTCGTATATGACGAAATAAATTTTTGACTGTTAGGAAGTGAACTTCGTATATAACGAAATCAGTTGAAGCTAGACTTCATGTTTAACTTCGTATTTGACGAAGTAAACTTCGGATATGACGAAGTGGACTTCGTATATGACGAAGTAAAGCTTCGATTGTGACGAAATGAACTCCATATACAACGTAGTAAATTGAAACTAGACTTAGGATATCTGAGAAGAAAAACTTGTATGACAAAGTATGTGTAGCGACCCTGGATATTTATTGTAATGTCGCGCATTTTTCGGATCCTTGTGGATCTTGTGTTCAGCGCTTGTAAGGCCAATGTGTGGCCAATGTGTGGCCAATGTGTGGCCAATGTGGCTTGTGTTCGGTATGTGCGTTCATTTTTGGGGCTTACTGGGCCGATAGTTTGGGCCCGTAGCACCCCAGGGTTCTCTGTCTGTGATCGCGACAGCAGGGGATGTCACGTTCTGAACGCGACACTCTTGCCCGTCGCATTCTTGTTGCCGTTTTGTGGCACTGATCGTCTGCATGTGCGCCACGTGTTGGGTGCTGGGCGGCCTGCAGATGTCAGCTGTTGGGAAGGCGATGCCTGGCTCCGTCGCGATTAGCTAGCGACGCGACGATGCGTCGCGATCTCAACCGCTGAGGTTTTTTTTTAAATAACCCTAGCCAGGCAGAACTGCAACGAGTTCTGCTCGGCCAGGGGGAGAGGTCATGTGGGTTTCTTGGAGGATTTCGGCGTAAAAGCTTGCGGGTTGGCGTGTTCTCGCCGCGGGAAGCTCGCGTGAAGCGGAAGAAACGCCGAGGGATCGCCGTACTGCGCGTTCTTCGCGAAGGTAGGGTGACTCCTCCTGTTTTTCGGGCTGTGGATTGCGTAGGAGAGTGGTTTGATCCGTTATTCGCTTTCCTAATAGTAGATACCATGTTTAGGGATTCACAAAAGCATGAAAAACACGAATTAAGGGTGGTTTGCATAGCATAGAATGGTAATCCGTGGAGAGGAATCCGGATTAGGGTTCCTGCCTGTGAAGGCGACGGAACCCCCTGTCGCGATCTGAACGCGACAGGTCGACACGTCACGTTCAGGTGGGGTACGCAACGTGGTGGTGCATCGCGTTCATGTGATGAACATGCCATATCGGGCCCTCGCGTTCTGAAGGCGACACAGGCCCATGTCACGACCACAGCCGAGTGGTCTGAATATGCATGATTTATGTGATGTGATTATCCGATTGTTATTATTCGATGTATTTGGTAATACCATGCGGTGCATTGGCACCTGTGGCGCTTTGGGAGCGCGTGTTTACGAGGCTAGTGTGTCGGTTACCTAGCCAATGGTTTACATATTGGCGTGATATGCACGCGAGACGCATTGTGTTCACGTGTTGTGAACAGTTGGTCGGTACTCGTGATTGTCGTGACAGTTCACGTGGTTTGTGCGGTGCGCACGTGGTTTTGTGTGCGTGGCAGGTAGTACGACGTCTACCATGATTACCTCTCTAGTTGGGTGCCCCAGGTTCTCTGTGAGCCAGGCTGTTAGTTCGGGGCTTGTCCCGGTACTTGTGTTGTACCGTCAAGGTCTGTGTCGTCTGTCCTGGACACCCTCACTCCTTTGTTTGAGTTGTACGTCCGGCTGAGGGAAAGACGATAGTGGGACAGTGACTCTTGTGTTTGTTTTTAGTCACTTGTAGCGCGCTCTTAGTTGGGGGTTCGAACATTGGTAGTCGACACTGGTCCCCAGCTAGTCCTTTCCAGTGCCTCACTCTAGAGTGCTCCGGCCAGAGACCCTAGAGGTGCCAGGTATGGGCCTGCAGCTGTGTGTTCTCAGGAGTGGTGTTTAGTTGGTCTCCACAGTTGTTTGACTTTTCCACGTGGAGCGGCAGCTGGACCTTTCGTCCGTGGCTGCGAGACTGAGAGATAGACATGTGTTTGTTTGTCTGAGTCTGTTACTGGTGTCGCGAACCAGTCTACGTGGCTCGAGTGTGGTGGTCTCTACTTTAGCTCGTACACGTGAATGAGTTTTGCCGTTTATTTATTTACTCTATTTAATATAGTCAGAAAATGGTAAGTATGTTTATTGCTTTAATAACCTACGTGGTTGTGATATAAATTGCTAGTATAGTTTACTGCTTTCGTACTTGTGTATGGTTTGCTCGAGTTGGGGGAGTTCCCTACTGAGCTAGTGACTAGTGAGGCTCACCCCTACTCCCCACAGGCGAAGGCGAGGAGGAGGTTTCGTTACCGTCTTCCAGTTCAGGGCCGCGCCGCAGTGGTGTTGGGCCAGCGCCTCCAGCAGTGTAGCTTCCGTAGCAGTGTAGTTACTTTCCTCAGTTGTACTAGTTCACCTCGGGGTATGCCCCAGGCTCTTGTACTTTTGTTGTTGAAATTTGGCTATGTAAATCTTGTACATTATATATGAAATGGTGAATTATATATGAGATCAAGCGTGTTCCTTTCTATTTTCACGGACTCGTGTGTAGTATCCCTTGCGAGGCCACGACCTGTTCACAGGAGGCGGACTCGGATCAAGTTCGTTATTGGTTTAACGGGCTTGAACGAGGCGTTCCGTCACAGTTGGTATCAGAGCGAGGTCCGTGTAAATATAAAGGAACTGGGAAATTACATAGCCTTATTTCTACACTTGTACACTGCTGGTAGCTGACTCTGGTTTCGTAATGACCGGTTTTGTTTGTAATGGATATGTTATTTGTGCAGAAAGTTGAGATGGCTGATAGAAGGGATTGGGGTGGTGGAGGAGAGGACCCTGAAGAGTCCACTCAGCGTATGATTGAGAGGATTTGGGAGAGTCTCACCGATATCCAGATGAGGATGGATCAGCAGGCACCGGTACCTCCAGCAGCAGTACCACCAGTTGCTGAAGTACCTGTGACCCCAGTTGCACCACCGCCTAGGGTGGAGGTACCCTATGTGGCACCTGTACCACCACCAGTAATGGCAGCAGAAGAGCCAGTAATGCAAGTTGAAAATTTTCTGAGGTTGCAGCCGCCCACTTATACAGGAGGGCCAAATCCGGATACTGCAGAGCACTGGATTCATGAGGTTGAAAGGGTCTTTATGACCATGAGGTTGAAAGGGTCTTTATGACCATGAGGTGTCCAACAGCGGATAAAGTTGTGCTAGCCACATATCAGTTGAGAGACTTTGCGCAACAGTGGTGGCGTCTGAAGATGCAGTCCACCTTTGCAGGCAGAACAGAGGAGGTTATTACCTGGCCGGAATTTCTCGAAGCATTCAATGATACATTCTTTCCACTTCAAGTGTAGCAAGCGAAAAGAGAGCAATTCCGGACACTTCAGCAAGGTAATACCTCAGTTTTAGAATATCAAATGTGATTTATGGCACTTAGCCGATATGAGCCTTATGTAGTATCAGACAATGCTATGATGGTTGAGTATTTTATTCGGGGTTTGAGAGAAGAGTTGCAGAATGCGGTGATACCGTTAATGTGTAGAACAGTTGAGGAGGCAGCCCAGAGAGCAGCTACACTTGAGAGGTCTATTCGGACTCGTCAGGCAAGCGGGTCAAGTTCAGGTAGTTTTCGGCTACCCCAGCAGGTAGCAGGAGTTGGTAGGGGAAAAGCACCAGCAGGACCTTCTTCTTTAGGTTTTGGTAAGTGGGGTCAGAAATTGAAGCAAGTATTTAAAGGCAAAGGAAGAGGAAGAGGAGGTCGTCAGCAGTTTCAGCAGGGGCGTGGTTATAAGCCAGAGGTAGAGGAATCGCAGCAGAGCACTACTAGGCAGCCCACTATCCCACCAGGTTATAGATGTTATAATTGCAATCAGCCGGGGCATTTGATTCGCAATTGTCCTTATCCAAGAGAATATGGATATAGTAGAGGTGTTCTGCAGCAGCAGCAGCCCCAGCAGCCATTAACAGGTCGTGGTGGAGGTGCACCGCAGCAGTGAGATAGAGGCCGGGTTATGGCTATCACCCGTGCCCAGGTAGAGGCATCGAACATGATAGAAGGTATAATACCTATTTATGATTTTTCAGCCAGAGTTCTATTTGATTTAGGTGCTTCACATTCTTTTATTTCCGAAGAATTTTTGGATTGTATGGCTCATCCTCTAGAAGAGAAGTCATGTGAATTAGTAGTGGAGGTTCCCTCGGGTGAGTTTATGCTCACCTCGTGTTTCATAGATGAAGCTCCTGTGGTGGTTCAAGGGAATCAGATGCCGGGCCGGTTGTATGCTCTTCAGTTGTCTGATTATGATATCATCTTAGGTATGGATTGGTTAGAAGCTTATGGAGCTATGCTAGATTGCAGAAAGAAAAGAATCAAGTTTTGTCACCCTAATGGTACAGTGTTTGAATATCAAGGTATGCCCTCTCGTACTTCTAAGTTTATGATTTCTGCAATTAAAGCTAGAAAATTAGTTAATGAAGGATGTGTAGCTTATTTAGCTGCTGTGAGTCTGGTTGAGGTTGGTAAGTCAGTAGAAGCAGTTCCCGTGATTAGGGAATTTACAGATGTCTTTCCAGATGATTTGTCGGATTTAGCTCCACACAGAGAGGTGGACTTTACCATTGAGTTGTTGCCAGGCACCATGCCAATTTTTAAAGCTCCATATCGGATGGTGTCGGCAGAACTTAAAGAGTTGAAAAAGTAGTTGGAAGAATTGTTGGAAAAATGATTTATTAGGCCGAGTCACTCCCCATGGGGGGCGCCGGTGTTGTTTGTAAGAAAAAAAAGATGGAAGTTTTAGAATGTGTATTGATTACAGAAAATTGAATGAGGTGACCATAAAGAATAAGTACCCGTTACCTAGAATTGATGATCTGTTTGATCAGTTGAAATCAGCTAAGGTATTTTCTAAAATCGATTTAAGGTCAGGGTACCACCAGTTGAGAATTAGAGAGGGTGATATTGATAAAACAGGATTTAGAACTCGATATTGTCACTATAAGTTTGTGGTTATGCCATTTGGACTAACTAATACTTCTGCAGCTTTTATGGATCTGATGAACAGAATTTTTCATCCATATTTGGATCAGTTCATTGTGGTCTTTATAGATGATATTCTGATTTACTCAGCATCTGAAGAGGAGCATGCATCACATTTGAGATTTGCTTTGCAGTTATTAAGAAATAATCAGTTCTTTGCCAAATTCAGTAAATGTGAATTTTGGCTAAAAGAAATTCAGTTCTTGGGCCATGTCATATCAGCTGAGGGAGTGGCAGTTGACCCAAGTAAAGTGGAGGCAGTGATGAAATGGGAGGTGCCTAAAACAATTACTGAAATTAGAAGTTTTTTGGGATTAACAGGTTACTATAGGCGCTTCATTCAAGATTTTTCCAGAATTGCGGCACCCATGACTAGGTTGACTAGAAAGGGGGTGCCATTTGTATGGTCTGGTGAATGTCAAAGAAGTTTCATGGAATTAAAGAAGAGACTTACAGCGGCACCTGTGTTGACATTACTGACAGGTAATGGTGGTTTTGTTGTATATACTGATGCATCTAGAAGAGGACTTGGCGTAGTACTAATGCAACATGGCAAGTTAATAGCTTATGCGTCCAGGCAATTGAAACCAGCAGAAGAGAATTACCCCACTCATGATTTAGAGCTAGTAGTAGTTGTGTTTGCCTTAAAGATGTGGAGGCATTATCTTTATGGCGAGAGATTTGAGATTTTTACAGATCATAAAAGTTTAAAGTATATCTTTTCCCATAAAGACTTGAATCTCCGTCAGCGTAGATGGGTGGAATATTTAAAAGATTATGATTTTAGTTTAGCTTACCATCCGGGTAAGGCCAATGTGGTGGCTGATGCTCTAAGCAGAAAAGCCTATTCAAGTCAAATGATGATCAAGGAATGGAAATTGTATGAGGAAATAGCGGAGAACTCCTTGTATGTGCCAAGCAATTAACGACGGGCAATATTAGCTAGTAGTGCTGTGGAGCCGTCACTGTATTGGCAAATTGTTGAGGCCTAAAAAGTGGATGTAAATTTAGCCGAAATTGTGAAAATGGAAGGAGTTGCTATTGATGATAACTGTGTGGTCAGGCTCAGAGGCAGGTTATTTGTCCCAACGGAAAAAAGAAGTAAAGCAGAGAGTATTAGAAGAAGCCCATAAATCTCGGTACACTATTCACCTCGGTAGTACCAAGATGTACGAGGATATGAAAAATCATTTTTGGTGGCCTCATATGAAAAAGAAAATTGCAGACTTTGTTTCAAGATGTGCAATTTGTCAACAAATCAAGGCAGAGCATCAGAAGCCTGGAGGTTTATTGCAACTATTACCCATTCCGTAATGGAAATGGGATGATATTGCTATGGACTTCGTAGTAGGTTTGCCGAAGTCAGCAACAGGACATAATGGAATATGGGTATTCGTTGATAGGCTAACCAAGGTATGCAGGTTAGTAGCAGTAAGTATGTCCTGGTCAGTGGACCGATTAGCAAAGGTTTATGTTGATAGAATCATTCCACTGCATGGTAACCCGAAGTCTATTGTTCCTGATAGGGATCCTAGGTTTACTTCTGGTTTTTTGAGGAGCTTGCAAAGAGTAGTTGGCACCGAGCTGAGATATAGCTCAGCTTACCACCCCCAGACAGATGGTCAGACAGAAAGGACTATTCAGACAATTGAAGATATGTTGCGAGCATGTTGTTTAGTTTGGGGTGGTAGTTGGGAGCAGCATCTGTGTATGGTTGAATTTGCTTATAATAATAGTTATCATACCAGTCTCGGGATGGCACCGTATGAAGCTTTATATGGAAGGCCATGTAGAACACCATTGAATTGGCATGAAGTGGGAGAAAGGCAACTAGTAGGCCCTGAGTTGATACAACAAACCACTGAAATGATAAAGTTTATTAAAGAAAAGTTGCAGACAACTCAGAACAGCCAGAAAAGTTATGCTGATAATCGAAGGAGACCACTTCAATTTGAAGTTGGAGACTTTGTCTTTCTGAGAGTTTCTCCTACTAAAGGTATTGTGAGGATTGGTAAGAAAGGAAAATTGAGTCCAAGGTATGTTGGACCCTTTCAAGTATTAGAGAAAATTGGAGAGACAGCCTATAGACTTGATTTGCTAGCTGATTTTGCAGATGTTCATGATATTTTCCATGTTTCCATGTTAAGGAAGTACATTGAAGACCCAGCTCAGATAATCAGTTATCAAGGTGGAGATTTGAGGCCAGATATGTCTACGCCTGAATACCCAGTGCAAATTACAGGCCATAAGACAAGGAAGTTAAGAAACAAAGAAATTGAGTTAGTTAAGGTCAGGTGGGAAAATAGGCTGGGAGGTGAGGATACCTGGGAGCTAGCTGAGGAAATGGTTAAGGGGTATCCCTACTTGTTTGAGTAAAGTTTTAAATCTTTTTAGATGATAGTATTTGTAATTATGTTTTAAAGTTGAATGTATTTGTAATGTGTTATGGATTTCGAGGTCGAAATTTGTTTTTAGATGATAGTCATGTAACGTCGCGCATTTTTCGGATCCTTGTGGATCTTGTGTTCAGCGCTTGTGAGGCCAATGTGTGGCCAATGTGGCTTGTGTTCGATGTGTGCGTGCATTTTTGGGGCTTACTGGGCCGACAGTTTGGGCCCATAGCACCCCAGGGTTCTCTGTATGTGATCGCGACAGCAGGGGATGTCGCATTCTGAACGCGACACTCTTGCCCGTCACGTTCTTATTGCCGTTTTGTGGCGCTGATCGTCTGCATGTGCGCCATGTGTTGGGTGTCGGGCGGCCTGCAGATGTCAGCTGTTGGGAAGGCAACGCCTGGCTCCGTCGCGATTAGGTAGCGACGCGACGATGCATCGCGATCTCAACCGCTGAGGTTTTTTTTTTTTTTAAATAACCCTAGCCAGGCAGAACTGCAACGAGTTCTGCTTGGCCAGGGGGAGAGGTCATGCGGGTTTCCTGGAGGACTTCAGCGTAAAAGCTCGCGGGTTGGCGTGTTCTCGCCGCGGGAAGCTCGCGTGAAGCGGAAGAAACGCCGAGGGATCGCCGTACTGTGCGTTTTTCGCGAAGGTAGGGTGACTCCTCCTGTTTTCCGGGCTGTGGATTGCGTAGGAGAGTGGTTTGATCCGTTATTCGCTTTCCTAATAGTAGATACCATGTTTAGGGATTCACAAAAGCATGAAAAACACGAATTAAGGGTGGTTTGCATAGCATAGAATGGTAATCCGTGGAGAGGAATCCAGATTAGGGTTCCTGCCTGTGAAGGCGACGGAACCCCCTGTCGCGATCTGAACGCGACAGGTCGACCCGTCGCATTCAGGTGGGGTACGCGACGTGGTGGTACGTCGTGTTCATGTGATGAACGTGCCATATCGGGCCGTCGCGTTCTGAAGGCAACACAGGCCCATGTCGCGACCACAGCCGAGTGCTATGAATATGCATGATTTATGTGATGTGATTATTCGATGTATTTGGTAATACCATGCCGTGCATTGGCACCTGTGGCGCTCTGGGAGCGCATGTTTACGAGGCTAGCGTGTCGGTTACCTAGCTAGTGGTTTACATGTTGGCGTGATATGCACGCGAGACGCATTGTGTTCACGTGTTGTGAACAGTTGGTCGGTACTCGTGATTGTCGTGACAGTTCACGTGGTTTGTGCGATGCGCACGTGGTTTTGTGTGCGTGGCAGGTAGTACGACGTCTACCGTGGTTACCTCTCCAGTTGGATGCCCCAAGTTCTCTATGAGCCAGGCTGTTAGTTCGGGGCTTGTCCCAGTACTTGTGTTGTACCGTCAAGGTCTGTGTCGTCTGTCCTGGACACCCTCACTCCTTTGTTTGAGTTGTACGTCCGGCTGAGGGAAAGACGATAGTGGGACAGTGACTCTTGTGTTTGTTTTTAGTCACTTGTAGTGCGCTCTTAGTTGGGGGTTCGAACATTGGTAGTCGACACTGGTCCCCAGCTAGTCCTTTCCAGTGCCTCACTCTAGAGTGCTCCGGCCAGAGACCCTAGAGGTGCCAGGTATGGGCCTGCAGCTGTGTGTTCTCAGGAGTGGTGTTTAGTTGGTCTCCACAGTTGTTTGACTTTTCCACGTGGAGCGGCAGCTGGACCTTTCGTTCGTGGCTACGAGACTGAGAGGTAGACTTGTGTTTGTTTGTCCGAGTCTGTTACTGGTGTCGCGAACCAGTCTACGTGGCTCGAGTGTGGCGGTCTCTACTTTAGCTCGTACACGTGATTGAGTTTTGCCGTTTATTTATTTACTCTGTTTAATATAGTCGGCAAATGGTAAGTATGTTTAT
This sequence comes from Colocasia esculenta, assembly GCA_014218235.1. NCBI lineage: Eukaryota > Viridiplantae > Streptophyta > Magnoliopsida > Alismatales > Araceae > Colocasia > Colocasia esculenta. The sequence goes on along the minus strand of CM024763.1, from coordinate 24,004,487 downwards.
TGCTTTAATAACCTGCGTGGTTGTGATATAAATTGCTAGTATAGTTTACTGCTTCCGTACTTGTGTATGGTTTGCTCGAGTTGGGGGAGTTCCCTACTGAGCCAGTGATTAGTGAGGCTCACCCCTACTCCCCACAGGCGAAGGCGAGGAGGAGGTTTCGTTACTGTCTTCCAGTTCAGGGCCGCGTCGCAGCGGTGTTGGGCCAGCGCCTCCAGCAGTGTAGCTTCCGTAGCAGTGTAGTTACTTTCCTCAGTTGTACTAGTTCATCTCGGGGTATGCCCCAGGCTCTTGTACTTTTGTTGTTGAAATTTGGCTATGTAAATCTTGTACATTATATATGAAATGGTGAATTATATATGAGATCAAGCATCTTCCTTTCTGTTTTCACGGACTCGTGTGTAGTATCCCTTGCGAGGCCACGACCCGTTCGCTGGAGGCGGACTCGGATCAAGTTCGTTATTGGTTTAACGGGCTTGAACGAGGCATTCCGTCACATTTATGCCTGATAAGGCTCCATATCCAAGTCCGCCTCCCGCAATCGGACCGAAGTCTCGCAAGGGATATTTAACACAAGTGTCCAGTGAGAATATAAAAGACAACTACAAGAGTATAATATATAAGAAAGTACATGTATCTATACTCATTTACCTCAATTTTACATTGTCCCAATACATTATTACATGTCCAAGAGAAAAGTACAACTACCGGGGGCATACCCCGAGGGAGCAAAGCTCACACTATATGCGACTACAAATCAACTGTTGGTGGTACAAGTCTGCCACATTGCCGCTGCAAGCCAAACACATGACAAGCCCTGAAAAGAACTGTAGGAGAGTGAGCCTCAACAAGTCACAGGCTCAGCAGGAACCTCCCAAAAACAACCACAACCAACAACTGAAAAGAAGGAACCAAGTCCTCAACCCTTAAGGGTCTCATTGGCAGCGCTAACTGAAGCACTACAGAAGTAAAACGTACTAACAATAAATATAACGGAATTGTATTAAATATGAACACACTAATTGTCACGGTTTATAGAAAATAAGAGAAGCAACAGGACTAGTGTAGACACACCAGTCCACCACGACAGCTGAAAGAACCATGCCACAAGCCATATAGACCAACCACTGACCGATGGTAACGTGACAGACAACAAAGAGCCAGTCCCCCATAAAACGAACGAGTGATGCAAGGCCACACAGGTCAACAACAAACGAAAGGTAACAGGGCTTACCACAAAGGTTAGTCCACCAAAGTACCCACGATAGAAAACACATCGAAGAACTACCCACACAAGGGTACAACACCACAGATGGAAGGTCACACAACGCGACTTCCACATAAATTGATCCATCTCAACATCTGAAAAGGCTAACACACGGTGTACCATGATAAATGGATACCCACAGAGGGTGCAAGTACCTACCACCATGAGGTACTACCACAAACCACAACTACACACAAAACCACAACACAATTGTGCCTCCAACAAGGCACACCACAGCAAATCAAACCATAACAGGTGAGTCACCACTCTCACGCTATAACCACTGGCAAAACATGAGTCGAAAGGAACGACGCCACCACACAGGAACAGACTATTGGTTCATGACGCCAGTATCCAACTCGGACAACATAGCATAAGAACTACCTCTCAGTCTCGTAGTCATAGACGAAAGGTCCAATTGCCGCTCCACAACAACACAGTAAAGCCAAAGAACAGTGGAGATCAACCAACACCACATCTGCAGACCACACACAACTGCAGGCCCATGCCTGACACCTTTAGGAACTCTGGCCTAAGCTCCCTAAAGTGAGGCACTGGAAGCAGGACTAGCTGGGGCCCAGTACATCTACTGGTGTCCGTACCCCCAACCACGAGCGCGCTACAAGCGACCGCACACCCACAAACACAAGTCGCTGTCCTCTGTCATCTTTCCCTCAGCCAGACGTACAACTCAAACGCAGGAGTGAGGGTGTCCAGGAAGACGACACAGACCTCGACGGTACACACAGTACCGGGACAAACCCCGAGCACTAATGTGCTTGGCTCACACAAAACCTGGGGTACTCGACTAGAGAGGCATTCCAGAATAGGCGCCAGACCACCAAACTCGGAAAGCACACAAACCACGCTGATCACTCAACACAACTATAAAACTTATACCACGATACACAAACCATAATCAGCTCATCACTGGTCACCACGTGACCTCCAAGCAACTACACACTACTAAAGACATAAACTACATTATAATCTTGTATGTCATTGGTCATTTCATGACCTCCATAGCAACACACCACTATGCACATAAACCACACATATGAATCACATAACCTTTTTAACATGCTTAACAGAATTAACATATTCATTAACCTCAACATGCTTTACTAATCAATAATCAACTAAAAACAACTTAAAGTATCCTAAACAATCTGAGCTAGGTCCACATAGGACCCTCATTGCCCAAGGCTTAACAATTTACTTAGGACAGAAGAATGCGATGAGGGCCACTGTCGCGTTAAAAACGCGACAGCCCGACAAACCGCAATCGCACACCAGACCGCGATAGCGTCTACCATCGCGTTAAGAATGCGACGGCTCGACAGGCCGCGTTCACAAACTAGAATGTGACGGGGCCAGTGGTCGCGACTTGAACGCGACAGCCCGACCCATCGCCTTCTCAAACAGAAGCCTGTACTGCAGTGCTCACAAAAACCAGCTCAAATCCTCATTTCTATGCACACCAAGCTTCTACAAATCAATTACACTATACTGGAAATACAACCACACATCGATACATATTGAACATGCTTTAGATCAATCAAATAACGTAAATAAGATAAGGAAAGTCCCTACCAACAAGAAGAACTCGCAGAATAAGGCTCGATCGGTGTTCTCCACACTCCGAACAACTTCTACGCGCCAGAACCACGCCAAGACATAAGCTTCCAAGCCGACGTCGCCAGAAATCGCCACAGCAACCCTCTCCTCGGTCGAACAGAGCTTCCTGCTTTGTTTGGCCGGAGGACCAAACTTATCCTAACCAGAAACAAGAACGCGACGTAGCATCCTGTCGCCTTCAGAACACGACACACCTAACCGTCGCCTTCTCAAAACTTGCCATGCCACGCATCACAAAGGCGGTGCAGATAACGCGACGTAGTTGACCGTCGCATTCAAAACGCGACGTCCTGCTCCATCGCGTTCACAACTAGTGAACCTGTGGGCTGTTTGGGCTAAAACCTCCGGCCCACAACACCCACACAATGCACGGAGATCACGACCAAGGCTCAATGACCCCACATTGGTCATGAGCACCACACCAGAACCAATAAACACAGATCCGAACGACCATGACGTTACAGTATGTCTTTGAGATTTTATTATATGATTTGTAAGAAAAAATATGTAATGATTGACATGATTTGTTTTCAATAAATATCTGCTTATTTTGTCATCTTCAAAACTAATATATGTCATGGTTTGAACTGTAAGGATGCTAGGTATAATTTAGCAGTGGTTCAACATGCTTCACACCTTAGATCCCAAACCTAGCAATGACATGCCTCCCTAAGTCGATGCCGTGGAGAAAATCTCTAGGGAGATAAAGGAGAAGCACCCTAGCTTCTTCCTCCTCAAGATCCTCTCTATCTTGGATACAAAACCCTCCACAACTCTCTCTCTCTCCCCTTAAAGTTTCTAACAGCACCCTAGCCAGAATTCTTACAGCCACCACTGTTAAAAAAAATCACCATAGAGGGGGGGGGGTATGTAGGTCACAGTTAAGGGACAAAAGGAGGAGAGAAGAGAGAGAGAGAAGAGTGCACGTGGTCTTATCCCTTGGCCGCATTCATAAGGGGAGCAAATAGATAGTTAAGTGGAAAAAATAATTATGTTCTACTTATCTAACTATTTGTTCTATTTACATCTCTATTTGTTCCACTTAAAAGTGAAATATAAGTGAAACAAATAGAAATTTAAGTTGAATAAATAGGTGAATAAGTGGAACAAATAAATTTATTCCACTTACCTAACTAATTTTTTCACTTACATATTTATTTGTTCTGCTTGTATTTTATTAGATGCTGAGAAATATTTAGTACTATTTTTTTTATGAAACTTATACTACACCTAAAGATAACTAATTAAGAGTCGGTCTACTAGTCTAATAAGACAAAAACTCCCTCATAAATAGGAGAAAAATCTTTCTCTTTTTATTATATTGTTACATGCCCAACTTTTAGATTAGATAATTGGGAGAATTAATTATTAGACCTGATAGGGAGCTGCCCCTTATTTTACAGTCCTATTAGGTTTCCCAACCCTCCATGGTCCCTACTTTTTGTGGGACTTATTTTTAAGTCTCTCCTGCATTAACTTATGTCATGTCTATTTTTTCAATGTCAATTCTATCCCTAACTTATGTAACTATGTAAAAATAGTATGTAAATACGTAACTATGTAAGTACATAAGTACATAAATATGTATGAGTAATATGTAAAAGTAGTACGTAATTATGTAAGTACTTAACTATGTAAGTACGTAAGTATGTAAATATTGAATTATGTAAGTATGTAAGTAGGTCGCTAACTATAAAAGTATGTAAATATGTACGTATGTAAGTACCTAAGTACATAAATATGTAAATTAGAATATGTAAGTACGTAAGTTTGTAATTATATAAGTACTTAATTATGTAAGTATGTAAGTTATAGATTTGCTTCATTAATTGTGTAGGTACGTAAGAATTAGTTAAATACTTACAACTTAAATGCTATAATTTACATAGTTACATAATTAAATACTTACGTACTTATGTACTTACATAATTAGCGACCTACTTATATATTTATATAATTCAATATTTACATACTTACATATTACTCTTACATATTATTTTTATATATTTATATATTTACGTATTTACATAATTATGTACTTACATATTTACTTACGTATGTACTTACATAGTTACAGAAATTGGTGGTAGAATTGATATTAAAAAAATAGATATGATATGAGTTAATATGGGACAGACTTAAAAATGAGTTTCCGAGAAAATAAAGATCATGGAGTATTGGAAAAATTGACGGAGACTTTAAAATAAGGTTAATTCTTATCGAGGTCTAATAATTAATTCTCCTTAAAGGATTTCACCGCCGTTTGGTACGGAAGAAGCCCGCAGGGCATTTTGGGGAAAGCGGAAAGCCCCAGGATCTCGTGGATGGGTATAAGAGCACGTTCCTTCAAACCCGCACAGCTTGCGGGCTCTCTCTCTAGGGTTTTTGGCCGCCTCTGCAACCTCGCGAGGCGGAGCCGGCGGAAATGGTGAGGTACCTCGATCCCTGTCCTTTCTTTCTCTATCAGCCCTCTTCCCACTTCGAAGTTTGTCGGCTTTCTCGGATTGGCAAAAACGCGTATCTAATTCCTTTTGCCACTCCACGATTTTAGTTTAGATTTTGATACACTTTGCACAGTCGTTCTCGGATAAAATTTTCCGAGATCTGTGTCTCCGAGTTTCCCACGACTCCCGCCGTGATATCCGATGATTACGAGTGTGATCGGCTGATAAAGAGGGTTCTTGGATCTACCCACATGCAATTTTCTGATTGTTCGCTCTTGAACAGGCACCCAAGAGAGGAGCGAAGGCGCCCGTGCCGGCGAAGAAGAAGCCGGTATAGCCTGACATGGCATTGTGTTTGTCTTTTTATGAGCTTGCTCAGAGGTCCTCGCTATCCAACCGCGTCACTGCTGATGACATTCTAATTGCTTGTTTGGGTATCAGGAGAAGGTGGTGAATCCTTTGTTCGAGAAGCGTCCGAAGCAGTTTGGGATCGGAGGGGCTTTGCCTCCGAAGAGGGACCTGCATCGGTTCGTGAAATGGCCGAAGGTGGTCCGCATCCAAAGGCAGAGGAGAATCCTGAAGCAGCGGCTGAAGGTTCCCCCGGCCTTGAATCAGTTCACTCGCACGTTGGATAAGAACCTTGGTATCGCTCTAGATCCCTTCAGCCTGCACATTAGAAGAAAAAGAAAGGCTAGCAAAATGTAGAAGCATGACGACTATATCGTCTTGCAGTAAATACTTCTGTTGTCAATCTCCATTGAATTGCACATAAATTGTGCAACACCGACGTTAGAGCAAAACTAGTAGTCGACTGATGAATTTTCGGCTGAGTGTATATATATATATACATTCAAACTTGGCATTGTTTTGATGTTTAGCTACGTCAAGGAGCACGGCACCACACACATTACCAATGTCTTGATATTTGTTGTTTATTCACCACCTGTCACCAAAAGGTCTATGATTGCTTGCAATTCTGTGGTATTTCTTTTGCTAATAGAATCTTATGGCCATTTTTCTGGGTTTCCCAAAACTTAATAGATATCAGAACATTTGTCGTCTGCAATAGTTTATGTGTTATGCCATTATCTTTCATCATCTAACTTTCTATTGGCTGTGTGAGACATTTCTTTCTTCCAAGCTTTGATATTTGCTAACTTATGTGAACCAAGTGAAAAGCAAGCTCTTCAAACCTTGATGAAGTTTTTGGTTGAACTGTCAGATTCCAAGAAAGGTTTTGGTTGAAGTGGAAAGTGGAGGCTTCAATTTCTTCAAAGCTTTTCCAGAAAATCATCAGAAAAGGATTTCTTTTGTCCCAAATCCATGGCTAAATTTGAGCTGTCAGGAATTATATGATTCAGAAGAAACTCTTAAAACCTGTCCCCATGTACCCGCCCTATTGTGCCCGCAGACACAAGGGGGCGGGTATAAAGTATCACTCACGATTCAGTGATGCATAAGGAAGGACATTGCTGACCATAGGTCAGTTGGTCACCACGCCTACACAAAGGCATTGTGGGACTGATTCCCACTTGGGTGGCTTTTTTCCAGGCAGGATATCATCCACTGTGTCACCCCGCTTTGGGTGGGAACCAACCCGAACCGAACCGAATCCCAAGGTCAAACCGAACCGAACCGAACTGGTTCGGTTTAAACCGAAGTCTAATACGTTTTATATCAAAAGCGCGCGCTTGGCCTGGCGGCTAAGGCGCTGAGGCTTCCACTTGGGGGTCTGATGTTCGAATCTCAGCTCCGCCAACGTGTTTTTGACAAAAATTCTTAGTTTTAACACTTTTTCACAAAAATCGATTGGAGGAGAGGAGTTTCGAACCCACGACCGCAGAAAAGCCTACGGTCCATGCGCTAGCCAATTGCGCTATATTTCATTTGTGTAATTATTATCAATGTTTTAAAAATGATTAATCGGTTCGAGTCGGATGACCCCCCCAAGGATTAGTCGGACTGATTAATTGGCGAGTTGGCCGCCTCAAGTTTAAGTCGGTTATTTTTTCAGATTTTTTTTTCATTTTTTTATACATGGCTCTTGTTGATTGTTAGTGTTTAGGGTGTATTCTTGTCATACTTAAAGAATGGGCATCACAAGTATTCCCTCTAACACCAGTCAGGTGTTGTTTAAATCTATAAATTCCACCTCCTACTACTTTTTCACAAAAACACATTTTATCTGATCTCGATTACTTGGATTAGCAATTGCGCTATATTATCCATGCGCTAGCCAATTGCGCTATATTTCATTTGTGTAATTATTATCAATGTTTTAAAAATGATTAATCGGTTCGAGTCGGATGACCCCCCCAAGGATTAGTCGGACTGATTAATCGGCGAGTTGGCCGCCTCAAGTTTAAGTCGGTTATTTTTTCAGATTTTTTTTTCATTTTTTTATACATGGCTCTTGTTGATTGTTAGTGTTTAGGGTGTATTCTTGTCATACTTAAAGAATGGGCATCACAAGTATTCCCTCTAACACCAGTCAGGTGTTGTTTAAATCTGTAAATTCCACCTCCTACTACTTTTTCACAAAAAACACATTTTATCTGATCTCGATTACTTGGATTAGCATAGGTTCCATATTTCCAGCCCAAATCATTTGAATTTGGCCGCAAAGGTTGTTCAGTTTGACTATTATTTGAAGTAGAGCCTGAGGTAGCCACCTAAAATTAAAGAAAGAAATAAAATAAGATTTTTACTATTGAATAATAAATACTATGTTTAAAGAGGCAATCATTAATACAGAATATCTTTACAAAGTTATTTATAAACAACAAACAAGAATTTTACTACTAAATCATAAAATATTATTCTTACAGAGGCAATCAGTAAATTTAAATTTATTTTTTATGATACTTTCACTACTGAATTATGAAAATAATAATTTTATAAAAGTTATTTAGAAATAAAAAAAATAAGTTTTATACTACTAAATAATACAATAATATGATCATTTAAATTATATTTTAATTTCTAACAATACTGTCCATCTAGTATCCATATGAGAAGATGATGTGAATGAACTTAAAAAGGAGAAGTTGGAAGAACCGAAATAGAGTATCGGAAGTCTTGGCAGGTGGAAGAACAGAAATAGGGGAAAAAGAAGAAGAAAGAAAACAAAGTATGGGGTTCGCAACTTGTACAGTGGAAGAAGTAAAAAAAACAAAAGAAGAGTGAACGTGGGTGCAACTTGGACGGTGGAAGTCTGGAAGATGCCGGAAGAAAAAAAAAACAGAGTATCGGAAAAACAGAGTATCGGAGAAGATAGAAGACTTACCTGGCCCCCGCAGCACTTCTCTCCAATCTTCACACGGCAGCAGACGGACTTTGGCTGGCTAGCTGGCGACGAGAAGACGACCCACAGCCACACCAGCTGAACCCCTACGCGAGGGGAACAAGACTACGGCAGCCAGGCGGCCCAGGCCACGACAGGCCCGCGGTGTCGGGAAGAAGACCCCTGCTGACGAGGCGAGTGCGACGAGGAGCTCTGAGTTTCTCTTGGTGTCACGCACACAAGGCCAAGTGCGACGAGGCGTGGGAGATGCAAAGAGCAGTCCGCAGAAAAAATAGAAAACAAGCGCGAGTCGGGATGCGACTAGTCGGCTGGTCCACCCGACTCGATTAGTCGGGCCGACTAGTCGACTAGTCGGGCGATTTTTAAAACATTGATTATTATACATATTATATATATATTCGGTTTATTCGGTTTCAGAAAGTGAAGCCGAACTGATCTGCGTAGGGGCCCAAACCGAACTGAACCGGACCGAACCGGTCGGTTCGGTTTTTCGGTTTGAACCGAATTCTGAACAGCCCTAGAAATATTACCTCTTTGTCGGCAGAACTCTTTCAATGTGCAAAAACCCAGATCTCTTGGTATTTTGTCACAGTTGAACAGTTGACCCAATTGAACCCTGCTCTAAGGAGCGTCTTACTAGTGCCCAACCACTGTCCTGCCATTTGCCCCCCAAAAAATATTAACATGTTCATTTGTGTATATTTCTCTTGTACCGTCTTTTTTTTTTACCTCTTGGCTTGCAATAGTAAAGGATGATGTAACGGACATGGATTTTTTGGCGGGATATTTGCACCAAAAGCTTTGTTAAAAGTTTATTTGTGCGTCCATCTATCTTAAATTTGCATTATTTTATATACTCTTCTTGTGCGATGAAATTATTGCCATAGACCTTATTGTCATGTGTCGTGACGGAATGGTTGAAGTTCGTCAATAGACATTTATGATGAGTTATTTTTTGTGTGAAATGACAAGAATGCCCCCCTCCTCGGATGGCTGCCACACCGAGTTCATTCGCTGGAGCTTCAACACCTCCCCACCCGGTACGTTGGTGCTGTTGCCCGAGACCCCACCCATCTCACCCTCGCCATAGTCCAAGTTGTCCACTCCTATGTCACCACCCCATGCATTTCCTCCGACAGAGGGCGAAGCACCGACCTCGTCGCCGTGGAAGCCTTGCTTCCCATTGTTTGCCGGGCACGGAGGACGAAGAGAAGGGGCCATTGGGGGTGAAGTGGCACAGGCTCCCAAAGCAAACATGGACAATGGAGCTGGACTCCTTGGAGGCTACCCAACCCAAGCCTTTGTCTGGCTCGACACCGTTGACATTGCCCGTTGTAGGCCTTTTGCTGTGTCATCGTTGCAGAGGAGACGGGCCTGACGTGCACGCCTTCATCCCCATGTCATTCCTATAGTGGTCGGTGTACTCCGGTTCCAATTCGTAGAAGTTGTTCATGATGATACCGAGGCATATCTTCTTCGCCTGGTTCATCTTGACGAAGACCTCCGCAATCTCCAACATATGCCACCGTAAAGGGGATTTGGCCCCGATTGAGCTCTATCCGATGGGGAGCCTCGTGATGACATAGAGCTCACCCTTGTCCCCAGTTGAGCTCTCTAGCTGAGGATGGTGGAACAGGGCATCATTGACGCAGACTGAGAAGATTCAGAAGAAGTTGGTCTCGTGGAAGATCGACCTCTGCACTCCGAACTCCTCTGCTATCTCCCCCGACCAGGGAAAGAACGTATACAAGATGATGGTGTCAGGCGGTGCTTTCGGAGGAGCCACTCGAATGGATTCCGGATGCGTGCCATTGACATAAGGAAGTTCATCTGCGCATTTGCCAAGTTGGCGTCAGCCAGTTTCTCCTACACGCCACCCTCTGCTTGGGGGGGGGGGGGGTTAGAACCACCCCCCCTCTTGGAGGAGGACGATGCCTTGGATCCTGCCCACCTCGTTTCTACTATGGCGGCGCACTCATCAGAGAGAGGAGAGGAGGGAGGAGGGGGTGGATAGAGAACGCACTGGAGGTGAGAGAGAGAGAGTGCACAATAGAGCCGGGGAGGGTAGACAAAAATTTTTTTTATGGAGTTTTTTTATAGATTGTGAGGGTTATTTTTGTAATTTTATGCAAAACTTGACCCGCCATTGACGTCTGTTGACGTTCTGTTTCACTTCCCTTGTGGGATATGGCGGCAGGGTCTCAAGAGATAATTTTATCGCGTAAGAAGGGTATGTAAAACAATGCAAATTTCAGAAACTGGCACATGAATAGATTTTATTTTTAACAGGGTTCTCTTTTTTCCCCAAAAAAGTGTTCTTTACTTTTGGTGTGATATTTGTAAAGTGAGAACGAACTTGGTGGAATCTGGAGGGAGGGAGGAGAGTCCTTTTTTTTTAATTTGATTTCATGTGTGGAAGGGCAGTGTAATGAATCGGATGGAAGAGTTGCGAGTCATTCCCACCCATTTTTCTCTGTTTCTCTTTCCCAGGCTACACATTCATGTAGGAAGACAAACTTTTGCAATTGTTATTATCATTTAGATTTTTTGGTTTGTATTAGTTTCTCTTTGCTATAGGCATTCCCCCAAGACATGTTCCGTCTCTATATTTTGAAAGAGAAATGTTAGATTCCTGGCCAGCCAAGCTATTGGTCGGCACCCCCCCCCCCCCACCCCCCCCCCCCCCCCCCCGTGTGGGGCTCACACCCTAGCCGACCAATGGTGCGGCAGCCGGGAACTAGCATTTCTCATTTTGAAATATGCGGTTAAAGATGTAGGCAGGTCAACATGCCACTTATTGTCCCCCTTGTACTGGAGTACGATTCGGGTGTCAACATTTTGCAGTAACGCTGATTATGACATGCTTATATTTCTTTGGATACGTTTTTCCTTTCCCTGTTGTTACGATTATTTATGGCAAATTTGCTTTTCTTGAAATTTCATCTCAGCTACCAGCCTTTTCAAAATGCTTCTCAAGTATAGGCCCGAAGATAAAGCTGCAAAGAAGGAAAGACTTCTTAAGAGGGCTCAGGCCGAGTCTGATGGCAAGACTGTTGAGGTTAAGAAGCCTATCGTCGTGAAGTATGGCCTTAATCATGTGACATATCTTATTGAGCAGGTCTGGTTTTCTCTGGAGCCGAAGTTATCTATTAGTGACATGTCTGTAACTTCATCACGTTATGAATACATTTTTTTTTTCACATTGTATGTTATTTTGGGATTTCTTTCGATGTATAATGGCAATCGTTGGTTCTCTTTTTCTTTTTTGGTTCGCAGAACAAGGCACAGCTAGTTGTTATAGCTCATGATGTGGATCCAATTGAGTTGGTTGTCTGGCTGCCAGCCCTGTGCAGGAAGATGGAGATCCCTTACTGTATTGTGAAAGGAAAAGCAAGATTGGGAGCGGTGAGTTTGAATTTCTTTGTTCAATTGCAATGACTAGGCAAAATTAGGCAGCCTTCAGATCATTTGTGCAAAATCGTCTCGATAAAATAACATTTTATTGATTTGTAATTCATTGAGATGAGCCTCACATGTCATCCAGGTTGTACACAAGAAGACCGCATCTGTCTTGTGCCTGACTTCGGTGAAGAATGAGGACAAGCTTGAATTCAGTAAAATCTTGGAGGCCATTAAGGTTGGTAAATGCACTCTTCTCCCCGTCTCATACCGTCTTTGCCACTCAAATCTTACAGGAAACTTGTTCCTGCTCCAGGCCAACTTCAATGACAAGTTCGATGAGATCAGAAAGAAATGGGGCGGCGGTATCATGGGCTCCAAATCCCAGGCCAAAACGAAGGCCAGGGAGAAGCTTCTAGCCAAAGAGGCTGCTCAGAGGATGAGTTAAGCAAGTAAACAAGCTTTTTTTACTTAATAGTCAATTATGCACAGCCCTGTTAAGGCTTTCATTTGGCTATGGTAGATCATCCGTAGGTGTATCGAGCAGAACAATTGTGTTTGCAAACGGCCAAGAACTTTGTTACCTGTCCGTTGTATTTTGCCGCCCTTGGACATCAATTTTATTGCTGTTGAGGAATTTTTTCGTTGGCTCTGTTGCCTTCGACTTCCACACTATTTCATCAACGGTTCCACTGTTAATCTTGGTTTTGTAGAGGAGAAACAAAAAATTGGGCTATCACCCGAGTGGATGTTAACTGCAGGGTCGGTAGGGTCGGTGATGACACTATCTTCTTTTGAGCCTATCGTAATAACTAATGTGAGCAACAAGATGACTAATTTTCCAGGTAAATTGATAAGAAGGGGCGTTTTTGTAGGAAAAAAAATAACATATGTTCTTCAAGACCCTGGGTTACCGTAAGTGTGAAAACTTGATCTTTGTTAGGAATTGAACGAGACTGGGCCACGCTTATGGATCGAGCTGGGCCAACTAATTAGGCACCGTTTGGCATCAACAATTGTATCGATTTTGGCTGTGTAAAAGTTCTGACAAACCATAAGCGTCTCCAAATGTTTTGGAGTGTTCATTGGCTTCCGTGTCAACTGATTTTGGACAGATGAGAGAGATAGAGAGAATAAAAATTCTCTCTCCCACCTGCCAAAAGCAAGCCCAATGCCGCTTTCCCACAGCAAAATAGCGCTTTTGCTGCAAGAAGTCCAAACTACCCAGTCTTCCAGCACATGTCTTCCTGTTCTGGGGTTAAAATTGTCAAATTTCAAATAACATTTTTCTGTCACAAAACATCTTTCCAAATAGCTAAACACTATCAACGTTTCTAGGGCGAAATCCCATGACATGTCAGAACATGTATGTACATCCGATTTTGATGATTTTTACTTTTTAAGAAGTAGTTTCAAACGGTGCCTAAGGAAGACTAGGCCTGTGGATGACACTCCCTCCAATCCAAGCGTACTTAGGTACACAATAGCTATCTTGAAGTTTGAGAGTTGAGAGAGATTCAGCTAAAGGCGTAGCAGTTGTAACAACAGATTGATTATATGTTGAGGTGGTCAGTCATTCATCAAGGGGAGTCCCATTGGACTTTGAGGTTGCTCGGATCCCCCGATTCATTTGAGATGTGTCACTTGTCCACCGCACCACGACGGTTTTTGGCAAATTCTAGGTCATGATTGTCAATGACCGACGACAGGTGATGACGAAGAGTCATATTGTCATCGTAATATGACGTGGTCTAATAAAATGAGATGGGGGTGAGTAACACATCACTTAATGAAGATCGACACGATAGGTGACGGTGAAGAGTCATGTCACATCACGTGATACAATGTGGATCCAATGAAATGAGATGGGTGGTGAATAACATACCCCTCATTTCTGAGTAAGCTCCATATTTTTTTTTAATGAAGTTGAAATGTGTGCTAAAAGATTAATTATGGAAGAATTCTTTTTAGATTTACCCATTTGTATGTATAAATACCAAATATCCTAAGAGATTTTGCTGTGACTTCTTGTGATGAAAGTCAAGAATATGTTTGAAATATATTTTATTATCATTTTTAATAGAAATAATTCTAAGCATATATTTTTTGACTTCTATCAATAAGTTACAATAAGATCTTTGAAGATATTGTGTGTCTATAAGAAGGGCACATATGTAATATATGAAGAACTTTTGTACAATTATATTAAACAAACAAACAAACAAATGAATATATGTATCATGGTTCGCCCGTGCCGCCCAAACCGGGGCGGCACGGGCGTACCGTACCGTGCCGGGCGCCAGCGGCACCCGGGCACGGTCGGGTCACCCCAATGGGGTGACCCGGGTTATTTTTTTTTCATATTTTTTTTATATTAGGTATATTAAAATGATGTAAATGGTGTTCAATTAAGATAAAAATTTAAACATAGGTTAATTAAGAGATGATACAAATTATAGTAATTATAGTTTAATTTTTTAATTATTTTTTTATCAAGTAAAAATTATCTCAAAAATTAGTAAATCGATTTAATCTCAACATTTAAGAGATCTAATGATTTCTAATTGAGATGAAATTTCAAACATAAGCTAATTAATATGTGATACAAATTGTAATAATTTTAGTTTATTTTTTTAAATTAATTTTTTGTCAAGTAAAAACTGTCTCAAAAATTATTAGGTCAACCTAATCTCTACATCTATGCATCAATAACTCATGATATTTATATTTTTATAATTTGTATATATTTTTAGTAATTATGATGACTTCATATTTGACTTTATTTTCGAAACCAAATGGCGTCCCGTTGAAGTACGCGCACAGAGAGTTCGGCGTACCGCGACAAACTCTGTCTGTACTTAAGTGGTCTAATTAGTATCTAATTGAGATAAAATTTCAAACATAAACTAATTAAGAGATGATCTAAATTATAGTAATTTTATTAATATCTAGGATTAATTAACATTAATAAATGATAGCCCAATGTCATACTCAGAAGTGCGCGCTCCGATAAGACGACATCAAAAAACTGTAACGAAAATAAATTTTGAGAACACCATAATTTTTAGAAAAATATGGTGATATCAGAAATGTAAATATCCAGAATTGTTGACGTACGGATTTCGATATTAAGCCGATGCAACTATTTTTCGGGTGATTTTTTACCCAGTGTAAAATAAATTTTAAAAATTAAACTAAAATCACCATAATTTGTAAAACTATTACATTAGTTTATAGCTAAAATTTCAACACAAATGGACATTATTTGAATGGGTTTACAAGGTACAGAATGAGTTTCAACACAACATGTCAATTTTCCACCGTATCTCAACGGTACGGTACGGTTCGATACGTACCGTACCACGAAAAATACGGTACAGTCGATCCAGTCGGTACGACGAACCTTGATATGTATAGACAGGCGGGGTCAAATTTGGTTGCAACAAAAAGCCGCAACCTATGTATGTACTGAGGGGAAAGGCAAGGTAATTAAGGCCGGATGTTAGAGACGGACTTCATATTCTCGGTGTGCAGCATATTTACATGTTACGCTGGTTTAAGAGTAAACTAGGACTCCAAAATAGTACTTCAGGTTAGATGGAATGGTTTTTTTCTTCTTAAAACAATATAGCTATAGAAGTTTTTCTTTAATAACTAAGTGTGGGAGGAGAGATTTGAACCTAAAATTTAATATATATCTTATATGGTGGAGGACCTTAACAATATCGCTATAAAAGTTGGATTAAAATAAATTTTTTTTGAGGGTCTTATCTAAAAGAGAGTTGCTTTGCTCCCATGGTCGGCAATTCCAATTACGATGGAATCACCACGGCCACGAGAGAGAAGAACCTATGGAGGGTCCACAACTTTAAGGGGTGCGGAGCCCAGTTCGTTTCTCTCAGTACATGAGAGGATCGAATTCAGTAAATCACTAATGAGGGTGAAGAGTAGGTGAAAAATTAAAAAAAAAAACTCATTTTTTAAAATTTTTTCATATTTTAATTTAGAGTTTTTAAATTTTTTTTTTTCACCCGCTCTTCACCGAATTAGTGATTTACTGAATTCGATCCTCTCATGTACTGGGAGAATCCGAACTCGTGCGGACCCTCTTCTTCTGTGCAAGGAGCGAAACTTTTACCTATCTAAAATGGCTCCTGTTAGGTGTGAAGTTGGCCGATTTATAGTTTTTTTTTTTTTGGGTTTCTTCGGCATAGTGCCTTCTATCACTGCGTCTAATGCGTATACTCATGTGCATCCAGATATCGATCTTTGAACGCTCCTGACCCGCCCCTACGCGGTGGACCTACTGCACGGAGACGTTGATTTATAGTTGAAGGGGTCAAAGATACAATTTAAAAAGCTGTCAAATAACACCAAAAAAAAATCGTTTCCAACAGCTGAAGGAAGGGATCAGCTTGAGACCGGGCCTCGGCGCCTCCTACCCTACGCTCGGTCCAATCAACTGACGCTTACAAAACATTAAAAGATGCCATCAAATCTTAAAGCCATGTGGAGGAATTCAAAACTTGGACATTTCCCTGTCACATGAGTAAGAAAACTAGGGACACTTTCTTCTTAAGAGAGAGGAAATCCACCGGTTGACCTTTGACTTGTGCTATCTTTGCGTGGAGGCTGGACACCAATGTCCATCCCATCATGGGAAACAGTGGTGCCTACTGCTGACAAATGAGCACACAAACAATGACAAGTTGACACTTTGAAATGTTCTGGACATGGAAGATTCGGCATCGTTCCCTTGTGTTGTAGCCGACATTCAGCAGTCTGTCTGGCCAAGCCATTTTTGAATGAAATCATTTATTGGGTCATTACAAGCCATTTTTGAAGCTTGTAGAGAGCTTCGAAAAGGGAATTTAGAAAGGAAATGTGCTAGTAAAAATTGATCAGAATCGAGCATTTCACAGGGAAAATTGGTTCCTTGCGCATGGAGATGGTGATCTTTCAGGCATTTGGAGAGAGAAGATCTGTACAATTTTCTGTACAAGTGGCCCATATGTATATAAAATATAACTACAGTCATCTAAAGGATGAGGCCAATTTCCATTAATTCACCACCTTGATGATTCCTACAGGTTCAGGAGCAGTGGAAAATCCTAGTCTAACACTGTGTATTGCCGTATGCAGTGATGATTGAGGATCCAATTTACATGCCTTTTTCTTGTATCTATGTTCCTCTGTACAAGTCCTTGCATCATGAGACGTCAGGAGTATGATCTAATCAGCTTGAAGCTCTGGAATGAGCATGCCTTGAGCAAGCTCCCAAGGAGGAACCCTGTTGTTTCTGCAGGGGGCTTGAAAGGGAGATGTGGGCTCCTTTTCACTCTTAGAACCGTCTTCCCAATCTGGGCAATCTGACGGCGGACGGAGTCGATGGTCTTCGGATCCACATGGTTTCCTGAGGCATCAGAAACATAAAAGGTGTCCACTGCCTTGCCACCCTTGGTCGAGATCTCTGCTCTTCTTATAGACAAGCCATTTTCTCTGAATATTCTTGTAACATCAGAGAGAAGACCAATGCGGTCTTCGGTCTGCAGCTCCAATTCAAGGCCCTGTGGAATCAAACAAAGTACTTGAGAACCACAACTTGGGCAAAAACGATAGCACCAAGGTCCAGGAATAAATTCTATACCTCACAAGCCCTCCTCTCAATTGCAGCCTCAAGGCTCTGGGTCACATGTTGGCTTTCAGCTTCTGAGCTTACTGGAGACCCATTCATGTGTCTGATGTAGTACTCCTGTTACAAGCAAGAACTGGTTGAGAACAGT
Source organism: Colocasia esculenta (assembly GCA_014218235.1). Classification (NCBI taxonomy): domain Eukaryota; kingdom Viridiplantae; phylum Streptophyta; class Magnoliopsida; order Alismatales; family Araceae; genus Colocasia; species Colocasia esculenta. The sequence goes on along the minus strand of CM024763.1, from coordinate 23,986,655 downwards.
AATTACAGAACAAGAAAAAACACTGCAGCAATCATGATCTTAATTGGAGAACTGTTAAGAATGTAGTAGTACCTGCCAAGCCTCCATCTCTCCTGTAATAACTGTTCCATGGAACACCACATATTGCATATCTGTTAGAGCACAAAGGGTATCAAAGAGAAGCTTTGGTCTATCCTTGCACCTCAAGCTGACCACAGAATACCCCTTCTCAGTGCAGTGCGATAGACTGACTTGGGGTCTGCTGTTCTCATTCTCCACCCTCACAAAGCCAACTTTCTCATAATCCTTCTCAGCAGACATCATCTGGTGCAGTCTTCTCTGTGTGTGGGTTGTTCCCATGGAGACCGACATCTTCCCAGACATGTCTTCGTTGTTACCTTTTAGAACGTTGCAGAGAAGCTCCTTGATGTTAGCTATTCTATCTGGGTCTTCGATTGAGAGGCCGGTGGACTCATCAGTGAAATGAACAACAGCTGCAGCAGTGTTCTTGTGCGTCCAGATCTCGGCATCCACCACATTACATTTCATGTCTTTAAGCACAGCAGACACTTCGGACAGCAGGCCAGGCCTGTCGACTCCGGTGAGCTCGATGGAAGTAAGCTTTTTAGGTGTTACCATGCCAAGAGAACTCATCACTGAGGGGAGGAAACAAGCCTTTGTCGCCAGGGTCTGCAAGAGAGGAGATTAAAGAAAACCGGAAGATTAGACAGCTATTATTCAATTAAGTTGAAAGCAGGACAAGTATGTCGAAAGAAAAAGCATCCCTCCCAAGATCCCTTGTTGGTGAGAGCCAAATGCCAGTTCTGGCATTAAAAACAATTACACTTCTGCAGAGCACCAGCAAATGGAACCTAATAAAACAGAGAATCCCCAACCTTAATTGGAAAAGTCTCATCTTCAAGTGACACAGCTATCACCCAGACCAATTCAGGAGGTGCATCAAACAACCACACAGAAAAGGGAATTCCCAATAAACTCCCATAACAAACACTCCGAATTTCTGAACAATTATGTTTATTACCTCCTGTATCTTGTTGATAGCCTCCTTATCCTGGAGCTTATTCCCATCAGCATCAGTAACATGAAACACTGCAACAATTTAATGACAGAAAACAGTCTCAGTTCACATGATTTTGGTCCTTCGCAGGACTTGGGAGACAGAAATCTTGGATATTGAACAGTTCGAATAAGATAGAAAGTCTTACCATCCATGAACCACTCTCCATCAAAGGACATGTTTGCTTTGGTTATGATAAGGTTCAGATCGGCGAGGACTTGGACAACCTCCAGAAGAATTCCCTGCTTGTTCATGCCCTCTACCTGGAAAAACGTGGGAGGGAGAGAATTTAAAGAAAACACAAAATAATCGAGGGGTAAAAGGCAAGGCAATCCAACATATGCAGCAAACGGCAGGCATCATAATTAGAAATCTGAGGACTTAAAAGGGGGGCTTTTAGGATAAAGATCGATGCTTACCCGAATAACCTTAATAATGGTGGCATTAACGCAGGCGTCGTTATCGACTGAGAAGCTGCAAAAACGCATCAAACGCAAGTTACACGTTAGAAAGAAGAGGACCTTAGGCATCATTACCAACTGTGACGACAAGTTACATTCTAGAAAGAGAACTAGATAAGAGCTATTAGACCACTGATCAAGTAAAAATAAGAATTTGAGAGAGAGATTACAAACACACAACAACGAAGCAGAGACTTCTGACACACCAACAAAATTTCAATCAACACTACCGAGGCGACGATTCAAGACCGTATGAGAGAGAGAGAGAGAGAGAGAGAGAGAGAGAGAGAGAGAGAGAGAGAGAGAGAGAGAGAGAGAGAGAGAGAGAGAGAGAGAGAGAGAGAGAGAGAGAGAGAGAGAGAGAGAGAGAGAGAGATCTGCGCAATCAGGCAATGAAGCAGGGCCGCCTCACATGTCCAACAAATTGTTAAATAAGACTAAACCAAGCAAGGAGCCAAGGATTCAAGGAGAAATAGCAAGAGATAAACCCACAATCGCCAAGCCGCTCACTGAGAACGCAAGATTGGAAAAATTAGAAGGCGGAAAGGGAAGAACAGAGAACAAGAATACTCAGGAGACAGAAACCAACAGACCCACGCACCCCAAACCCTCCCCCAAGCACAAAGACAGCACCTTTGCCACGCCCAGCGTGAGAAAAAAAAAGAGAGAAAAAGAAGGAAAAAAATAGGAGGAACAAGACCCAGCAAAGACCAGGGACGAACGAACACAACAGGACCAGAACAACAGCAAACGCAGCGCTCGCCCACCTGGGAGTGTGCACCCTCTGGACGAGCTCCGCGTACCAGTCGTCCATCCCCTCCGCTCCAGGCACGCCCATCAAGGCCACTGACCGCGCAGAGGGAGCAATACCAGCCACCAGCACCTACTCCTCTTCCTGCGGCTTCCGGCGCCCGCCTCCACACATATATACCCGTCAGAGCTCTAGTATTCCTACAGAGGCACGGAATGCGGGGACTTGGCGAGGAAAGAGCAGTCGCAGAGCTTTGGCAAAGCAGGGATCCGCGTCGGAGAAGGAGAGCAGGGAAGTGTAGAACCAGGAAGGAGGGGGAAGAAGAAGGAAACCAGCCGGGGGGTTCGGATTCGGGAAATCTGAGCTCCTTTAATTGCTCCCCCACCCCGCACTCCTCTACCCCCCCCCCCCCCCTTCCCGTTTTCCAATTTTAAAAACTTTGGGGTATAACTACTATTACTTAACATTTCCGTTATTTAACCGTCAATTTTCATTATTCCCCTTATTTAATGTGGAGCTGCACCTTTCTACTTTCGGACAGCACCCCAACGGCCCCCGAGGCCATAACGTGCGGCTTTCGCTACGTGTCCGCATGCCATTGGGTAGATCCCTGGAAACGGATAGTTTTGTGTGTATTCCTCGGCTTGGGTGAGCGGCGAGTCATATCGGTTAGCACGTCAGTGTTAAATAACGGTTCGGATGTGCCCTTGTCCGCTTCGCGACTGAAAGCGGTAAAGGATACCCCCGAATATTCTGTCCCAGTAGGAAAATCCCGTATTTGGATAAATTAGCGTGAAAATAAGGATGTGCAAAATATTATTAATATTATTATTGTGTGTATTTTTTTTCACTATATGCTATTTTTTTTAACCATGAGGAATGTTGTACTATGATATTAAACTCTACACTCTATATAGTGGTGAAAGTTTTGAATTCAACTATCGAGTCCTTTTTCCTAATTACATGTTATGCATTTCACCATACTAATTCGAACTAAAATGTCACTTCTGTTTTGGTTGATTAAAAATGTCAATTACACATATCTCTTTGAATTATGTATCATCCCCTTTTCCATGTGTGTTATTATTTTTTTCAATCAACTAGAAATCCTAGCACATATATGTTTATATATGAGCAACAATTGTTACCCGTGTGCACGATAAATTACACTTTTTGCGTAAGAGTGAAGGTTCAAGTGAGATCCGTAACTTTAGAGATACGAGCTCCATCCTCCTATATAACTATCTGACCTCTCTCGTGCGACTAAATAATTATCATTTCTCATATACTCATGTTAAGTTTTTTTGGTAACGAGAAAACCTCATCCCGTGTAATTTTGTGGGTTCAAGGATTGGTGTTCGTAAATTTTAAGATCAAGATTTGACAGTTCCTACTTTTCGTGTACCTGTATCGCCCTTATCCTACTTGACCGAAAAAATTCCGAACCTACACACCTCGAGAATTACATGTAGATCAGGTAAGCCCCCCTAAGAATCGAACTTAGAACTTCTTACTTTTAAGCAAGAATTCTAACCGATCGACCCAACCGTAGTCCTCCCCTCATGTTAAGTTATATGAGTATGGATTGAGATTACAAGGATTATTTATTTAAAAGAGCTTTTATATATAATAACGATTCTACCACGTTCCACACGTGTGTCAGTGTCTGTGACTCTGTGGTGGGGATTATTTGAAGCGCCCCTTGGAGGTCCGGAGTTAATTACCCCTTAAATGACCTTTTCCAAATTCCCAAAATGCCCTCCCTCCATCTACTCGTTTTAAAAAAGGGCCCACATGCTGTGATTTGAGGTGTTCATCAATTCACGGTGATTTGATGCCAAAAACGTGGATTCCTTTTCCTAAGTAACCTCAAAATCCCTTCTTAAGCCGTTATGGGATGCGCCGCGGATTCCAGCTTCCTCAGGGCCAGAACTTGGAAAGCCGGATTCTCGGGTATCCGCAGCGCCCGGGGAATCTGCTTTGGTGGGATCCCGCGGGAGGTGGAATTTGGTCGAGTGGCTCCACTTGCCCAAACATGCACTGATGCAAAAAAAAAAAAATCCCGCGCGCGATTCTTTCGGGCGCCCTCTCGGATGTCCGGATCGCATGAATTTATCGGATACCCGGATTCTTGCCCACTCATTACGTCATATGAAAAAGAGTCAAAGATCCGATCCGATCCAAATTGTAGGGAGTTACGAATAAGGCTGTTCATTATTGGTAAAATCTAAAAAATCGAACCTGTTCGATTTGAAGACTTTATAATTTCAGTTTGATTTGGTATTAAAAAATTAAAATAAACTGAATATATATATATAATTAAATAATATCATATAATTTTACAAAATACTTTGTAACCCAATTGGTTAGCGCGGGCGTGACCTTTTTTGGAGGTTGCGGGTTTGAAACCTACAGCTCCTCATTGGTTTTTTTTTTTTTTTTGATATTTCGATTCAAATCGAATTAAACCGGTTCGGTTCGATTTGTTACAGTAATATACAGTTCGGTTTGATTTGTTAAAAAATAAAAAGTGAACTGAACCGTGTTCACCCCTAGTTACGAGGTGTCAAAGATCGAACTGGGCAGTGGAACCGGAGAAGTTTTGGGTCCGGCCTATTTCTAAATTGACCACTCGAAATTATTCTTGGGATGGGACCACTTTCTTTAATTAAAAAAACTAACTAATTTATGGTTATACGATTTACCTAATTTTTATGTGATTGACTTATAAGAGAGTATAAAATATGGGATGAAACTTAATTATTATTCTTATGGGGGAAGACGAGATATATTTTTATCTTCATATCTTCTCATTCTTCCGAAGAATTAATTATAAAAAATTAATTAATACAGGTCATGACAGCAATAAAAGATTTGTGCGTGCATATCACTCGAAGCTCATATGCTCGTGAATTGGTGGAGTGGTGGTGGGGAGGAACATGGTGCAAGATTACTGTAAAGTGATCAATCAGGACATATGAAAATAGAAGAAAAAAAGACGTAAATTTTTGGTATCCATAATGGATTCAGGTTTCAGGTGCCGTTCACTTCCTCGGTAAAAAGGTGTTACAAGATTTGAGTGTTAACACATATCACCAGAAAAGAAAGCCTAGCACTAAATAGGCTCTCAGCCTGAGTGGTCAACTTCGAAATTTGGTTGGATTATGCCGAACTCTCTTCAAGTGGGAATCAGCTTAAAGGGAATCCCATGAAAAGATTTAGGGTTAATTCTTTATTGTCATACATGTTTGGAAGAAATTTTCTATATTCGACATTGCTGTCATATTATTAATCTTTATAATTTTATATTTTGTTTGGAAATGTGCTTAAAAAAAACAGATTTAGAGTGTCACTTCTTCAAATGTATTAAAAAAAGAATAGAAAAGGCTCTCTCTAGACCTCTCTCTAAATTTCTGAAATCATATTTTAAAAGAATATCATCATTAATTATGCTAGCTATAATCAATATTTTTGTCCCCGACTTCTACGATTAAATTATACCTCTCATAAGTAGAAGAAAGTGTACTATTTGCTGTTTGTCCAAAGGTGGTATGCCACCGACTACATGGTGGTTTTTTTTTTTTGCTAACGAGGAAACTCCGTCTCGTGTGGTTTCGTAAACTCCAAGATCATGACTTGACAACTCCTATTTTTCGTGTACCCGTATTGTCTTTACCCCACTTGACTAGGAAAACTCCGGACCTACACACCTCGAGGATTGTATGTAGATCAAGTAAGCCCCCCCAAGAATCGAACTCGGGACCTCTTGTTTTTAAACAAGAGTTCTTACCGATCGACCCAACTGAGGTCCTCTGACTATATGGTGGTTGATAACAAGAAGATGACTTTATCGATAAGATGTTAGTTATCATGTCATATCACATCATATATATAAAATATAATATAACTTTATAAGAAAAAAAAATCAGACATCATCTTTTACGGTCTAGCCCAACCCTTCGTCAATCTCCAATTGCTTAGAGCATTCCAATGATAGGGCATGCACTTGTAGACAGATTCATTTGATAAGCCCGTGATCTAAGTTGAAATCCCTAAATTAAGGAAAATGATATCTTGCCCCTAAGAAAATTGAGGGATCTTGACTCATTTTATTAATAATTTATACAATTAAGTCCCTATCATCTATCTTACATTTACATAATTTGCTGTAATCTTCATAACTTAAACCTCTCTATGCTTCAATTCCATTTAAAATATAGCCCAACCTAATACCTTTTAACAGCATAAGTAACTGCGGTCAATTTAACCGTAGTAAAAATTACCCATTGGAGAGAGAGAGAGAGAGAGGAGTTATCTAGAATAAATATAAAGTATATGTATTTATTTATAAATTTTTATTAGTTAATGGGTAATTTAGAAATATAGTTTTCTTTATTGAGAAAGTTATGTAAATCCTTAATTAATCAAACTACCCATTAAAAAATAATTTCTCTTATAATCATCCAACACTATTGCATTTGGTGTAAAGGGGCATCTCTGCCCAAGTAATGCAAATTGGCTTCTGTAAGTGAGTGAACCAGTGATGCCATGTCATAATTCTGTCTCTATCTCTCTCTGCACACTAGTGGATAAAGATAGATGGAGCCAACAACAAAATGGTACAAAGTACAGCAGGATTCATATCCATAAAGGATCTAGCTACTGTGCAGTAGTTGTAGTTGTCAGGCAGGCAACCACCCAATCCCATCTATTGGTGGCAGATGAAACATTCAAATAAGAAGAAAAAAGAGGGAAAATAAAAAAACAGGTGGCAAGTTGCTGCCAAATCCAATCTGCATTTAATCCCCCTTTTTCATTCTGCAGGAGCTCCTCTCTGTCCCTGTAGGAGAATCATAAATATAAGGTGCTCTACTAGCTCTGCACATATCTAACACCCACTGTGACCAAACCTGATAGGACAGTGGCAACTGCTCATGGGTGTGGTTCTTGTATGAAAGAATCATGTATCTGACAAAAAGTAAATCCCTGCTTCTGTTGTTCATTGTTTTCTCAGTTAGGTATTCTACAGAATGTTTGAGTTTGATCCATATGAAATGAAAAGCTCATAAATTATTAAAATTATTATCATACACAAAATGAGAACAAAAGCCTAATTGTAGAAATCATCCTAATCGATAAAGAAGTCAATCGTTCGACGACAACAACTAATTGACGGTGGTAACATGACCCCACCGTTGGTACTGATGAAATAACGGGGGTAAATTATATCTATATCGCATGACAACATGTGTATTTAAATATGGGACGGGGTGACATCTCAATTTATTATTGCAGATGGAAAATAGTTTTAAAGAAGAGAAATATTTAGTGTCTTGCAAAGAAAGTAATAAAAATTATATGAATTGTCCTCCAAACAAATTTATTGATTAAATTTATTTTTTTATTTTTAATTAATAAAATTATTTAGAAGACAATCTATATCAATTTTATTACTTGGAGGATATTAAGTATTTTTCTTTAAAGAATATTAGAGGATATGTGAAAGTAGAGGGACAAACACCCCCAGCACACCATAAAAATACGGTATTTTAGTGTGTGATGTAATTGTCAAATAAATAAATAAATAAATAAATAAATATATAATATTTCACGTGGAATAACATTTCTTCTGATCTGTCTCTTCCGGGCGCGCGATCTGCCCACACCAAACGGCGTGACACCGACAGCTGGCACCTACTTTTCCGCCGGACGGGGGAGTACGTGGTGGGCGCTTCCCATTTAAGTGGCGAGCCGGCTCTCCTCAGCCCAGCGGATCGGCCCAGTCAGCGCCGGCTCGGCTCTTCCTGAGCCGCCATTTCGGAGCTGGGCTCGGGCGGCGGTAAAGGCAGCCGTGGTCCCCTACCCGGAACCCCCGTACCACACCGCACGTCCGATTCGAAAGGACGCTGACGGGCCACGTCGACCCCGACCCCCCGCGGCGGACGTCACCATCACCGTCCGACGGGGGCGCGTGACGTCCGGTGCGCCACGTCCCTTTCGGGGCGCCGTTGGCATCGGCGTTTCCCTCGGGGTGGGATTTTGATGAGTTGTGTAACCAGCTGTCATCCCCGAACCAATTTTTTTTTTTGGGTAACGAGAAAATTAAGTGTGATTTCGTAGATTCAGAAATTGATATTAGTAAATTTTAAAATTAAAATTTAGTAACTTTTATTTTCTGTGCATCCGTATTATTTTTACTCCACTTAATCAGAAAAATTTTAGATCTACACACTTCAAAAATTACATGTAGATCAAATAGTCTCCCCCAAGAACGAGCCCGCCATGTTGGTGCCCGCCATGTTGGTGCGGTGGTCTCCCCCCTGCCAAATGGAGGGGGGGAGACGGGAGGGCGCGGGATCGATCCCGCGCCCTCTCCTCATTTGTCCCCCTCTCCAACCATCACATTACCGATCAAAAAAAAAAAGTCTCCTCCAAGAATTGAATTCGAGATCTCCTACTTTTTAAGTAAGAGTTCTACGACTCAACCGGAGTCCTCTTCCCCGAAGCAACTTAATTGAGATGAGTGTAATACTTGGAAAAAAATGATTTTTCTTTAACATTATATTTTGAAATCAAATTTTACACATCATCAAATATATATCACAATCCCCTTTTTGATAAAAATATCAGTTGTATATTTATTATTAAATAGTGATGCAGTCTATCTTTATTTGTTCGAGTCAAGTTTGATTGTCAGAAACTAGTTCCCTAAATGGATTTATTACATGCCATACTCATGGATGTGTGGCAAGTGATAAGATCATGGTTATATTACAATCTCATTAATTTATATAAAAAAATAAATATAAATTTGTCATCAAGTCTTTTCTCGTCACTTGCCGTGAAGCTAAACGTCTCACAAGTAATGCAATGGGTTATATCTAGGCAGTTTGAGATCTAATCACAAGTTTCATCCATAAGGTTTTTTGATGATTAAGCTAAGTGATCAAATAGATGTTTGAGCTCAATTAGCAGATTCTTGTTAAGTCACTTACTTGCTTTTTGGATAAATTGTTTTTTTTTTCTATGTAGACTTTGCAAAAAGGAACAAAAGTATTTTTTCTTGTGAGAAAAATATGGACCCTTTTTTATGTAAGTGAGTTGTGACTCCAACTATATGGAATTGGCACGTGTGGTGGGAATATGCGGATTGGTGGATGGGAGACACAACCCCACCATGTTGTAGTAACTTGTCACCTTTTCCCCCTTTTAATTAGGGGAAGTTGCCTACTTTCCCATCCAATAATGAGAAGAGGATTACTTGACATCCAACATCTAACTTTGTTCCTCAATGATAATGCACAACTTGATTGATCAATTAGAATGAGAAAAGAAGAAGAAGAAGGTTTTAAGTTAATCATGGATATAAATGGATGATTTTAATTTTGAAATCTTTTTTGTCAAAATATAAATTACTTAGTATATTTTAGAAAATATTGCCATACCCTAATCTGATTTAGATTATAAGGGACTTGTTTGATTCCTTTTTAATTTGACTGTAGTTATCAAACTAAAAACATGAATGCATAAAATGTTAAAATTGAGGAATAATTGTTGAAAAGGGCAAAAGGCTTTCAGAATTTAATAGGGGCACACTATATTTGAAGTTTCTGAAGAAGACAGTACTCCTCCTAAATAACATGCTTGTAAGATGCAAACTATTGGAAATTAGTAACCTTAATTGTTTCACAAACATATTTTTCTTAATCTATAAAATAACAAAAGAAAGTGTGGAAATTGATGACACTCTCTATATTACTTAAGACGAATAAACATGAATTTTGACCTCTTTATGGATAGTATGAAGTTTTGAGAGAATTTCTCTAATTAAATATTTTAAAATTAGAGTGTCCCTACATAAATACTTTGAAAACCCATTCTTTCAACTTTTTTTTAATAATAAGAAATACTTATTCCCAGACGAGATGTCCGTCCTTTTGTGTATGTAGGTACAAGTGGGTGTGGATTCCATTGCCAACATAAGACCAGAGCTCACTTACTTATGCTTGGGACTAGAGATGATCAGATACTTTTTTACTCGAATAACAAGTGTTTCTCTCTAATAATTTATCTTAAAATATAATTAAAGCGCTTCTTACCTTACCTGGGGATGGGAGAATATACTCTTTTTGGGGACCTCTGTGGAAATGGCCAGAAGGAGTAGGAGAGGGAGGTGGACAGCTGAGGGCTATCTCTGCTTGGAGCAAGATTTGGATAAGGGATAAGATTTCTCAAGTCTTCTTGGGGTGTGCTGGTCCATACATACTGCAATTTCCTTTCGTCTACCTGCATGCATGCAGAACTATCTTGAGCAGATATTTGTCATGTTTGTGCTTTCTCCTGTCCAACTAGGAAAGGACTTTCCAGCTCGCCAGCTCCCTCATAAACCACAATATTGTGAGGCCCTGAATGGCTCACAAGTAGTAGTTTAGCAATAGGGCATTGAAATCCCAAGCTAATAAAGCAAGGTGCTGGTTGGAGTGTTTTGAGATTTTTAACACGGATAATGTTGGCGAAATTGATAAGATCAGTGTATAAATGGGTTCTCCTTTTGAAATTTCAGTATTATCAAATGCTCACATTAAGAGTCCTTAAAGGTTCTCCTAAAAAAAAGCGTGGGTCTTCCGCACAAGCTTTCTACATCTATGGAAATTTATGTGTAAAAATGTTACTTTAAGCATCATATCATATTTCTTACTAGACAAAGAGCTAATCGATGATAAATAGATGATAGCTAAAATACATTTAGGGTTTTCTAGACATATATAACTTCACAAGATTGTAGAAGTCCAAAAGTGGTCGTCCTGACTTCTATTGTCTGATATCCTTATGGACTTCTAAATTTGCTAATGATGGGAGCTGTATCACTTGCACCTATAGTCCGGAGATAACAAACATAGGTCTTTGAGAGTGATCTCTAATGCTCAAATCAGAGAATTGATAAGAACAAAGTAGCCAGACAGAAAGAGGGAGACACTTGGTGCTCCTATGTGGAGGTGTGAAAGTCTAAAATTCTGCTTACCTTTTTTCCGGCTTCTAAGGTTACTCATCTAAGTGTGTGTTGAGGGTTTTCCAACACCTGCCATCCTCTTCTAGAGCCATGCTTCCCAGTCGTTGAGAGTAGTTGGTGGCTTGTGCAAGATCAGAGTGACCTTGTGTTAATGGATTGGTATCTTGTCTGATCCAGTATGTTGGGCATGTAAGGTGCCTTGCTATTATGAAGTTCCAAAAGGAAGGGGGCGCACCAAGTAGGTGGTACTGCCATGTTCAGGCATAGTAGAGGCATGTCCAACAGTCAGTGTGGCCTTACTTTGGCACAATTGGGATGTACCTGGCTATTAGTGTGGCCATATTCTTGGCGTCTCATGGGTGAACCTCACTATGGCCTGAGAGGCTAAGAACTCAATCTTGGTGATTGATGGGTCATTCAAGGATCGATGAGTCCATTTGGAGGCTACTCGATCGCTCTTACTCTGGGCTGAGTGCCAGAGGTCTTGTAGGCCTAGAAAATCAAGTTTTCATAGGTCAGACCCACACCTTTCTCTTCTTCATGGGCCCACTACAAGGAAGTGAGGCGGTAATAATTGTAGATTCCATCCTTCCATTTTAATAGGTTTAATGAATGAGCTCTAATAGACGAAGTTGTCTTTATCCATACACAAAGATAAAATTTTGGAAAAAATTTACGACACTTATCCAAGTACACTTGTTACACTTTGGCAGTGATGGCACTCGCCTGGCACCACGCTAGGCGCCATGTGAGTTGGTGGGTAAGAGGTAGAGTACAGGTTGCGATCGACGAGTGACGATGACGAATGGTGGTGTCACGCCCCCCCAAAAAAGAAGGGGCACAACAATAATATCAGAAGAATTATGAACTGTTAAAAGGAGAACACATGGTTTAAAACACGAATATTCATTAACTATATAAATAGAGGATTATAGGACGACTCTAACGAGTCTTGCATTGCATGAGTTCAGTTGCTCAACACTTTTTTTTGCCCATGTTAATCTATGCTTGGAATTACTTGAAAAATATTAATAAAAATAGGGTGAGCAATAAGCCAAGTAGGAATTACCCTCTAATTACTCTAAATTATTAGTCAACAGTTAATCAATTTAACAAGAAATGTAAATAACGAGAACGTGTATCTTGTAGATGACAAGCTCAACATGAAATGTAATTGACTAGAACAGATGTTTAAGAATTCAATAAAGAAGTCAAGACAATCATAGGAACACGACATGAAAAGTTAAACAAATAATCAGGATTAAGCCAACTCAATCAGGAGGGTAAACAGTAAACAATCTCAAATAGGATAAACAATATACAGTCTCAAGCAGTCAAGTAAACAGTACAGTGAATTGTCAGGCCAATATATAACAATCAAACAGTAAAGATGGTGTCCTGTCAAAACACCTGGTTATAGTTTTTCACGATTAGTTAAAACATTCAGGTGCTCATCCCAAAATTAGACCAGGACCCCGTGGCTTGGACATTAGTTCAATTGGGTGCAAAACCCCAATAAAATATTTTCATGACAATTTAGTTTCAGGAATGACCAATAAGACTCCCACTCTCCGTCTGAATCCTCTCCGGTTAGACAATAACAACTTGTTTGCTAAGAATTTTAAGGAACTAGTTTAGAGCTTAATAGGAAATTCAAGGAAGTAAAGTCAGAAAAATAGAGTACTTATCAGAATAAGGGCAGGACATTCATATATGCCACAAGCTATATATATTACTAAAAGGAATCAATGAGAAACTCTAAACTAATAACTAATAAAATAGGGATTAATTGTTGTACACAATTAATACGAGTTTAATTATTAGGAGATTAATCGACAAACTGACATGGGTTCAAGATAAGCAAGGAATTAAACTAAAACTAATTTCATACTAGCAAGAACACACAAGAGAGCTTCACTAAATCACACTAAACTAGGATAATTAACACTTAATAAGGACTTAATTAAAGATTTAAATCACCAACCGACATATTTTTAAGATAGAAAATGACCTAAACTAAACTAATGACAGACTGATAGGAATATCTAAAAGGAGGCTCACTAATTCTACACGTACTAAAATAAGATAATTAACATACTAACTAATAACCAAGAGAAGACCAGAGGAATCTATCTAGAAACTTAAAGTCTGAAGAAGCCTTGAGACCTCCCGTTGGAGCTCCTCATTCTTCTCCCCCCCTTGCTTGGGCCTTGACCTCTTGCTTTGGATGGGAGAAGAGGAGGTCTATAGACTCCAAGGGCGGTCAACGCAGGGGGGGGGGGGGGGGGGGGTAAGGCGGCTAGGGATTAGGGTGGTTCCCAAGAGGGGCTAGAGCGGTTGGGTGTGTCATGTGTGGCCCACCAAAGAAGTAGGGCAGCTTGCTTGTGGGGCCCACCTAGATTACTCAGGGTTAAGTAAGTTTAATTTATATTTAACATCTCTAAAATTTTATTTTTTTCAATTTTAACCTCAATTTTTTCAGAAATGCCAATATACTCTTTTTAAAATTACATCTATGTCCATGCTAATTCTTGGGGTATCACACGTGGATAAATTGCAGTAGGCGCAACAATTAAAAATTTAGGCTAAAAATATAAATCTTAAATTTCAAAATATTATCCTTAGGATTTAAAAATATTGACTGACTAATAATAACTTGGGCTTATTAATACTACCATTAGATTCAGAAATATAAATCTTAGACTTTAAAATATTATCCGTAAAAAATAATAATATTGAATATGCAAAAGTATTGATCAGACTTTTAATAGTATCTTGAGCTCTTAAATACTATTATTGAGCTCAGAAATACAAATCTTAAATTTTAAAAATTATTCTTAAGATTTAAAAATATTAACTAAACTTTTAGTAGTAAAATTAGACTCATAAATAATAAATTTAGACTGAAAAATAGTAACTTTGGATAAAGATTACAACCACTCACCGTCGATCATCAATGGTCACCTGTCAATATTACTCGCCAATCTACATGATACTCAACATGACGTCGCATGGGCTGTCATGTCATATCTTAAGTGCAATAAAATTTTCTCTAAAGTTTTCATACTTGTAGAATCGTGTGAAGACCATTCCTACTGCTGATGTCAGGACCATGTCACCTTGACACGTGTCGTCCACGCTGAAATGAAAAAGGAACACCGAAAAAATTTGAATTGGTGGGTTATATAATTCATGTAGGGGACCTGAAGTAAACAGCTTTAACTTGTGGGCCATCCTTAGATTCTAGTGGGATACGAACTAGATATTACCACCATTTGGGTCTGAGAGGATCAGCACGAACTCTGGTTTCAAATCCAAAGGAGCACAAGAAAATGGGATAAAATCTCTTGAGCAGAAACAGTCATCGTTGCTATGTCTTAATATTACACATTTTACCGACAGAAAAAAATGGGTAGTTTCTATATATATTCAGAATTTCAAAACTTATATATATATATATATACATATCAGTTAATGAAACAATACTACTACGTAAGTTTAGAAATATCTTGGTAGTTAGTTGACGTTTGATAGTTTTGTGCTTATATAGTAAGGTTACTTTTGTAACTATATATTTATGTACTAGGGTTATTTATGCAATAAGCAGTGGAGATATTAAGAACTTTTCTCTTTAGTTATAGTTGGATTTTGACTGACTGAGTTTATCTATTTAACGGTACCTAACAGTAGCTAACTCAAGGGGTATTTTTGCACGCATTTTTATGCAGTAAGGATATACATGTTAATATATAGTTAAGAATGGCATTTATGCAAATACACATGTAAGAGGGTTTTTTTTTTATAATTATTGCCAAAGAAAGGGGACATTTTCAAGTAGGTCATGTATGAGAACCTTCATAAAGTCTCACGTGGATTCCCACCAAACGAAGCTACCACGAAGGTACTTCAGTGAATAATATTTGTGGAGGGGTAATGGTGCCTCGGCACAAATAGAGCCTGTTCACCAGGTTCATCCATGAAAGGATAGAAGTTACCATCTGCTAGCATCTCGCTCCTCTAAGTCCAACGGGTTCATGAAGAAAGAAAGGGTGTGTATTCGTCTTGTTGGAGCTCACTTCTCTAAGTCTACGAGGCCCTAAACAGTCATTTTAGAGTAATGTAGACGTGATATTTTTCGCTCCCCACTTTAAGGGGGGGGGGGGGTGGAAAATACAGGTCCCACAAAGTAGGTGAGAAAAAGAACGTTAAATGATAAAAAATAAAGAAATCGTGATCGCCAGGTACGCGAGGGTACCGAATGTAATGGGTGAGAAAAGGGGGTACCTTTCACCCGTAAAAAGTGCGGGATGTGGGCGTGGATTCACCCTCCTCCTTCCACCGGCCGGCCGGCAAAGAAGATTCAGCTCGGTTACCTTGCAAAAAAGACAATAAAAATAAGAAGCGAATTAGACGGATGTGCAGTATACAAATCCTAAAAATGAATGAAATGACATTAATGAAAGGGGAAGAACACACATTTTGTGGTGGCTTTTAAAACCCCTAAAATAGGTATGTGTGTGCATGCATGTGTGTGTGTAAATAAAGCAAAAAGGGCCACGTAGGGGCTGGGTGATATGAAACGTAAAGGACCACGTGGGGTCCGGAGGAAGGAAAAAGTAAATGAAAAGGGGGGTGCTTCCCCAGATGCCAGACGGCGTGACGACGTAACGGCGTTGCCGGTTGGGCGACGGAGGATGGAGAGGAAGACGAGGAGGACGAAGGCGCTCCGCTCCGATATACGCATGATGGAGAGGAAGACGATGGCGTTGAGCTCCAAGGAACGAGGATGGCGAGGAAGCAGACGGCGTCGAGCAGGGCTCCGCCGAATCGAACTCCCCTCCCTCTCTCTCTCTCTAAAATCTCTCTCTTTCTCTATCTAAAAATCCTCTCTCTCTCTCTCTCTCTCTCTCTCTCTCTCTCTCTAAAAACCTCCCCCTCAACCTCCCGAATGAAGCCCTTCTTCTCAACAGAAAGCCGCTAGCTGAGATTTAGGTTCTGTGACAAAATCGCGTCCAGGACAGCAGCCACAATTAAATGCTTAAATCGCGTCCGGCCAGCATGCCGCGATTAATAAGGTCGGTTTGAGCATGGAGAATCGCTGCACCGCCTCTCTGAATCGCGTCTGGGCATGCCGCCGTGAATTGAATCGCGGAGGGACGCCCGAACTCGATTAAGACTTGCGTGGTTCGAGGAAACCGACTCCCGAATGCGCTGTCTGTTGATGCGACACTCGGATTTGACATCTCTGAATCGCGTCGTCTGACACGGACGCGATTCAGAGATTTTGTCATGATTACGGGCCTGCGCGCGAAGACTTTTCGGGCCGCTGTCAGACTTTGAATCGCTGCAGGGGTGCAGGTCGCGATTTAGAAGGCGGTTTATGAATCACGGCGGGAATGTTGGACGCGATTAAACATGCAGTTTATGAATCGCGGCGAGAATGTTGGACACGAATTAAATTTAGCTTCTGGGGGCGCTGCCCCTGGAGACCCCCGCCGGGGCAGCGACCAGACCCCTTTGGGAAGCACCAAGAAAGAATGGATGAGATCCAAAAAAGATGGGAAAAGGCTCTTTCAGGGCAAAATGAGAGTCATTTGTGGCGTTACGGCGCAACTCGAAAATTTGCCCGCGGTGGGAAAATTCGCGTGTCTACAAGTAAGTGCGAATACAGTCATTTTAGAGCAAGTGCGAATAGGTCTGTTATCTTCGGACGACTCATTAGTCACCAAAGTTGAGTCCTTTTAGTCTCTTGGGATGCGGTGAACCTCACCCCAATGACACCAAGGACATGATCATGCTAGGGACTAGACACATTCCTATTGCGTTAGGATAAGACATCGTCGATTATTTGACGTGCTCTTACTTAGGGCTGTAAACGGAGCGGATACGGAGCGGATATGAATTTCTATATCCGCTCCGAATATCTAATCAGATAATTCATATCTGTTTCGAATAAAATTCAGATACGGAGCAGATATATTAGTCGGATAATGTTCGGATTCGGAGCAGAAACAGATATTATCCGCTTTGAAAAGATGAGACCAAATAACAAACGTTAAGTGATCTAAAAAATAGAAAAAAATCTATAAAATTTTAAAAAATATATAAATATCACAAACAATCTCTAAACATTCATACAAATAATATAGAATGAAAATTGAATTACTACTTGATTATAATTAAGGAACCACTACAATTTCAACATAATATATAAATATTCATAAATTATATGTCTCACATTCAAATTACATATGTCCCATTTGTTGGGCAAACACAAGTGCCCATATCTAGAGAAACTTGAACGGTTTGTCAAAATTTAAATGAAAGAAAAACAATACAACAAGGATCAGTACATGTGAGGTGAGTAGAGGGGTGAACATAGAAGAAATTACATAAGCATATGTGAACGTTGTTTCCCTGCTCGGTCCTGGGTCGAACGGGCCTCCACTTAAGAAAAGAGGGAATGGACTGTCGCCGATGCGGACGATGACCTGCAAAACCAAGAAAGATCAGGGGGGCCCGGTTGAAGAACCGGGAAGAACCCTCCGATGCCTAAGTCAGGTCAGATTGTGGAAGAGGCAGGAACGGGAGGTTCTCTGGTGTGTGTACGCGTGTGGGCGAGTGTGTGAGAGGAAAGTTCCGTCCCCCTTGCATGGGGATTACCTGCGCCTTTTATAGGCAAGGGAGATGAAAGCGGACACAATCTCCTTCAATGATGATCGAAGGGAAGCGTCGGTTGGAGTCCCTAGACGGTGAGTTTTCTGGTGGAGGCGCCTGTTGGGATCCTTCATGGTTAATGCCTTTAAACCATGGGGCGCGTGCCGCACAGTTATATTAACTGCCGTTGGTAGGCGAAGGGTCGCTCAGGACCGTAAGCCTAAAGGAGTTCTGTGCTAGGGCCTGCTCGGGCATAGGCTAGGCTGCGCAGTGTCTGGTGCTCGGAAGTGCTTGCTTGATGATAAGCCACAGGAGGTTCGAACAGAAGGCACGTGGTCTGCTTGGTGAGGCGTGCCCTGCTCGAACGCGCTGTGTGGTGTCCGAAGACTACCCTTGGGGGCCCTTAGACGTCTGGGGGCCAGAGTGTTCGGAAGCCAGTGTCTAAACCCGATGACACGTGGCTCAACAACCAGAGCCTAGCCGCCTTGATGGGCCATGATGGGCTTGTAGGCTCAGGAGGCTGAAAATAGCCTCTACAACATATAACTTGGATGGCAATCTTTCACTCAGAAATTAAAGAACAAGTACACCAAGACATTCACCTCCCCCCTCACGATGAGCAGCAGCCACAAGGTTCCTTTTTCTGCTTGTAATGACGAAGTGTGCCAGGTAGGGGGGGGGATGGTTGCCGCCGTATTGGACCGATGAGGGGGGGGGGGGGGGGACTGAGGGGGATGCCCAGTAGGGGGGAGGGCAGCCGGAGCCTCCTTCGGCACCAGAGGTCACTAGTTTTTCTGCACAACATGAGAGAGAGAGAGAGAGAGAGAGAGAGAGAGAGAGAGGTTGCCGCCGTGTTGGAACGAGGAGGGGGGCCGGGAGGGACTGAGGGGATGCCCAGTAGGGGGGAGGGCTTCCAGAGCCTCCTCCGGCACCAGAGGTCACTAGTTTTTCTGCATAACATAGAGAGAGAGAGAGAGAGAGAGAGAGAGAGAGAGAGAGAGAGAGAGAGAGAGAGAGAGACGTGCTGGAGCGAGGAAGTGGGGGGGGGGACTGGGGAGGGACTGAGGGGGAGGGTAGGGGAAGGCCAAGGGGGTGTTGCCGGAGGGGGGGGGGGGTCGGACCTCCGACGACATAGGTGGGGACTGGGGAGGGAGAGGGGGATACCGTGGGGAGACAGAGAGAGATCCAGAGAGGAGGGATACTCAGGGGGGGGGGGGTCAGATTTTCCTGAGCGGGGTAACGCGACTCGCCAGCCAACCGACATTGCTTGTAGTCGAAGGAGGGCCTACGAGTAGCGCCGTCGCCGCCGCGTCCATCTGTGCAGACCGCGCTGGCGGTGGGGGGTGATGATGCTGCGGCGACGACAGAGGTCATGCCTCCAGAAGTGGGAGATTGAGTAGTGATTGAGTAGTGAGTGGGTGGTAGCGAAGGTAGGGTTTATATATATATATATATATATATATATATATATATTATATGGACCATTAGATCTAAGATCTAACGACCATAATTTATTTGGTTTCGGAGCAAATTTTAAACGGAGCGGATCACCCATTTTCATGTCCATTTCGTTTATTATCCGGATATTATCCGTATCCGAAATTCGATCGGCCGGATATGTGTTAAACAGATAATATTTACTTAACTAGATCCGGATTCGTTTACAACCCTACTCTTACTGCATTACTTAGGATATGATAACATCATCACTTACCCAACATACCCCCTCACTCTTAGAGTTTGACAACAGCGGCAATACACCTCCCATGGTTGGCAAGTTGGGTTAGATAATATGTTGATCTCTTATCTAGTGTCATTTTGGCCCAACATAAACCCCAACTATTTTTATCGGCCGGCCAAGCCGCATGGCTGTGAACGAGGATGATAGGTGCTAAGGGACTCCCAACCCATGCTTAGATGAGGAACGATGGAGGCCAAAAAAAGATAAGCTGAACTCTAGACTTCCACATACACCTACAGGAGCATCCAACACCTCCCTCTCTCCCTCTTTTCATCTAACTATCATGTTCTTATCAATTTTCTGACTTAAGTATTAGAGAGTTCCTTTTAAATCGCTTTTGAATTTTTTTGATCATTTTCTCTTGATTGCAGATGCGAGCGGTACTATCACTATCAACAAATAAAAAATCTGTGGAGATCAGACGACGGAAATTAAGTGACCATTTTTTAACCTCTACAGTATTAACTAATTAATCCGCTGTAAGTTTATGCTAAAAAAAATTTAGGTGGCATGGACAGTCATCAAATTTACAAGACTAAACAAAGACCTCTCCTCCATGATTCAATGCTTGCACGTCTTCCATGTAAGAGACGAGAATTCAAAGTATCAATTGCCAATAACAAGTAGAAGGGTCAACTGCTCCACAAAATGGCTAGGCCACAAACTTATTAGCATGCAGCCAAGGTGCCCCATTAGTTAGTCAGAGGGGAGACAAACGCACGCCTAGGAATTGGTCAGATTCTTGTTCAAACCCCCATTCCTAGAAGAGAAAGGTTTATTGCACTTTCACATTTAAGTGCAATGTGATTAGGCAACAAATCTATGTGACATCTAACAATTAGATTGCCACTCCCTCACACCTCATGTGAGGGGTGCCACATAGACTTGTTGTCTAGTCACATTGCACTTAAAGTGTAATAAATCTCTCTTCCTAGAATCACTGTTGGGGTTCTTTACAAGTTTGTCTGGAAGTTGTGATGGGACTCATCAG
The DNA here is from genome assembly GCA_014218235.1 of Colocasia esculenta. Taxonomy (NCBI): domain Eukaryota; kingdom Viridiplantae; phylum Streptophyta; class Magnoliopsida; order Alismatales; family Araceae; genus Colocasia; species Colocasia esculenta. The sequence continues at coordinate 23,965,987 of CM024763.1, read as the reverse complement.
AAATTTGTCTGTGGAAGTTGTGCCAAACACAGTTGTGGCCTCCTTGTGCAATTACCTGCTCCTCACTTTTAATTTGGTTTCTCACTACTGGCATTTCTTCTTCCTGTGGGCATAAGAAAACCAAGTATTCCTTGAGGGAGGGATCATAACCTTCTAGATCTTCTTCTTTCATGCAATAGTTAAGACTTGGATGGGTCAAAAACCAAGGAAACACCATTTTCTACATGCAATGAACATATGGCTTTGATTGGTATTCACCAATAAAGGTATTAAGTTGCCTTTGTGGAAGCAAGAATTGTTTAAGTCAATGGAGGAGCCAAGTACTGCAATTCCTTAACTTAAGATTCGGACATGACCAACTTTAAGATAAGAAAATCTTTCTGAGGGCCCACAGGCCCAAAAAATGCAAGACCCTCAACATTTCTCCTCTTTTTTTGATAACTAGATAGTCTATTCATGGATAGATATATCTAATTGCAAGATTTTTTATTTTGGCAGATAAAGTTATCATGATTGAGAGTGAGATATTTTATGAAGACTTATAAACACTAATTAGAGCTAAAATCCTGATAATTTATCTGTCCTATTATAAATTAATTTTGAGTTAACAAATCAGATAATTCAGAGTTATCAAAGTTTATCAGATTTATTTAATAAATAGTTTTAGAATATGATTTTTTCCCTTACAGGTTAATAGGTACGAGTACACACACACACATATATATATATATATATATATATAGAGAGAGAGAGAGAGAGAGAGAGAGAGAGAGAATTGTTGGGATGCGGCGGTGTGGCAGGGTAGCACCTCAGCTGCTGCCATTGGATGGGGATGCAGCGGCAGCGTGTATTGTCTGCGCCTCGCGTGTGCAACTTTTTTTTTTTTTTACTTTCACTGGATCCGCATCCAATGGGAGTAGTTGGGGTACAACGGGGCCACATCGCCCTACCTTAACATCACTATATATAATAATAATAATAATAATAATAAATTGATTAGAAATTTTTATTAGATGTTTGACTTATTTTTTAGTTCATGACAGAGTTGTAACTCATTATAGTAAATGTTTTTCCCTGTTATGTTAAGTCTTGTTACAACAAAGATCTCCCTGTTACAGTAAAAAACTCCTAATTAATTCCCCATATATATATATATGACTTTCATATTTGGTCAAAATTAAAATTGACTCTATTGTGTGCAATAACACATGGAAAATAGTAGATATTAAAATTATTGGTTATATATAAGTAAATATATCTTTGAAAAAAAAACTTAAACTAGATGGATTCATTGACAAATGCAAATGTAAGCTTTTGATTAAGAGGTAAAGACAATTAGGGGAGTGACAGATAGATTTCTTTGATGCTTTTTAGCTAGAATGTATATATTAATTTGTGTGCTTGTTGCATCAGTTCTTCATATATAATCTCAAGGTGTCTATATTAGGAGTGACCCGATTGATTGGACGCTCTATTGTACATCAGGTGGGAAGAGTTCAATACCCAAGTCCGTCAAATTTACAAGGAGGTTTTCGTAGAAATTATAAATAATTAGGATTTAGGCATGCATCTTGACGTATCTATACAATTAAAAAAACTAGGCCAACATGCCTAGCATAGCAAAAAAAAAAAAACTCAAGGTGCACAAAAATGTCTAAAGAGGTAGAATCTCAAATCTGATACTAATCATTAGATGACCTTGGGATTTAGAAAACGAGGTGGGCGTCAAGAAAAAGATCAACAAGAAGGAAAAATGATGGGGGGTCTTGGAATGGGGATCTCAAGAAATACTCTCCGATATCTAAGTCAGAACCAGACAAGAACTAGAGCAAGAAGATGAGTGATTTGAGATCACTCCCCACAGTATAGTGAATGTAGAATCTTGCATATCTCTAATTGAAAGACTTTCTTTAAAATCTATAGTGGTGGTCGAGCTTCTCCAACAGTCTCATATGATATGGCTGCAGTTATGTCCAAGGTCATAGGCATAATTATAACTGTCGGATAGTCGTTATTATGGACTTTTTATGCACATTGCGAGGATCGTAGATGATAGCTGTACCAATCATGGATAACCCATCATTATCCTTTTTGAGACTTTACTACATATCCATGAGTGATAGTCGTTCATGCATGATCCATTGATTAGTATATCAAATAAGAGTGTCTGCCACTTCACTTCCATCAAGTTAAGACTCCATTGGGTTAAGAACCTACCAATCCAAGTATCTTCTGGGCTATGCATTGTTGAGATAATATTTGTCAAGCTAGGGTCTGTAGGGATATAGTGTGATGCCGAAGCATTATCTCGAGAGCTACGTTGTTGTCTTAGGTTGTCTTTCTTGCATTGATGCTGGGATAAGGGGATCTCCTTAATTAGAGAGACAATTCAAGTGTTCGTGGTGCTTCGTAAGCCTTGCTGATAACTGGACTCTGGTAGGTAGGCTTTTGTTTAGTAATTAGGTTTTTGCCTACTAGGCCAAGCTATAGCAATTGGGCCTTACAGAGTAACTACATATATAGGGAGTTTAGTTTCATATTAGATATAGTGAAAATAAGTATGTACTTATAAGAAAGACCCATTCTTCTTCTCTCAAGAGACCCCTTTTCTCAGAAAAAGAACAAACGAAATGGGGACAATATCTAGAGACACTGAAATTTCATGCATCAATATTAGTGCCGTCTGTAAGAACTAAACAAGAGATTATGTGTGTCCTGTCAGAGCGTGTTGTCACAACAAGATTTAAACACTTACTCTCACTAGGAGGTCTCTGTAAGGATATAGTTTAGTTTCATATTAGATGTAGTGAAAATAAATGTGTGCTTATAAATAACCCATGCAGTGTTGGTGCATGGGTCTTTATTGGGCTTCACTAGCTTTATCATCTTCATCTTAGAGTTTGCACCCTTAAGTTCTGATCATACACTCAAAGGTGACAACTTCTAATACGCTTGATCGCTTATGAAAAAGGATGATCAAAATCAAGTGGTTGCTTAATCTAATGAAAGACAACAACATGAATAAGTCCTTGAAGTAGGCACACAAACACCAACAACAACCAATATTCCCAAAGTGTAAACCATTCTATCAAATTTGAATAAGTACTTAATCTAATGACAGACTCCTTCAAAGTATTATCACCTTCAGCTGATGGCTCAGAGAGCATTCAACAGCAAGGCCCAACCTTGTCTCCTGTGCAGGTGGCTTCAGCTAGAAGATGGGTGGGAGAGCCATGAATGTTCAGATTCTAGTATCGAACTGGCAAGACAAAGCCATGGGACAAAGAAAGGAAAAAACATTGGTTCCTCTTGTGTCAACCTCTTGCCTTGTACTCCATGACAGAACAAAAGCATATTGGATCTCAGAAGTTTTGGTCAGAATCACCAGACAGTTTGGGGGAGTGGGGAAAGGAAACAGGGCCAACATGGGTATGATCTTTCTTGGGCAAGATATCTGTGCAGCTGATGTTAAGGATTCTGGTTTGCTTTAGGACTTGTCCAAACAGTCTTTTCTTGTATCCACTTGCCCATGCATAGAGAACTAAGTTTTGGCTATGGGGTTGGTCTTTGTAGGTGCAGGGAAATTTTTTTTCCTTAATGTTAGGAGGGGAACTAGAGATGACAAGAAAGGAAAGGAAACGGGGCCATTCTATGTGTGTATATGTGTGAGAGAGAGATCTTTTCTGGCCGTTGGGGTTTAGTGTTCTGGTTGCTTTAGTTAAACTTTCACTTCTCTACATTTCCTCCAATTGACTTGTGCAGGAGCCTTTTCTTCTTGTGCCCACTTGCCCATGCACAGAGAATTAAGTTTGGCCACATGTGGAATGGTCTTTGTAGGTGTGGAAACTCTCTGTCTTGTGATAAGATGGGAACATTGTAATATAAAACTTGGACACACTACAACAAATGTAGCATATGTAGACGGCTAGAAATTGAAGCCGTCTACATAAACAGCATTTGTAGACGGCTTTGTACACCCGTCTACGATTGTATGATACGTAGACGGTTTACAGAAGCCGTCTACGTATGATACATTCGTAGACGGTGAAAATAGCCGTCTACGATTATTATGTAGACGGCTTAGCTTAGCCGTCTACGAATATTTGGTACGTCGACGGCTTTACTAAAACCGTCTACGTATATATGTAGACGGCTTATAAAACCGTCTACGTATATATGTAGACGGCTTATAGTAGCCGTCTACGAATAATGTTATGTAGACGGCTTTACCAAAGCCGTCTACGTATCAAATATAAGTGTAAATTATTCTATATATAATTATACTCATCAAGGAGATGACACAGACACTGATGACTCGGGCACCCTCCTCGCTTTCCTCTCCGGCTTCCAACAATGCCTACATCACCCCCACTCGCCCTCATAATGATCTAAAAATCTTGAAATTAAATTAATCTCGATTATATATATTTAGACTAACTTTCAAATAAATATAATTGAGATTGATTGTCTTCGACAGTAGATAGAAAGTTAAACGAATGTAATTAACTTTGAATAAATATATATAATATATTTGAATATATAATAATTATATATAAATATATATTTAGTATGTATAATCAAGTATGTTTTGTTTAAATATTTAAATATATTTATACAAATGTAAGTAAATATAAGTAAATTTAATTAACATTATATATTATAATTGAATATATAATAAAAATATAAAATAGTAACAAATATTAACAAATATAATTAGCGGTTTCGCCCAATTGTTTCGTCGAAACCGCCCTCCCCATCCCAAAATTTCCCCTCCCGCCATCGAAACCGCCCTCCCCGCCCCCAAATTTTCCCATCCCGCCATTTCCCATTTCCTTTTTCCTCGCCTTCCCCCCTCTCTTCCTCCGTCTGCCCCGAACTGCTCCCCGCCCCGCCCCGCTGTCCTCCGCTCCCACGACCTGCGGGCCCCTCCTCGTTCCGGGGCTTCTTCTCCACTTCAAGCTGGTGCTCGGCCGGCGACGTAAAGACGAGGGGCGACAACAGGGGGATGGGCACGCAGGAGAAGACGGTCTCCCGGGAGATGGGTACGGCCTCAGGGTTGATCTGGAGCGACGCCGGCGCGCGCCTCTGCAGCTTCGAAAGGGGGGGCTTCCCCTCTCCGGCCATGGGAGGACGAGGGACGGCCATGGGAGGACGAGGTACTCCTGGGGAGAGAACACCCTCCACGGGGCAACGAGGAATGGAGGCCCCTCCTATTTTGGTTTTTAATTTTTAATTTCTCTCCCGTCTCCCCTGTCCCTGTCTACCTCTCTCCCCTTCCCCCATCTCCCGATCATCCTTCTCCTCCCCCTACCCTCGGGAACCCCTGTATCAGATCCGCTGGGGACCTCCACAGCGGCGCAGCAGGGGCGTTCTTGGGGTAGACAAGCCCCGAGAGGGACTGCAATAATGCCGAGCAGAGCAGGTGGCCGAGCAGCGGCAGGAGGCAGTAGGGCAGCCTGGGCTGGGCTGAAATGACGGCGTCTACCTGGATGAGAAGGCGCTCAGCGTGGGATGCCAGCGCGTTGAAGCGGCGACAGACGGGGCGGCACCGCACGAGAGACCGGGCGTCCGCCACGAGGTTGAGGACTCGGTGGACGAGGTTGCTGGGTTATCCGTTGGTAGCAGATGCACTTGACTCACTCTACGAGAAGGTAATATGTTTATCCATATTTTTCGTGGGGAATTTCGCATGTGAATTGATGGAATGCGAGATGACACCAGCTTTTAGTTGATTGATCGCTTAGCTGATCTGCACCATATTTCTGCTCCAATCGCATAGAGATTTCCGTCAACTTTGATCAACTTTGGGAGTATAAACATTGCAATAGCAGTTGCAATTGATGGTGGACTGATAACTCCTATTTTGCAGGATGCAGATAAGGTACTTATCAGTGTGCAAACACCTGATTGATTCTTTACTCTGGATATGTAACTCAATGGGATTATCATTTGCAGCTGGAATTTTATCTGCTATCCTAGAGATGGCAAGGCCCGTTCTAAGCAGCTTCAACGCAACGATTACAATTCAGGTTTTTGAACTTCACGACTCTTTCGTTTCATGTTTTAGATTGGTTTCCCATTTAACTGGTTGATCTTTTACAGGAACATTTACCTTATCCAATTTGGGTATGTTTGGTGTGGACAGATTTGATGCTATTCTTCCTCCCGGACAGGTGGGATATGTAGCATATTTATCTGACAAATTATTCCTAGAATGCCTTGATATCATACTTGTCTGATCTTGTTTGGATTCAGGGTGCAATTATGACTGTCGGAGCATCAAAACCTACTGTTGTTGCTGATGCAGATGGCTTCTTCAGTGTAAAGAATAAGATGCTGGTAAGTTATATTTCCTACGTGATAAATCCAATTCATTGTTTCTCTAGCTTATCATTTGGATGAGGATATTGTCCACCAGAAGATATGAAATTGATATTCATGTATGGAGTCTGAAACAAAATAAATGAGCACTACTGAGTGTATTTTGAATGTTATAGGCCAAAATAAGTAGACAATTATGTTCCAGCAATAGGTTAAAACCTGATGAAAACATGACGAACATTGCTGGCCTTTTGACATTTAAATTTTTTTTTGTCAATAAAAGATATGTAGACGGCTCCTTTAGCCGTCTACAAAAGACTTATATGTAGACGGCTACTGTAGCCGTCTACATATAATTTTTTTGTAGACATCTTTGTAGCTGTCTACATATATTTTTTTGTAGACACCTTTAATAGCCGTCTACATATAAATTTTTCGTAGACTTCTACAATAGCCGTCTACATACGTATATATACGGCTGTACAGCCGTCTACTTATCTTACTTTTATAGACGGTTTAAGAAAACCGTCTACGTATGTTTTGTAGACGGATTTTTAGTTGACGGCTCTGTAGACGGTTTCATAACCGTCAATGAAACGTTTTGTAGACGGCTTTGTGATTTTTGTAGACGGTTTTCAGCCGTCTACATATCCTACTTTTTTTGTAGTGACAAAAGGGTTTGTCAAGCTAAGTATCCTATGGGCTATGCCTTATCGAGATAGGGTTTGTCGAGCTAGGGTCTGTAGGGATATAGTCTGATGCCTTGTCTTAGGTTGTCCTTCTTGCATTGATGCTGGGATAAGGGAATATCCTTAATTAGAGTGACAATTCAAGTGTTCGTGGTTCTTCGTAGGCCTCGCTTGATAACTAGACTCTGTTAGATAGGCTTTTGTTTAGTAATTAGGTTTTTATCTATTAAGCCAAATTATAACAATTGGGCCTTCCAGAGTAACTGCATAGGGAGTTTAATTTCATATTGGATATAGTAAAAATAAGTATATACTTATAAGAAAGGCCCATTCTTCTTCTCTTCCTTTTCTCATAAAAAGAGCAAATTAAATGGGGACAATATCTAGGGTCGCTGAAATTTCATGCATCGATATTAGTGCCATCTGTAAGAACTGAACAAAAAATTATGTGTCATGTCAGAGCATGTTGTCACAACAAGATTCAAACACTCTGAGGACCCCGGTTGAGTCGATCGGTTAGAACTCTTGCTTAAAAACAGGAAGTCCCGAGTTCGATTCTTGGGGGGGGGGGTGGGGGGTTTACCTGATTTACATGCAATCCTCGATGTGTATAAATTTGGGGTTTTTTCGGTCAAGTGGGGTAAGGGCAATACAGGTATACGGAAAGTAGGAGCTGCCAAGTTCTGACCTTAGAGTTCACGAACACCAATCTCTGAGCCCACAAAACCACACGGGACGGGATTTTCTCGTTATATAAAAAAAAAAGATTCGAACACTATACTCTCACTAGGAGGTCTGTGTAAGGACATAGTTTAGTCTCATATTAGATGTAGTGAAAATAAGTGTGTGTTTATAAATAAGATCTGTTAATTTCTCTTCCCTCAAGAAAACTATTTAAAAACAAAATACCAAGCGGAGATAATATCTCTTAAGGAGATACGCTAAAATTGAACGCATTAATAATATCAAAACTACTTTATAATTTAATGGGATATATATATATTTATTTACAGCTGAGATATTTTAGTAGTTTACAAATGTATATTTCTAATCAACTCATGTGCATGTGGGGGGGGGGGGGGGGGGTGGACAGCCGGGCATTGTTGGTGATGACGACGAGTGTCTGGAGATATCATACGTACATACTAGGTGACCGACATGAAATATTATTTCCTTGATCACTGGACTCTTATTTGACCACATGTATATAGTTGGACGAGATCCACATCGCATTGACCTTGTTGACGTAAGTTAAAATATGCATCTCATCTTTAACTACAGTCCATCCATGCATGCATAATGTTGGGGATAGAGAGAGATATATATATATATATATATATATATATATAACTAATGAAGTCTAGATGATAACGATAGTGTTAAACAATGAATAATTACAAGTGACAGCATTAATATGATGTGAACACTGGCAACAGTTTGGATGACTAAGAATTGTGACGGTGTTTGGCTTTGATGGTCGTGCATGGCGTTAGGAGATCGAGACGTGAAGCTACGTACGTACCCAGTGATACGGCGCCATGGGTTACGGTTAGGGCTGTCATCAGACTTGGGTTGGGTTTACAGGAGTTTGATCTAGATCTGATTCATCAATATATAAATTTAAGTCCGGTTCAACTCCGAACAATGTCGGGTTAAGTTGGGTCGGGTTCAATATTTTTATAAAATTATAAAATTCGACTAAGATTTGACCCGAATACTTAAATAAAAATTTAAATTAATAATAAAAATAATATATTTAATAATATAAAATTTATAATCTCACTCAAATAATTAAGTAGAGTTTTGATGTTACTTATTTAATTTATTTGAAAAGAGAATTTTAATTTTTAAATAAGTAAAATAATATAATTTTAAGCAAGTAAAATATAAGATTTGAAAAGAAAAAAGAAAAAAAAAACGAGTCGGACCGGCTCATCGGGTCGAATTCAAAACCCGAGTCCGACCTATGGACCTAGTTGGGCTAGGCTTTTAAGTCATACTAAAAATTCATGAGTCGAAAAGAGTCTTACGACTCGACCTAAAATCAGATCGAGTCTGTAAATCTGTCGAGCCAGCCCGGCTCATTAACAACCCTAGTTACGGTGCAAGCTTTTGTCGATGACAATGGCCTCTGATAATATTTTTATTTTCAAGATTCTTTAACTGTACCTTATATCTATTTTTTTATTAACTTGATTAAATCTAAAAAGATAAGAATGATATTTATGACAGATCGAACACCATCTAAGATCCGATTATAATAAAAAAAAAAGTTCCTTTAATTTGAGTGCTTCAGAACATCTATGGATCATGCATAGTTTGGGAAGTGGGTCACTGCAGGGGGAATTCGATTAGACAAAGACCTAGGCGTTTCCTTCTTGATTGTTGCTTCAAAGTGCTTGGATAACCCATTAATTATTAATGTTTGGAATCCTTAACTATGAGTCTATGCCCCAAATACATATCCAAAGGCTAGCCTGCAGCTAAAAGTGGCTGTTCGTGGCAGCCTGGAGAGGCGGCTCTTCGCGTCTTGGGACCAGTTTACAGACCAACAAGTGGCAGCCCACAACAGAGGTAGATACGTAAGGATCAGGTGGATCCTGCGGGCCTCGGATCCTCTTATATATTCTTTGTTTCCAAGCATCGCGAGTTGACAAGTTGAGGAGGAAAGTGGGGGCCGAGACTACTGTGTTCTCTCGCAACATGTTTAGTATTTAGATAGATCGGAAGATAGAATGAAGATATTTTTAAAATTTTATCTTCGTTTTATCTAAATATGTCATGACCGGAGAGACGAGGGTTTTGATGTGAGATATGCTTATTATATATATAAATGGCGTGGATCTCTCGTGCCCACCCAAAAGCTAGCCCTAGATTTTGTGTTCAGAATGTTATCCAGTCTATATGGTGTGATCAGAACCTCTTCTAGTTATGCCCATGGGCAAATTGCATATATGCTCATTGGAAACACCTAATTAGTGGTTATGTGCTCTTAGCTTTCCATCACATGAAGCGCGTCTGAAAAGGGGAAGGAAGTTGGCATGGCTGCAGCTTAATTGTCACAGACTTACAATAGTGGTGGAGAGCTATATATATATAATGACATTTGTGGTTAATTAAATGTCTTACTCATATTTTGTCTTATGCATTGTTTGGAAGATACTTGTATCTTTATCACTGTGCAGGACTTTTTTGCTTACCTGATAATGGGTAGAAGTTATTCCACAGGATGCATCGAGTATTTCATGAAGTGTCATAAAGAAGATGTCCGTGTCCTTATTCGATGACTCACTTAAGTTCTCGACCTAGCTCGATTGGCTCAAGTTCATTGGACATTATCAACACATTAACAATTTGAGTCTGACCACGACAATTCATCCAACATAGAATTCAAACTAAGTCGATCTACCCCGACTTTTCCTCTACATTGGGAATCTAAATGAGAAAACTATCTTCGAATCCTGTTAGAAGTTTCTGTGCATTGGAGAGACCAACACTCTAAGAAGTCTCTCAATTTGGTCAGAACACAAAATCCCATCGGACTTGCGATTCTTTGCCAATAAAAATAGGTCCAGGCTAATTTCTAGATCCCAACTAGAGATCTCGGTCCAACCAACATCTCTCTCCCTCTCTATATATGCTCACCGCATGTTATATTTTGTTTTAGTCTCTTCTTTAACAGACTTCTGACTTGAATATCGGAGGGTTGACTCCGAAAATCTCTTCTCAGACTTGACTCTCTGTAGGTCAGACGACGTCAACACTGACACCCACGACATCAGCAACTTCGTTTTCCCCTCCATCCCTTGCAGGCATGAGACTGACTTCATCAATATCAATTAGTGAAAAATATTTAGAATACTTAGATTTGATTAACTATATTTTTACAACCCAAAAGTGGCTAATTTGTTCATCATTTTAGGTTACCACAAGAGGCAAGCCCTTTTTCTTCTTTCTAGAGTTACAAATTAGTCTCCGACAACTCCATATATATAGTTGTTCCCCCCCCCCTCTTTTCCTGGATTCAAACGACGAATCAGTAGATAAGATAGCGTTATCTCAAATAGTGAAGGATTCCAACTTGCTGCAAATCCTGACGCCAGATGTCCATTTCAAATCTCCCCCATGTAGTTTCGCTCAAACAACGATCATGGCTAGCTAGGTTGGGCATTCACTCATCCAAACACTCCCTCTTATCCGTCGTTGAGACCAGTACCAAGAGTGACGTCCATGGCACACAAATCCAAGAGCGATACATGACATCCTCCCTGACGTAGTTCATATGTTTGTATTTGCAACTTGGTGGCCTTAATTCTTGGCGTAATCTTTTCGACTGTTTCTTGCGGGAAAGGAAGTAGGAACACTTGGTCACTTTTGTTGGAAGTTAAAAAGGGATAAGAAGTGTCTCCACAGTCTCTAGAAATCTTTGGAGCAGTCTTAATTTTCACGGGTTGGGTAATTTCCCAAGTGAAACCCACGTCGATCTATTTGGGGGCTATCCGATGTGTCGTAAAATAACACAAAGTATTATTTGTTAAAATGACTCATTTTTATGTATGTGAAAGTAAAATATCTGGATCCTAGTGCAACATATATTAATGTCCAATTTGAACATTGGATAGTAAGTAGGCAATTAGACAACTTAAACTTCCTTCTCTCTGGAAGTATTAAATTCAAGTTTTGGGACCCATGATAGCTTCTGGGCCTCTTTCGCTCTCAGACCTGGGCCTGGTGCATGGGTCTTTATTGGGCTTTGCTAGTTTTGTCCTCTTCGTCTTAGAGTTTGCACCCTTAAGTTCTGATCATACACTCAGAGGTGACGACTTCTAATACGCTTGATCCCTCATGAAAAAAGATGATCAAAATCAAGAGGTTGCTAATTAATCTAATGAAAGACAACAACATGAATAAGTCCTTGAAGTAGGCACACAAACACCAACAACAGCCAATATTCCCAAAGTGTAAACCATTCTATCAAATTTGAATAAGTACTTAATCTAATGACAGACTCCTTCAAAGTATTATCACCTTCAGCTGATGACTCTGAGAGCATTCAACAGCAAGGCCCAACCTTGTCTCCTGTGCAGGTGGCTTCAACTAGAAGATGGGTGGGAGAGCCATGAATGTTCAGATTCTAGTATTGAACTGGCAAGACAAAGTCATGGGACAAAGAAAGGAGAAAACATTGGTTCCTCTTGTGTCAACCTCTTGCCTTGTACTCCATGACAGAACAAAAGCATATTTGATCTCAGAAGTTTTGGTCAGAATCACCAGACAGTTTGGGGGAGTGGGAAAAGGAAACAGGGCCAACATGGGTATGATCTTTCTTGGGCAAGATATCTGTGCAGCTGAGGTTAAGGATTCTGGTTTGCTTTAGGACTTGTCCAAACAGTCTTTTTCTTGTATCCACTTGCCCATGCATATAGAGAACTAAGTTTTGGCTATGACATTGTTCTTTGTAGGTGCAGGGAAAAATCTTTTCCTTAATGTTAGGAGGGGAACTGGAGATGACAAAGGAAAGGAAACAGGGCCATTCTGTGTGTGTGTGAGAGAGAGTGATCTTTTCTTGGGCAAGGCCTTTCTGGTTGTGGTTTAGGGTTCTGGTTGCTTTAGTTAAACTTTCACTTCTCTACATTTCTTCCAATTGACTTGTGCAAGAGCCTTTTCTTCTTGTGCCCACTTGCCCATGCACAGAGAGTTAAGTTTGGCCAGATGTGGAATGGTCTTTGTAGGTGTGGAAACTCTCTGTCATGTGATAAAATGGGAACATTGTAATATAAAACTTGGACAAAAGAGACTGCCTTTTATTGGGTTCCTTTTTTCTTATGATCTTTTAAACAGCCCAAAGATGGGAAGGTGGACAAAGCTGATGTTGGCAGTTATTTATTTTGTGCCTTTCTTCTCAACTCAAGTGGGCTGTGGTTGGAGGAGACATGCAGTCTATAGACCACCACACTAGGGTTAGATGGCTAATGTTATAGTTGGTATGAATTGGATTGGATCGGATTCTTTATATATCGGTATGAATTAAAGTGTATTTTTGGTTCAATTCGATTTGATCTGTTTTATATTTAAATAATAATAATAATTTTTTTTTAAAAAATAAAAATATCGTACGGTCTAGATATGATATGGTTCGGACCTACCAAACCACTTCTGTCTGAAATCTCCAACCATGTCTAATGTAGTAAATTCCACTTGTTACACCGCGGTGATGTACTCGATGCACACACTCCTTTTAAAAAATTTAAGATGGGTCGCATCTCATCTATATATGTCTACATAATTCGATCATCAATCATACTTAAATGAAAATAAAATTTAAAATATTAAAATAAAATTTGAATAACTTAAGCATCGTAAACTTTGGCGTATTCAGGATTTGTTTCATTTAAGTTCTACAAGACCAAATTAAACCGAAGTATGGACTCCGACCAAACCTAAACAAACACCTGTCATCTTGTAATCTTATGCCAATCTCGTCTATCACAAGATCGACGCATGTTTTTGCTTTTGTCTGACCATGACGTGTACGGTAGGAGAAAGGTCGATAATGTATTTTCATAAGAATAAAATAGGCAAGTAGAAGTAAACTATTTAGTATAAAATAGGAAAAAAATAGATACATTCTTGAAATATATAATATTCCTCTGAAATCTGCAAACTATATTCTACACTTTTTTAAAATGAGTAGTACCACTAATATATAAATGAAAAAAATGCACAGATATTAGCAGACTCTCGCACTACATGAATAATAAAGAAAGGGTGCGGCACATGCGTTGAAGGCCGAACACCTACGTCTTTGAATTTCATGTATTTCATCTTATATATATATATATTTAATTTAACCACAATTAAATTAAGAGGACAAAAAATCTAACTTATCCTCTATAACTCTTGAAATTTTTTTTTTTTTTTTACAACTCTCTCTTTTTCTCTCTCCTCATTGCCAAGCACTAACCTCACCAGTCAATCCGATTGGGTCTCTCTCTCTCTCTCGCCCCTCCCCCCCTAAAGAGGTATTTTAATAATTTCACCCTTATTTGACATTATGTTCACGTGCTATTTTGCCAGATTGCTAATAACAGAGATATACTAATGTCTTTTTTTCGATTTCAAGATATATATAATATATAAATATTTTATGAATACAATAGATTTTAGAAGTATATATATAATCTTCTGAAATAGGTAGAAATATAACTTAAAATAATATAATATAAACACATTGTTGGAAAATAAAATGTATATACTTCATTCTTATATAAAATGAAATTTACAAATATATATCTTTTTCATCGTTATGCATCATATCCCATTTAACCGTTGTTTGCCGATAAATCTTAACCGTTAAAAGAACATTCCTAGAGAGTAGACTTTTCCTTCTAGTTTTTTAAAGCCAGAGGTCCACCCTAAGCAAGGCCAGATTAGCTGCAACACCTAAAATGTTCCCGACAACTCGACAAGCTTTCACGTTCGAAACAGCACACCACAGCTGGTGTCTGTCGCTTTTAGACAGCTCCCCTTCCTTTAGTTTATTTTTGCATCATATTTTTGGTGATGATACTAGATTACTTGGACGATATGATGGTTTTTTTAAAGACCTCTGTCAAATAACTAAAGCTTGGAATATTCTCTTTATATTGAACACTAATGGCAGATCTTATGCCCCTCAACTTGGAAGCGCCTAGTTTCTTTGCATGAGTAGGTTTCAGATCAGAGCTCAGCCAAATAGCTGCAAGTCTAGATGAATTGGGATCTTAAAGAAATATGACAATATGTATACCATCAGATAGATCAAGAAACTTCTCATTACCATCCAACCCGGTTCCAAGTTTCAGTTTATAGATGCAACAATGACTACAGATTTCACAGTGGGAGATAGCATTCTGAGAATCCTCACACCACACCAACGTGCTTAGGAAATGCTTTTGGAGTATCTCTGAGAGGATCACATGATGACACTCTGCTAGATATATGTCCATAAACGACAAATAAATCTGAAGAAAGTACCCAAGCGATTAAAGCTGCAACATGTAGCAGGGGGGGAAATCCCACTAAGCTAGCAATAAAACAAAGATCTGGACATGGTAGATGAGGCTTATACTTGGTGGAAATGCCGTGCACTTCAGCAAAGAGAAAGAAGCAAATCAGATTAAGCAAATAATTGACCATGACATGTGAACAGAATTGATAATCTGAAATTATCCTCACAAACTTCGCTAGTTTTACAAGTTGATGAGAGTTTAGGTCATGAGGGAGGATCAATTTTCTCCTCTCTTTAATGTCTTCACAAGACTGACCGACTGATGAATTTACAAATCTACAGGACACAGTAAGATAACTAGCAAGCTGTACGTGAAGAAACAAAGTTCCCTGAATAGACTTGTAACCTGAGGATATTGAGGTGGCAGCATTGATAGGCCATATGAATCAAGGAATCCTTGAGGATATTGAGGTGGCAGCATTGATAGGTCATAAGAATCAAGGAATCCTTGAGGATATAAGAATTGGAGACCAGTGAACCAGAATTTGGAAACAGACTTACTGCACAAGAAAGCACACCGAGAATACCACAAATTAGAATGCGACGTCTAGTACACTTGTTAGTAGATAATTAAGTGGGACTACTTGAATATAAGCATATGTAAATGTACAAAAAATGGATAGTTCAGTAAGCTTCCAACTGCTTCTTGTGAGACCATTCTTGAAGATGGAATGGTTGCTTCATATATCTTCCCTTTCCTATCCAAGTGTTCATTGATGATCCCTCAATCCTCCTCTCTGACCTTTCCTACCAGATCATAGTTTCCCCGCAACATTAAATTATGTGCATTTAAACCATTCATTTTTTTTCTCAAAGTTCATGCTATAGATCTAGCAAGAAACAAACTTCTCATGTCCCTCACCATTTTATCTAAGCATACATCTCAACACCCTCAAATCTTCCATGAGCTTCGCAAGGATATCAGAAGTTCAATCATCTCAAAAGAACAACCGTAAATATCCTTTAGTGATCCTAACACTGCACCATGAAAATCCAACAGACACATGGCACTAACAATCCGTAAAATGCAGATAACAAGTTACATGAAGTTTCATTTGGAGGACCAGCCATCATGATGCTTTCCTTGAATGTCTGTGGAACCTCATAACTGCTAACAAGAGTCTCAAGGAGCATGCTTTCTTTCCGTCGCATGCTCTCCTTCCGTAGAAACAACAATTACCATAAAATATGGCTGTGGTGTAACCCAGGAACTAAGAGCTAGTAAGCTTCTATCATTTTATTTACCAAGAAATTTCTGAACTGATAAATAGAGAATGAATTAAAATGAAATAAAATGTAAAAGTAAAACACATACAAATCCGTCCTGTGAAACTTATGAATGTGCAGTGTAGGATATTCCAATATCATGCCGATTTAGGTCAATAATGACTTGTCCGGTAGGCCTGAGTCAGCCCCACAGATTCATTCATGAATCAGGGAACTTTACACTGACGAGTCTGTCTTTTAAACTTGTCAAAAGCTTATCATGCCATCAGAAGTATAGAGGACCATGACAGCTTTAAGTGACAACTCTTAGGAAAAATGGTAATCAGAAAGAAAAAATTGTCATATTTTGAGGAATGTCCTCTGGTAGTCATGCAAGAGGTGCAATACAATGAGAATTCATTCAGGTAATTTTTCAAGTTAAGCTGATAGAATCACAAATCTTTATTGATCTGCAAGTGAAATGGACTACATGATGTATTTAACAGTAATGAGGATGAAATCCTCAGATAATGTGATACGAGTCAATCCTGTCAAGAAAAGACAAGCCAACTTGCATGACTAAATATGTAAACCATGATAAGTACATCACGCTATATAAATAAAATTTGAGCAACATAAACCAGCTAGGCATACTGAACTTTGGGTTCCTGGACAAGCATCGTCTACAGATGCTAACAGACGAGAGGTGGAAAAAGAGCCAGATTTACTGGATAAATCAATTGATCCAACCAATATGATAACATATGCAAACCATCCATGAAAATTTGCAGATTCAAAATCAGATGTCACTCCGAGCAAGGTGTAAAATCTGCTTAGATAATGCAGAATCAGACTTCACTGCATCAGATGCTGCAAAATTATATCTCATTAACGAAAGACAATTAAACAACAAAAAGGAGTGGCACTCTAACATTCCTTGAGTGGAGAAATATTTAATAGCGGGGACTGAAAATTCGAGATTGAATCATGTGTTTGGAGTAGATGGTACCATTCAACTGATGCTCCTTTCTAGATTCATATTCTTTCTAACTTTTGTTACTGACTGAAGATCGATAGAACACTAGACGGTAAGGCGGATTGGACCTCGAGTACAGAGAAAGGAATATGGGAACCTACAGAGAAAATGGTATCTTGCAGACTCACCTTTCTCTTCCTGAGAAGACATCTTAGAATTACAATGGCGACCTTTTCCCAGTCTCAAAAGATGGAACAAGTTATGTGCAAACTATCTCATACTAAAAAATGGATTTTTTTTTTGTAAGCAATAATTATTTACTCATGTGAAGCAGCATCACAGAATAAAGTTAAACTTTGTTTAGTTCTTTTGCTGTAGCTAGGTTCATGCCCTTAGTACACCATTTGGTTTGATATGTTAAAATTTAGACTTTTCAACTGTTAATGAGATTTTTATCTAGCATCAAAATGATTTAAATATTTTACTTGTGCTAGACAACTTATCTTCTGGGTGACCTTGTCTAGCTCATTCCAAGTCTAAGACTGGCACTATCAGATAATCAGAAACCTGGCATGAGTGAATAAAGCTTGTGTATCAGGTTGAGAAACACTTGCCCTATGTTGCTGAAACCTTGGATCATATTCAAAATGAAGGCCGACAGAGACATTATTTTGAAACCATGAGATAAAAAAACCTATTATAAAGGATAAAATAACATTTTTGCATAATTAAAATTTAAGTGGACAAAGTGTCAAAGTTCATAACTGTTGGAAAGCACATAGGCAATAACCTTTTATATATGATTTTGTAAAATATAAGCAACGTCAGATGAGGAATTTATTTCCCACAAAATGATTAAAAATAGTTTCATGATTACTGTTAACTTCCTGTGGAATGATGAACCAAAACAAAGCGTATTTACATAGATCCATATCAGAGAAACTCTAGCTTACTACATGTAAGAGTTAAAGTTATATGGATAGGGATAAATTTTGGGAACCATAGTTCTAGAAGGTAACAAAAGTGGAATTCCACATTTCCCTTAAAAAAAGGATGAACAGCAAAGAAGATGATCAATTCAGAAGAAAATGGTCTAACTTGCAATGTAAGTACCTTACTAGTTCTTATCTTATATCCTTTCTTTGAAAAATATTTGGCGGCTCACTTTAGTTCTTTCAAATTTGGAAACAAGACCATTATACTTCTGATCCAATGCAGTGATGAAGCTGCTAGGGAAAATAATAGGAGATAATGCGCATGAAAACTCGTAGTTCCTTTTATATTAGATTTAATCGAAGCTCACACAAGAAGAGAACCATTGGTTTCCCTGGCATACCAAATCTGTCAGATACAATGACATTATATTAGAAAAAAGTAAGGCTGAGATCAGGTGCCATCACAGGGTTGACACTGCATATAATAGAACCAGAGATGATGACATTGTAAACCACAATTAAGTCAATCTTAGCAGAGACCTCAAGCAATGACTAACTTAAGGCAGATTCTAGTAGAATGGTGAAACTCAGTACAAGAAGAAAGAATGTATCCATAGGTGTATTCAATCAGTTTGGAAGTGTCAATGTAGAGGAAGAAAAAGAAATCTCTAGAAGAACTACTTACTTTCCACATCTAGCATATATGAATATGAAATTCTAGAGTTTATTCTTCACAACAAACCAATCATCACTCCCTACCTAAGAACAAAATAATCAAAAGATGGCTTACATTGTTATCTACACACCCTGTAATAGACAACAAAAAAATAGAGTTTGATCCAAAACCGTTGATTTCCGTGCGATTTCCACCTGCAAATGGTGAGGGAAGAGGACATTCATTACAACTTAAGAGTAACATTTTACTTGTTGAGAACAAATGAATTTGAATGGCAAGTGTAAGAAATACCTGTATCATGAACTCCGATCAAACAGGCAGAGAAAGAATGAATTGGGGCAAGCATTCCGAATAAATATCAGATATTCAGATTCCTCTATCCACTTTGCCTCGTTTCAGGCCACACACTAGAAGAAACCAATCAACAAAACCAAAATGCAGCTTCCGCAGGTTCTGATCGATGATTTCTCCCTCTATTATCCTAGAAACCACCTTCAATACTCTTCCAAATCTTGGGTCTCTAATGTCTAGACCCTTGAGAGTCGTCCTTTGCAGGTGGGGGCCGCTGTTGTTGTTGCTGTGGCTGCTGCTGTTGGTGTTGATGGTGGTGATGGTGCATCTGATCACTCCCTCCACCCCCACCCCCACCACTTCCTCCTCCTCCACCTCTTCCCTGTGCCATCTGCTGATAGAACTGGTTTAAAGCCAGAGGATTCAAAACCCCAATATGCCCGTCTTGTGAAAGCCCTAGCTCCAGCCCCGGGAGCTGCTGCCCTGGACCACCCAGTATGGAGGCGAACCCCATGGCGCCCAGGCTGGTTCCCGGCAGCTCCAAGCCATGCACACCAACCCTCGGCAAGAATCCAGTAGCAGGGGTCCCCTCGCCACCCCCGCCGCTTCCCAAGCTCGACGTCGAGGGCGCCGCCGTCGCATAGGCGCCGACCTGCGGCCACAGCCCGGTGGCCAGCTGCGATCGCCCCAAGTTGCTCCCCACGATGGCCCAGTTCGCGCGGGCGGCGGCCGCGGCACCGACGCCCAGGTCGTCGAGCTTGCCGTGGAGGCCGGCGGAGGTGGAGGCGCCCTGATGGGACACAGAGGCGGCGGCAGCGGCCAGCGCGGAGGCCGGGATGGTGCCGGTGCCGGTGGCGGCAACGATGGAGGGCTCGGCTGCTGGAGCAGCCACTGGATTGTCTCACCGTCGGTCTTGTGGCCGAGCTCCCGGGTGAGCTGGAAGATCCTGGCGGCGCAGAGGGCGGGCATCCGGATCCTCCTCCCCCTGCCGTCCACCTTGGTGTGACGGTCCTTGTTGGAGCTCCTCTTAGGCGCAAGCTTCTTGTTTTCGTCCTTCTCGTGGGCGACCACCACCGCTCCTGCCGCCTGCGCATCCCTCTCTGACGTCGGTACTGGTACCATGGCCATGTGAAGCTCCCTGCTTTCTGCCTCCATGGGGGTGGTAGCTCTGCTGGGTTCTCTCTTTTCTGGTTGCTGAGCGAGGCCCAGGGCCTGGTGGAACTTCGGGACCTCCTGGGGCAGCTTTGAGGAGCCCTTGGGATCCATAACACACACCCACACAAGCACACAAGCGCGCAGAGAGAGAGAGAGAGAATGAGAGAGAGAGAGAGAGGACAAGGGTGGGGGTGGACTAGGCCTCGATAGGTCGATGCTGATCACAGCAAGAGAATGGGATTGGCGTTTCAAAAGGTAGCGGGGGTGGAAAGAACAGGAAAAGATGGGCAGACACCCACCTCCTCCATTTTCACTGCCTCCTGGGTTTTAACTGCCTGCTGTCAATCTCCTTCTTCCTCCCATCTCCTTCCGGTTCCACCCCTCCCACCCTTTGTTTCCCCCCCTCCCCTGCTCCTCCTTTCCCTTTCTTTCCTTTCCTCCTCCCTTGGCTTGCCCTTTTGCAAGGGGGTCAAGGTGTCTCCATCCCCACTGTTTATCAGACATGTCGAATCCGCTCCTCCATGTTCCATGGCCACCTCTCCCTCTCCCTCTCCCTCTCTCTCTCTCTCTCTTCTCCTCACCCACCCCACACTATTACTGCAAACAATGGTGTAACTGCAATGGCTGGTTGCGCAATGTCCTATAATTAATTACAGTGGCAAAAATAACTCGAAACAGCAGTTACCCACCACAGAGTGGATGGGTGGGGAGCAACAGTGCCCGGTCCCTGGGTTCCCAAGTTTTAATATTCATCACCTGTTCTAGCTGCTGGGGCCTGTTCCATTTGGTGGGTATTTTAAAGCACATCTGACAACAATTCAGGGGGGAGGGGAGGACTGCTGTTGCTCTCTCTGCCCCTCCCCACGCAGCTTACTACTTCCGTGTGCATGTGCGAGAAGCCTGTTCTTGAGGGGGATCATATCACGGAGGGGGCATACCTCTACCCTGCGATCACCCTGCTGATATATATAATAATCCATGCTACATTTCTTGCTCGGAATAATTAAAGGCCCTGAACAAATGGGGACCTCCTCTTCCTCTGGGGTCCCCTGTTCTTGTTATGGTAGAGAGAGCGAGAGAGAGAGAGAGAGAAGATAAAATAAGACACCCACCATGGCTGCCATGGCCGCCACCTTGCCATCCATGGGTAAGTGTCGACGGGGGCCAGCCTCGAGACAGCGACGTGAAATTCCTGTACATCCTCTCATGATGATAGAGGTCGCCATCCCCGATATTTTCTTCGTGTCCTGTCATGCTTGTCCAGCTCTGGAAAGGAAAATTGTTTGCCCGGCCGGGCTGAAGCGTAGAACGGGGAAAAAATATTAGACGACAACGTCGGTAGCGACGAGCAAATCGTCGTCTGCACCGGGGCGCACTGTGCACCCCGCCCTGGCGAAGTTGCAGCTGCGATGGCATGGACTATGCTCCACGGTAATATATGCAGTTTTTTTTTTTTATCTCTTTGCTTTTAACTCGTCAGAACATCTTACAGCCACAGGGATTTCAAATATTGGCACAGCGGAATTCATCATATATAATTAAAAAATATGGAAAAATTGAAATTTTTTAGTTTGCTTGAGCACAGGGATTCACACAGCATCGGAGGGGTCCAACTCGGAGGCAAGTTTTTTCAAAGATTGGATGCAAGTTTATGTGCACTAGCAGGTCTTGTTCCCAGCTTTTCAAATTGCAACTTGGCAATAGTTGCTAGTGGCCAGTGACAGCTGCTGACTGGCTGATGGAATAAATGACAGGGTTTGAGAGCTAAGGCCTCCCCTCTTGAGGAATTTGCTTACAAATTTTTTTTTTAAATGAAGATATTCTTCTACATACTTCCCTCTTCTAGAGGACTGCGAATGTTGTCAAGGACATATATATAGAAAAAAGGAAAGCAGTTGATTCAACTTATTCTAGCTGACCAAGCTACCCACTTAGTGAGGTGGCCTTCTCTCTTCAACTCCCCTGCTTACACAGGAGTCTGAGCACAAAACCTCGCCCATGTCAAGGGTGCCATCTATTTTTTCATTTTTTATGGTTTAGTCCTGACTCAGACATCAGTTTAGAAAATGAAAGGCCACTGAATCCAAGTTTAAATCCTTCAGCAGCCAAGAGGGTTATGTATACAATAAAAAAGAGCAATTTGCAAGTAGATAATTATGGAAGCTATATATATATATATAAATATATAAAGAAATATAAAGAAACATGTTATTTATCTGGGTTTCTTTTAGGTCTTTACTATAGTGGCAGAACACACAGTTCAGATACATAACTCTTCCCATCCATGATATCAACTTGGTTACACTTGTCAGTTATTTCTCAATAGATTATAGCTAAGCTGGCACAGAGCAGAGAACATGAGACACACCAACCATGTTGGAGTTTGAGCTTGTGGGAGATCTGCAGCTTAATTTGGGTAAATAGGATATTTGTCTGTGTAAAAAAAAAATAAGGAAGAAATGTGGCATTATCAATCCATTGGTTGGCTGGGCACTTTACATCATGGCATAGGAGACCTGCCCTCCTCTCTCAATAGCCAGCCCATGGTGCTTTGCATCACTGGTTCTTGGTGTGTTTTGAGCAATACACCAAAAGGGACATCTGGGTGGTCCAGATTTCCATATACAGGCTGCCGAGTGGTGCCCCCTCAAACTAGAACTGCAATTATTGTGGCTTTGTCGGTTTTGTTCTTCCACCAGTTCTATCTATTTAATGCACTTTGTATGCTATGCTGTTTGCTATGTGTGTGTGTGTGTCTGTGTATTTGAAGAGCCACGGAAAACAAGGGAAGTGTTGTAGAAATCATTCGGGAATCCAACTATAATTTAATTTGGTGCTCCCAAATATCCGACAGTAAATTCTTATTTTCTTTTGTCAGGACATTTCATGTTGGAACATGTGGTAAGTTTTTTTTTTCTATCTGTAGTTGTGAGTATATTCTAGTTGATCTGACTGTCAAAGTTAGTAGTGGGTTCTGTTTTTTTTTTTGGGGGCATATTTCGGTGGGCAGAAAACGAGTTCATCTTGTAGATTCTTGACAATTCAATGGCTGAACAATTGTCTATTTTGAACTTCATATATGAAAGGGTAAAATTAATAAGTAGTCAGATTTTGCACTATGTTATGTTGCTTGAAGCAGTGGCTTGTCGAAACTATAATCTATGTAAAACAAAGGAATTAGTAGTGAGTTTAATTGTCTCCCTTTTTGGCCTGAAGAAGGAAGGAGTGGGAGTTGTATTCGGTGTGTAGTGCTCATCCCACTACGAATCGAATCATGAGCGAGACTAAAGAAACTTATCCGAAGTTCGTGTAGAGCTCAGCTTTGCATTAATCCCATGCATGATGCAAGAGCTTTTAGAAATGCGAGAACATGAGTTAAAAATGGCCATCTTTCTCTTCGTAATATCTCTTGTTTCAATTCTCTAAGGGCCCCTTTCAATTCCATTGGTAATATCTTTCACCGTACCTTTTAATAAAGTGTATAATTTTTATCTCGAGATAATATTATTTCCGTTTAACATCTATTTATTTTGACTGCACCTCTTTATCTCTAATATATTTAATCTCAGTTATCAAATTACTTGTTTGATCATCAAAGAGATAAATATGAGATCTCTCTTTTTATTCGATTATCAAAGTAGCCATTAATTATTTAAGTCAATTCTATCACCACTGTATCATCCATGGACGAAATTCCATGAGCCATCTTCGATAGAAATATCGGGCCTACTTTAATAACTGGATAATGGGCGTTATATCCCACTTATCATTCCGATCCGAATAACTAAACAAGTGATTATGATTTGAAAATTGAGATAGACTATCTAGGGTTTATCTAGGATAAACCCATGTTTGAGTGGGTATAGTCCCACATCGCAAGTGCTTATGACCTTGGGCCCTTCAATCTTGACACTATAATTTTAGGGTTTGTAAGATGGCATTAGAGTGAGTATTTTGCCTCAGTTTTATATTCTGATTAATATCACCTCCTCTGTATCTAATGTTTACGGCCCATCTTAATCGTGAGGGGGAGTGTTGGAGTGTGTATAGTCCCACATCGCAAGTGCTTATGACCATGGGCTCTTCAATTTTAATATGCATGATTTTGAGGTTAATTTGCAAGAACCTAGATAAAAGGTGAGGTAGAACTATCTAAAACTTATCTAGGATAAACTCAAATAAAAGGTGATAACTCTATCTCACTCTTCAGTCACAGGTAAAAGGTTATAAATATTATCACTCTTGATAATTTCTCTCTGAATAAACCATTCAAAAGCGTTCATGGCTTAAAAAAAAAAGAATGAGATAAATAAGGATAAACTATATATATATAATCTATCCATAAATTAGCTGTCCAGGTTATCAAAGAGACCATTGTTGAGATTTTTGGAGGAATAACCGGAGACCGGAGTCTGGTCCAAAATCTAGAACTGAACCAGCACAAGAGCTAAGCAGCAAGGATCGGAAGCTCCAAATAGAGAGAGCATCACCTGACGCAGGACACGACAAGGAGAAGCTCCTTATCAAGGTGCCTTGCTCTAAAGAAAGAACACATCAGAGTAGTGATGACCCAGAGATATATAGCACGCCACGCCCCTTAAGAGCTTTGCTCTACCTTTGCTCTGAGTCTGAGTTGCATTAACTTGCTTAAGGGAAACTATGCCCAGACCCGTGCATGAAGACTCCCATCTTCTACGCCGTCTCTTCGGACTTCCATCCGAGCCATGTCCCCAAATTAAGAAGTTTTGAGAAAAGTTTCATGTGTAATAAACAAAGAAGGTGAGGTAGGGATGTAAACGAGTCGATATATTCAACGAGTAATTCGAAATTCGTTTTGATAAAATTTCGGTCTGACTCGTTTATTTAATTTATAAATCGAGTTTGAACAAAAAAAAATTGATTCATAAACGAGTCGAGTTTGAACACATGTGAGTTTGCCTCGATTAAATTCGTGAATAGCTCATTTAAGAGCTCAATTAAATACTCGTTAAGTGTTCGTCTAAGTACTCATTAACACTTTGTTTAAATATTTATTTAAATATAATAAGTATGAAATATATTAATATAAACATATTTATTTATTTTTATAAAATTATTATTACAATATAAAATATTTATGAGGACTTAAATATCATAGACTAAATCTACAGTGTATATACACAAATTATGCAAATGAAGATATACATAAATCATGTAAATAAAAATATGAACACAAAATTTAGTGTTGCAAGGTCCCCAACATATCAAGTATCTTCTTACTCTCGAGATCGACCTACATAGCAGGTGAGCCCCCCGTGGGGCCGAGGGGTGAGCAGTCGACCACCGGCGTCTCCAGCAACCACCGCGGATCATCCATCGGTGGCGGACGGTGCTCCTAGCGGCCGTAGTGTCGTCGCCGACGATGCAGACGAGGGGATCTGGGCAGTGTGCGAAGGAGAGTTGCAGTGCCACCTCTGTCTTGTTGCGCACTGACCCCCTCCCCTGTAGTTTCTATCTTTTAATCCCATGTCACTTGTGACAAATTATGAATATATTTCAAATATTATATTAAAATAGTTAAATTAAATAACTTATCAAAATTATTGAGATATGAACTTGAAATAAGATAGATTTAGGTCTTACGAACGATTAATTTTTTTACTTGTAGATTGGATTGGATTTACTTATATATACGAACTCGTAAATTCAATTAAGATCGTTAAGATACTCGTCAAAGATTCGAACTCGAGAATATTTAAACAAATTAAATTTGAACAGACATTTTCAATACTCGATAAAATTAAAACTCGATTCGAACTCGATTAAAAATTAACAAATAAAATTTAAATAATATAATATTCGATTCGACT
This sequence comes from Colocasia esculenta, assembly GCA_014218235.1. Taxonomy (NCBI): domain Eukaryota; kingdom Viridiplantae; phylum Streptophyta; class Magnoliopsida; order Alismatales; family Araceae; genus Colocasia; species Colocasia esculenta. The sequence goes on along the minus strand of CM024763.1, from coordinate 23,939,839 downwards.
CGACTCATTTACACCCCCCTCATACCATGGGAGCACTTTGTCGAACCCCTCTCATGGACTCGAAGAAATTACCCTGCAACTTTCCCCACCGATCGAACATTACTGAAAACCAAGAATTGCATGCAAGTGATCCGGAGATCACCAATTAGGATCTACGGACGTACGTACACTGATGTAAGAGATCAAATTTACGTACGGACTTGCCATCGATCATACCATCTAATTTAAGAATCCCAAGATACGATCTTTTCAAGTTTATTCTATCCTGGTAGATCTCAAAGTGTCCTTGTTCTCTTTATCAGTCATTGGCAAATTGTGCGTGTGCCTCTGATGCTTGCACTCCGTTTTATGCCCCCCACCATGGAGACACGGAGGCCCCTCCTCACTGTTTCTGAAACATATCAACAGAGTTGTTGATGTTTCGTATCAACCCAAAAAAATAAAAAAAATAAAAAAATAAAAATTGAGCACCTCAGCTTTGGAAAGGGCACGCATGATTAGGCTTAGGGGATAAGCATTCTCTTCCCATCGTTTGTCTTCTTTCTCAAGGCACTTCTGGATATGTAATAAGATTAGTACTGCTAAGATTACCTAAAGATTAAGGTTTCTCGCGTGTAGAGATTGGATCGAGTGGTTAAGACATATCATCATACATCTAGCTAGGACATTAAAGCACGCAGTTGATTGTTTCTAATAATTTAAAATTAGGAAAGTCCATTAATTACAGGCTGCACCCAACCCAAGTTGATTAACTTTATATCGAATGATATATATGCCGATTTATCTGTTTTTTTTTTTACAAGCATGGAAAACTGGAGTCTTATTGTGCTTATTAATGATTCCATAATGATGAATATTCTAAGAGGACTGGATTCATTCATATAATTAAAGTGCATAACATGTCCCAAGATGAGTGGAAACTGTTGAGGGGATCCACGTCCCACAACATGAACCTGTTCAAGTACCAGTTCTATCTTTCCTAGTAAAAAACAAGTGTGATTGGAGCATGCCCAAGTTGCCATTTTTTTAAGGGTTTCCGTATCAGACCTTATCTTCAGTGATGCTAGCTTTCGCGGACAAGGTTCATTGCACATCGTCTCGGTCACAAATTAGATTTGTCGTCTATCACTTGATTGATGGCCTAACAATGATTTCAAGGGTTGTGTTGAAGCATTTGGTCTTATTAGCTTTCTTGCATTCCGGAATAAAAGTTGTGGCTTTTTCCTTTGAGCTGGTTTCATACTCGAATAAGGGTTTAGGGGGTTTAGAATTTAGGGTAGTGTATGATTAATTAATTTGGTAGCTTAGATATATAGGAACATTCGAATAAAACCATCTTTATAATTGGGATAAATTTTTTGATAGCCTATTTTATTATATTTATAAGTATAGTTATCTTAAGGGAAAATTACTTATGTACCCTTAAAATGTTTCATATTTAATGATATATTTTTAAAATTCAATTATTAAATTGTATACCTTTCAAATTGAAAGAAAATATTGATTATATCTTTGCAATTATATGACCATCAAAATCTGAAGAATATTCTATCCTCAATTAAATAGAACCATCAAAAAAATAAAATTACTCTAAAGAGAAGAGAGAGAGGTTCAAGCAAGGGAGAGAATGAACGCTTCTAGCTACTCTTCATTAACTCTGATCTCTCTCTCTCTCTCCTCATAAAACTATGTATGAAAGATTCGAAGGAACCCTAAAAATTCTTCCTCACCCATGCCACTGGATCGGAGGTTTGTTGGGATTTTACTATGATCTTTGCCATTATCATTTGAAAACTATCTAATATTAATTTTAATTAATTAGTTGACCCAAGTTAGGGTCAATCACAAAATCATATATACTTGACTTTCAATTAAGTTTTCCACTAGACGTGCCCAAGAAGCAAAACAAATTAAAAAGTTTTACTTTTGGATACGGTGTGATCCATCTCCAAGGTGGGAAAGGAAAATTTTCCTTTCTGTCTTTGTATTAAAACAACCAGTACTGTTGAGTCCCTATCTACATAATGCCAACCACCTTCCACCCTCCAAGTCATCACACATTATTCTGAAAGCGAACCCTCAAAAGGTTAGGCAATATTGGCCTTCAACTGGGAGTTGGATTTTTAGCCGTTTCTTCTGATTTAAGAGGGCAGGGGGTAGATAAATTTTGCATCTAATTTTTTACACCATATACTGTGGTAAAAGGAGACTAATTCTGCAAGCACTAGCTAAGCATGGCAACTCTAGTTACACACAAAAAAGGCAACTCTAGCTACAGAGAGATGTGACATTAATAGCTAAGCATGACAACTCTAGCTGGGAAATGCTTAAAGTTTGGGCGCCCAGGCGCCTAGCAGTGTTCACTCTAGCTACAGATCTTTCATGCCAAAGATTTATTTGGATTCAGTTAATCAGGAGGTAATTGAAAATTTTTGGGAAATATCAATCTTAGATTTATATCCATTATTACAACATGTAAAAACTAATGTGTAAAGATACATCCCTATCTTTAGGCATCATAACATGCCATCAGATAATCACAAGAACTTGAGATTAACATCTAATTAACATTAAAAATGTTTCAAATAACTTGACCAGTTATCTTAATGTGAAAATATAATCTGAAAAATAACTATGTTGCATTTACATAAGTGATATTTTCTACAAGTATATATACGTCAAAAAAAAATTCTCAGAGATTATTCGATTAACTATGTTTGTTTCGGGGGAATGCTGACTCATACCTGCAAGGCTAAAAAGAGAGGTCAGGGGGCCTAGGATCTGTCTAGGGGAAAAATCTTCAGACACTCAATTTAGAGAGCCGACTAGAATGTGGAGAGAAGGAGAAGGAGAGTTTAGAGTTTAGAGAGTTTTGGCCTATACATACTCGAGTCAAAAGCCTACATTGTGGACATGGTTGGTGTATCCCTTTTAAGTATCGATCAAAGGTTCTCCAACCAAACGTGTTTTCCCCTATCCCCACTATGTGAACGAGTTGTAGGGGAGTGGGGAGAGTTAGCATTATGTGGCTGTCCCCTAAGCTCATCTGGTTGTGAAGATGAGCCGGAAGGGAGTGGGGAAGCTAGTGTCACGTGGGGTTCCTTGAGTATGTCCCTTCTTTCTTGACCATGGAGATGAGCTATAGAGGAGTGGGGAGAGTTAGCGCTGCTCGGAGTGGTTGTTCATCTCAACTGACGAGGGCAAAACCCACCTCTCTCGTATGGGTTCCGTCATGAGGAGAGCTTGTTGCCGCCCCCACATGCTCCCAACCCTATCTTACAAGGTGTGGGGAGGGAAGGGGTTGCTACTGAGTATCGTGGCTGCACGTTATGCAGCTATTGGGTCATTCCCTTATGTGTTAAGAACATGCTAATGGTGGGAGTGGGATGCCATGTAAAAGGAGGTCACATCCTGACATCAAGAGGTCGAGGATTCGGATCTGGTCGGCCAGAGAAGTTGAATCCTCATAGAGTAGGACTATTGGGCCCAAGCTCACCTTGTCTCGTATAGGCCGTTGTTGCGTGCCAAGCCTAGTGTGAACCTTTTCTGGATCCTATGGGTAGATGGATCAAATGAATTGATCGCTAACGGGCTGACCCAGTTTTCCCCTCCACACATCCTCCCTGCTCTCAGATCTAAGGAACTTAAGTTTAGGAGGAAGTAGAGAAAATGGAGTGACTGGCTTCGTGTTGGGTGGCGACTTCATCTACTACCATGTGCCATTATAGAGTAATGATGGGGAGTCGCTATTGTCATTCCTTAGTCTCCTAGGAATAGCTAGGTAGCCATTACAGGAGGTTAGGCGATAGTTGGTTGGAGGCGATAGTGGCAACTAGACGTAGATTAGCATGTTAGAGATGGATCAATGAGCTAAATGATCGCGATGTAGGATTGGCGGTCGCATCATCCCTGGATCATGATGAGGGGGAGTGCCGAAGAGGCATCTTCAGGGTGCGAAACTAGTTCCCTTCAGTCTCCTATAAATCGAGGCCACTTTGGGGTGCTGATCTGCATGTCTTGACCTCTTCCCATTATTAGTCTGCTCGGCCTCCTTCATGCAGGCTGCAAGCATGCCCAATGACCCAAGGAAATCTTGATAGGTTACTTATTCTCCTCAGAGAGGAGGCAACCAATTCGTAGGATGTGCTTTGGGTCACTCCCCATGTGGATGAGGTACAAATTCTCTGCCCCCCCCCCCCCCCCCCCCCCCCGCGCGCGCGCGCGCGCGCGTGCGCTAGTGTCCGAGTCGTCTGTCCTCTATTTCTTATCCGCCAAGGTTGCTTTCGACATCTCTTCTTGAGTGATCAGGTAGCAACATCAAAATTTTTTCTGATCTCCTCGAGCCTTCCCACCCTACATTTCAGCTTCTGATGGAGTGATGACGGTACGCCTCGAATCTGCTTGAGGATCCTATACCCAATGATTGCATTGTAGTTGGCCATTCTGTTGGCGACTATAAACTCAACCACTAATGTGACATCTTGAGGGGCAGTTCCTAGGGTGATCGGGAGGGCGATTTTCCTTTCAGGAGTAACAGTGGATCCCAAGAACTCATACAAGGGAATTCTAAGGTGATGTAGTTGCAACATATCCACACCCATCAAGATCGAGGAGGTAGTCATACAAAATAAAATAGGGCCAACTTCCATTATCCATAAGAATCCAAAGCACAATACATTGATTTATAGTGGTCGAGATCACAAGAGCATCGATATGGGGAGTGGTTGTGCCTTCTAGGCTGTCTTTGGACAAGGCGATGGGTTCTCTGGGGCATCCATTAGCAAGCCTTCTCATTGGTAGGCTAGGGTGTCATGGTGGGCTCCGTTTGACCTGGGTGATGCACCTTACGTACGAACACCTCTGGCCGTTGTTGTCGCCCCCAAGCCACTCCCCTAAAGATCATCATTGTTGCAAGTTGTACTTCTTCTCTCAGTGTGATTTTGAGTGATTAACAAAATATTAAGTATTCTATTTTGTGTTAATTTAACTGCTCATTGACAATAGTTTTAATCATGCTGAGAACGAGTTTGATAGATCGAGTTTAAATCTCTCAATTGACTATGTTTTTATCGAGTATCGATTATGCCTCAATGAGACTTCAATCTTTTCTCAGAGTCCACAAGACAACACATCCATCGATTAAATCTACGGCAGCCACAAAATTCTAATTATAAGTCCTAAAAAAACACTCAGTACCATTAGAGTTCAAGGTTGTAATTGATAAAGTTTTCAAGTCTCTTCTGTAGTATCAATTACATATCCTATTGAGTGAGACATAGAAAATTTTCTAAGTCCACACAGTACTGGATATCAATTAAGTGGTTCACTCATATGCCCTCGTTAATCGATTATGTACACTATTGTGTGAAGTCCATCAAAAATTTTCTAAGTCCATAGTATCGGGTACCAATTAAGTTTCATTCAATAATGAATTATGTAACTTATAAAAAAATTCCTAGTGCACTCAATATCGATTATATGTTTCATTCTATGACTTCGATAATCAATTGAGGCAGATAACCTTTGGAAGCAAGGAGATTCCACCAATAAGTTTTAAGAATCCTCGTACACAAAGCATACCACTCATATCTGTAGTTAAATCATATAAACTGGTAAAGAATGGATGCCAAGGATACTTAGCATCAATTACAACGATAAATCAGAATTGCACAGGCTTAGAACATGTTCCCATAATTTGAGATTTTTCGGATGTATTTCCTGAAGAACTGCCTGGTTTACCCCCTATTAGAGAAGTAAACTTCACTATTGAATTAGTTCCTGGAGCTACACCAGTTTCTCGAGCACCATATAGAATGTCCATTGAGGAATTGAAAGAATTAAAGAGGCAACTCATGGAATTGATTGATAGAGGGTTTATCAGAACCAGTACATCGTCCTGGGGTGCTCCGGTACTATTTGATAAGAAGAAGGATGGAACCTTACGGTTATGTATAGATTATCGACAACTGAATCAACTTACCATCAAGAATAAATATCCACTTCACCGGATTGATGATTTATTTGATCAGTTGTCAAGAGCTCAATATTTTTCAAAAATTGATCTCAGATCTGGATATCACCAATTGAGAATTCAGGATGAAGATATCCATAAGACGGCTTTCCGTAGCAGGTATGAGCATTATGAATTTGTTGTGATGCCATTTGGGTTGACTAATGTCCGTACTGCATTCATGCGATTAATGAACGATACTTTCAGACTACACTTGGATCAGTTTATTATTGTATTTATCTACGATATCTTAGTTTATTCAAAAAGTGTAGAAGAGCACGAGGCACACCTACAGATTGCCTTACAATTATTAAGGGATCATAAGCTATATGCTAAGTTTAGTAAGTGTGAATTCTGGATGAAGTAAGCAACATTCTTGGGGCATGTTATCTCTAAAGATGGATTGGCTGTAGATTCGTCTAAGATTGAGGCCATCCAGCTGTGGGAACAACCTAGCTCAGACTCTCACTGAGGTCTGAAGTTTTCTAGGTATGACTAGTTACTACCGCCAATTTGTCAAAAACTTCTCAAGAATTGCTGCACCATACTCAGCTAACTCGGAAGAAATTACCCTTTGTATGAAGCAATGAATGTGAGTACACCTTCCAGAGATTGAAAGAATCCTCACTTCTGCACCAGTCCTAACTTTACCTATAGTGGGAAAAAGTTTCGAGGTTTACACAGATGCTTCGACCATTGGGCTTGGATGTGTTCTAATGCAGGAAGGAAAGGTCATTGCCTATGCATCCAAGCAGTTGAGGAGCCATGAGATCAACTATCTAGTTCATGATTTGGAACTTGCGGCAGTAATTTTTGCTCTGAAGCTGTGGAGGCATTACCTTTACGGCAATCACCTTATTGTATACTCCGATCATCAGAGCTTAAGATACATGTTTTCATAGAAAGAATTGAACATGAGGCAAAGAAGATGACTAGAATTTTTCAAGGATTATGATTTTAAAATCGAGTACCACCCAGGCAAGGGTAGCACTGTTGTAAATGCTCTCAGTAGAAACCCTGTAGCTCAGATGGCAGGTTTGATGGTCAAAGAATGGAGACTTTTGGAAGAATTCTCTGCACTAAATTTAGAAGCCAAACCACAGGAAGATAAGGTCATGATAGTAAACATGAAAGTCCAATCCGACCTTTTGATGTGAATCAGAACACAACAGGACAATGATCCCATGCTAATTGAGATCAAGGAAAACTTAGACTCCAACCCTGAATTTTGTGATTCACAAGGAAGTCTTCAATTCTGGGCGAGATTATGTATGCCAAGTGATTCAGAAATTAAGAAGCAAATACTGGAGGAAGCACACCACACTTATTACATGATACACCCAAGAACTGTTAAGATGTACCAAGATCTCAAGAAAAAATTTTGGTGGTGTAATATGAAGAAGGACATTGCCAATTTTGTAGCAAAATGTTTGACCTGCCAGAAGATTAAAGCTGAGCATCAGAAACTAGCAAGAAAATTGAAGCTTTTGGACATACCCGAATGGAAATGGGATAGTGTGGGCATAGATTTTATCACCGGATTACCCAAAAACTCGTGGTGGATATAATGCCATTTGGGTAATAATTGAATGGCTCACCAAGTCAGCTCATTTCCTGGCTGTGAAAAGCAAATGGTCAGACAATGTCGTAGAGGCAATATATTTAAAGGAGATTGTTTGATTGCATGGAATCCCAAAAGATATAATCTCCGATTGTGATACAAGATTCACTTCGCACTTCTGGAAAGAACTACAAGAAGCTTTGGGGATCAAATTAAAATTTAGTACCGCCTTTCATCCCCAAATGGATGGGCAGACCGAAAGATTAAACCAAGTTGTTGAAAACATGTGTCGAGCTTGTACGTTGGAATTCAGAAAGGATTGGAGCAATCACTTACCAATTATGGAGTTTGTCTACAATAACAGTTACCAGAGCATGGTTTAGATGGCGCCCTTTGAAGCACTTTATGGCAGACAGTGTAGATCACCCATCTGCTGGATAGAGATGAATAAACCCCAAATTTTGGGACCATAAATGATACAGGAAACATCATAAATGATAAAGATAGTCGAAGGATGAAAGTGCTCAAGATCAACAGAAAAGTTATGCCGATCAGCGAAGGAGAGAATTAGAGTTCCAACAAGGAGATCATGTCTTTTTAAAAGTATCACCTCAAAGAGGAATCCACAAATTCGGAGTCAAAGGTAAGCTCATTCCGCGTTACATTGGATCATTTGAAATATTAAGGAGGGCTAGAATAGTGTCCTATCAGATTGCTTTACCCCCTCAGTTATCCAATATACATGATATCTTTCATATATCTATGCTGCGGAAATAAGTCTATGACCCCTCCCATGTTATAAAATATGAAAATTTGGATGTGCAAAGTAACTTGGCATACGAAGAAAAATCAATTTCGAATCCTCAATCGCAAAATCAAACAACTCCGGAACAAGGAAGTACTATTAGTAAAAGTTCAATGGAGTCGGCAGGGACAAGAAACAACATGGGAGGTAGAAGATACTGTCAAAGTCAAATATCTAGAATTATTTGCATGATAACATTATCATTTAAATGAAGTGCACCTCACATTGTCATTACCAAAATAATCATTGGGAACAAGCACACATGAGTTTACATAAGTTGACAACCTAAAATTTTATTAATAGAAAAGGATTAAAAGAAAATGATATTATATATATATATATGCTTGTGACATAGTGATTACGTAGTCATTTCACTATTCACCTACGTAAGCCACATTACGTATGCGTACCCTTATGTGTTAACTTCGGGTTAAATCCCTGGCAGAGCTCATCCCCACCGTCCAAATTTCACGCACTCCTTACAAATGTAATCTCTATATATACACCCCCCTAGTGATCCTTATCCAAACCTCGCACTACTACTACTGTTTCTGCTGACATCTGAAGAAGGAGGAGGGAGGAGGCGCTATGTGCTGTTTGGAAGGAGCTCCGGAAGCTCTGCCTCTTTGAGATTATTCTCATTTTCTTCTAGCTAAGGTGGGAACCTTGTCTTCTATTTTCCCTTCTCGCTTGTGCTACCCTATTTTCCCTTCTCACGTATGCTACCCTATTTTCCCTGCTCGCTTGTGCTACCCTATTTTCCCTTCTCGCTTGTGCTACTCTTCAAGTGTCTTTTGAATACTTGTTCTTGTTAGAGGAGACCCTTTTTGTATCAGGTCACAGCCTAGAGCTCTCCTCTAAACTCTCACTTACCATTGCGAAGAAAATCTATAACACCACCGGAAACCAATCTTATCATTCCGGTCAACTGATTTTGTAGCAACTTTAAAAATTTAAATATCGATAAATAAATTAAATTAAAAGAAAATGTGAATAATTAAAACCCAATAAGCAAAAACAAGTGATGGGTTATCCAAGATGGTCCATACATGGATTAATGGGCCCAAAAGCTAGATCCCAATGATGAACGAGAGATATTTTAGCCTAATTTCATACCTAAATTATTAATAAATTAAGAAGGGTTAAGATAATTATTATTTTAACTCAAAATTATCCTAAAAAGAGTCCTAGGCCTATCCTAACCCCTTGCCCACAAATCTAGAGCCCATCCCTTGTCTATTGGAAGGATAAATGCTAGGAAAAGTGGGATAATTATGGGAAATTTGGCGTTGGAGGAGAAGGAAGAGTTTTAAGTAAATAGGAGACTTTAAACATACAAATAACCCTCCATTTCGTCTCTAGCCGACCCTAGACACCTACTGAAATCTGGAGAACGAGGAGGAGGAGTATTGGACGTGGAGATCAAGGAGGAGAAGGCTAGGAACGAAAAGCTTCTCCAAGTTCTTCACCTTTCTTGCCCAAGGACTTCAAAGCGTTCAAAGTAGGGGTGAACAACGGTTCGGTTCGGTTCGGTCCGGTTCACCCCTATTTTTGGGGAAACCGAACAGAACCGAACCCCTTTAGTGAACCAAACCAACCGGTTCGGTTCAAACCGAAATCAGACCAACCAAGCACACTCTGGCAAAAAAAAAAAAAGGGGGAAATGGTGTGGAACGGAGGCGCGCGCTAAAAGCCCTCCTTCCACTGTGCTACAGGCGCTTTTCTATATAAATATATTATTTAATTAATTATATATCTATCTTCGGTTCATTTCGGTTTCCCAATCTGAAACCGAACTGAATAGTGAGGCCCGTGAAATCGAACCGAACCGAACCAGTCGGTTCGGTTTGGACCATATAGTAAACACCCCTAGTTCAAAGGTAGACAATCTCTCAAACAAAAATAAATTAATTTCGACCATAGGTAGATCATGATCCCATCTTCGAAAGCCCCATGTTTTCAATTTTTATCATACCAATTAGAAGTATTTCATGCTCCACTTCCTATTGAGAACATGTATCCGACTTGACATGTTTACTTCAAATCTATGTCCATACTTGATATCGTGCCTTGAAACTTTGATCATACATGCTACATGATGTTAGGAATCTAATGACCCTATTGTGGAGTCCATGAGCTGTGTGTTGATTGGTCCGCAAGCTCCAAACATTTTACAATCTGTCAGATTTCAGAGATTAATCTCTCCAATCTAAATATTTAATTTAAAACCTCAACGATATCTGTTTTTTTTTTTGTTTTTTTTTCCTGTAAACACATTTTTAGGTGATTTCTCCTAAAAATTTGAAGAGATTTTTGATGGGTTTATTCCTAATATTTGATGGTGTTTATGCAACTGTACATGCTTATAAATAAACATCTTGCTTGATTGGAGGGGATAATTATTAAATATGAAGGGACTGAAAACAAAAAATCCCTAGGAAAAAGGATGATTTACACCTTGTGTTCCTCCGTGAGACCTTTGCCGCTCCTCACGTACGATAAGCTCGCAGCTCAAAACGGGAAGCAATTTAACCACGTCGTTTGGCAATGATTAAGGAATACTTCAGGAATCATCTCCAATAGTTAATGGACAGAGAGAGAGAGAGAGAGAGAGAGAGAGAGAGACACGGTGACAGAGATGGATTAGAACAGGATTTCTGGCGAATCCTGGGTCGATCCATCCCAAACAGCTGCATGTAACGTGAAGACACGATGCAGTCGTTTCTGGAGAAATCTGCTCCCTTTTCTGGGTTTAAACCTTAAGGTGATGTGAGCCCATCGGAAAGCATGTAAACGCGCTGTTGTGGTAGAGATTATTTAGTAATAACTATACATGTACGTGAAGAGACTTTTCAAAAAAAAAAAAAGGAAGAAAAAACTACGTACGTGAAGAGTTCTACCAATATCCGAATGGATTCGAGGGGAATCAATCCAGAATCTTCTCCCTGTAATATCGTTTTCTGGGACAGGTCAGCACGCATGGAGCTGAAGTGATCCCCAACAATAACAACAATCCAATCTGCAAAGGATCGATGCCAATTCGAGTCCAGCCTAACCTGAGCATATTGACCTAATCCTCCTCAGCTTAAATATTTATATATCTATGGTGTTCATGAATAAGATCCAACTGTGACTGATTGGTTTATATACCTGGCTCGATTACTTTAATCTAATTATAGATATAGACCACCTCAGCACAAAAAGGTTTCTGGTAGATAGTGACTTATATTTATTTCTGTAAACATAAGTTCTGTCGGAATTGGGGAGTTGACCCAAGAGATAAATTCAACTCCCGAGCCATTGTATTATTATATCCACATCTCCAATTTCTTAACTAGCCTGATCTCGTTTGGATTGACATGTCTATACTTTAAAAGAAAGTGCTGGTTTTTTGTTTGGATTAAGTTAATATTGGTTTCATCCTTTTTCGGCTAAATAATTCAAACATATAAGTCATGACCTTGGGGATGGGTGTAATGGGAAGAGACATGAGAGAATGGATCCATTATTTGATGAAAAATTTCTTGCCTGTCCATCTCAAACAAGGAGAATAAAAACAGCAGAGGATCTCTCTCTCTTTGCATCTCTTTTTGCCTCATGGACCTCTTTTTCTTCACTCCTGGTGTTGGGTCCTAATGCCTTGGTGCTCATTTGCATTTATGGGAGTTGGCAAAAGAGGGCCAACATCTGGAAGTGGTGGACACCCATCATGACATGACCAGGAAAATTAAGGGCCACCCATCAAGCACACAAACACATATACAGGAGAAGAAACAGCAGCTGCCCCCCAAACCCAACCCATGTCCATGTGCTCTGCAACTGCAACCCCCCCCCCCCCCCCCCCCCCCCCTCTTCTATGGATGCCACTGGTGAAGCCACACTGGGAGATGATAAAAATTCAAAAAAGAAAGGTGCAGAACAGCTCTTCAACAGAGGCAAAGGTGCCTTAATAATGATGGCCTTGTGTTCTAATCCTCCCACTTTTGTTTTGTGCCTTGAGATGTTGAACTGTGATGATGAGTGCATGCCACACCCACTGCCTCCTTCCCTGTTCTCTCCTTTCTTCATGACACAATTTTGCACTGCCACCGGCATATTTCTCCTTCGGATTATGGGGATGTCAATCAGAAACGAGAGCTTCTCCCCAAAGGAGGGGGGTGCAAAAGCCAAAGTGTGGGTGTTTGAAGCTTTTCTTGATGGAAGACTGGCAACCCTATTCAAAGTTGATCCTCATCATGAGCAAAAGCAAAACTAGCTAGCTAGAAGGATGTGCCACGGCATTACATAAATTGATCTTATGTTATGCATAGAGCAATTGCCCAAGAAGCCAATGAAAGAAAAAGTAGCGACTAACTTGGTAAACTCACTGTGGAGGTGAACGGAGCTATTAACGTCAGCTGGCAGCCTGGCGTGCATGAACTTTGGACTTTTTCTATACCTGGCCAATTCATGCAATCTCAGATGTTGTCCAGGGACGTTGGGCCTAGAAAAGACTCACTTTTGAACTGGCATGCTGACCAACCTGTCCCAAAACCACTTCCTTTCTCTTGGTGGGATGTTTAGATTTCATCCTTCAAAACTGTTCACATAATTTGGGCATTAGACCTTCTAAACAATTGGTATATGTTTCTAGACTCTTCCATGGCTTTCTGTGGATAACATCATGATGCCATTCTCTCCAATCCATCTCAGCATTTACACGGTGGCTTAAAGTCTCCATTTGTCACCCTCAGAGAGAGAGCGCGCGCGCGAGAGAGAGAGAGAGAGAGAGAGATGCAAAATGAGGTGGATCAGTTCAGAGCTCAACTTTGAATTTAGTTGGGTCAAAACCAAAGTCCGATGTACATCACCCTAGTCGAATTTTTGCCAATTTAGATTGACTTTGGTGTAGAGACACATTCTCATTCTATCTTGGTCAGGTCAAGCCCACAATCTAGATCATGAATTGCTTTTAGAAACTAATTCACCAACCTCCATTTTTTCTAGTGTACATAGTGTGAACAAATTGCCACACACCTAAATCCTCTCAAAACTCTAGCCGTCCATTTCCCTTTCCAAGGGCACACCATGGAGCCTTCTCCTCCTCTTTCACCATATGAGGCTCCTGAGAAAATGTGTATTAATGGGCAGGTCACATTGGTAGAATGGGCATACATACCACATGAATACCTCCCCATCTTGTCTGTCTCACTAGACAAATGAGAAGGAAAAAGTGTAATACTGCTGATCACTAATATGTGCAGCAAACATCACACTCTTTCTTTCCCCTTTTTTAAAACCATTCTTTAATGGGCAAGTCAAATCCACAGCTGCCCTTTTGCTTGTTCACCAATGCCAACCAAATTTTGCCTCAGGGAGCAGTGCCAAATTTGCCCAGAACCCTGCCTACCTCCTCTCAAGGACTTCTTCGTCCTCATTGGAATATTTAAGAGAGGGAGATCTTTGGAGACTCCCCTAGTTCGGTCAAAGCATTTGTTTTGATATAAGATTAACTTTGTTACTGTGGTCAACCATGCCTATATCTTGTTTCCTTCAGTACCCAGTGAATACTCGGTGTTATCTATAGATGATATAATTAGTTGAGAAAAAATATTGTGGAGACAGTTTAGTCTTATATTAGATATATAAAAAATATATGTAAGACTAGTGTTTTTCTATCTCAAAAGAGTCTTTTTCTTAGAAAAAAGATAAAACCTCAAATAGGGATAATACTTCTTGGGCGGCATGTTGAAATTTTACACAACTGTATAGGAATCGAATAAGAGGTCATTTGTCCTGTCCAAATATTTTGTCGCTTTATCCTCGTTAAAGGGTTGTATAGAGACATAGTCTAATCTCATATTGGAAGTAGTGAAAATAAATATTCGCAATATGACTCACACACCCTTACTTTACCTGAGAGTCTTCATAAAGATGTTATTAATTAGTCACATATTAGATATAGTAAAAATAAATATGTGTTTATAAATAAGATCTATTTTTCTTCTTCTAAGGGAGTTATTTAATTTTTCAGAATAAAATAAAACTCTAAAGAAAGACAATATATACTTGTTAAAAAACACGCCGAAATTTCATACATCATCAAACATCTCTCCTATGGATTACAACAGCGGAGGCGGCCAACAAATTCGAAGTGAAGGAAATAGAGGAGAGCGACAGTGATTACTGTATGAAAAGGTATATATATTGTAATATTATACATAAGTTATAACTAGAGATGTCAATCAGCAGGGGATGACCCAGACAGCCCCCGATGGAGGCCTGCTTGGGAATTATGATTGCACTACTGTAAGTGAAAGAAATACTTACACTATATGTATGTCAATACACATCAATACCCACATCCGAAGTATCTATCTATATGTATGTATATGTATACACGTACTTCACTTGTTTCTATATCTACATTCTCCACTTATGAACCATTGCATTCTTTTGTGAGAAACAGTTATCACAATAAATATAATTTACTTTTGAATACAAAGTTTATAAGTTTTCACGAAGAACAGAGTCGTGGTTGGAAAAAAAAAAACTCCCCGGCCACGCTAGGTGGGGCCTCGTGTTTATTCATAGGCCGGGCTGGGGCATGTCAAAGCTACAAATCAGACCAACAATTTCGTCCAAACTCTTTAAAGATTGGAAATTGATTAGCAGCAACAAAAATTGTTTGAAAAGTAGCTAGGCCTGTTAAATGTGGGCATTCTGTGCCTAACTCACCCCTCAGCAATCCAATTTCCCCTTTTAAGACTGTTGACGCGCCGGGCCGGGAGGAACTGGGCCCAAGTGGAAAGCGACGAGTCAGATCATTCGGCTAACAGCGGGCCTCCTCCTACGAGCTTAAGGCGTGGCCCGGGCCTAAGGAATTTGGCCCACCTGCACTCCAGAACGGAGGGGGGGGGGGGGGGGTGGGGGGGGTGGGGGGAGAGGTGGGGTGAACAGAATCTTAGGGGTGTTAATAGCTAGGTAAAGACCTCATCTGATCTGGCTTTGCAATGGTAAACTAGCTGCTGCGCGATGCGCTTGGTTTAAGATCCAGGATGTTGGAGAACCGTATGAGTTTTATCCCATTTCCAAAAAAAATTCAAATGAATTCCCTGTACTTCTATATACTTGGCCCTTAAACTTCAGCACCTAAATTTTAGAGTTTGTAAGATGATATTAAAGTAAGATTAGGACCTATTATGATATTTGCGCCACCTCTCATTTAATTTCCATAATCCACCTTCCCCGAGTTTATATATGTTGGAGAAAGATTTACTACATTTAAGAAAATACAATTCATATAAGATTGCAGATCATGTGTCGCCTTGTAGGGTGCCAAGTGTTTTTTTTTAATCTAATCTTTCTATTTTGAAGTTCAACCCCTCTATTTTAGAGCCCCACTTTTTTATTTAATCTAACTTTTTATTTTGAAGTCTAAGAAATAATTTAACTCCAAAACAGAAAGTAAGTTGGACTTCAAAATAAAAAAATTTATGCTCCAAAATAGAAAATTTGAATCCCAAAATAGAAGGTTAAATTTAAAAAAAAAATCTAAAAAATAATTTGACTCCAAAATAGAAGGTAAAATACAAAGTTAGGCTCTAAAATAAAAAAATTAGACTCCAAAATAAAAGAGTTAAGACTCTAAAATAGAAAGATTAGATTAAAAAAAAAGATCACGTGACATTCAACAAAACACGACATGAACTATAATCCTATGTAGTTTACACTTTATGTACTTCCTCAAGTGCAGTAAATTTTTTTCTATATCTTGAACCTTTCAATCTCAGCACCACACCAATGGTTTTTGGCACAGGTCTATTATTCTTATTCAATAGTAGATCTATTACTCTTATTCAATAGTAATATAAGAGTATGCATAACATTCTTGTTGAAATTATACAAGCCCACATGAATAGGCTACCGGAAAAAATAATTAAAATAAAATAAGTAATATTTGATGTGCATCACGGTAAGATGATGTCATTAGTTACCCATCTCCTCAACATGAGACGCCACACGCCAGCCAACCACGCCCCGATTTACATGCACACCACACGTGGTGGGAGTCTGGATCCTCCCAGTACATAAGAGGATCAGAGTCGGTCAGTCACCAATGGGGTGAGATGGGTGAGAGTTTTGCAAAAAAAATCTAAATAAAAATATGAAAAAAAATTTTAAAAAAAGTTTTTTGCAAAAACTCCTAGAGAAATGCTATGCTCCCGGGAGCATAGCTGAGTTCGGGGGGCCGCGCCCCCCCACACGTGCGACGCGTGGAGGGGGCGGCCCCCCCTCATTAAATGCTGTTTTTTTTTTTTTTTTCATTTTTTTGCACTATTTGTGTGCACAAATGATATATTGGTGTGCACAAATACATCATTTATGTGCACAAATTGTAAAAAAAAAAAAAACAACATTGAATGCTGGAGGGGCCCACCCCCTCCACGCGGCGTGCCTGTGGAGGGGCGCGGCCCCTCCAGCTCATGCTACACTCTCGGCTAGCATTACTCAAACTCCTAACCAACCCAAGTCCGATCCTCCCTATGCACCCGCGGTGGTGTGCTCCAATGTGAGTGGAGATCCTCTCCACCGCCCGTAGAAGGGGGCGCCCCATCAATACACGGGGCGCACATGCGTGTTTGTTTGTTTTTTTTTTTTTGACCCTTGCGTTTTTTTTTTTACATAGGGGCTTAAATCAAAAAAAAAAAACCAAACCCCCCCTGTACTTACCGAGTCCCCTCCTGCGGGGGGCAGGAGAGGATCTCCACTCCTCCAATATTGCTCAAACTAAGATTCCACTGTATGTGTATGTGCGACCCAAGAGAAGCAGACACCATCTAAACTGGCATAGAAGGTCTTATTTTGTCCTCTTTTTGTTTACAAAACCATGAACATATGCAGTCCACAACAGGGCATGGCTAAGTCGCCTGGGGTCACCAACGCGCAAACTATATACAGACGCGGATAGAAAAAAAGTACCCGGAATCGATGCCCCGCCCATACGTATCCAGTTGACCGGCTCCCACGTCCCTCCCCGGTCCCTCTACTTCCTCGGAGACCACTGAGAGACCATGTCCTCAGTCCGACTTGATCTCGGAACCCTGGATGGCGGACGGGTTGATCACCTGCTTCGCTCCTGTGGCGTCCAGGACCCTCTTGCTGAGCGCCTCCCGCTCCCGGCCGGGCCTCCCCATATAGAACACCCTGTAGCACAGGTCCATCACCTCCGGGGCGAAGAACCTGTACAGGTAGAGCGATCGGAACCACGCCGGCACCGTCACGTTCCTCTTCCCCCTGCAAGCCGCCTCTACCACGGCCTTGGCGCACCCCTCCGCGTAGGCCACCGGGAAAAGGCCAATCTGAACCTGCAGCACCGATAAAACCATGTGCATTAGATTTCATTCAGCACTGATCGATGCGCAGACCAAAACAGGCGCCTGCCACAAGGTAATGGCTAAACTAGCTCCACTTACGTCTCTCATCTCCAGGTCCACCTGCATCTGGCCCTCCTTGGTCAGATACTTCCCCTGAGACGTCTCCGACTCGGTCCATCCGGGGGTGGCAATGGTTATCCCGACCTCCCGGCCAAGCTCGATCCGCAGGGTCTCGTAGAAGTTGGTCAGGGCGGCCTTACTCACCTGCACACATATCAGTACGTACATGCACGGCCATCAATGGCGGACTGATCAGCAAGGTTAGAGTCTTCCAAAGGATCGGGGTTGTGACAATATGGAAAGAGAGTTGGTACGTGTTACGAACGTTGTAGAAGCTAAATCGGGGCACCGGCAGCCAGCCGGCGGCGGATGGAGTAATGCTAGGCTCTCGGCAGTGCCGGGAGCCCAGCCATAGACGGACCCAGAAAAAATTTCAGTGGGGTCACTCCCTTTAAGAAAATTTCCAACCAAACTAATTTAATAGAAAAATTTTAACTTATCAATAGGGTTTTAAAATTCCAGTGGGGTCACAGGACCCCACTGGTTCTTCTCTGGGTCCGTCTATGAGCCCAGTTGAGCTGGAGGGGCCGCACCCCTCCACACGCACGCCGCGTGGAGGGGGCGGGCCCCCCAACATTAAATACAGTTTTTTTTTACAATTTGTGCACACAAATGATGTATTTGTGTACGAAAATACATCATTTGTGTGCACAAATAATGCACAGAAAAAAATATATAAAAACCAACATTTAATGCTGGGGGGCCCGCCCCCTCCCCCCCCCCCCCCCAGCTCAGCTTCGCTCTCGAAACTGCCGGGAGCAAAATATTTCTCATTTTCTAAACCTACCTAGATGTCAGTGATCAGCTAATCCAGCAATACTAAGATTTTTCATATGTCAAACAAAAAGAGAGAAAGAGAGGAAGGCATGGCCTTAATTACCCTCCTCTAATACACATTGATAGGTGAATTGTGGCAGCATTGATCAAGAGAATGACTGCGTACGTAGGGATCTTTAATTTGCCAACAAGGGGAGAATTTTACACACCATCACTTGCGGGAAATTGGTGATGTCAGTAACCTCCTCAAACAGGCATGCGCAGGTTATCCCGGCGTTGTTCACCAGATTGTCCACTAGAAAAAGAAGAAAATTAGAAGAAGAACTGTGTCCACATGTTATCGTACAAGAACTGGAAGAAACTAATTAATTTACACATATATATGTGGGTTAGTTGCAGGTATATATACATCCTTACGTACGTCGTCCAAAATGGCTGATGGTGGTCTCTATGAACCGCCTGCACTCGTCGGGCTTGGAGACGTCGGCGGGGATGACCAGCGCGTCGGGGGAACCGAGCTCCATACACCGGTCGGCGGTCTCCTTCGGCCGCCCCTCCCTCCGGGCAACCAGAGCCAAGGCCGCTCCCTTCTTGGCGTACTGGTACGCCAGGTGCTGCCGCATTCACAGATACATCACAAATTAAACAGGGTGTCGATTTGATGAGCAGATCCTTGTTAAAAGGACACAAAGTAGTTATCGAGGAGAAGAAAGCTAGAGAGGAGTACTATCAAAGTAGGTACCTCTCCGATGCCGGAGGAGGCGCCGGTGATGAGGACGACCTTGTGGCGCAGGTCCTGGGGGAAGAAGGAGGACCAGAGAGAGAGGAACAGCTTCAGGAAGTAGAGAGTGAGGAGCACGAAGAACAGGGTGGCCAGGGTTAAGGGCGGCACCACCAGGTTCATGAACTTGTTCACCAGGTCCATCGATCTCTCCGCAGCTTCCCCGACAAAAATCGATTCCTTCAGCGCAGCAGCAGTCGCAAACTTGGCAGAAGGCGAACGCACAGGAATGATCGAGGGCTTTGGGTGGTGGGGCAAGCAGAAAGGTGGCGGTTGAAGGGTTCTGCATGCATGCATGGCGGGCAGAAGCCACGTATTGGCGCCTGCTGCTGCGTGCCCTTCTCAGAGAAGACGGCAAGGTGCGTGGAGGCCAACTAGCATCCAGAAGGTGGTGCTAGAATGGGATAACGAACAAGTAAAACTTGGTGCATCATAGATTACGAGCAGTGCAATGGAAAACGAAGGATTCTTTCATGTTTTTTCATCTCTATAATTTTCTCGTAATTAATTTGATAGCGAACTTTGGCTCTTAACTTTTTCCAAAAATAAGCATATTTCCAAGGATTAATAATAAATATAAAAATCGTTAAAAAAAAATTAAGAACACAACTAAAATGTTTGATAAAATATTGTGCTTGGATTGGATGATCCCTTGGAATTGGTTAAAGGCTAATAGTAGAAGCAAACTTGATAGCATTATTTCCCTTATGCTTAACTGCATGGGCGATCCTAATATTTCCACAACTCGACGAGACCCTGATTTGATTCTTCGAAAGTTTTCGCGTCACATCAAAAAGATGTGCTGTGGATTTCTCCTAATCTGATGGTTATTATTTGAAATTGAATCAGGGTCTCCGGCCTCCGTCGGTAACTCGAAGCTCAAATGTCGGCTCGACTTAGTGCAAATACACAGTTGCACTTTAGTGATAAATAGATTCACAAAATTTTAAATTGACTCGTAAACATTTAAATTAGATTCATAAATATTTAAATTATATTTATAAAATAATATATCTGATATATCATGATTTATTAATAGATAAATTAATTAAGAGTTTTTTATTGTAACTGAATTTTTTTTTACTATAACATGATTTAACGTATACTGAAACATAATATAATATTTATTGTAATAAGTTACAATTCTGTCAAAGATTAGAAAATAAATCAAATAACTGATAGAAACTCTTAATTAATTTATCTTTTATTAATTCATTCTATATAAATTAATAAGAACACTTTTACAACTCAAGTACAAAAATATCCTTGCACTAAATATTTCTCTTACAATATTAATTTCACTCTTTACGTGGCCGTTCAATCACATGAATACTATGATAGCGGAGTTCATCGATGTTCTTGAGCTCAGAAACATCAAGCTCAAATTATTTTTTATGCATTTAATTTTTAAATCTGATATATTTGGAAATAAGTATAGAAATAATGGCAGATACCACAAACACAACTGTTGTAGGTTTAATGGGACAACATCTCCCAAACTTAACTGGATCAAGGAACGGTGTCCCCACTGAATCAAGAAAATATATCTATTAAGTGACCCCATTAGATCAAGAAAATATATCTAAAGATGCACCTGCTGAATGAAAATTCTGGGTCCGCCAAGAAGAGAGATGCCGAGAATTGTACATCACGTCAACTCCCCCTCAAACCCCATAACAGAAAACACCCTAGTCTCCTCAATCTACAAGGGCATCTCAAGGCCACGCCTGGAGAAGGGAGGGGAGGCCCAAGGAGACATACGTACGTTCTTCAATCAGCTTGGAGGTCGCTACCCATTGCGACGTACGACTAGAGGTAGAGCTGTGACACCTCAATTTAAGATTGAGATAACGTGCACAAGGAAAGTAGATATTGAATGTAAGAAATTAAATATGAGTCACCTCTATCACAATTATTTCAACAAGGCGTCACTGATAACAAGATAGAATCTTAAACTACCATAATCATAAAAAAAAAATTTGTTGATTCCAAATGTATGAATATTGAGACTTATTGAGACACAGATATCTTCATAAACTCAATTCATTGATTTTTAGGGCTAATTTTTACTTGATGAAATTTTATTTTAGAAAATTAAACTAAAATTATTATAATTTGTAACACTTTTTAATTAACTTATGTTTGAAATTTTATCTTGGTTAAATATCTTTGAGATATCAAATCAAAGACCCAAAAGGGTCTAAATTAATTAAAATATATTTACGTAACTATTGAGTTACGTAAGTTACTTAATCTTCCAACAAATATATTACATATATTCCAACATATGTTTCCTGAGAGGAATCTCTTCTAACATGGCTAAAGCATCGAGTTAAAGGGGATGAGAAGACATGCTCACCATACGTATTTTGCATACATGTCAACCCTAAAACTTTTTAAAATCCATTTGTTCGCTCCTACACATACTTTGGTCACCTGCTTCTCCTCCTCGTGTTGCTGCCATCATCGCCATCATGCCGTTGCAAAGATCTTGCTCGAAAAGAAGAAAAATTCTAGTTCACTCCTTCATGTACGATTCTCACTTTCTCTCTTTCATCCCGATCATGTCCATGTTGTTTTGGCATGTACATCTACAGTAAAAATATCTGAAGTAGCAAGAGAGTTATATTATAATCATGAAGGGGCCCTAGAGCAGTCTGTAGGATCTGCCACTCATGCGTGAATTATGCTAGAAACTTATGAAATCTATTTACTTGTTATTTATCAAATAAAGAGAGGTTAAGCAAAAAGTTGATTTCATAAGTTTCTAGCTTAATTCACGCATGAGTGGCAGATCCTACAGACTACTCTAGAGCCCGTTCATGATTATAATATAACTCTCTTGCTACTTCGGACATCACGTCCCAATATTCTTCAAACTGGTGTAAGAGGAAGTCTTGTCTTGCTTTTAAATTGTCATGATGATAGTAATGGATTCCAGTAAGGTAAGAGGGTCTCTTGCTAGAAATGTCATGCTAGTTAACTTAAACACTTCTTCTTTAACTCGTAAATGAGCCTCTCTTTGTGCTTGCGCATACAATTCTATATCTTGATGAAATAGTTTCATTGTACAAAGTAATCGTTCTCGTGCATTCATATCTATTCTATCACAAGTAATAGATTAAACACATAAAATAACCTTAATTTTCACTATCTTGATAGCCAATCCCCAGGTTTCTACCCCATCTCACCAGTCATTTTTAAGATTCACGGAACCTAGGCTCTGATACCAACTCCACCTGTCACGTCTTGATAAATTGAGACTTATCGAAAAGTGATAGAAATTCAAATTAGAAAGAAAACCCTGTGTGTTCGTTCACATATAGTTGCAATGGAAATTACATAACAACAGTCGTGTCCATAGTCTATTAGGTGTTGGAAAAAAAGAAAGAAAAGAAAAACTATATTTACAACTAAAACAGAACTACAAGGGGTCTATATATTTGTAGTGGCACTCAGCACTCAATTCCCTTGACAAGCTTGTCTCATCCCGATCACCTGAAAGGGAGTAGGAATAAATGAGCAATCGTGCTTAGTAGGGATTCACTCTCTGCTTACAAGAAAAGTAAATTGTTGGTTGCTATGAAGTACAGAATAACAATATGTTCCACTTATCAAATAATCTGTAACAAATAATTTATAAGCAGAGAAACAAGTGCTCAACAACTACATGAGTACTTAATTAAATAAAGTATAAAGAGAGTTGCCCTGTACCATTCAACAAATAAGAAGTCCATATTCGAGTCATAATATAATTTATGGAAATGTCGACCAATCTAGCATATGGTGGTGTCATGCCAAACATTCAATAGATCTATTATCGTTTCGTACGGTTAGTAAATAAATTCGAGTGCTCCTCCTGGGAATGGATTGGCTCCATTTACACAAACATTAGTCCAAAAGAGTCCAAAGACCCAAAAATATGTCATCTCATTTCCATTCTTGTTAAATGTATAAATATAATTTTTGGGCAATTATCACCAATAATGGTGATTTCATCAAGAATAAGTCACTTTGAAATAGGAATTTCACATAATGTATCATGAATCAAGTGTTAAGAAAATGGAATAGTTAGTTAGAAGAAGCATGGTTGTTGCAAGAATTATTCCAAAAGAGTGTCTAACTAGTAGGTTAAGTTGACCTGCAAGGGTGGGCAAGTAATCTTGACAAATAATTTTAAAGGCAAGGTAAAGGGTGAACAATTTAAGTTTTAGGACCCGGAATAAAGTTGGTCGCCCAGAACAAAGGAGTCGGCTAACCAATCAGGGGATCAATCGACTGAATTCTGTGTTTTAGTCTACCGAACCTACTAGAACTTTGCCCCTTAGATCCAAGATAGAATCAATCGACTGAAAAGATGGAATCGGTCGATCGATAAGAGGATAAGCTATGTATTTTGGTTGACCAAAATCTCCAAAGAAACTAGTAAGCTACAAACATGGAAAAATGGTCGATCAACTGGGTAGAAATAGGTGACACTTTCTCCCAAGGTGGTCAACGCCTCTCAAGCGAAGGAATCGATTGATCAATTGACAAGGTTCGGTCGACCAAATCTGATGACAGACCATTTTGGTAGATTTCTCTTCTTGCTAAAGGACAAATCGAAGGCTCAAGATCCTATGTGCAATCTTGTACTTAAAGTTCACTATCTAGAGAATGAAATAAAATTTTACTGTACACATACATGCTCAAATAACAGGGACATGATCGTGGTGAAATAGAGAGAGTAAGAATCCAATATGAATAAGTGAACTAGAACTTTTCTTCTTCTCGAGCAAGATCTTCGCAATAGCACGTTGATGATGATAGCAGCAACACAAGGAGAAGAAACAAGTCATGACCAAAGTATGTGTAGGAGCGAACAATGTGATTTATAAAAACTTTTGAATTGCATGCATACAAAATACATACGGTGAGCATGTCTTATCATCTCCTTTAACTCAGATATTTTATCCCCGTTAGAAAAGGCTTCCCCCAGCTCGAAACAAGTAGAGAAAGATTTATTGCACTTTCATATTGCACTTAAGTACAATATGACTAGGTAATAAATCTATGTGGCATCCAATAATTGAGTTGTCATTTTATCACTCCACATGTAAGGAGTGTCACATAAATTTATTATCTTATTGTACTTAAGTGCAATGTGAAATTGCACTAAGTCTTTCTCAAACAAGTATCGGAATATATATATAACAGGTTTGTTGGAGGATTAAGTAACTTACATGACCAAATTACGTAAGAAAAATGTTTCATAAATGATTACGTACGTAAACAAATTTTAATTAGTTTAGACCTCTATGGGTCTTTAATTTGATATCTTATAGATGTCAAATCAAGATAAAATTTCAAATATAAATTAATTAAAAGGTGCTTCAAATTTTATAATAATTTTTCAAAAATAAAATTTTATTATAATTTTAGTATAATTCTTCCACTACTTCCCAGGCGCATTCCTCTGCAGAGGTCACGGAGAACAGGCCAACTTGAACCTGCAGTACCCACGACGTCTAATCGTATTCGTGACCACATTCCGTTCAGCGAACCGGTTTTTATAACAGAGCAGAATATCTAGAACATTACTGAGCAGAATAAGGCATTGCCGGTTGCTGCTATTAGGCAATTAGCTTACGTCGATTCTTGTCTCTTCGTCTATGTGCACAGTGCACTTGGCCCTCCCTTGTCAGGGTCTTCCCCTGGGTCATTTCTGACTCGATCTAGCCGGGGGTGGCGATGGTTACTCCAATCTCCGGGCTAATTAAGCTCGACGCGCAACGTCTCACAGAAGTTGGTCAGGGCTGCCTTGCTCGCCTGCAAGATCAAAACACAAACACAGCCACTAAAACAGATCAGCTGGAAGACCTCTGGATCCTGTGAACAACGATTTTAATTAATATATGTATCTATCACAACTCACAAGGCTCTCTGCGCCTGATGTCGCTTCCACTGAGCTAACATCAGTTCTGACGACGTCTATCAATGGCGGGCGGTCGGAGGGTTAAAAAATGGTTCCGACATCATCTAAGTCCACCAGGTAGCTGATTCAAGAACAAAGAGTTGTTTGAAGCTGTTAGTTTAATCCTGTATATTTCATCCGTTTTTTTTTTCTTGATTACTTCCGGTTGTTGAGCGGCTCACGTCATGAAGGAGAACGTGGGAGGGGGAGCGGTGGAAATAGAATTTTTATCGTCAATTTAAAATTTAAGTTCTGTTTAAATCATGTGGTCTCATAGAAGGCGTATTGTTAATCTAAGTCCCGTCGGATGCTACTCGAGCAAGAGTGACGTGAGATGAATCGGCAATTCGCGCAGCGCGGGTGTACCAGTCACCGAAGTGACAACTAAATAGTTTGCCTCCGAGAGTCGGAGGACTTTAAGTCTATTGTGCGCGTCGTTTGACTTCGTCAAACGAAAGTGAGTGGTCGGGTCTTTGACCAAAATCTCGTCGTTGCCTGAGCGCAATGACGTTAATTACAACTCTTTTAAAAAGAGAAAATACTTGATTAATCGCCAGATTAAAAAACCTCGTGACCTTAAAACGGGACATCCGATAAAGGGTGCGAAGCATAATTGAACTGAAATATTAGGGAGCAAGACGAACGCCTAATCGAACCCATTAGACTTTTCACTCAACACGCTACCCAATCTCTTTGCCTATTTACTTATTGTTCCTCTTTACCACGAAAAGGTTCAATTCGGCCTTTTAAATCTATTTGAGAAAGACAATTTTGAAAAGGGTGGTCTCTTTGACTTTTTGTTGAAAATAGATACAATTTGGTCTTTTGTTGAAGATCATTTCAATTTGGTTCTCCCTTTTTTACTGCAAAACATACAATAATCTTTTATTTGCGGAGAAAGATTTGGTTTGGCTCTTTTAACATCATGCTGCAATCTTTTATTACTTTAAGAAAAAGGGCCAATTTGATCTCTTATTCTTTTGGAAAACATGGGATGACTTTTGATTTGCTTGAAAAGGGTTCGAATTAGTCATTTGTTCTTTTGCAAAGAAGTGAGACAGTCATTATCACTTAGGAAATAAGTTTTGATCTGACCCTTCAATCTTTTGGAAAACACAATGTGACCTTCGACATTTAGAAAAAGTTGAATTTAGTCTTTTATTCTTTTGTAAAATATGAAGCGTCCTCTCGCTTTTTTTCTTTGCTTGAAAAGAGTTCAATTGGCTTTTATGATTCCGTTTAGCATTAAAAGATTTTTAATTCACTTTGGTTCTTTTAGAGCATTTGAAATGGGGTTCTATTCGCTCGACGGGGCTTATTTGGCTCAACGCACTTTGCAGACAGCTTCGATTCGGCGCGGCGGACAGTAGAGACTGAGTCGGCGCAGCCCTGCTGAAGCCATAGACATCATTGAATCGACGCTCATTTGCAACGTTACCAACTCAATTGGAAGCTAGTGACCTCTTTTATATAAGGGTTTTGCGCCAACTCAACCATCGCGGGGAAAATTCGGCAGCATTTCCCCTTATCGTGATCGATAAGAGGAAAGCGCGGTACTCATCCACCACGAGTGGAGATGGCACCAAAAGAGAGAGTATACGACGTAGAACGACGTAACCCCAACGGTACATGACCCCGATCCCCAAGGCATGCCTCCGGAGATTCGGGCAATATCATGACCGTGCAACCCACGATACGAATGAGCAACATGTAAACCCACCCGTCCAGACATAGACATTATACTGTCCAACCCGGAGGTGTGGATGGGTCTTATATTGAGTCATTTGACTGTTGATTGGCTAGTGTCACATTGAACAATGGTTTTGCTCATATGGCTTCAGCCAATATGGTGACCAGGACGTCGAATCGGTGCAGCTTTCCATGGTCTTGCAAGACTGCCAGAACCAGTCCCAGGCCGAATCGGCGCAGCTGGCTACCTGTGCAAGAGGTGACAGCCGCCTCCCTCTTAGAGCACCCTTGCTCATGGCAGGGATGGTCTTGGAGCTTGAGATGGACTTGTAACATATTGCTTGGTGAGCTATCCAAGAAAGTATAGGCATTATTTGCCTAATCTCTTGGCTAGCGAATTGAGCATGCAATGACCGAAATGAAGCTTTTATGGGGACTGTTCGATGTTGGTTTGAATGCACATCAAAGGGGGGCTAGAAAACCGCAATGGAGCCATCTATTGAGAGGGCGAACTATAATTTAATGGGTTCTTTGAAAGGGTCTTTTAGAGATGGTGTTTAGGCAAGGGGACATGAGCATTACTTGCTCAATCTCTTGGCTATTATGACCCAAAAGGGGACCCTTAAGGGGCGGTTTTTGACAGTGATGAACAGTCATCTACAAGGCCAAAACAGTAAGAAAACGTGGCCTATTGAAGGGGGGAATCACCTATTGGATGAAATAAAGAGTGGGGTATACATGCATTGCATGAGAGATGAGACTCTACACCCCCATGACCTCATTTATTGAGGTATGGAGGGTATAGAGAGGTCTTATATGGGGTGTTAAAGGGGGGAGGAACATTCCTCTACTAAGAGGAGTTCCCATCCCGTAACCCCTTGCCAAGAGAACTTAAGCAAATCATAAAGAAAAGGGGGCATTCAATGTATAGAAGAAAAAAAAGGAATAGGCTATTCACGTCAAGTAGCATGAGAGGAGTACATGAGTGTGATCTTTCTTACAAAAGAAGGGAAGAAAGCACCAAAAAAAAAAAAAAACTAAGGAAGAGAAGGGAGGAAGAGAGAAGAACGCCACCTATCCTCACCCCACCCTTCTCTCTTTCCTATGGATGTGATAAGACAACCAAGCTCTCATCTCTCTCTTTTTCCTTGCCTTTTCTTTCTCCTATTTTTCTGTTGCAGAGCTCCACGGGATGGCTCCTTTCTCTTGGCTTGGAGAGAACTGCAGCAACAGCCTCTCCTCCCTTGCTGCTTGCCTTGTTGGAGAAGAAAGCACCAAACCCTCCTCCTTCTCTTTTCACGCAACAGGCCCTCCCCTCTTTTGGCCTCCACACACCCAAGCTTCTAGAAGTCTTTTTGTTTTTTTTTTATCCCAGAAAGGCCCAGCCAGCCCCCTGCCAAGCCTCCTGCGCATAGCACCCTTTTCCCATTTTTAGAAGTGCCTTTTGGGAGGTGCTACATTTGCCTATTCTCACCTCCCCTTGTGGGTGAGATAAGGTTGCCTCTTCATGGGCTCTTGAGGGCCTTCTTGATGGGCCTTTTCCCTGCATTTTTGTTTGCTCATATAAGGAGAATGGGCCGGCCATGTGGGGGTTCTTAACAGATTTGGGGTGTCCACAAATGCCCCCCACCCGTGGGTGGTGCGAGAGGACACGCGAAGCGGCATCCGCGGGTGTACTTCGGCCTTTTGACTGTTGACGCTAACATCGACAGGTCTTTGACTTGTTGTCGTGTTGATGGTCTAATGATCTGTTTATGATCTCTTGCTCCTATTTGGTTGATATGATTCACGGATGATGGCTGCACGTTGCTCCGCATGGGCAATTGGGGTGATCTCCCTTCTATATTTCTCTCTTAATGATCTTTGAATTTGCCGCGATTTGACAAAGTTCATGCGATCCGGCGCGGGGTAGCACGATTCGGCAGGCGGTGTCAAGCTGGCACAAGTCGCGCCGATTCGGTGAAGCCTGCGAGTCTGCTCTACATGAGCATAACATGTATATCATTTTCGAACTATGTTGTCTTTTGATCCATCCTTGCTTGGCCTCTTATCTCTTCTTCTTTTCTTCAGACCCCTCACAAGTTGATAGGCTTGAGGTAATGGTCACGATTTGGCGGCACGCTATCAAGAATCGGCACATGGCTCTCACGAGTCGATGGAGCTCAGAATGGTGAGCTTGATTTGGTATGTCCCACGCGAGTTGGCAAGGGATCACGAGCTGATAAATAGACCCAACAGGGTAGTGAAGACCATTGAATTGACGGCTTGCTTGAGAGCCTGTAGCCTTCATAAGTCAATTGACCATTGTGAAGGCGGCTTGTTTAAGATCATGTGGCCTTCATGAGTCGGCCAACCATTGCGTCAATTGGATTGCGCTAGCCTATTGTATGATCCAATAGGGCATGTTGGCTTGCCATATGATCTGGCGGCTCTTTCTAGACCCAGTAAGTGACATTGCTGCTTCCTTTCTTTTGAACCCTCTTACTGACTGGTCACCTTGAATGCGCCACAATCTGAGCATGCTGTAGCGTTGTGGTCTTTGTAGGGGGGAAGTAGACTGCTTCAACGTCGTTGTCACCAACTGTGATAACCAGACTTCCACTTTGGAGATCTTGTAGCCCTCATCAATGCCGCTTTGCTCATAGCTGGATTAGCATGCTCTTGCCTTCCTCTTTTGACTTTTGTTGTGCATGGGTATCGACATATTTCTTCAGCATTCTCCACCCAGAAACTTGAAAACTATTAGGAGGCATCATTTGTTGACACATGCTTCTCTGATTGCCGCCCGACTCTCTCAGAAATTTCCTTTGAGGGGCTTGGAAGTTGTCAGAAACGACCTCATGTATAATGACATTTCACTTTATTATGTATGAGATAGAACTCCGACTGGCATGAAGATAGGCTTTGACTGGCAACGTCACGAAGGCGAGCTTCGGATGGCGCTGGCATGAAGGCGAGCTTTGACTGGTATGAAGAAGAGCCTCGGCTGGCATTGGCATAAAGGCGAGCTTTGGCTGGCACTGACGTGAAAATAAGCTTTGATTGTCGAGTACCACTTCTGTCAGGATTTCCTTTCTAAAGGCTTGAAGCCTGCTTGCCTTTGGCATCTGTCTTTGGATCCCTTTTATTTTCACATTATCGAATTGAGCGCCCTTTCGGGTTTTCACTCAACTCGACCCCCTCTTGCTTTTGCCTACGCGCCCTTTCGGGTTTTCACGTAGCGGGGTACCCAATTTTGCCCATGGCGCCCTTTCGGGTTTTCGCCATGACCGGGTTCTAGCTCTTTTTACCCTTGTCTAGGGGAAACCTAGACAAGTCCAGCGAGGCATCTCTATTTTGAGCCTCTTTTTTTTATACATATATATTATAAGGAAAAAGGTCATGAGTGAAATAGAACTCGACCACCAATCGTACCATGATGTTGGTAGACGGCGTGAGGTTATTTGGGTTGATTGCAAAATGATAACTAGGAAAACCTATGTGCTAGCTTCAACAAGGGTTCTAAAGGTAAACATCTATTGGTTAGCCAAGGCAAGAAGTCAAGGCTAAGCTTTATTTGGAATTTTGAAAAGGTAGAGGTTATCTGAACCTAGGGTCCTACTTGGCGAGAGCAAGCACATATAAGGGTGAGGCATAGATGGCAAGAGACAGCTTGTCTAAGTTTTGAGGTTTTGTATTGACTAGAGAGTGCATAGCTGGATTCAGAGAATGTATAGCAAAAAGGGGATTTCATGAAAGAGCTGGGATGGAACTCCCCCTTCTTGCTATTTTGATGGTTTGACTTCATTCATTTTTTTAACACATTACTGACCCAAGCGCCTTTTCGGGTTTTCACCGGAGCCAGCCCCTTCTTGCTTTTGCCTACGCGTCCTTTCGGGTTTTCACGTAGCAGGGTTCCCAATTTTGCCCACGATGCCCTTTCGGGTTTTCATCGTGACCGGGTTTTTCTTGTCCTTTTTACCCCTACTCTGCAGTGAAACTAGAGTAGGTCCGACGGGCATCTCTATTTTTAACCCTTTTGTTCATCATTTTTTTTATCATCTCATTTTTTCTTATACAGAAATATCGCAGGATATGCCCTGCGAGCATACATTCAATAGTGTACCCTCAGAGTTCTTGGACATGAAAGACTGGAGGGTGTATGTCTTCGAGGCAATGTCAAATTTAGCTCCATGAGTTGTTGGATCCTCCTGACGTTGAAGCATAATGACGCCATCTCGAACCATCGAGCAATGTGAAGGTGGCTCCACCATATTGACTTGGGGGATCTTGGGCATGGAATGGCAAAGCTCAATGTTAAATCCCCTGGACCGCCGCAAAAAGGGATGTGATGATATACGATTCCTGCAAAATAAGCTGGTTATATAAACATTGAACATGGCTATTCGATTTTAACTCTTAAATCCTTGGAGGTCTCACGTGGCAATTGTTCCACGGGCTGAGATCGAACCACAATGTTTTTCTTGTAGTTGCAGCTCCTCGGAGATAGATGTTTATACCCTTGGAGACCTCGGATGCGGAACTAATCCCACGAACTAAGGCTGGACTACGGTATTTATCCTGTAGTTGCAGCTCCTTGGGGATGGATTCTTATATCCTTGGAGACCTCAGACGCGGAAATAATCCCACGGACAAAGGCTGGACTACGGTATTTATCTCGTAGTTGCAGCTCCTAGGAGATGGGTTCTTTTTATATCTTTGGAGACCCCAGATGTAGCAACATTTCACGATCTGAGGCTGGACTGCAGTATTTATCCCGCAGTTGCAGCTCCTGGTAGATTGATTAAGAATTCGAGTACAGGAGCCCAACACATGAGCAGAGAGACTCGACTTCTTAAATCAAATGTTCTATTTTCCTTTTGTGTATTTCTTTTGTACTGTTCATTTTTGTGATTAATTTTCTATTTTCTCTCTTTTTTCTTTTTCTCTTTTCTTTTTTTTCTATTTTTTTTCTTTTTTTGAACGAAATTTCATTCCATCCTCTCTTTTTAATCATTTCATTTTTTCATTGATCATTTTATTATTTTCTATTTATTTTGTCTCTTTTTTTTTCTTTTTTTTTAATGTATGTCTTTTAGAGACTTCAAATGTGGTAAACATTCCACAAAAGGAGGCTGGATTACGGTACTTGTCCCGCAGTGTCTGTTTATAGGAGGTCAATTTTAATTTATATCTTTGGAGACCCCAGATGTGGGAAATATTCCACAACTGAGAATGGACTGCAATATTTGTCTCGCAGTTGCTGCTCCTTTGAGATCAATTTGTCTTTTATCACTGGAGACCCCAGATGCGGAAAATGTTCCACAAATTGAGGATAGACTACGACACTTATCATGTAGTTGCTGCTCCTTTGAGATTAATTTGATTTTGAATCCTCGGAGACCTCAGATGTGGGAAATGTTTCACAAACTGAGAATGGACTACGGAACTTATCCCGCAGTTGCAGCTCCTTTGAGGTTAATTTGATTTTAAAGTTCTTTTGCTTTAAATGTCTTTTTAGTCGGTTTTAGAAACATTGGGCACAGAGACCCGATTTTGAAATCATGAGGGCGTGGAAGCCCGATTTTGAAATTTATGAGGGCGTAAAGGTCTCGATCTTTTATTAAACATGTGGGCGCTAAGGTCCTAGTTTGAAAACATGAGGGCGAAGAAGCCCGCTTTTGAAATTGTGAGGACGTGAAAGTCTGATCTTTTTATTAAACATGTGGGCGCTAAGGTCCCGTTTGAAAAACATGATTTTGAGTTTTGAAACATGAATTTTCAAATATGATTGATGCATCGTTATTTTGAAAACATCTATTTTGTAATTTGACCGGAAAATTGTCATTTTTTTAAAATATGATTGGCAAATTGCCAGTTTTGAAATATGTCTTTTGAAACATGATTGACAATTTGCCAGTTTTGAAATATGCCTTTTAAAATATGATTGGCAAATTGCCGCTTTTGAAATATGTCTTTTGAAATATGATGGAAAAATTGCCAGTTTTAAAATATGTCTTTTGAAATATGATGGGCAAATTGCCAGTTTTAAAATATGTCTTTTGAAATATGATTGGCAAATTGCCGCTTTTGAAATATGTCTTTTGAAATATGATTGGAAAATTGCCAGTTTTAAAATATGTCTTTTGAAATATGATTGGCAAATTGCCGCTTTTGAAATATGTCTTTTGAAACATGACAGACAAATTCATTAATTAAAAATTATAGATAAATAGAAATTTTATCTATTAATAAATTCAATTAATTAAAACGATACAAATCATTATTGCATGCGTATAAACCCCTATAAAAATTTTGTAAAAATAGTAGTTATACTTTAAATAATGTTCTCTAATGACCTATCAAGAAATTTGGGCACAGAAAAATTGTTTAGACCAAGTTTAAGAATTTATGCGACTTATTAGCATAATTAAGGAATAATTCGAAGAACCCATTATTTTCTGACCCAAAGTGGATTATAAATAAAAATAAACATGTGGGTAGACTTTAAATAATATGGGATGATAGCCCATTATGATATTTGGACCAATGGACAATCTTGGCCCATGAATAAATTCTCTAATAAAAGGATAATTAAAAATCCAATAAGTAAAGTAAGTACATGGGTTGTACAATTAAGCTCACACGAGTTAATGGGCCAAGAGTAAGAGCCCAAATGATGAAGGTTAGAAATATTGGCATGAATAATATTTATTCAATTCAAAAATATAAAATTACTTGAATAAGTGTGATAAATAGATTTACATAAGGATAAAATGTGAATAATTGGAATTAAATCAATACCCATTAAGTCAAATTAGTAATGGGTTTTACTAATGGTCTTAGCATAAAGTTTTGGGCCCAATTATGAAGAGTCCACCATGAGATGAGAGTTAAATAAGTGAAATTTGTACCTAAAATATTAATAAATAGAAAAGGGTTAAGATAATGAGTATTTTAACTCTTAATCATCTTAGAAAGAGTTCTAAACCTAGTATAACTCAATAGGACTCTATCCTAATCTAAAATTTGGATTTAGATGAGAGACAATTGGGTTAAATATAAGAGACCCAAATTAAATAGGAAAATTCGTAACTATATTATCTCTTAATTAAAAAGGGGTCATTAAAGCACTAATATGACTCATATATATCTAAATAAGAGTCCTAAGCCTATCCTAACCCATTACCCACGAAATTGGACCTCTCCCCATCTTATTAGGTGGATAAATGTAAGAGAATATGGAGATAAGTGTGAAAATTCAGAGTTTGAAGGGAAGGGAAGAGTTTTAAGTTATTAGGACTCTTAAGCAACCTAATAGACCTCTAATTAGTGTCAACCAAGCCCCATTTTCGTGGCTGGAGCTCTGGAGCATGAGGAGAAGGGTTGGAGCAAGGAGAAGAAGAAGGTTGGAGCAAGGAGAACTTCGAAATTCGTCACCCCTCAACCCTAGAATCTTTACAGCGTAAAAAGGTAGGCAATCTCTCAAGCTAAAATCGTGAAATAATTACCCTAGGTAGCCTTCATGTACCTTTTCAAAAGCCCTATGGTTTCGTGGTATTTCGTTCACCCATTTGGGCGAATTTAATTCGTGAAATCTTGCTGTCACCATGAACCCTAATCTCATGTTTTCTCTAATTCCCGATGTGTACATGCTCTCATGCCATGATAAAATTTTCAGATATACTAAATCATACTAGCTTTCAAACGCCCCTGGTCTTGCTTGATTTCGATCTCTCATGAGAGAGAATTAAATCTTTGAATATCTGTCAGACCTGTGCACTCAACCCTCCTTGTTTCCTTTCTAATCTCGTGCACACTTGACATCATTCCATGATAAAATCATCATAAATATTACTACATGTTAGCTTTCAAACGCCGCTGGTTTCATAATTTTTCATGATGTATTCATCCCTGAATAATTCATTGAACCCTGACTGCGCCTGTTTAGGTCACCGAAATGTAACCTTATCAATGCATATCTAAACCTTGTCTATTTTCAAATTAATCGTGCATGTTGATAGATATACATGTCTACTTTCGTTTAAAACTAGTTTCGTGCTTTTTGGATCACCGTACTATTTTATATGCAATTTACAACGTCCCTGTATCACAGAGGACTCGCCCTGAGAAAAAGAGAAAAGGAGCAAACCCACCTGTTATCGCGACGGCGCGACCCGCCGCGATAACAGTGGGGTCGCGCCGGCCGATGGCGTCACGTCAAGAACGCGGCGGCACGAGCCGCCGCGATTCGCTCCGGACCGGGCCAGACCGGCCAGGCCCCGTGTCGCGTCCGACCGCCCTGTCGCGACTTGAATCGCGACGGGTAGGTCCGTCGCGTTCTTGAAATTTCGGCCAGAACCTTTAATTGCTCTTATATCCCTGCTTTAAATGCCATATAATCCCTGTACAAGTTAAACCATGTACTGTTAAGCTTGATAAATGATCTGAATATTTTTATTGGATAATATTTAAATGACTCTTATTAATTTAAAAGCCGTGAGCACGACTTACTCTATTCCCATGATTTCTTTACACTTGCACACTAAACATTATGTATTGCCATTTGACCCTATTAAATTACTCAATAATATATCTGGTAATTAAGTGAAATTAATTACCTAATTTACCTATTATTTAAATGACACATGTCTTCGTTTTACTCGCGTGATTTGTACATCGTTATCGCGTCCCTCTGCCTTCGAGCACTCGAGGCAAGACAGACAACGTTTCATTACACACTTTTTCTTGACATGGACCACCTCTCCACCGGGAATACTCTCGACTGGACTAGGGACTCCTTGTCAAGACCTCCGTAAGTCTTCTTGGCTTTGGCGCACGTCCATTGCCGACGAGCTGGTTGTACCTTTAAATCCCGTTACATTCTTAGGGATCAGTACGATCCAAACAGCCTTAGTGAGATCTCTCTTATCTTGTGATCACGCCGGACCATCTAGTCAGTGTTCATAGCACGGCTAATGGGCGGATGTGACTTCTACCAGACTGCCGGTACCCGACCTGGTGCTGTGCAACCGTTACTATCGTGGTTTATTGTTGTTTTACGATTATACCCCTATCTCATCTACTATCATTGTACTCTCATCTATTCACGTTCACTCTACTATCTCGTCTATTCATCTAGTACTCTCTTGAGACTCTTGAGCTGTTGTGGCTCCCATTGCTTGTACTATACATGACTGTCTAGCGCCATAATATGGGTCTGGTGACCTACTGACTTGAATGCTTAGTGTGCAGGGCACGGAGAGTGTTCGAGGGGCTCCAATCTAGTCCTGGGGGCAGAGAGCCACCCGAAAATACCTGCAGGGGCTATTGACGGTGTTATGCATTGCACCGGTTCTGACTATCTCGACATTGGCTAGACCTCTAATTGTTTTACTATTAGTCTGAGGAGTTCAGACATAGTGTGCCAGTTCTGTGCTATTAGTGTGCTAGCACTGACTGATTAACATTAGTCTGAGGAGTTCAGACGAAATGTACTATCGTTAAACGGCTACTGTCCCAAAGTGACTATTGTCGTACTCGACTAGTGCACCGTTGTGCAACCATACATGTTATCTCTTTACACGCTATCTCTTTACATGAAATCTTGTTACACGTTATCTTGATATACAAGCTATCTCTTTACATACAATCTCGTTACACGCTATCTTGATATACAAGCTATCTCGTTACACGCCACCTTGATACAAGTTATCCTATTTCATGTCATTTTGATACACGCTATCTTGTTATACACTATCTTGTTACGCGCTATCTCGTTATATTGCCATTCAAATTTTGCAATACTCTTGAGAAATGTATTATCATTCACTTGTTATCTTGTACTATTACTCTCTTGACCATACATGATCGTTCTCTCTAGCTAACCTGTGATACAAGACATTAATCACTTAAAGCATGCTTGTTTACACGAGATATTAAGTCCTACTGAGCGTTATCGCTCACCCTTCGTTATTTGTTATTGTGTTTTCAGGTAAGTCAAGGAATGACCTTACACCCAACAACGGGATTGGACTGGAGTGATGAGCGTCCTGAAGTCATAGCGATGGAATGTCCTTAGTACCTTAGAGTCTAGTTAGATATTTGCTTTAGATTTCTTTTCCAATGTAATAATGTCATTGAGCCCTATGTTTTGGCTCTGAATTAGTGGTTGTAATAGTTTAATTGAATTATCAATAAAATGGTGAGTTTTATTGTAATTATTGTTCATTAGTTGCTCTGATATTTGCGAATGTATGCGCAATTTACATTACTATACTCGTTGTTCATGCCTCCCCGATTTATTTCGCTGCTAAATTGGCGGGGCATGACAATATGTCTTTTGAAATATGATGGGCAAATTGTCAGTTTTAAAATATGTCTTTTGAAATATGATTGACAAATTGCCGCTTTTGAAATATGTCTTTTGAAATATGATTGGAAAATTGCCAGTTTTAAAATATGTCTTTTGAAATATGATTGACAAATTGCCGCTTTTGAAATATGTCTTTTGAAACATGACAGACAAATTGCCAGTTTTAAAACATGTCTTTTAAAACATGATGGGCAAATTACCAGTTTTAAAATATGTCTTTTGAAACATGATGGGCAAATTGCCAGTTTTAAAATATGTCTTTTGAAACATGATTGGCAAATTGCCACTTTTGAAATATGTCTTTTGAAACATGATTGGCAAATTGTCAGTTTTGAAATATGTCTTTTGAAACATGATTGGCAAATTACCACTTTTGAAATATGTCTTTTGAAACATGATTGTCAAATTGCTAATTTTGAAATATGTCTTTTGAAAAGATGGTTGGCGAGACGCCACTTTTTTTTTTAAATATGAGTTCTTT
This sequence comes from Colocasia esculenta, assembly GCA_014218235.1. Lineage (NCBI taxonomy): Eukaryota > Viridiplantae > Streptophyta > Magnoliopsida > Alismatales > Araceae > Colocasia > Colocasia esculenta. Next base: position 23,901,952 of record CM024763.1, on the reverse strand, counting down.
TGAAATTATGAGTAGCAAACTTGCCGATTTTAAAATATGACTTTTGAAAACATGGTTGGCGAGACGCCACTTTTTTAAAATATGAGTTCTTTTGAAATCATGAATGGCAGCTTGCCAATTTTAAAATATGACTTTTGAAAATATGATTAGCGAGACGCCACTTTTTAAAATATGAGTTCTTTTAAAATTATGGGCGGCAAGTTTGTCAATTTCAAAACATGAGTTTTGGAAACATGATTGACAATTTGCCAGTTTTTTTTAAAATGCAGATGACATCGGAATAAGGATAAATCCTCCGTCAACTTTAATAGGGATCCGGAAAAAGAATATGCATTCAAAATCCGGTAAGAAAATCCATGTATGAATATGGACATAAGCGGTGAAAGCCGGTGCATACGATCATGCAGACTCATATCATCGTCCTACTGAACACATGTGATTCTGTTGAGGTATTATTTGTCTCAGAACCATAGTCCGGCTAGCGGTATGGTTGGCCTATTTATTTTTTTGCTGCTCGTCATCGACGATAATACCTCAGGTGGCCCTAAAAGAGCCAAACGAGACAGCCTCAATGACCAGGTCTCATGCTGGGTGGTCGGTGTGACTACTTCAACAAGCTATTTTTTTTTTCTTTTCTCTTTTTTTCCCTTTTTTTGTCATTTTTTGAATGAGTATTTACATGAATGGACATTACATGTTTTGTAACGTCGCGTGTTTTCCAGATCCCCGTGGATCCAGGTTTAGCGGGTTTGGTGGCCAATGTGAGACCCATTAGTGTTGTGTGTTTCTTATTAGATCCTTACCGGGCTTGGTTATGGGTCTGTGTTGGTGTTCAGCTCGCTGGACATCAACAGTGTGTTGGCGTCCAGGTGGGTGACGTCAACTTTGTGTTGGTGGCCATGGGTTGCCGTTGACATGGTTTTAGCGTCCATCGATGTAGATGTCAATTGCTTGAACTTGGCGTCGAGCGATGTGGACGCCTAGTTGGGGCGGTTTGGTTAGCGGCGCATAGGTTGACGTTAACCTGTGGCGCCTGTGTTTTTAGGGCAGACCCGAGCCCTGTTCTCTTCTCTCTTTTTCCTCTCCTCTTCGCCCACCTTCACCCTTGAGCTTCTTCGCGAGTTCTGACGGTCGGCGGGAGCTCGTGGGAAGGCTGTGGTGCGCGTGGTAGCTGCAGATCGGGCGGGGAATGGCGAATTGGAGCGCGGTGTTCGTGGGGTGTTCCTCGAGTTTCGGCGTGGTTTGGGGGAATTGGGAGGATTTGAGCGTGTTCTGAGGTAGGGGATGAACCTTGTTAACTCCTTAGGATCATTAAAACACGATTAAACCACATGAATCAGCATGTTTAATGCATTTTTGGATTAAGATGTACCATGTGGGATTAATGGGTGGTTTGATGAATTTGAGTAGTAAAGCATGTTGTTATAGCTTAATTATAGTGTATGGATGTTAAAGGAACTATTTATGTATGTCTTTCCGTTGTTTTAACGATTGTAGAACCTGTAGAATCAGTTTAGGGTTTCTGCAGGAATATAGAGGCTGAAGATCTTGGCGTCAACATTGATTGACGCCAAGTTCATCAGCCGGGATATAGACGGCCAGATCCCTTGCCGTCTACTTCCTCTAAGCGGCAGTCGATGTTGCCGCCAACTTGTGCATGTATCCATGCAGTGTGGTTTACGTAGCTTTTCTGGTTATAAATATTGTGTGTTTGTGTGTGCATGGCGATGACCGGTGTGAGCCAGTGCACTTGTTATGCTCTTGGAGCATACTGCTCATGTAATGGGCATGTTTTACGTGAATGTTGTGTAATGTACGTAGTGGTTTAAGTTTGTGAGTATGTTGTCCATGTAACACCCTCCTCCGACCTTCACACAAACACATTCGTAACCTTTGATCGGAAGAGGGGTTACGCTGACAAACTCTCGTTATGGGTAGATATATCCGCGCAATGCACAAAACTGGCAAACCATTCCACAAAGGTATCTTCGAACACATTATAATACACAAGGTGACAATAGTAGCAACACTCATTATTTACAAAAGTCAAGCTTCTCTCTTTCTAACTTAATACATTATCAACTAAAAGAAACTACTAAAACTACATTATTCTTCTTCGTTTCTTCGTCATCCGCAGCGGAAATAGGATTCACATGTAGCTGAGATTATACATACCTTCAATCTGAAAGGGTTGAAGGAAACAAAGGCATGAGTCGAAAGGACTCAGTAGGTATAAGTAAACATAGAGTAGAAGTATCAATTTGCAGAACTGAATGATTATTCAAATAGTGCATATGTGGAACAAACATAATTGCTTATGAATTTCATACTTAACAGAAACATATAGCTCAAATTGATTTCATAATGAGCTCCAACAATTCACAAAATAAAAGTCACATTTGTCTTTCAGAATTCAGACCATAACTTAATTTGGAAACAAATTCGACAGGCATCACTGCTCTCAAGAGGTTACTATATAGACGTAATTTACCATCCTCAGTGCCTAGGCGATTCCAGCACCTTAGATCTTGTTCATTGCGCAAGAACGGGGTATAATTATTTTGTTACCCACCATCGTCAGTCCATTGACTTGGATTTACTTACGTACAAACTGTCGCCCTCAGCTGATCACAAGTAGCGGGTGCTACTACAAGTAATCCTAAACCCTCTTTTGAAGAGAGCACTGTCTTCAAATCATAAATTTCTTTTCATGAGCATAACGGAAATGAGAAATCCAAAGGAAGATTTGATTTATGATTAATACAAATATCTTGGTGACAAAGTAGTTCAGAGTTCAAGAAAATAAGAAGGACAATTAGTTGAGACAAGGTGATGACTCAAAGCCGACAACTTCAGAAGATTTAAATCACATAAAAACCCAAGAAAATGAGGATACACAGTTGTCATCACAAGTATTCATATCTCATAAGGTGTTCAAACATATGAACTCTCAAGTGGTCAAGTTTTATAACCTTCATTACCGAACATCGAAGAATAGACTCAATCGGAGTACTATTCGTAATTGCTAACTTTAAGAATAACTTAAGGGAGATTAAGGTACATAATGTGGGTAAACTTTGAGGTAGTATGACAATAAATACCAAGGTAAATGAGAGGGTAACTTCCTTGGCTTTTAGGATGAAGTTCTAGCATGAATTTAGACAAGAAATGGTGCAGAAATTCAAATCAGGGCTGCACCTGTCGACAGCCAAGAAAGACCTGTCGACAGATGGCTGCAGACAGAGCATCATCTTGCTGGACTGTATGTATCTGTCGACAGATGCAAGATGTCTGTCGACAGATGCACACAGTCCCAGTTATTCCTGAGTTCAGGAAGGCTGGCCTGTCGACAGCTATGAGCTGCCTGTCGACAGCCGCCAATTTTTCTTGCATAAGGGACTTTGTATTCATCCTAAAAACTCTAACATTGGAACTTATAAATCAAGGCATGATTTATATCAATTTGAAGAGTCTAATTGTAGTTCCCACAGTGGTTTATAAGCTAAACAAATGGGATAGAACAAGAGGGTTGCAATTCAAACTAGTTTAGCTAGAAACTAGCATGACATAGTACTGGAAATATGGTCCTTATACAAGGATTATATGGAAAGATTGCCACAAGATAAACTCTCAAACTCAAGGTATTTAATGCTCCAAAATCAAGGTTTGAGGTACAACATCTAGATGGAAAGAAATCACAATGTTCTAAGATATCGAAATTTCCATCAAGGCTCTATAATATAAACATGAATCAAGGGTGGAAGAAGAAGATAGAAAATAGTCTTTAGAGTGGAACAAGGTTGTTCTTCTCCCATTAAGAACGTGTTTACCAAACTGAAAGAAAATAGAATAGCTTCAGTGTATCATCTTGTATGCTTATCAAGAAGATTTTCTTATCATGTGAGGGGGACAGAACTGAATCAATGGAAGATGAAACCTACCTTGCTAAGCAAGAAAGCTTCCACTTGATCTTGGTGAAAGAGTTTAACTTAGTGGAAGAAGAGCTTCCTCCCAAATTGATGCCTTGCTAGACACGACAGCTACTTCAACAGCAAGTTAACACCAAAGAAGAAGCAGCTACAGAAGAAATAGGGGCAGAGGTGGGTGCAGTTGTAGATGCACGGCAATAGCTCCCCAGCAACAGTTCAAGGAGCTCCTCCACAACCCTTCTAGCAGCCAAGAGTAGAGAAGAGAAAGAACAGGGACAGAAACCAAAGAGTAGAAAGGATCGAACTCAGCAGAGGGAGTGGCTTTTATAGCCAAACTAGGTTCCCATGCAAGGGAACACGTAAACGCACAGGTGTAAACCGTAAAACCCATGGGTTTTTACTGTTTACACATGGCCCATGCTTCCAATCTCACACCTACACCTCATCCACCATCATGAAATAGTTTAAACTCAAGCTCCATCCTTATCCTAATGTGTGTTGGCTTCTCCTAAGCCTCACACGTAGCCCCAGGAAAAACCCAGAAAAATCCCTGCCGTAAATAGCCCATAATTCAGCTGGGCCAAAGATCTTCATGTTTAGGTGTCCTAATGATATCCGTTTAACTTGAAATTTCAACCATAGTCTAATATGATGGTTTTACAAATTGTCATGATTTTTATTAAATTTTTAGAATTTATTTTACACTGGGTGAAAAATCACCCCAAAAATAGTTGCGTCGACTTAATCTCAAAATCTGTGCGTCAAAAATTCCAAATAATTGCATTTTAATATCTCCATAATTTTCTAAGAATTATGGTGTTCTTAGATTTTATTTTCGTTACAGTTTTCCGGTGTCGCCCTGTCGGGGTGCGCACAACCGAAAGTAGTACTGGGGTATGATAAAGTGTCTTAAACATACCCTTAATCCTAAATATCACAATTTAAACCTAATCGGTTTGCATAAACAAGAATTTCCAAGTAAAATATGGTATTTAAAATTTGAGGGTATTACATTTCTCCCCCTGTTAAAATAAATTTCGTCCTCGAAATTGACAAAATTTTACTTACCAAATAGCTGTGGATACTTTTCTTTCATCTCTTGCTCCAATTCCCACGTTTCTTCTTCGATGAACGCGCTTTTCCACAAGATCTTCACCATAGGAACTGCTTTGTTTCTGAGGACTCGTTCTTTCCTGTCCAATATTTTCACTGGTTCCTCTTGAACGGTTAAATCCGCTTGTATTTCCACTTCTTCATAACTGATTACATGAGAGGGGTCCATTATGTATTTCCTCAACATAGATATGTGAAATACATTATGAATGTGTGACCAAGAGGGCGGAAGAGCTAATTGGTATGCTACTTCCCCTATTCTTTGTAATATCTCAAAAGGTCCTACATATCTTGGACTGAGTTTTCCTTTCTTTCCAAATCTCATGGTACCTTTGGTTGGAGAGATCTTTAGAAATACATGATCACCTATGTTAAACTCCAGTGGTCTTCTTCTCCTATCAGCATACTTCTTCTGTCTATCTTGGGCTATTAGTAATCTCTTCCTGATTAACTTAATCTTCTCTGAGCAATTCTGAATTAATTCTGGCCCAATGAGACTCTTTTCTCCCACTTCTGCCCAACAGAGGGGTGATCTACAAGGTCTACCATATAATGCTTCATATGGTGCCATTCCAATACTTGTATGGTAACTGTTATTGTATGCAAACTCAATCAAGGGTAGGTAATCATCCCAGCTACCACGCCAATCCAAACTACAGGCTCTTAGCATATCTTCGAGTGTTCGGATAGTTCTTTCTGATTGGCCATCGGTTTGTGGATGATAAGCCGAACTAAATTTTAATTGAGTACCCATGGCTGCTTGAAGACTTTTCCAAAATCTAGCAGTGAATCTTGGATCTCTATCTGAAATTATCGACAAAGGAATTCCATGAAGTCTCGCTATTTCCTTTATATACAATTGGGCCAAATCTTCTAATGATTGTGTCTTTGTAATTGCTAGAAAATGAGCCGATTTAGTTAATCTATCCACAATTACCCAAATAGTATCATGCTTCTTCCTTGTCTTTGGCAAACCCATTACGAAGTCCATGGTTATCTGCTCCCATTTCCATACTGGAATTTCAATGAGTTGCATAGGCCCTGCTGGCTTCTGGTGCTCAGCTTTTATTTGTTGACATGTCAGACATTTACTCACAAATTCTGCTATGTCCTTTTTCATTCCATGCCACCAAAATTGCTTTTTCAGATCCTGATACATTTTAGAGCTTCCAGGATGAATCGAATACTGAGATTTGTGTCCTTCCTTCAATAACTCACTTTTAATTTCTTCATTCTCTGGTATACATATTCTGTTTTGAAATCTAATTATCCCTTGACCATCCCTGATGAATCCTGGTTTATTTACCATCTCTTTTAGTTTCTGATCTTGGTTCTGTGCTTCACTAATTTTATCTATCAGTGCTGATCTTACTGTCAATTGTGCCAATATCAGATTTTCTGCATCACACCTTGGTGAGTATTCGATCAAATCTGTCATTTCTTTCCACTGTTGGTGTAATTGTAATGCTCTTGATTTCTTTCTGCTCAAAGCATCAGCAACCACATTAGCTTTACCCGGATGGTAATTCACCGTAAAATCATAATCCTTTAAAAATTCTAACCATCTTCTTTGTCTCAGATTCAGTTCCTTCTGAGAAAATATGTACTTTAAACTTTTATGATCAGTATAAACTTCAAATTGTTCTCCATATAAATAGTGGCGCCAGATCTTCAAAGCATGTATGATCGCTGCCAATTCTAAGTCATGAGCCGGATAATTCCTTTCATGATCTTTTAATTGTTTAGAGGCATAAGCTACCACTTTCCCATGTTGCATAAGGACACATCCAATCCCTTTTTGAGATGCATCCGTATAGACTGTAAATCCTCCCGATCCTTGAGGTAAGGTAAGAATCGGAGCTGTGGTAAGCTTCCCTTTTAAATCCTGAAAACTGGCCTCACATTTCTCATTCCACACAAAAGGTGTCTCTTTTCTGGTTAACTGAGTCAAAGGCATAGCTATAGAAGAAAAGCCTTCAATAAATCTTCTATAGTAGCCAGCTAATCCCAAGAAACTTCGAATTTCTGATGGATTCTTGGGTCTTTCCCAATTTAGAACTGCTTCAATTTTACTTGGGTCTACTGCTACACCTTTTCCAGAAATCACATGACCCAAAAATTTCACTTCCTTGAGCCAAAACTCACATTTACTTAATTTAGCATACAATTGATGATTCCTTAACGTTTGTAGTACAATTCTCAAATGTTCTTTGTGTTCTTCTTCGCTAGATGAGTATATCAACACATCATCTATAAATACTACCACAAAGTTATCCAAATAAGGCTGAAATACCCTGTTCATCAAATCCATAAATACCGCAGGTGCATTAGTCAATCCAAAGGGGAGTACTAAAAACTCATAATGTCCATATCTGGTTCTAAATGCAGTCTTAGAAATATCATCTTCTTTAACTCTCAATTGATGGTACCCCGACCTTAAATCGATCTTAGAGAATACTGTAGCAGACCGGAGTTGATCAAACAAGTCATCAATTCTAGGTAATGGATATTTGTTCTTGATTGTGACTTGATTCAATTTCCTATAATCAATACATAATCTAAGAGATCCATCTTTCTTTCTCACAAACAATACCGGTGCTCCCCATGGTGACACACTTGGTCTAATAAAACCTTTGTCTAATAAGTCTTGCAATTGCTTCTTTAATTCTATCAACTCAGCTGGTGCCATTCTGTAAGGAGCTATGGATATAGGCAAAGTTCCAGGTAAAAGTTCAATAGTAAAGTCAATTTCTCTAATTGGAGGTAATCCAGATAAGTCATTAGGAAAGACATCTGGAAATTCTTTTACAACCTCAATATCTTGAACTGATACCTATTTATGCTCATTTGATATGCACTACAAGAAAAAGCGCAAATAGCGACCGAAATTGCGACTGATATTATCGGTCGCTAATCCGTCCCTATGTGCGACCGAATAGCGACCAAAGTGATCGGTCGCACAATTGAGACTCATTTTGAGACCGAATTTAGATCGGTCGTACATCGGTCGCTGATGCCCTACCTTTTTCCCAACCAACCTTTCCCCCTCCCCCTCTTTGTTGCGACCAAAAATTTCCCCTCTCCCCCCCCTTCGTCGCGACCCAATTTTTCCCCCTCCTCCCGTCTTTCCCCCTCTCGCCACCTGCTGCTCGCCGACGTGGACGTCGCCACCGTCTGCTGCCATCACCGTCGTCCACGCCTGCTCGCCGTCGACGCGTCACCCACTCACCGTCGCCTACTCGTCGTCGACGCCGCGCCCGCTCGCCGTCGCTTGCTCGTCGTCGCCGTTGCGCCCGCTCGCCGCGCCCGCTCGCCGTCGCTTGCTCGTCGTCGCCGCTGCGCCCGCTCGCCGTCGCCTGCTCGCCGTCCTCGTCGCAGTAAGCCGCCGTCTCTCTCTTTCTCTCTCTCTCTCTCTCTCTCTCCCCCCCCCCTCCCCGGCACCAACCCCCCACCCAGCCACCACTGCCCCCCCCCCCCCCCCCCTGCCCAGCTCCCTCGCTACCCCCTCCCACTGCCCAGCTCACCTGCCGCCCCCTCTCCCCGGCCCCAGCTCACCTGCCGCCCCCTCTCACCTGCCCAGTTATTACAGTTAAATTGTCGTTCACATGATCTGAACATTGCTTATTTCCCTTACTTTCTTGAGTCCCAATGCCTCTTTTCTGTCCCCACTCTCCTTTTAGTTTCACTCGTCTGTGGCCCTTTTTAGTCCTGTGGCTTTCTTGTTAACTGTTGTCCGCAAGTAGTAGTCAGGAGAACTGGATACCAGTGACGCTGACGGCAATGATCCTTGGAAGCTTAGCCTCATTGTTAAGGTCCTCACTGACAGCAGGGAGGTGCGACCAGCTGGGTTTAAGGATCGGATGCCGGATTTGTGGAACCCCAAAGGGGCATGGAGATTTCCTAAGTATTCTGATAATAGATTTCTGGTTCGATTTAGCATGTTGGAGGATGTCGACAAGATTTGTCGCACAACGCCATGGATCTACAATGATGACGGGGAGGCCCATTTGCATCCCTACGGACTATAAACTCCAGATTGCAGAAATGTAGGTAAGAGTCTATAATCTACCAGTGGAATTTCTCACAGACTCCGCAGTCATGATGCTGGCTTCTCAAGTAGGTAACCCCTTTACGCCCACATCAGAGGTGACTGAACATTGGAGTGATTTCGCAAGAATGAAGATAGCTTGTGAGCCACAATTATCTAGATGCTGAGCATGCTTGCATGAGTATGTGGAGTGCGAGGTCCAGTCCAGTTGAGGTTGCATTTCAGGAGAATATTGTGTTAGAGGCAGATGAACTTCAAGAGATTAGTGTTTACATACCTTGTTAATGTTTAATTCTGCCTGAAATCAAAATTTACCCATCCGCTAATTACTAACATTTCATAATGGGAAAGGGGAAAAATGTAGCTGTCATTACCGATCTTCCATTTACCAGTTAATGGAGTTTATTGAGCTTATCAAGTATAAGGTGAATTACTTCATCTCACTCTTTATTGGTCCAAAGCCACCCGGTCATATATAGACAATTGATATACTGTCCATGTAGGCTATCATGAATCAGCTCTGCTGCAGTCCGCATATACCCATTGCCTACCACTGTCACCGATCACCGCCATCGTACTTAAATTAGATTTCTGTGACACTATCAATATCATTATCCTCAGTGGCATGCCCAATCATTCGAAAGGGATAATTCAAATAAACAAAAAGCGGAGGAAAGTAATCCACCTCACTCCTATTATACTCGCAAGTATTACTCAGCACAGAATCATTTGACTCTGCTCTACTTGTGTCATTAGAGAGTTGCATGCGGTGGGGAATTTATACATGGGAACAACTTGTTGTCCGCTCCCTCTTATGCGCCCTCTATCCACCCCAAGAACATAGAGGCGACCACCACAACACATTATCATGTTGTGGGGTCCGTCTCCTTTAAGTTAGACGACTCAATCTAATGAAAAAAAAATCTGATGTGCACAAGTTGGGAAAAAATAGATTTTTATACAATATGTAGTAAAATTTAAGTTATAATCCCTCTCTCTATATTCTACCCGCAATCTCTCTCTGTTTCTCGAGGGTTAAAGACTAATTTTATAATATGTAGTTTATTCTATCATAGTTAAGTTAACAAATATTTTTCTCACCATTAAAACTGTAAAAAGAGTTATTAATCTTAAAACTTGGCACCTTAAACTTTCCTATGGACTGGAACACTCTCCTCTATTTCTAGAACTCCCCCACCTTTCGAAAAGAAAGAAAGGAAAAAAGATAGGAAGTTTGTCCAAAGAGAACTGATCTATTCAAACTTTCATCTACCATCACTGAACATATATAGTCTATGAGATTAGGTAGAGAAAGAGCTAGCTAGCTAGTTAGAGTGTTGTCGTCTACTCCATTTCTTCTACTCAACAATAGTCCTACCATATTTAATTTCTGTATAGCTAATGAGAGTGTTGTCTTTAAGCTAAATAGTATCCTGCTATATTTGATTTCTGCTCTTATGAATGTGTTGGATGTTAAAATAAAATTCATGTTTTCATTGTGTATATGTATTGCCAATTTCACATGTTACTGCTATGTTTTAAGAATGTGTTATTATCTTGTCAATAATTAATTAGTTGGGTGTTGTATGTGAGCTGAGATGCGTGGGTGCAACCTAACATTGCACGCATCTTAGGAGAGCGTGTTAAGCCCGTGTCAATCAACCTACCCGTTCAAGACTTTGGGATTGATGTGCACGTTCTCATTTTGAATGATGAGAACGTGTATATCTGACTCAAAGTCTTGAATTGTCCCGTTTGGACAGTCTGTGAATGTTTGATCGCACTTAGGTGGTTAATTACTATATGTGTTTGTGTTGTTTGTTAAAAATTTTGGTTGCGTCTTCTCACTCCTCTCTGATATACCTTTATTGATTTTGATTATTTTCTTAACCACTTATTAGTAAGTGTTTAAGAAAATTTCTTAATCAATAAATATTTTGTGGTATATCGGAGAGGTGTGGGGAGATGCTGCCGAAATTTTTAGCAAATAACACAACACATATAGTAATTAATCGTGCGATCAAACCTTCACAGATGGGTTAAAAAGTGAAAATCTAAATGATATTTCATTCCTATTTAAAATGGCAGAGATGGACGATGTGAGGAAAGGGTTGGACTTTTTATTTTGTTAGACATGTTAAAGTTTTGTGTGTTTACATTTCATTCGCACAGGGAAAATGTCGGAAGATCGTTCATGGATGTACCGTAGAGTAGTTGATCAGGTGGTGTCTACGGAATTTAAAAATGGAGTTGAGAGATTCATTCAGTTTGCTTTGAGAAATCCTATTGAAGCTGTAGATTGTGAGGGTCGTATCCGATGTCCTTGTGCAGTCTGTAAGAATTTGAAGTGGCTGACAACATGGGATGTACAACGTCATTTATACAGAAAGGGGTTTGTTAAAGATTATGCAAACTGGATATGTCATGGTGAAACATTGTGGTCCTTCCAGCCTGCCGAGCCTGCCAATGTTGGAAGTTCATATGTTGATATGGTCATAGATGCTGCTGGTCCAGGATTCAATGTTCATGAGGAGCATGTACACGATGAAGAACCGCCAAACAAGACAGCTGAAAGATTTTATCAGCTACTCAAAGATGCTGATGAGCCATTGTGGAATGGATGTCAAAATCACTCTCGACTGTCTGCGGTGTCACAATTATTGAACTTGAAATCTGAATTTCACATCAGTGAGATTTGTTTTGATCGTTTGTTACTGATTATCAAAAGTATGTTGCCACAAGATGAGAAGTTACCTGAAAATTTTTATCGTGCAAAGAAGATGGTCACTGACTTAGGGCTTGGATATGAGAAAATAGATGCATGTCCTAATCATTGCATGCTATATTATAATGAGGATAAAAGTAAGGTATCATGTTCCATATGTGGTCATGATAGATTCAAGCCTAAGAAAGGGGACAATTCAAAGCAAAAAGATATACCATATATGTCATTGCGGTATTTTCCTATTGCACCGAGATTGCAGAGAATGTATATGTCATCAAAGATAGCTCAACATATGAGATGGCATGCGGAAAGAGTACGTCGACAACATAATGTAATCACTCATCCTGCAGATGCCGAAGCTTGGAGTCACTTTAACTGTGCTCACCCTACTTTCTCAAAAGAGTCGCGTAATGTAAGACTGGGTTTATGTACTGATGGATTCAATCCATTTGGAGGTTCAGTGACTTCCTACTCTTGCTGGCCAGTTTTTGTGACACCATACAATCTTCCGCCAAATATGTGCATGAAACGAGAGCATTTATTTCTATCATTATTGATCCCTGGTCCAAAAAATCCTGGAAAAAAACTAGACATATATCTCAGGCCGTTGATTGATGAGTTGAAATTGTTATGGACCGATGGGGTTACTACTTATGATGCATCCAGAAAGCAAAATTTCACTATGAAGGCTGCATTGATGTGGACAATAAATGACTTTCCTGCATATGGAATGTTATCTGGCTGGAGTACCCATGGAAAACTAGCATGTCCTTACTGTATGGATAGTTCCAAATCATTTGTACTTAAGCATGGTGGCAAGTCATGCTGGTTTGATTGTCATCGACAATTTCTACCAAGGGACCATCCGTTTAGAAGGCAAAAAGATGCATTCTTAAAGAACAAAATTGAATTGGAAGAAGCTGATTTTGAACGGTTGTCTGGTCCACATTTAGCAGCAAGGGTACAGAACTTACCAGATATAACACAATTGTCGAGCAGCACAAGACATCTCCCTGGATTTGGGAAGGATCACAACTGGGTCAAAAAAAGTATCTTCTGGGAATTGCCTTATTGGTCAACTCTTCTTATACGACATAACCTCGACGTCATGCATGTTGAGAAGAATGTCTTTGATAATGTGTTCAACACCATTATGGACATAAAAGGCAAAACAAAGGACAATGTGAATGCTCGTTTAGACTTGAAAATACATTGTAAACGTCCAGAACTGGAACTTCTTGATAGAAATGGTACAACAGTTAAACCGAAAGCAATTTACGCCCTTGGAGCTGCACAGATTAAAGAAGTATGCTTTTGGCTAAAACAATTGAGATTTCCAGATGGTTATGTGTCCAACATTGCTCGTTGCGTGAATACAAATGAGGGGAAAATATATGGAATGAAAAGTCATGACTGTCATGTGTTCATGCAGAGGTTGTTACCTATTGTATTTCGTGATATGCTGCCGAAGCCGATATGGGGAGCAGTGACTGAGTTAAGTCAGTTTTTTAAAATTTATGTACATCAGAGCTCAGGTATGAAGATGTGGAAACTATTGAACAGAATGTGATCACGACAGTTTGTAGATTGGAAAAGATATTTCCACCCTCATTCTTTGATTCAATGGAGCACCTGCTTATACACTTACCATATGAAGCTAAAGTAGGAGGGCCAGTACAATTTAGATGGATGTATCCATTTGAGAGGTAATTTATATATATTTTCTCCTCATAATTCAATATCTTTTGATGTTTTTCATTATCCTATGAACATTCTGGTAGGTGCATGCATGAATTGAAAATGAAAGTTCGCAACAAGGCAAAAGTAGAGGGTTCCATTGCGGAGGCGTACATTATGGAAGAAATATCAAATTTCTGTTCAATGTACTTTGAACCTGAGATACTTATGATCCAAATTGAATACTTATGATCCATTCATTTTGGCCGCACAAGCCCAGCAGGTCTATTATACAAAGTATCCATCGTCTAGAAATAAAGAAAGAAATGATTGGTGGGCAGTTTGCAAGGTTAAGACAAGGCTTTTCCCGGATTATGAGTTGGATTTGACTGAAACAGTAGAATTGGATGTGAATTCCGAATTCTTTCAATCAGATTTGGGTGATGATGTAGACTTGCCTGCTTCTAGTGATGAATCTGTGGAGGCACTGTCTTTATCTAAAGAGAATGAAGTGGAAGAAGTCGAACCAGAACAACTTGAAATACAGTTGGGGGACTCCGATGAGGAGGAATATATTAGTGATCAAAATGAATCTGATAATGAAGATGTGAATGCTGAATTTGATATATCTCCAACATCTGAAGATGAAATGGAGAATGTTTGATTAATGGTATACAATTTTACCTAAAATGAAGGGTACTCTGTAATTTTAATACTCCCGTGTCTGCCCATTTTTTTCCCACTATTTGATGAATATGCATGTATTTTATTACCAGTTGAAGATATGGTTCGAGGACGGCGTGGGACTTCTTCAGGTGGGAGGGGTGAGACTTCTTCAGGTGGGAGGAGATTTACTTCCTTTTCTACACCGCTACCACCGACCTCTGTACCGCTACCACCGGCAGTAGGTATGTATACTTTGATTGTATGCATTGCAGTATTTATTTAAATAATTCTTTATGTCATTGTGGTAACTTATTCTTATTTTCACAGGACCCATGACCTCTGTACCGGTACCATCGACCTCTGCACCGATACCACCGACCTCTGCACCGCTACCACCGGTAGTAGGTATGTATACTTTCATGTATAATGCATTGTAGTATTTGTTTAAAATAATTCTTTATGTTTTTGTGGTATATTATTCTTATCCTTTCAGGATCCACGACCTCTGCACCGTTACTACCTGTAGCAGGTAAATATGTCATGTATAATGCACTGTATGTTTTGTTTAAAATAATTCTTTATATTTTTGTGGTATCTTATTCTTATCTTAACAGGACCCACGACCTCTGCACTTTACCATCGGCAGCAGGTAGATTGACAGCCTCTGCATCTCCATCACACATGGCGAGTAGATCTACATCAGGTATGTTCATTTACATTTCTATTTTTTTATAGTTTGTTTTATTTATACTATTTAATTCGTATAGTACATGCTGATGACGAGACGAGTCATCACGAGGGGGAGGGCAGTTATAATGAGACGATGCGGGCAGTGTGGATAAATGAAGGGTATGTAATGCATTATTTTTGTTATCTATTCGTCATTGTGGTATTAATATTCTCAATTTCAGGAATAAAATAGAGCCAGCCCAAGCATCACAATTTATTACAAAGACAATTCAAGCACATATTCCAGGCCCCATCCATCGCTTTTCTGATTTTCCGATGGATGTTCAGGATTTATTGTTCTCTATGTTCTTGGTATGTATCTTATTTTATCATATTAAGTCATTTTCAATTCTTATTTGAACACACTTATTGTTATGTAACATATAATTTTTTTTTTGTTAATATGTAGAAGAATCATCGATTCACAGAGCATTCACATGAGTTACGTGCTAGATCTGCATGGACAAGTACTGCAAGAGCAAATTTCAAACATCTTATGTACAATGTCCGAAAAACTGCAGAAAGAGCATGTGCAAGTACAGATAAGAACGAATGGAAGGAGCATGGGCCTGTGTGGATGAGAAAGGAGTATTGGACGGAGCTGTGCGACATTTGGGGAGCGGAGAAATGGAGTGAAAATTCAAGCAAAGCAAAGCAAAACAGAGCAGCGCATCCTGAAGCGAATGTACACACGAGTGGCTCTGTCTCCTTTGCAACGCATAAAGCGAGATTGGTAAGTATACTTCTATATTTGTGAATTTTTTTTAATCTAATAATAAACTGTGATTTATTTGAATAACAGGAAGTACAGCTCAAGCGGCCACCTCAATTTCAAGAGCTTTTTGATGAAACTCATAAGAAGAAAGGGACAAATGATTACATTAGTGAGAAAGCTCGGGAGGTAGCGGTAAGTGTATACACTAATAGTTTTCATTTATTGTGGTTAAACTGTATAATAATTTTGTTTTATTTGTTTTATTTTTTGCAGGAGTCATATAGTAGAGGAATGGATGAGAGGTACGGGGATGACAGTCAGCGTCCAGAGTTGGATCCTGACATTTGGGTTGCAGCATCTGGGACACCCAAGAAAGGCCATGTCTATGGTTTTGGACATAGCTTGGGCACGACCAAAGTGATATCATCATGCTCGAGTTCGGTCTCACATGCGACCTCTCCATTTACCACACCAGCAGCCCCAGGTGTTTCTTCCAGTGCCGGCCCGACCATGACTCCGGATATGTTTAGGGCGATCGTCAACGAGACCGTCTCTCAGAATATCTCAACCATCGTCTCTCAGACCGTCTCTCAGAATATCTCAACCATCGTCTCTCAGACCGTCGCCCAGATGCTCGTAGAATTGGGAATTCCTGGTAATAGAGCACCTCCTGCACCTCCTGCACAGCAGCCTCCGGTAAGTATTTTATTTTATTGATTTTCTATTTGTTAACTCTAAATATCATCTTACAAAATATAAGAATTTAGATTGAGGAGGGAAAAATATCACTTTCTTAACTCTATGAACTTGGGTTTGAGGGTCCAAAATTGAAAAGAAAAGTCTAATCAATCCATCGATTGTTCCAACACGACATGGAGGTGAAAGTAACCCGTAGAAACTGACAGAGTTCAAATTGGACTCCAAATTTGAACTTCATGCTCAAATTTACATTTCTTAAGAAGAACTAATTTAATCGGGTTTAATAGGGTCAAAAATAAAAAAATAGATCCGATTAATTTGTCAATGACTCCAACACGATCGGGAAGGTGAGAGTGACTTGTAGAAACTGACGGAGTTCAAATTGGACTCCCGATATGGCTTGGGCAAACAATTTTGTATTTTCTTAACTACTTTAGTTTCAAATCTATGAACTTGGGTTTGAGGGTCCGAAATTGAAAATAGAGGTCAAATCAATCTATCGATTGTTCCAACACGACATGGGAGGTGAAAGTAACCCGTAGAAATTGACAGAGTTCAAATTGGACTCCAAATTTGAACTTCATACACAAATTTACATTTCTTAAGAAGAACTAATTTAATCGGGTTTAAGGGGGTCAGAAATATAAAAATAGGTCCGATTAATTTGTCAATGACTCCAACACGACCGGAAAGGTGAGAATGACTTGTAGAAACTGACGGAGTCCAAATTGGACTCCCGATATGGCATGGACAAACAATTTTGCATTTTCTTAACTACTTTAGTTTCAAATCTATGAACTTGAGTTTGAGAGTCCGAAATTGAAAAGAAATGTCCAATCAATCTATCGATTGTTTAAACACGATATGGGGGGTGAAAGTAACACGTAAAAACTGACGGAGTTCAAATTGGACTACTGATTTGAGCAAAACGTTTAAAACTATCATTCGTCAATTTCAGTTAAATGAAAAATATCTTGCTTTTAATTTTCAAGAATAATTGATTTCTTTATTAAGTATTTAATTTTAATTTTTTTTAAATAATATGCAGGATTATCCGTCGCGAGATGTTGGACGAGACGACGACCAGGACGAGGATGACACATATGCGGAGGATTTGTGATTTCATTTTAGTTATGTGCATGTTGTCATTTTATTATGGATGTATGATGTTTGTGTGTTTGTATTTTATGTGATGAATTTGAGGTTTGTTATGGATGTATGATTAGTTTGTGTGTTTGTATTTTATGTGATGAATTTGAACTTTGTGGAGATTGTGATTTGTGTAGTTGATTTATTGTGGTTTTGTGGTATTATTATTTATCAGGTGATATTGTTATTTATCAGGTGATTTATTGTTGTTTATGTAAATTTCTAAAAAAAAATATTGTCAAATTAGCGACCGAATAGCGACCGATAGAATTCCGACGCTGATCGGTCGCTAAAATTGGTCGCTTCATCGATAGCGACGGACAATATTTGGTCGCTAATTCGGTCTCTAACTTAGCGACCGCCTTAGCGACCATAAATATCGGTCGCTGTTAGCGACCGTAACAGCGACCAACTATCGGTCGCTGTGGGCGACCAATCTGCGACCGAAAAGGGCGGTCTCTATTTGCGACGAACTTTGCGACCGATATATTTCGGTCGCTATCAGAGACAGATTTTGCGACCGATATCAATCGGTCGCTGTATAGCGACCGGTATATAACGACCGATTTTATCGGTCTCACTTCGGTGGTTAGTCGGTCGCCGATCAGTACAGCGACCGAACAAAGACCGAATAGCGACCGAACCTGTCGGTCGCTATTTCCGCTTTTTCTTGTAGTGATGGCCATCACACTTGCCAGATAACCTTGACAACCATTTCTCAGCCATTTCATGGCTTTAAGTGCTGATATAGTCATCTTGTTTCCATTATTCTTTGGACATGTATAGCTGAAATCTGCTAATCCCGGCCTTTTAAATGTTAAGACTTTCTTACGGCAATCTAATACGGCATGATTTTCTGCTAACCAATCCATTCCCAGTATAATGTCAAAATCTTGCATGTTATCCAGTACATATACATATGCAGTAAGTTCACATTCTCCTATTTTCAGAGTTATTTCTGGAATAACAGAGGTAAGTGTAGCTATTTGACCAGTAGGACAGTCAAGTATCATGCTTCCTACTAATTTCTCTGGTTTCCGAGACATAGAATTAACAAATACCCGAGAAATAAAAGAGTGTGTAGCTCCAGGGTCAAATAACACTCTAGCATACATATTTTCGGTTAGGAGAATACCTTCAGCTACTGTAGGGGTGTCCTGGGCTTCCTCCTTGGTCAGAGCGAAGACTCTAGCTGGTCCTTTGGGTGGTTGTCTTGGGGCTTGCTGGAAGTAAGGTTGTGGTTTTTGCTCTTTTGACTGGTCTGCTTTATGTGGACAGTCCTTAATCATATGCCCTTTCTGACCACATCCATAACATTTCCCTGCTACTTTCCAGCATTCACCACCGGGGTCTTCTTCCACATTGAACACACACAGGCCAACTCTTTTTCTGTTCTCCCTGCTGCTTGGTTGAATCAACCTTTCGCTTCTGACCTTTTGTTTCCTTGGTATATACATTTTTCTTCTTACCCCCATTGGTTTCCTTGTTTTTCATATACTCCATAAACTCGGATTCCACTATAAATGCAGTCTTTAGTGCCATAGCCATACTTTGGGGATCTAGTGGAGCTACCCTACTCCTCACACTGGGTTTCAATCCTCTCACAAACTTCTTTACCCTTCTGATTTCATTGTCGCAAATATGAGGTGCATACTTTTCCAGTTCAGTGAATTTGGTTTCATACTCTGCCACAGTCATGTCTTTTTGCTCCAACTGTAAGAATTCTACTTCTTTCCTATCCTTGACATGTGGTGGAGTGTATTTCTCATACAATTCCCTTAGGAACTCTTCCCAACTAATATTATCCCTTCTATTTCTAAATGCATTTCTCATGGCAGATTGCCACCATTCATCTGCTCTATCCTGGAGCATGTAAGTCGCCAATGTGACTTTGTCTTCTTCTTCGCATCTTATGGCCTTAAATATCTTTTCCATCTCTCTAACCCATCCTTCAACAACCTCAGGCTGGCCATTTCCTTTAAAAGCTGGAGGTCCCATCTTCTTAAATTTTTCTAGCAAAGATGTTCCAGAAATCCTTCCTCCATTCATGTCCTGTTGGTTCTTCATTAGTGTTTGCACTAACCCCTGAAATGACTGCATAAATGTAGCAAAATCAGGAGTCCCAGTACTTCCTTCTTGAGAATTTCCGGCCAATGGGACATTGTGAACTTCCTCCCTAAAGCTTTCCTCATGCCTATCCTCACTGGATGTGTCGATAGCTTTCCCTTTGTCTGCCATTTCCTGGAACACCATCAAACACATCCAATTAATTCATACTAACTACTTAAATTTTGTTAGAATCAAAATGATCTTTAAAGATTCTAGAATACACACAAATGTTTTATTTATTTCCTTTGTGAAAATGGTCACAGAAATATCTATCACCTATAACCTTGCTCTGATACCACCTCTGTAACACCCTCCTCCGACCTTCACACAAACACATTCGTAACCTTTGATCGGAAGAGGGGTTACGCTGACAAACTCTCGTTATGGGTAGATATATCCGCGCAATGCACAAAACTGGCAAACCATTCCACAAAGGTATCTTCGAACACATTATAATACACAAGGTGACAATAGTAGCAACACTCATTATTTACAAAAGTCAAGCTTCTCTCTTTCTAACTTAATACATTATCAACTAAAAGAAACTACTAAAACTACATTATTCTTCTTCGTTTCTTCGTCATCCGCAGCGGAAATAGGATTCACATGTAGCTGAGATTATACATACCTTCAATCTGAAAGGGTTGAAGGAAACAAAGGCATGAGTCGAAAGGACTCAGTAGGTATAAGTAAACATAGAGTAGAAGTATCAATTTGCAGAACTGAATGATTATTCAAATAGTGCATATGTGGAACAAACATAATTGCTCATGAATTTCATACTTAACAGAAACATATAGCTCAAATTGATTTCATAATGAGCTCCAACAATTCACAAAATAAAAGTCACATTTGTCTTTCAGAATTCAGACCATAACTTAATTTGGAAACAAATTCGACAGGCATCACTGCTCTCAAGAGGTTACTATATAGACGTAATTTACCATCCTCAGTGCCTAGGCGATTCCAGCACCTTAGATCTTGTTCATTGCGCAAGAACGGGGTATAATTATTTTGTTACCCACCATCGTCAGTCCATTGACTTGGATTTACTTACGTACAAACTGTCGCCCTCAGCTGATCACAAGTAGCGGGTGCTACTACAAGTAATCCTAAACCCTCTTTTGAAGAGAGCACTGTCTTCAAATCATAAATTTCTTTTCATGAGCATAACGGAAATGAGAAATCCAAAGGAAGATTTGATTTATGATTAATACAAATATCTTGGTGACAAAGTAGTTCAGAGTTCAAGAAAATAAGAAGGACAATTAGTTGAGACAAGGTGATGACTCAAAGCCGACAACTTCAGAAGATTTAAATCACATAAAAACCCAAGAAAATGAGGATACACAGTTGTCATCACAAGTATTCATATCTCATAAGGTGTTCAAACATATGAACTCTCAAGTGGTCAAGTTTTATAACCTTCATTACCGAACATCGAAGAATAGACTCAATCGGAGTACTATTCGTAATTGCTAACTTTAAGAATAACTTAAGGGAGATTAAGGTACATAATGTGGGTAAACTTTGAGGTAGTATGACAATAAATACCAAGGTAAATGAGAGGGTAACTTCCTTGGCTTTTAGGATGAAGTTCTAGCATGAATTTAGACAAGAAATGGTGCAGAAATTCAAATCAGGGCTGCACCTGTCGACAGCCAAGAAAGACCTGTCGACAGATGGCTGCAGACAGAGCATCATCTTGCTGGACTGTATGTATCTGTCGACAGATGCAAGATGTCTGTCGACAGATGCACACAGTCCCAGTTATTCCTGAGTTCAGGAAGGCTGGCCTGTCGACAGCTATGAGCTGCCTGTCGACAGCCGCCAATTTTTCTTGCATAAGGGACTTTGTATTCATCCTAAAAACTCTAACATTGGAACTTATAAATCAAGGCATGATTTATATCAATTTGAAGAGTCTAATTGTAGTTCCCACAGTGGTTTATAAGCTAAACAAATGGGATAGAACAAGAGGGTTGCAATTCAAACTAGTTTAGCTAGAAACTAGCATGACATAGTACTGGAAATATGGTCCTTATACAAGGATTATATGGAAAGATTGCCACAAGATAAACTCTCAAACTCAAGGTATTTAATGCTCCAAAATCAAGGTTTGAGGTACAACATCTAGATGGAAAGAAATCACAATGTTCTAAGATATC
This sequence comes from Colocasia esculenta, assembly GCA_014218235.1. Classification (NCBI taxonomy): domain Eukaryota; kingdom Viridiplantae; phylum Streptophyta; class Magnoliopsida; order Alismatales; family Araceae; genus Colocasia; species Colocasia esculenta. The sequence continues at coordinate 23,880,225 of CM024763.1, read as the reverse complement.
GAAATTTCCATCAAGGCTCTATAATATAAACATGAATCAAGGGTGGAAGAAGAAGATAGAAAATAGTCTTTAGAGTGGAACAAGGTTGTTCTTCTCCCATTAAGAACGTGTTTACCAAACTGAAAGAAAATAGAATAGCTTCAGTGTATCATCTTGTATGCTTATCAAGAAGATTTTCTTATCATGTGAGGGGGACAGAACTGAATCAATGGAAGATGAAACCTACCTTGCTAAGCAAGAAAGCTTCCACTTGATCTTGGTGAAAGAGTTTAACTTAGTGGAAGAAGAGCTTCCTCCCAAATTGATGCCTTGCTAGACACGACAGCTACTTCAACAGCAAGTTAACACCAAAGAAGAAGCAGCTACAGAAGAAATAGGGGCAGAGGTGGGTGCAGTTGTAGATGCACGGCAATAGCTCCCCAGCAACAGTTCAAGGAGCTCCTCCACAACCCTTCTAGCAGCCAAGAGTAGAGAAGAGAAAGAACAGGGACAGAAACCAAAGAGTAGAAAGGATCGAACTCAGCAGAGGGAGTGGCTTTTATAGCCAAACTAGGTTCCCATGCAAGGGAACACGTAAACGCACAGGTGTAAACCGTAAAACCCATGGGTTTTTACTGTTTACACATGGCCCATGCTTCCAATCTCACACCTACACCTCATCCACCATCATGAAATAGTTTAAACTCAAGCTCCATCCTTATCCTAATGTGTGTTGGCTTCTCCTAAGCCTCACACGTAGCCCCAGGAAAAACCCAGAAAAATCCCTGCCGTAAATAGCCCATAATTCAGCTGGGCCAAAGATCTTCATGTTTAGGTGTCCTAATGATATCCGTTTAACTTGAAATTTCAACCATAGTCTAATATGATGGTTTTACAAATTGTCATGATTTTTATTAAATTTTTAGAATTTATTTTACACTGGGTGAAAAATCACCCCAAAAATAGTTGCGTCGACTTAATCTCAAAATCTGTGCGTCAAAAATTCCAAATAATTGCATTTTTAATATCTCCATAATTTTCTAAGAATTATGGTGTTCTTAGATTTTATTTTCGTTACAGTTTTCCGGTGTCGCCCTGTCGGGGTGCGCACAACCGAAAGTAGTACTGGGGTATGATAAAGTGTCTTAAACATACCCTTAATCCTAAATATCACAATTTAAACCTAATCGGTTTGCATAAACAAGAATTTCCAAGTAAAATATGGTATTTAAAATTTGAGGGTATTACAGTCCATGTGTTGGACATGCTGTTTACGTGACTGACGTGTGGTGCATCTGGTTGGTGTATTATACACGTGTTGTCTACGTGGTTTGGATGTGTGCATACTACACACTTTGTTGTAATGTAATTCTTATGTTTTGTCGTAGTAACTGGGCAGTGAGGTTCCTGTGTGAGCCTAGCCATGACTTTGTAGTGTTTGGACAGTGAAGGTCATGTGTGGACCTAGCCCTAGTTCGTTGTTGTCTTTCGAATAATATTATATTGATTTATGTATTAAGTGGTGTGTGTTGCCACGGAAGTCACGAGGTGACCGATGATAGGCAAGTTTATGGTTCAGGTATGTGTTGGTGTAGGATAGCTTTGGGGTTACATGTTGACCGATGTTAAGCTAATCCTAACACTTGTATATTGTGAATTATAAGTAAAGGCTATATGTGTTAGTATCGTGGTTTGAGCTAGCCGAGTGTGGTGGTCCGACGCCTATTCCGGAATGCCTCTCTAGTCGGGTACCCCAGGTTCTTTGTGAGCCAGGCACGTGTGTTTGTTGTGCTCGGGGTTTTGTCCCGGTACTTGTGTTGTACTGTTAAGGTCTGTGTCGTCTTCCTGGACACCCTCACTCCTGTGCTTGAGTTGTATGTCCGGCTGAGGGAAAGACGACAGTAGGGCAGCGGCTTGTGTTTGTGGGTGTGTAGTCGCTTGTAACGCGCTCGTAGTTTGGGGTACGGACACCAGTAGTCGACACTGGTCCCCAGCTAGTCCTGTTTTCCAGTGCCTCACTTTAGGGTGCTCCGGCCAGAGACTCTAGAGGTGCCAGGCATGGACCTGTAGCTGTGTGTCTGCAGGTGTGGTGTTGGTTGGTCTCCACAGTTGTTTGACTTGTTCTCGTGGAGCGACAGTTGGACCTTTCGTCCGTGACTGCGAGGCTGAGAGGTTGTTCTTGTGTTGTGTTGTCCGGGTTGGATACTGGCCTGATCAGCTAGTAGTCCGTTCCCGTGTGGTGGTGGCGTTTCCTTTCGACTCGTGCTTTGCTACTTGTCATAGTTCGTGAGTTTATGGTTCGTGAGTTTGTGACTCATGGTCGAGGTTTGACTAGTTCGAGGTGTGCCCTGGTGTTGGCACAGTTGTGGCTGAGTTGTGGTTTGTGTGACTTATCGATTAAGGTTTCACATGTAATGTTGTGTCTAAGTGAAGGCATAATATAGTTGTGGTTCAGTGTGGTGTTTATCACCTACTTGTACCCTTGTTCGGGTGTTTGTGTTGTGGTACCTCAGAGTAGCAGGTACTTGTTCCCTTCGTGGGTTACTTTGTAGTTTTGTGGTGGTACATTGTGTACCAATCTTTCCGGGTACTTGTGAGTTGTGGAGGTCTTGTGGTTTGACCTGCCACTTGTTGTATCATATCCGTTTTAAGTAGATCTTTGTTTATAATTTATTGTGGATTAGTTTGTGATTATTAATTATGTTACATTTGTGGGTAATTTGTCGATGAGGCTTGTGGCCTAGGCATATTGTGGTTTAGTAGAGCTGTGCTCCGTGGAGGCCGTGTGAGACCTTCCACTTGTTGAGCTTTACTCTTCTTAGGTATGATTCCAATTATAGTTTTAGTGTGTTATGGATTGGCTTCGTGGTAGCCAGTTCTGTTACCTTGTGTGTAGTTTCCGACGTAGTGTGATTTGGAGTATAAAGGACCAGCTCTTTGTTAGCAGTCCTGTTACTTAAGTGCTTTGAGGTTTGCCTGTGAAGCTTGCAGCTTAGGCAGTGACTTGCCTGTGTGGCTTATAGCTTAGGCAACCAGTTGTTGTAGCTGTGTGCCAATGAGACTGTGGTTTATGCACTTTAGTTGTTGGGCTGACTAATGATATTATATTAGTCATGTAGTCCTACTTTTCTTTTGAGGACTTTATGTTTATTATCATGAGTATGTTTAATTGTTATTTATTGTTATGATGTGAGCATGAAATGGTTTGGCTATTGATGTTGCTAGTGAAACCTATTGGGGTTGAGGTGTCTGTGGTTACGGTGTTGTTTTGGGTAGCCCCTACTGAGCCAGTGACTTGTTGAGGCTCACTCCCCTACAGTTCTTTTCAGGGCTTTCCGTGTGTTTGGCTTGCAGCAGTGTTGTATCAGACTTGTACCACCAGCAGTAGTGTAGTAGTTAGTGTTGTGTGAGCTTGTGCTCTCTCGGGGTATGCCCCAGGTAGTTGTACTTTTTAATTGGATATGTATTAATGTGATGGGACAGTTGTACAAGTTTGTGAACAGATATGAGCACATGTACTTTCTTGTGTCTTATATTCTTGTGGTTTGTCTTTTATACTCTTACTGGACACGTGTGTGAGATATCCCTTGCGAGACTTCGGTCCGTTCGCGGGAGGCGGATCTAGATATGGAGCCTTAATGGGCATAAATACCCCGGTCCGTCACACGTTTGATCTGCATCTGCCCCCAGAATCACTCAATCTTGACGAGCTGGCTCTTATTTATTTGCTGGCTGAAGATTCTTGAAGTTCCCCCGGGGGGCATGAGCTTCATCTGCGCATCGAGCATCTTGAGTTGCTTATGCTCTTCTGGCTTGGATATTACATGTTGCATTTGCCCCCTGTGATGGCTGGCGCATGCTGTCATATGTTCTTCTTTTCTATTGCATTGGAGCCCCATGAGGGCGCGGCGGGTTCACCTTGTACTCGCCCACTTGTAGCTCCTCTTTTCTTATTAATGCTTCAATTTTGTCCTTGAGGACATAGCAATCCTCTGTAGCATGCCCCGGCAGCTGATGATATAAGCAAAATCGGGGATCGTCTTTTTTCTTGATGTCCTCTGTCCTTTTAGGCTCGGGTGGGACGATTTTGTTATGCCGACGCGCCCATTCAAAGAGGGTATGTGTCTTATCTTTTGGAAAGGAATAGGGCTTTTGCATCTTCTCTTGTAATGAACCTCTTTTATTTCGCTTCATCTGTTTGATAATAGGAGAGTCTTCTTCACTCTTTTGTCGTGTAAAGGCTTTGAGGTTCACAGTATGAACATTTGCAGGTGCTGGCCTTTTCCCAAGCAATCCATTTTCCTGACTTGACGCATAGGCAGGAGAATAGTTGGCAAGGAATTGTTCGATCTCGACCACAACTTTATTTAGTCGGTCGAAGGATTTGATCTCTATGCCGATCATCTTTTCTAGGACGTGTCTGCTCAGGTTTTGCTTGCAAATTTGAACGGCATCCTCTGGATGTAGTGGTCGTCTGCATCTCATGCTGAGATCTCTCCACCTTTTGACATAGTCCAGAGCTGACTCATCTTCTCGTTGTTTGGTCGCATATAACTCGACCAGTGTGATTTCTCTTTCAGCCACATAAAATCTTTCTACGAACTTCCTTTGCATATCTGGCCAATCTGTGATGGACCCAGCCGGTAGCATTGAGTACCATTCAAAGGCAATTCCAATCAGGGAAGATCCGAAGAACTTGAGCAGATACGACTCATCAGTGGCCAGATCTCCCATTACATTGACATAATATGCAACGTGTTCTCTTGGCGATCCATGCCCATTGAACTTTTCAAACTTGGGTGGCTTGCTGATGCCAGAAGGTAATCTCTTTGTAGCATAGCACACAGGGTATGGTACCTGGTACATTTGAAAAGGGGCTTGATCAGACTTGTCCCTTCCAGATAGCTTTGCTTCTATGATATGTTCCAACATTTGTCTATTCATAATCGGCGTCCGGACCATGTCTGGATGAGGAGGAGCCGACTGCATCTGAGCCATGGTGGCGAGCCCTTGATGTGCTGCTTGGCAGGCTATAGGCTGCTCTGGAGCTATTAGGCTTGAGGTGCCCCCAGTAAGGCCTGATGCTGACTGGGGCATTGTTGGTAGTAATAGGGTGTGGGGCAAGTTGATGTCAACTTGTGGTGCCCCCACTATGCCCCCTGCTTCTCTTGGTGTAAGAGTCTGGACATCTCTTTCTTCAATTTGCTTCTTTAGCATTTCAATTTCCTGTTGGTATCTTTGTATCAGCACTGCCACTGTAGGATCATATGCATGAGTGCTAGGGATATTAGATATCACTTCAATTGGAGCTCCTCTCGGAGGGGTAGGTGGCAGATTGTTGATATTATCAGCTGCTATTGTATCTGCTGTCTCTTCTTGGGCCACTGAGACTATTGGGGCCTTGCCCTTGGCTTCTTCCCTCCTGACAGGAGGATTCGGCCCTTCATTGAGCCATGTCAATTCATCTTGTTCGGGGGGCGTATCCCCATGTTGACTGACCACACCAGTCATACAACATGCGTATGTTTGCAGAGCTTTGTCTGTTCTTTTGGCTTCTTTGCATTCTACCCCGTCCCTGGGTGGCTGCTTCCTTTCAGACCTACCCTTTGGCATCTCTTGGGGTAGCTGCTGATATAGAGAAACTACATTTATAGCCTTTTTCCGAGCTTCCTGTCGGGCTTGGGCTTCATGTGGGCGTGGCGGGTCCACCTTATACTCGCCCATTTGCAGCTCTCCTTTGTTGATCAATGCTTGGGCCACATCTTTGAACACATAGCAATCTTCTATGGCATGGCCCACCACTTGATGATAAGGGCAAAAGAGCGGATCACCCTTCCTCTTGGAGTCCTCTGGCCTTTTAGGACTTGGCAAGACAAGCTTGTTGTGTTCGCGGGCTGGCTCAAAGAGGACCCTTGTTTTGTTCCTTGGAAAGGAATAAGGCTTTTGCAGTTTCTCTTGTAGCAGAATTTGCTTTCTTGGCTTTGACAACTTGGCAGGTGGGGAGCTGACCACCCCTTTAGCAGTTGTTAAACTCTTGGGCTGTCTTTTCTCCTGGATTGCCTCATCGGCAGAAGAATACTTAGCGAGGAATGCCTCAATATCAGATGCAACGCGGCTCAGTAGGCCGAAGGTTCTGATATCAATTCCGACTGTTCTTTCCAGGATTTCCTTCCGCAGGTTATACTTGCACATGCGGACGACATCTTCTTCACATGGTGGTTGTTTGTACCTTCTAGTAAGGTTCCTCCACCTTTGAATATAATTATGAGTTGATTCATCATGCTCTTGGGCAATGGCAAAGAATTTTTCTATTGAGACTTCCTCCTCAACCATATAGGGGTCTGCTTTAGACATCGACCACTTATCTGGTTGGTCTATCTTAGATATGGTGGGGGGATCCGAGCATGTGTACCCAATTGATGAGGACCCAAGAGGCTTTGGCCAGCATGGTGCATCAAGAGTCAAGCTTCCCATCGCATCGACGCAATGCATATCATGACATGGAGAGTATGGAGTCTGATGAGCATTAGGTAAGGTAGCAGAGTTGTTGCCCTTTTCTGCCAGCTCCATCAAGCCACATATTAGTGTTGGATCTGCAAGATCTGGATGGAGATGGGCCGGCTTATTGTTTAGAATGTTGATGATAGCCACCGGCGGCACCGGGGGCGGCTCTTGGTTTTCAAGTTGCTGCTCAGAAGCATGAGCAGACAATGACTGCTGCTGCTGTTGGAAGAACCGTGGCTGCAGGAGTTGGTATTGAGTCTATGGACGCGGCTGCCGAGCCACAGGCAAAGACGTTTGTTGTGGTTGTTCATTTACTGGTCGCACGACAGTGCGCTGAGCTGAGGCCTCGACTGACTCTGAGGTCCCTTTAGGAGTCTCCTCTGAGCCCTCAGCTTCTCGGGGTACGTGTCCCTCAGTCTCTTTGCCTTTAATCTGCCTTTTGAGTTCTTCAATTTCGGCTCGATATTGCTGTAGCAGCTCCAGGACGGCTGGATATAGGGGTGTAGCAAGAGGAAACTCCTGCGCTGTGCCCCCAGGAGTCATTTCTGGTGGCGGGGGAATTTCACTGTTGCCCCCACTGCGTTGGGTGGTAATTGCATCGGCAATAATTGTCGTCATTTGGGTTGTGGAGGCGCTAACTCCTCCGTATGTGGCTGTTAGAGCTGTCGCAGCTGCTCTTCTTCTTGTAACGGCGCCTGGCCTCTCAGCCAATTCCGCTAGCTCTTCATTATCGGTCGGCAAACCTCCATAACGGCTTCCTATGCCTGCCATGTGGCATGCAAAGACTTGCCATGAACCATTACGACCCCTTTCGCCCCTCCGCGGTACTTCATGCAGAAAGGTCAATCTTTTGAAAACAGATATTCTCGGCTTAGCTTTTTCAGGCCGAGTGTGAACATGTTCACAAGGCACATCATTTTCACCTGAGCTACTTTCTAGCTCGACAGGTAGAAATTCTACATCTTTTGAGGGCCTTAGCCGTCTTGAGGAGAAATTTAGCGGACCGCCAGATCGACGTAGTTCCACTCTCTTGTCGTGGAAACAGCCATATGCAAGCGCGTCTCCTTGTTGAACTTTGGATTTGGGGGTCCGTTGCGGGTGCCATCTACCCGAAACCTTTTCTTCATGCACTTCCTTTGGCATTGCCCTTTGCGCCATGGGCTCTTTCTCTTTAGGAATTCTAGTCTTCTTCAGTCTCTAGACCTGCTTGAATTTAATGGGTTTTGGAGGTAGCTTGCCTTTGAAAGTATTGTACATTTCTCTCTTGCCTGTCAGAGCTTGGAATGAATTCTTTACAGGTATTGTTGGTGCCACCTTTTCTGGCACAGCCTCAGCTTTTTTAGCCTGCAGGTGGATCCTCACGCCACCGATCATCACACTTTTTCCTGAGGTAGAGACTCGCGCACGACGAGTGAAAATATTCTCAACCTCTCTTGTCTTTTGGCGATGTCCTTTGATTCTTTTTCCCTTGCTCTTGTTGCCATATTCCATGTGATGGACATGGCAGCTCAGCTTCTCTGTGGTCTCTTTGACTTCAGCTTCATGACTGGCTTCAGCTTCATCTTCTTTCTTGTCTTCCGGGTGGAGGATGCTGACGAAGGCGACCCCCAAGAAGTTGGGGAAGTTGACGACAGGAGGGAAGCTCCCGAAACGGGTTGGTACGGAGAGGTAGCCGTGCCGCGTGTGGTCTTGGACTACAAGGGGTCCAAAACATACTCCCGCCATCGGTCAATTAGTACCTATTAGTCGATTCAAAATGATAGTCAATATCAATTATATAAGGCCATATGGCTTTCTATTCTGGCGAAGAGATGAAGGGAAGCTTGGTCCCACCGGGCGTGCCACACTGTGGAAATGGAATTTTTATCATCAATTTACAATTTAAGTTCTGTTTAAATCATGTGGTCTCATGGAAGGCGTATTGCTAATCCAAGTCCCGTCGGATGCTACTCGAGCAAGAGTGACGTGAGATGAATCGGCAATTCGCGCAGCGCGGGCGTGCCAGTCACCGAAGTGACAACTAAATGGTTTGCCTCCGAGAGTCGGAGGACTTTAAGTCTATTGTGCGCGCCGTTTGACTTCGTCAAACGAAAGTGAGTGGTCGGGTCCTGGACCAAAATCCCGTCGTTGTCTGAGTGCAACGACGTTAATTACATCTCTTTTAGAAAGAGAAAACCCTTGATTAATCACCAGATTAGAAAGCCTCGTGACCTTAAAACGGGACATCCGATAAAGGGTGCGAAGCATAATTGAACTGAAATATTAGGGAGCAAGACGAACGCCTAATCGAACCCATTAGACCTTTCACTCAACCCGCTACCCAATCTCTTTGCCTATTTACTTATTGGTCCTCTTTACCACGAAAAGGTTCAATTCGGCCTTTTAAATCTATTTGAGAAAGATAATTTTGAAAAGGGTGGTCTCTTTGACTTTTTGTTGAAAATAGATACAATTTGGTCTTTTGTTGAAGATCATTTCAATTTGGTTCTCCTTTTTTTGTTGCAAAACATACGATAATCTTTTATTTGCGGAGAAAGGTTTGGTTTGACACTTTTAACATCATGCTGCAATCTTTTATTACTTTAAGAAAAAGGGCCAATTTGATCTCTTGTTCTTTTGGAAAACATGGGATGACTTTTGATTTGCTTGAAAAGGGCTCGAATTAGTCATTTGTTCTTTTGCAAAGAAGTGAGACAGTCATTATCACTTAGGAAAGAAGTTTTGATTTGACCCTTCAATCTTTTGGAAAACACAATGTGACCTTCGACATTTAGAAAAAGTTGAATTTAAACTTTTATTCTTTTGTAAAATATGAAGCGCCCTCTCGTTTTTTTTCTTTGCTTGAAAAGAGTTCAATTGGCCTTTATGATTCCGTTTAGCATTAAAAGATTTTTAATTCACTTTGGTTCTTTTAGAGCATTTGAAATGGGGTTCTATTCGCTCGGAGGGGCTTATTTGGCTCAACGCACTTTGCAGACAGCTTCGATTCGGCGCGGCGGACAGCAGAGACTGAGTCGGTGCAGCCCTGCTGAAGTCATAGACATCATTGAATCGGCGCTCGTTTGCAACGTTACCAACTCAATTGGAAGCTAGTGACCTCTTTTAAGGGTTTTGCGCCAACTCAACCCTCGCGGGGAAAATTCGGCAGCATTTCCCCTTATCGTGGTCGATAAGGGGAAAGCGCGGTACTCATCCACCACGAGTGGAGATGGCACCAAAAGAGGGAGTATACGACGTAGAACGACGTAACCCCAACGGTACATGACCCCGATCCCCAAGGCATGCCTCTGGAGATTCGGGCAATATCATGACCGTGCAACCCACGGGATGAATGAGCAACATGTAAACTCACCCGTCCGGACATAGACATTATACTGTCCAACCCGGAGGTGTGGATGAGTCTTATATTGAGTCATTTGACTGTTGATTGGCTAGTGTCACATTGAGCAATGGTTTTGCTCATATGGCTTCAGCCAATATGGTGACCAGGACGTCGAATCAGCGCAGCTTTCCCTGGTCTTGCAAGACTGCCAGAACTAGTCCCAGGCCGAATCGGCGCAGCTGGCTACCTGTGCAAGAGGTGACAACCGCCTCCCTCCTAGAGCACCCTTGCTCATGGCAGGGATGGTCTTGGAGCTTGAGATGGACTTGTAACATATTGCTTGGTGGGCTATCCAAGAAAGTATAGGCATTATTTGCCTAATCTCTTGGCTAGCGAATTGAGCATGCAATGACCGAAATGAAGCTTTTATGGGGACTGTTCGATGTTGGTTTGAATGCACATAAAAGGGGGGCTAGAAAACCGCAATGGAGCCATCTATTGAGAGGGCGAACTATAATTTAATGGGTTCTTCGAAAGGGTCTTTTAGAGATGGTGTTTAGGCAAGAGGACATGAGCATTACTTGCTCAATCTCTTGGCTATTATGACCCAAAAGGGGACCCTTAAGGGGCAGTTTTTGACAGTGATGAATGTAGACACGCCAATTTTACCTAAATTAGACAAAATCTCGGGTTGCACTGTAACGCCTCAAATGTGATTGTCTTAAGTTAACATTAAGTAATTTTCCTGTCTTCCTGCCTCTTTTAGGGCTTTTTAGGGTTTTTAGAGAAACTAGAAAATATCACAAAAAAATCCTGGAGAGTACCCTGGGCACTGTTCTAAATCGCGTCCAACATGGCCGACGCCTTTTGAGAGATATAAAAGCGGCTGTTGTAAACGACGCGATTTTGGTGCTGACTTCATAGCACAGCGCATAACCGACATTTAAATGGCGTCCATTCAGCCCGCCGCGATTCAAAAGTCAAGCCATCACGTCCGCGTCAGGGCACGCATATCCTGACACATGGCAGGGGACATATCGCAGCAAGAAAAAGCGTCGTCCTTGTACGACGCGATTCTTAGCCGCCTGACACGCCATGCCCCTGTCAGATGTCAGAACGGTGTCAGAAGCATAAATCGCGACCAGCAGGACCGCCGCGATTTGCAAACCGCCAGGCAGTAGTTAATCGCGACGCTCTATATGGACGCGATTATAAACCTGAATACGGTCAGGCCTGTCAAATCAATTTGACTCTCTAAATAGCGGTGATTAAAGCCGACGCGATTCTTAAATATCGTCGCGCACCGTAATCATCATGTTTTGGCAGACTGATGAGACATTAAGGGGTTGCTAATCGCGGCGAGGAAGGCCGACGCATTTAAGCTCTTTGAAGGCAGCGGCTGTTCTGGACGCGATTTAAAACAGTGTTAAAACTTCACGCAGAAGCCCATTCCCAGGGGACTCGGCCACTTTTTGGTTTTGAAGGAAGGTTTTAGAGAGAGAGAGAGAGTGAGGGTTTTAGAGAGAGAGAGAGAGGTTTCTTAGAGAGAGAGAGAGAGAGAGGGGGAGAGTCTTCGTCTCCCTGACGGCTGAGCCCTGCGCGTGCGACGTTTCCGCTCACGGACCTGCGTCTCCATCATCTGGAAGATCCCGTGGTGCTATACGCGATGTTCCGGATCGTCGGGCGATCCACCGTTACGATCCATCCACGTAGAGACGCCATCGTCTCGACCATCTAGAAGCGGCCCTCGCCTCACCCCTCTCTTTCCCCCCTTTTAGGGTTCCTTTTTAGACAGTACACGCACACACATGCATGTCTTTTCTTGTCCACCTAGGGGTTTTGCATTTTAGTTCTTGGAAGGTGCGTTCGCACCCCCTTTTGATGTCTTTTCTGCACCCTTTCGTTATTTCTATTTACTACACCGCCGTTTAACCCGTTCGTTCGTCCTCTTGTTGTCTTTTGTCCCAGGTACCGAGCTAAATCTCCTTCGCCGGCCGGCCGATGGAAGGAGGAGGAAAGAGCCCACGCACATCTTCCCGCTACGCGATCACTCTACGGGTGAAAGGTACACCTCCTTTCCTACCCGTCCCTACTTTTGGTGCTTTTTAGGAAAAGTACCTGGCGGTCACAGTTTATTGCTTTACTGTGTTTTTATCACTTTTTCCACGTGTATCCGTACACGTTATCTTTGTGGAGACCGTTCTCCGTCCCCCCTAAAAAAGGGAGGAAAACGCAGTCTACAATGAACAGTCATCTACAAGGCCAAAACAGCAAGAAAATGTGGCCTATTGAAGGGGGGAATCACCTATTGGATGAAATAAAGAGTGGGGTATACATGCATTGCATGAGAGATGAGACTCTACACCCCCATGACCTCATTTATTAAGGTATGGAGGGTATAGAGAGGTCTCATATGGGGTGTTAAAGGGGGGAGGAACATTCCTCTACCAAGACGAGTTCCCATCCCGTAACCCATTGCCAAGAGAACTTAAGCAAATCATAAAGAAAAGGGGGCATTCAATGCATAGAAGAAAAAAAAGGAATGGGCTATTCACGTCAAGTAGCATGAGAGGAGTACATGAGTGTGATCTTTCTTACAAAAGAAGGGAAGAAAGCACAAAAAAAAAAAAACTAAGGAAGAGAAGGGAGGAAGAGAGAAGAACGCCACCTATCCTCACCCCACCCTTCTCTCTTTCCTATGGATGTGACAAGACAACTAAGCTCTCCTCTCTCTCTTTTTCCTTGCCTTTTCTTTCTCCTATTTTTCTGTTGCAGAGCTCCACAGGATGGCTCCTTTCTCTTGGCTTGGAGAGAACTGCAGCAGCAGCCTCTCCTCCCTTGCTGCTTTCCTTGTTGGAGAAGAAAGCACCAAACCCTCCTCCTTCTCTTTTCACGCAACAGGCCCTCCCCTCTTTTGGCCTCCACACACCCAAGCTTCTAGAAGTCTTTTTGTTTTTTTTTTATCCCAGAAAGGCCCAGCCAGCCCCCTGCCAAGCCTCCTGCGCATGGCACCCTTTTCCCATTTTTATAAGTGCCTTTTGGGAGGTGCTACATTTGCCTATTCTCACCTCCTCTTGTGGGTGAGATAAGGTTGCCTCTTCATGGGCTCTTGAGGGCCTTCTTGGTGGGCCTTTTCCCTGCATTTTTGTTTGCTCATCTAAGGAGAATGAGCCGGCCATGTGGGGGTTCTTAACAGATTTGGGGTGTCCACAGGAGCCGTTTAATGCGTTTAATGCTTCCGTTGCAGAAGGCTAGGCGTGTGTGTTATGGCCAGTTAAGGCCATGACCGTTGCGAAAGGCTATGTGTTATGGCTAGTTAAGGCATGTGCTACGTTTTGCTTTTTTTCAGTTAAATAGGAGAACCAGATATCAGAAAATGCTGCACTGTTTTGGCAGCACCATCCCTTGTGTTTTGTATTTTTTTAACATTTGGTATCAGAGCTTCGTTGGTGATCTGAGGCAAGATGTCAGCCCCACACGGCGGTCACTCTCTGACGCCGACAAAGGAAGACCGACGTGGATCTCCGTCTCCTCCTTCGCGCCGACAGGGGCACCGTGACGCTGGTGGCCGCAAGATCGTCGTCCAGCGCGTCATGAAGGAAGTCCGGGATCAGCGGCCTACCCAACGCTGACGCGGACCAACTACGGCGACTGGTCTCTCATGATGAAGGTGATGCTGCAGGCGCGATCTCTGGGACACCGTCGAGACCGGCGGCACTGAGCTGCAGGAGGATAGGATGGCACTGGAGGCCATCCTACGCGCCGTGCCACCGGAAATGATCTCCACACTTGCTGTCAAGGCGAGCGTGAAGGAGGCATGGGACGCTGTGAAGACCATGCGCGTCGGCATCGATCGAGTGCGCAAGGCCAAAGCGCAGCAGCTCCGAAAGGAGTACGAAGGCATCAGCTTCCGTGATGGCGAGACAGTGGACGACTTCACGATGCGGCTCATTGGGATCGTCAACCAACTGAGTATCCTCGGCGACCCTGAGCTGTCTCAAAAGGTAGTCGAAAAATTCCTACGTGTGGAACCATCCATGTACTCCCAAATCGCCCTCTCTCTCTGATGAAGGTGCGGTCATATGTAATGAACCATTCAATGTTGAGTTCTCTACAGTGTCTGAACCAGGTAAATCTGATGGACGTGGCCAAGAAAGCCGTACACCACCTCATTCTAGCTCGCCCGACGATGGATGTTCGCCCGCAGCAGCGCCAGTCAACGCAGAGCTGCCGCAGTCAACTCCTGGCGACGCGGAATGGACCCCTGCTACAAGCACATATGCGACCACGAGTGCATCGACGCCCGCGGCCACAGGCGCGCACGCCAGGTCGCCCATGGCCACAAGCGAAGTTGAGTTCGCCTCGCTACCATCCGATGTGGCGGTGTCACTCGACGCCGAGCACGATGATGCCCCGCTTCAGTTTCACACCATCACCAACATCATCAGGTCAGCTGCTGCTCCAGCTCCAGGCCATGCGTCACGTGAACTCGACGACGGCGACGAGCTGCACTTCACCACGGCTGACGAGCCGATCTCTTTCGGCGAGGCCGAGCAGCACCAAAGCTGGCGCAAGGCGATGCTTGAGGAGATGAAGTCCATTGAGGACAACGCCACCTGGGAGCTCGTCGACCTCCCCTCCGGGCACCGACCCATTGGGCTCAAGTGGGTCTTCAAGGTGAAGCGCGATGAACATGGTGCCGTTGTGAAGCACAAGGCGCGGCTCGTCGCGAAGGGCTATGTGCAACGTCCGGGGATCGACTTCGAGGAAGTGTTCACCCCCGTGGCACGGATGGAGTCCGTGCGGCTGCTGTTGGCTTTGGCAGCACATGAAGGTTGGCAAGTCAATCACATGGACGTGAAGTCGGCGTTCCTCAACGGCGACCTGACAGAAGAGGTGTACGTGGCCCAACCCTCGGGCTTCATTTGTGAGAGACGTGAGCACAAGGTGTTCAAGTTGCGGAAGGCTCTGTATGGGTTGCACCAAGCGCCGAGGGCATGGAACTCCAAACTGGACATCAGCCTCGTCAAGCTCGGGTTCTTGCGAAGCACCGCGGAGCATGCCGTGTACGGGCGCGGAGAAGGTGCCTCTCGGCTCCTTGTCGGCGTGTACGTGGACGATCTGGTCATCACCGGATCAAATGAGCATGAGATTTGCAGGTTCAAGGAGGAGATGCACAGCATGTTCAAGATGAGCGATCTCGGACTCCTGAGTTACTACTTAGGAATCGAAGTCCATCAACACGCGGACGGCATCACAATCAACCAGGCGGCATACGCGCGCAAGATCTTGGAGAACAACAGCATGGGCGACTGCAACCCTTGTCAAGTGCCCATGGAGGCGCGCCTGAAGTTGAGCAAGCAAAGTGCAAGCCCGCTTGTGGACGCAACCAAATATCGGAGCATCGTTGGAAGCCTTCGATACTTGGTTAACACACGGCCCGACATTGCCTACGCCGTGGGATATGTGAGCCGGTTCATGGAGTCCCCTCGAGAAGGCCATCTCGCGGCGGTGAAGCACATTCTGCGCTACATAGCCGGCACTCTCCACAAAGGTTGCTTCTTCGCCAGGAAGGAAGAGGAACAGCTGCACCTACTCGGTTATAGCGACAGCGACATGGCTGGCGACGTCGACGATCGCAAGAGCACTACGGGAGTTCTCTTCTTCCTCGGCCGAAGCCCGATCAGCTGGCAGTCCATGAAGCAAAAGGTGGTGGCTCTATCCTCTTGTGAGGCCGAGTACATCGCCGTCTCCACCGCGGCGTGCCAAGGTGTTTGGCTCACACGACTTCTAAGTGAGATCAGTGGTAGCAAGCCTAAAGCGGCTGTGCTCAAGGTGGACAACAAGTCAGTCATCTCTCTCTGCAAGAATCTCGTGTTCCATGATCGGAGCAAGCACATTGATACTCGGTATCACCATATTCGAGAATGCATCGAGGGAGGCAAGATCAATGTTGAATATGTCAGCTCTGACGAGCAGTTGGCAGGCATTCTCACGAAGCCACTTGGTCGCGTCAAGTTCCAGGAGCTCTGCGCAAAGATTGGCGTCGTCGAGATCAAGTAGAATACATCAGGATTAAGGGGAGTTTGTTAGTTTAATCATGTATATTCCATCCGTTTTTTTTTCTTGATTGCTTCCGATTGTTGAGCGGCTCACGTCATGAAGGAGAACGTGGGAGGGGGAGCCGTTTAATGGGTTTAATGCTTCCGTTGCGGAAGGCTAGGCGTGTGGACCGTTGCGGAAGGCTATGTGTTATGGCTAGTTAAGGCATGTGCTAAGTTTTGCTTTTTTCAGTTAAATAGGAGAACCAGATATCAGAAAACGCTGCACTGTTTTGGCAGCACCATCCCTTGTGTTTTGTATTTTTTTAACAGAAGCGTACGGACATTGTAGAAGCTTAGCCGGGGCATGGGAATCCAGCATGCTGCCGAGGAGGTCACCACAATCCTTCCTCTTCTCTTCTTCAGGTGTGTGGGATCGCAAAGTGGGTAGGATAAACCATGCCCCAGAAGTTGGTGTCCTGCACCAGAAACAAAGAGCCTCGAGTGGTCAACGTAAATTAAAGACATGAGACATGCATGACCACTGGGAGTTACCTTCTTCTTTTATCCCTTTGTAGTTAGGTGTTTTTGGGCGGTTTGCCCATTGGGCCCCCATGGCGCGGCCACCTCCGCCACCCGCGTGGGTGGCGGAGGCGTCGCCAGTGCGCAGGCCACTGCTGCTGTGCGGCAGCAGCAGCAGCAGCCACACCCCCTGCCGCCTCTCTCGGCAGGGGGTCGCCCTCTTTCCCCCTCTCTCTCCCTCCTCTCTTATCCTCACCTTATAAATACCCCTTGGGGGGTGAAGGTGAGAGGTGTGCAAGCAAGTGTGTGAAGTGCAAAGGCACAAGTGCAATGTGCATGTGTGAGAAGGAGAGGTGTGTGCAAGTGTGTCTTGCTGTTGTGTGAGTTTAAGGCTCTAGGAGAGAGAAGGTACTGTCCATAGGAGTGCGACATCAGGTGTTCTCTGATCATTGTCGATTAACGGAGGTACATCATCGCCAATCATCGGACTTAAGGCATGAAGTAGTGTAGACAACTCTGGTAGCTATCTACCGTCTTCTGTGGGACCTTCTTATTATTACATTTCCACTGCGAGGTATGTCCTCTTACTTTTACAACATTAGTATCAGAGTCATTGGTTGGTTCTGATTTTCTCCTTCTCTTGTGAGTTGTATAGATGGCAGGTTCCCTGGCACAATCGAACCCTGAGTTGATGGATCATCCCAAGGATTTGAGGGCAACATGTCATGAACTCACCGATAAACAGTAGGTGCAAGCGATGATTAGATCCTTGCCAGATGGTTGGATCCATTTGAAGCAGATTCTAACTCATAATGAGAATATCAAAAAAATTATTGATATATCTCGGCATGTGGAGTTAGAAGCTGAGCGTGAGATTGTGCATTGCACTGTTACTAATGTCGCTTAGAGTAGCAAACGCTTCAAAAAAAGGGGGTTGCAAAAGAAGGACAAGGGATCAGATACTGCACCTGATTCCAATAAGGATAAAACTTTCAAGCGCCAACGAGGGAAACGTGGTGGCAAAAAAGATAAAATCCATCTGAAGTGTTTTAACTGCAAAAAGCGAGGCCATTTCTCTCATGAATGTCCTGAGCCGAAAAAGGTAACTCACTTCCCCAGCTCTCCGTGTACATATGTTTGTACACATGTTTTGACTGCTCATCCTAATCCTGTGTGGATCGTGGATTCAGGAGCAACAAAATATATAACGATGGATCGAACGGGTTTCGTGGATTATCATCGGATTCCAGAAGACATGCAAAGAGTCTTCATGGGCAATGGTGCCAGTGAAGAAGTCTGTGGAGTCGGTTCATACCAACTCTATTTTGCGAATGGACGAACGTTGCTTTTAAGTGATGTACTCTATGTGCCCAGAATCCAATATAATCTCTTTTCAGTTTCAACTTTGTCAGCAATAGGATTTTGTTTATCCTTTTCTGACAGTCTTGTAAATATTTTCTTGAACAACGTCTTTTATGGACATGCTCTGCTACGTGACGATTTTTATATCTTAGATCTGACTGACAACTTTCTTAATTCTTCTTCTATGGTGATGACAATGTTAGCTCAAAAAGATTTAGATTCTGTGACATGGCATGCTCGTTTAGGCCATATTGGACAAGATAGAATAGCTAGATTAGCTAGAGATGGCCTGTTAGGGTCGCTCGCTAAGGTATTGCCCATATGTGAGCCCTGCTGGCAGAAAAAGTATGTCGTAAGCCTTTTGAAAAAGCTGTTAAAACCTCTGAATCATTGGAATTGATCCATTCTGACGTCTGTGGACCAATGAGTGTTAAAGCTCGGCATGGATATTACTATTTTCTCACATTTATTGTTAATTTTTCGCGGTACGGATATGTATATTTGATTGCTCATCGCTATGAAGTGTTGAATTGTTTCAAGCATTTCTTAACTAGAGTTGAAAATAAAAAGGAGAGAGTGTCAAAGCTCTTCGGACAGACCATGGACGCGAATATTTGTCGGATCAGTTCTGAGCATTATGTGAGGAAAAAAGTATACGTCAGCAACTCACTATTCCATATACGCCGCAACAAAATGGTGTTGCAGAATGAAGAAATAGAATAATACTAGACATGGCTAGGTCAATGATGGCGCAGGAAAACCTGCCAATCTCTTTTTGGGGAGATGCACTATTAACTGTTGTCTACATTCTTAATCGAGTGCCCTCTCAATCAATTCCTTCTACCTCATATGAATTGTGGCATGGCGACAAACTGGACTTAAATTGTTTACGTCCATGGGGATCAGTTGGATATGTTCATGACATGACGAATAAGTTTGGGAAACTTGGCTCTAGAGCTCAAAAGGTTATCTTTCTTAGATATCCTGAGAGCTCAATAGGTTATGTCATGTATGAATATCATCCAAATGGAGGAATGATATAGCGTGAAGTCTGAGATGTTGTTTTCGTAGAGAATGAATTTCCTAGTCTTGGCGACTATGAGAAGAATCTTGATCTTTTTGAAACAGATGAACAATTGAACATCCTACCATCTTCTGGCAAAGGAAGGGAATGTGCCCCCATACCATTGTTCGCCAAAAATGATAGAGATGGTCAGTCTAGTGGGAGTGCATCCAGTGGGAGTGCACCAATAGAAAGTCAAGATTCTTTACGTCATAGCAAGCGTGGGCATGTTCCCCGTCGATTTTTTGAGATTGACAATGAGGTACTTCTTTGTAAACCCACGGATGATGAAGAGCCTAGATCTGTTCAAGAAGCTCTTGCATCATCATCTAGGAAAAAATGAGAGATTGTCATGCAGGAGGAGATTCATTCAATGGCACATAATGAAGTTTGGGAGTTAGTGTATCTCCCACCTGAGCGTAAGGCGATTGGAAACAAGTGAGTTTTCAAGCATAAACGCAAGACTAATGGGACAATTGACAAGTATAAAGCAAGACTTGTGGCGAAAGGTTATACCAAAAAAGAGGGTATAGATTATGATGAGACTTTTTCACCGGTGGTAAGATTCTCATATGTTCGCCTTATTCTGGCCATTGTCGCGCATCTTGACTTGAAATTGTTCTAAATGGATGTAAAGACTGCATTTCTCAATACAGAACTAGACGAGGAAATATACATGGCTCAACCAGAGGGTTTTGAGACTTAAGGCGAAGAGCAAAAAGTTTTCTGCCTCAAGCGTTCAATATATAGATTGAAACAATCGTCTATACAGTGGTATATGAAATTTCATAAGGCTATTATCTCATATGGTTTTGAGATGATTGAAGAAGATCAATGTATGTATGTTAAGCGAGTGAGAGAAAGTCTTCTCATTTTATCATTATATGTTGATAATATTTTAATGGCTGAAAATGATATGGAGTTGATCGCTACCACTAAGAGGTGGTTATCTTCTATCTTTGAGATGAAAGATATAGGTGAAGCGAGCTATGTGCTCGGAGTGAAGATTGTGCAGATTCGCTCAGAAAGATCACTGAATTTGTCTCAGAAGACTTACATTAATAAGATTCTGAAGCATTTCCGAATGCACAATTCTAAACTCATAGATATTCCACTTGATAAAGGATGTGTCCTGAGTACTTGTCAATGCCCTAAGAGTAAAGAAAAAATAGAAAGTATGTCAAGAGTGTCATATGTCGTTGCGATTGGAAGTCTAATGTATGCTATATTGTGTACTCGGTCAGACATTAGCTTCGCAGTGGATTTGGTTAGTCGTTACCAAAGTAACCCTGGTCTCACGCATTGGAAAGCCGTTAAGAGGATTTTACGGTATTTGCGAGAGACGGCAGATTATGCACTATGTTACAAGGGTGGCAACCTGAAAATCATCGGCTATAGTGATGCGGATTTGGCTAGTGATCGAGATGAGTAGAAGTCCACTTCAGGCTTTGTGTTCTTGTTGGCTAGAGGAGTTATCTCGTGGAGTAGCAAGAAGTAGTCTTGCATTGCCCTATCTACAATGGAGGTCGAATATGTTGCTTGTTCTGTTGCTATCTAAGAGGCGATTTGGTTGCAAAGTTTGTTGCAGCGTTTGGCGATTACAAATCATCAGAATGAGGGTGTATTGTTATATGTAGACAGTACCTCGGGTCCTCGGCATTGGCCTTCGCCAAAGATACCAAATTTCATGGCAGAACGAAGCATATTGATATTCGATACCACTACATTAGGGATTTAGTGGCAAAAGGGTTAGTGGTGTTTCGTCAGATTAGTTATGTTCGAATGATAGCAGATCCACTAACGAAACCATTAGCCAGAGAGAGTTTTGTGACCCATTGTGGATCTATGGCTCTTTGTAAATTATAGTAATCTACAATATTTTGATATCAGTAAAATTTTGTTCATCATAAAATGTTATTTATATGAACGAATGGTTGCTTTATACATTGTTAGAGTGTCACCAGGCTAGAATCACCCCCTCACACGGATGATCTTCCTTTGGCGCTTATGGATAGCGAGCAAAGATGAGGCACTTGATGTTGTGGAACTCTAAATAACTAGAGGTCGAACACAATATCCTGAGTCTTGTTAGTGTGCCGTCTTGGCTAAGACCGAGATGAAATCTAAATTAATTTAGATTGATTATGTGGATTATAGATATAATCTTGTGAAGCCATTTATATCTGGATATGTGAGTCGTAAAAAGGCGCTAAATGAGAGCGACTGGTTTGTGAGACTCTGGTCGGTTGCATTTGTTGCAATTGGACTTGTATCTGTGCAGTGCTGTTTGACACACTCATATGAATGGAGAAACATCACAGCATGTGAATCATACCACATGTGTAATATACGACCGCACAAGAGAATGACGAATGGTTCTCTCTTCATCATTGTATGAGCTCATGAATCACGTTTGTCTGTGATTCCCGATATACCCCTAGTGAATTGCAACGCCGTGCCATTAAGAGGAAACTTAATGTCGCTACTTTAGTATGTTACTTAGGGCGATGGTTGATACTGTCCAGCAGAACATGTCTAGGAAAGCGATTAAGACAAATTGAATTGGCATGTGCAGCATAGGAAAGGTATCTTGTTATTTCACCATACTTAATTACTCATATCCCGGGAGGCTCAGTTGCCTAAGTGGTGATAGAGTCATGAGTATTACGCTTTTGGATTCGATACTACTTTTTGAGAGATATAGAGTATCAGAATCAGGTGAATATTAAGAACCTGAAATATATATTGAAATTAAGTGATCTATTAGTAAGATGACGACTTAATGAAGCACTTGTTGGTAACTCAGAAAATCTCACAGAAGTTGCATGCCTTATTTTCAGTATGACCATTGATGTTGAATGTCGTAGAGAACAATAGATTTGTCGTCAACCCTGAGTGGGTAAGTGGGCAGTCAAGTCTAAATGGACAAGTGGGAGCTTGTTGGTGGTCTCCTCGGCAAGTACAGGGTGACGAAGGTGGTGAGCGGCACCACCAGGTTCATGAACTTGTTCGTCAAGTCCATCGCGGGCAGCCGCGCTCCCATCTCCCCTGCCGATTCCTTCACGCCTCTGGTAGCAGAATGGCGAAGGTGAAAAGCCTGAAGGGAGAGAGAGAGAGAGAGAGAGAGAGAGAGAGGAGGGGTGGGGAGTCTAGCAAACTCGTGTTGAGGTCGACGGATGAAGATGTCTGATGGCTGTCGGACGACACGTTAGGTTCCTCGCATGCTGCTCCGTGTCATTGTCGGAAGAAGACCGCGACCTGGGAGAAAGCCAGGTGGAAGAGTTTGTACAGGAATGAACGTTTTAACAATCGCTCGATCGTCAGAATTTTGTCACTGTGGTCTGAATAAATAAACAAAAACTCATATTATTCTGTATGATTCGGCATTCATCTACTTTATCTAAATGGGGAATTATGGGCTGAACCACTGCAATATGCCGCTTTAAATTTAGATATTAAGAAGATAGAGATTATATTATACAAGGACTAATTCATTTGGAACTATTTGATATTAAGAAGATAGAGATTATATTATAAAAGGATTGACAATTGAGAATATGAGGGTTATTTTTACAAATTTCATATATAGTTAGGATATAAATTAAGCCCGAGTTCATAATACCAACCAACCAAGAGTAGTAATTGCTACAAACCAATCTTGCAGAATCTTTTACAAACCTAAACCTCCACTGGGCAACAGGTCTTGCAACAAAGCTGTAGAATCAATGTTTGCAGCAAGCATTATTCGTTAATCATACTGTCTCCTAAACCCACCCATGCAGAACACCACCAGGGTTGAGTATTTCATCTATGGAGAAGAGATTGCACAGTTCCAATATCAAGAGAGACCAGTACATCAAGACATCGCTCTAGACAGCTCCTGTTTGCCTCGATGTCAATTCATAAGCTGGCATCGCCATTGTTGGGAGGCAAAAATGTGTCTATCGGCAGTTGTGAACTGAAGTCCAGGAACTTTCATCTCAGGAACTCAAGTATTCGACCCCTCCACTATAGGTCTTCAAAATTTTGTCGACCAAGCTCCAATAAAGCTATTTCCTTTACCAGACGCATGCTGCTCGATGAATAGAAATCAAGAAGAAAGAACACCATCAGACAGACGAGTCAATTTTGATCTTGCTCTGCACTGACATCACCCCATCGGACATTGTACTTGGCAGCAAGGTAATGGGCTCCAACAGGGCCTCGGCTCCCATAAGGATAGAGCTCAGGGGCAACCTTTTTCTCTTCCAGTTCCTTCAAGACAGGTGTGAAGAGGGCCCAAGCTGCATCCAGTTCATCAGAGCGGATGAAAAGCCGTCTTTCACCTTCAATTGCGTCCAAGATAAGTCTCTCATACGCATCTGGTATCTCCTTTGAATACCTATAACAAGGCCAGCACACCAATGTAAGAGAATAGAATTGGATGTTTGAGATTGTTCAATCGATTCTGGAGAGTGGCTGGCACTATGAAGTATGAGAAATTCAACAACGGGATTGGCACTCAGTTCTGCGCATTTTAAAAAATATATATATGCAGTTACATCACATAAATTCAACAAGTTTCAAGACCTTGAAGTTACCTTGCAGCATAATGAAGATTCAATTTACTGCGATCCAATCTCATACCCAGACCAGGGATTTTATTATTGACCTTCAAATAGATGGCCTCGTCAGGTTGCACCCGGATAACAAGCTCATTGGTAGCTCGATCAAGATGCGTTCCAAGGCTCTTATCATATAAGTTTCCTGGAACATGCCTGAATTGCACTCTGATTTCTGTCCTGAAGAATGAAAACAAAATTTCATATACAGTTTTACTTTTTGGGGCACATTATGGGGTGCCAAAAGTATCTTTAAATGAACAAGACACAAAGAAAGTGAAAATCTCCTGAAAATATCAAGATATGTAACTGGTCTGTAATGAATACCTTCTATTATGCAAAGCTTTCCCGGCTTTCATCAGGAATGGCACTCCATCCCATCTAGCATTATCTATAAAAAGTGCAGCTGCAGCAAATGTTGGCGTCCGGCTGTCCTTGGGGACTGTCTTATCATCTGTGTAAGCTGGGAAAGTAATGCCACCTCTGATGTGGCCTTTATACTGCCCAATCACCACATTATCCAACTGCAAAGGCTTCATGGAGCGTAAGACCTTAACCTGTAAACGTAAGTCAAAATATGTAAGAGAATATTAGCAGATCACTTTGCCATTTAGCTAAACATTGAGAAGAAAACTTCTTGTTTATCTACATTCTAAATGAACCTTCTCATTTCTGATGTCTTCTGCATCCAAACTGACAGGAGTTTCCATGGCAAATAGTGCAAGTATTTGAAGAAGGTGATTCTGCATGATATCCCTAATTATACCATAGTTGTCAAAATACCTGCCAGAAACAACGGTAGAAAAAATAAAGAAGATGATTTCAGGAAAAACACGTTCATTCGTAATAAATGTAAGTCATTTATTACCCTCCACGTCCTTCAGTGCCAAAATCTTCGGAAAAGATCAATTGGACATTTCTTATGTACTTTCTAGACCACAGTGGTTCAAAGACAAGATTTGAGAAGCGGAGAACTGACAAGTTTTCAACAAGTTCCTTCCCCAAGTAATGATCAATTCTGTCAACAAAAGTCACAAATGAGAAAAGGAAGAAAACCACAGCAAGGGAGAATGAATTGACCTTAAAAATCTACCTGAATATTTGATCCTCAACCAGGTATTGCTTCAAGCCTTTGGTCAAAGAAGCAGAAGACTCAGAATCCCTTCCAAAGGGCTTTTCAACAATAACCCTTGTCCAGCCATTAGTTGAAGAAGCTGATGTGCTGGCCCACTTTACCACATCTATAAATATGTTTGGCGGTATTGACAAATAGAATAGGCGGTTTGGAAGCCTCCCAGCCTGTGAAGAAACAAAGTGCACACTTCAAGCTTCAAAATAATGATAACAAACAAGGAAAGACTATCAACAGACTTCTCTTCTGTTTAGTCTCTGTGTATTAAGAACATTTGCCTATTAACAGGCCTTTAAAACACAATTTGGTAGATTTCGGAAATTAAACTTGTTATTCAGTTTGATTTTGGAAAATTAAATTTGCTGTTGAAGTTATCTTTATTAATTAAAGATAAGTCAATAACTTGAAGGTGACTGGAAATCAAAAACAAAGACTCTATTTGGTGTTACATATGATGCCCGAAAATCATGAAGTCACTGAAAAACTTTATCTCAAAATTTCACAGTTTGGAAGTTGGGATGTCACTCCTCTTTGGTACAGTACTAGCAAGGTTCTGCCCATACAGGTTATCCTTAGTATATTTTGAAACGCCATTTGGTTTGTCTGAATTCGAGACCAAAATCTCCTCTTTCCAGAAGATCTTGAAAATTTTAAGTATAGTTATTTGGCTTGGTGGGGAAATGGGCCCTTCTGATCCTTCAGGCCAGGTACTTGGGATCCAAGGGCTTCTTCTATGCTTGAACAACTGACCATTAATTATTTGTAAATGAAGGGTGAAAGTATACACGGGAAGTGGAAGGAAATCATCATACCAAGTGTCAGGCACCAAGCATTAGGGTACTACACTAACTTTTATTTTTAATTACATTCACAATAGATGTTCTATTCAGAGGAGAAACTTAAGGTATCTTGCAAGTCTCAGGCAGTGACTTAAAAACACAAGACTATCTGCTTCAGATGAAAAATAAAAAAAGGCTAGTAATGTTTACCTCATGTTCCTTTAGTTTTTTGTCCAACTCAGCAAAATTCTCTTCAGAATCATACTGTCCTGAATGGTAGAAACATCTTTTCAAAAACTCATCCATCTTGTCATTACAATTCTCCCTGAAAAAGATGGTATGTTACTTTCATGTTGCTGAAATATAGAACATATATAATGCAAAGTCTACAACTAATGCAGAATGCCCAACACACTGCAAGTCTGCAAGAACATATGACAAGCACCCAGCCAAATCCATAAATAACTGAGCTATCACAAAGAATGCGTACATTACAACCTCAAACATGCCAAGCCATGTGGTATTATAATTTATTTCTTCCTACTTTGAAAATGATCGCCAGTTTAAGAGAACTATCAGATTTGACTGTCAAGTGGAGGGCCCCAAACTGATACGAACACAAAGTAGCTTATAAATACCCGGCATGGGATTAAACAACTTTTGCCAAGAAGAAAGTATACTGTCATCAGACATTCATGAGAAAATCTGGGTAGATGAATACACATTACGCCTTTGGTATAATGGGCTCTAGCACCCAAAAGAAAAGGAAAATCTTAAATGAAGCTTTTATTTCTTCCATTTTCTAATACTTCCTTTCCATGCATATATACAATTTTATGTTCTCAATGCATATGAATCATCTGTGTGATTATCATGTTGCCACAAATTTTAATTGATATATTTTGAAAAAGAAGAGATTGAAATATCATCTTGTAAGCAAAAATACAATGTTGATATTTGATATTTTGATTATAATCTTAACAACATATTCACAGAACAAAATTAATTAAAAATATAGTAAATCACCTTTTTAGTGGGGAAAAAATAAGAAACCAAACAGAGCTAGAATTCTAGATAAACTTTGAGTCGTGAAGATACCTTTTATCAATCCTGCAAGTAAGTGTTTTGCTAACCATGTTCCTCAATTCAGCATCAGTCATCTTACTCCGAGCATAACCAAAAATCGTGAAATGCTTAAGATTATAAATGTATAGATGATTAGCATAGGAAAAACGCCATTACACAAAGGCGAACGAACAAACAGATAAATCAACATAGAAAGAAGTACAGTGATCTACAGAAACAAACCTTCGGGAGGCAGTCTTCATAATAAAGGGCAAAGAGAGCAGGAAATATCTTTTTCTTAGCAAGGTCACCAGAGGCTCCAACCACAGTGATGCTAACTGTGGATTCAATTCCACAGTCGATGGAACCACCTATAACGCTGTATTCCTTAGAAGGTATAGACGATAATGACTCGTTCTCCAATTCTTTGAAAGGAATGTCTTTTGATGGTGAACTTGATGATGTTGCAGCTGCACATGTAAATTTTAGTACACAATCCAAAAAGAGAACACTTTGTTTTGGGTGGGAGGGAGAAGACACAAGTTACCAGATTGCAGAGGCAAAACTTATAGCGAAATCATTGATCTAAAGAGGGAGGACAAGTGTCATGAAACACCAAGTTATAAGGAACTAAGACAAATAGAGCATGAGTAGAACTTGTGAACAAGGGAGAATTTGGCGGGTATTGCAAAAGACACTTATAATGGACAAGGAAGACCAAAGACAAACTCAGTGATTCACTAAGAAGAAACATATAAATCCCACACAATTAAGCTGAATGGCCCCAAGATTTAACAAAGCCCACAAAAGGCAGGACAACAAAAAGATACAGATCCCACCCTGTGTAAGCTGAGAGACCCTAAATTTATAAAAAGCCACAAAAATAAGACGAGATAAATCACAGGAATCAACTACATATAACGATAACGAGTGCTACACCGTAAAGAACAGCGAAAAGACTCACCTTTCTGCATGCAGACGACATTCGCGCACCGATCACGGTTCCCAGCAGGGGCCCTCCCGATAGCACGACGTTTGGTTAAAGAATTGAGCAACGAGAGGGAATGGGGAATGGCACCGGAGGAGGAGGGAGAAGAAGTTGCTAGGATCCTGTTCCGGGGCGGACGAGGGCGAGAAGGCGAGGAGATGAAACGTGCTGGGCAGTTTGGAGAATAGAGGGCGGCCATCCGCGCCCTCTCGCTCTCCCGCTCCCAGAGCCGCCTCCCCCTTTTCCCCTCCGATGATGAGATGCCAGAAGAAGAAAGTGGAGGAGTGGGGAGGGTGCAGAGAGGGGAGGGGCGCCGGCGGGCGTCGACGGAGTCCCTCGAGAGCTCCGTCCCACAAGAGACGTTCAAAACTTTTAAACAGCAGGGGACAGTGACGTCCGCTTCGCCTTCTTATGAGCCTTCTTCTCAAATGCGTTGATGTTGATGGGCCATCCGGTCGTCACCGTCGGCGAAAGCAAGATTTTAGTTTATTGGAGAAATTTGTAAACATACTCGGTGTGAATAATTATAAAACGAGAAAATTTTACTTCACTTGAGAATTATATTTTTAAAATATTTTAATTTTTTCATTAGTTAATACAGTGAGAATATACTGTGTCCATCCAACTAAGAAGTACACGAAAAAGTGTAATTCTCAAATATATTAAATTTTTCTCTTACAAAATTATCATTCTCATATTAATATATATATGCATGTATAATTTTATTATACAGATTATATATATAATATTATCATTGCTTTTTCGTCAAATATATTTATAGTTTTTGAACAATCGTCTTACATATTCTCAAAGAAAGAGAACTCTGTAAATAAACTTGTAAGTAGGACATTTTTTTACAAAACTCTCTCATAGAAATGGCAATGTGCATGCACACCAAGTCACAGAGTAATCTAATTGGTTTTTTTTTTCTCTTGAGTAATGTTTACCGACAGCCCAAAGCGAGTGGTGAGTCTAATTTCAACTAGACGCCATGTCATGTAAGTGTAACATAACCCTCCAAGCCAGTATTGCCCATGACATCATCTCTAGTCACCCACCACCAATAATTTAAGGCCGTCGATTTATCAACATTATGATTATCATTGTTTGATCAACACTTATATCCAAATTGTAAGTATTATTTTTTTCCTATTATACCCTTGAATTCTATAATGTTTAACTTTACACCTTTTAAATCACTATATTCACTTGTACACCCTTAGAATTGATGCATATCATTCACCCCTACTGTCAATGTCATCCATATAACTCAACCACAACTGAGTTAGATCTAAACTCAACAACAATTAGAAGGCCTATTTTACACCTGCAATCTACAGGAATTCAGCATCTTCAAAGATCCCACCTGCACCGCTTTCTTGCTATAAGTCCTCGGAGCAGATTAGAGCCAAATCCTGTGGTAAGGCAGATGACCATTGCATGCCAAATTTGGCTTTTTCTAGCTTCAGTTGCTAACCAGTCTGCCGCTCTGTTAGCTTCACCTCATCCCAGTTCTTGAGTCTTTTCAGCCATTTGGCCTATGCTGTTTCTGATTTCTTGTGGAGCCTTTGTAACACACTTTAGGGATTCTGTCACTAAGCTGTTGTGCCCTTGAGGCCAAACTCTCTTAGACCTGTTAGAAAAGTACAGGTCATTTGCCACTGTAAATTGCAATTACTGCAGGTTCTGCTTCAGCACACTCCGGCTAGATAGGCCTTTGCGATACTCATTCCTGGCAATTAAAACTTCTCCTTTACAGTCTCTGATTACACAGCCCATCCCTGCATGCCTTCCATCCGCCTCAATTTTGGAATGCACCATCAAAATTTATCTTTAATCCAGTCTTTTCCCTGCTTCAGCCATCCCATGTGATTTGATTCCTTATTAGGCTGATTCTTGTTGATTATGAATCCCCAGCTTATACTCTGATCAGCTTGGAAATCATTGTCCACTGCAGCTGAGGCCCAGATGTTTTTGTTGGCATAAAGGAACTCCTGGGTCCTAAATATAATGCTTCTGGATGACAAAACATCAATTTTTTGTCCATTCTTGAACATTACATCATTTCGGTTCCTCCAAACTGTTTCCAGTGCCACTGCAGTGATAGCCTTGTAATAAATGCAAATGATACTGTAGCATTTTTAAATTAGGAAAAATAATGATTTAATTAGTTTCGACCAAAATTAGATTGAAACCGACTACAATTGGCCGACACTCTCCTCCTGAGGCCACCCGAGATTGACCGAAATCGGACGAAAGGAAACCAAAACGGTTTTGGTTTCGGACTTGGGCGATCCCGAATCCGAAACCGAAACTCGTATCCTTGCTTCTTTGCCTTGCGTATACATCTATACCACAAATCTTGCAAACTACTGACTCTGCTGTTCCACCCCAGGTGCTTGGCCAGTTCCTCCCAGACAGCAGTGATTTCCCTGCAGCTAATTAAGGCATGGTTTGTATCTTCAACTTCTAGGTGAGGTGACATCTCTCACATGTAGGGTCTGACATTACGTTGCAGTACAACAAGTAGTCTTTGGTTGGGATTCTGCGCCAAGCTAATTTCCAGAGCAATACTATAACTCTGTTCAAGCCCGGCCATGTCCATATAGCTATATGCGCTCTCTGTTCAAGGTTGGCAAAGTGAGATTTTGAACGGAGGTCTGTCGTCATGTCCATCCCACCCATTGTCACCTTCTTCCTCATGGCGCGAGGTGCGAGGTCTGACACGGAGACCCACCTCTTCCTAAAATGCAGGTTCACCCAGGCCACTCGGATCTCTTCAGCAATCGCCATCAACATAAGGGAGAGCTTTATGAGCGACGTCTATATATGGCTTCTTAATTACTTTAGTGGTTGGAAATCCTTCGTTGATCCTTTTCGGATCGGGCGTACTGTTACAGTACAATACGATATATTTGGTACCGTAATGTATTATAGAATTCCAATTCAGACCGATATAACGATATATCCAACTTTGCTTCAGACAATCAAAAGCCAGCCGCTTTAAAGCAATTGCCTTGTACCCATCATGGTTAATTTGGAAACCCATGAGTGTGTTCATCCCTGGACCCACTCCCGGTCATTGCATATCCAAAGCATATCATGAATCCACCTTTCAATCCTAGAACAAGCACCTCCGTGGACACCGAGATGAGGCTTTAATAAACGCCACCCCGAGACATCAACAATGGCACCCAATCCTCTTCTAACAGAGGAGCCGTCGGTAATATTACTGTGCATTCATCACAGAGAGAGAAGCATGCATGCGATCCCATGCTTGTCTCATAGGAAGGGGAAGCGTTAAGATGGGGAAGGGAATAGCAAGAAGGAATGCTTCCGACCCCCCAACGCCTCTAAAACCTTAATATATACCTCAGTGACAAAATAAAGAAGCAAAGAAAAAAAGTTACATTAACTTTACAAAAAAAGAAAAAAAAATCAACAAAGTTTGACCTTCCTAAATGTCTTATGCATATTCATGTGAATAAAATGTCGACTATATATGCTTGTATAGTCATCCTTTATCGACCAACTAATAAGACAGTCTCTTGAATTGTTTCAGCTCTCGACCATGCTAAAAGGAGTCTGAACGTATTCCTAAGTAGGTGGTAAAGAAAAAAGGGGATATTGGTGCTTGTGTTCAGACATGTGATTTTGGGGGATTTGAATTTGTGATTCAACACTTTAGCTGTATGCCCTCTCATATCCCCAAGTACATTAACCATGAAAGAAAATTTGGAAGGGAATCTGCTTAAGAAGGGAGACATTTATGAGAGAATTAGCTGCATGATTTCTAGTGTAAGGAGAAATAAATAAATCAGTTTTTGGAGAGGATGCTGGCTGAAACTTTTCAGAACTATGAGAAACGAGGCAAGGAAACAAGTAACTCGAAAAGTGACAAAGAAAGTTTTATGTCACACTCTCTTTAAATTCGCTATTTTCGCATATCTATTAGGAAACTGAAGAATAAAAAAAATCTCCAAATCATTGGAGATACTATACAGGGCAATTTTATTTTGATCAAAGATCTTAGCCCACATACTACCAATATATACTCTGTAGTTCTATGACTGAAGATTAATGAGTCCAAAATTTTCTCATTTTTTCCTTTATTTTTCCGCCGCATATTGTTTCCTCTTCAGCCATTGCAAACAAGCTGCATCCTGGCCTCAATCCTTCTTTCCCAGTTCACTCTAGCTATGAAGTCTTCCACTCTCCTGTTGAGCTCATCAGCCGGCAAAGCTTCCTCCTCTCCATTAAAATCCTCCTCCTCCTCTTCTTCTTCTACTTCTTCTGCTACTTCTTCTTGTTCTTGCTCTTGTTCTTCTTCATAGTCTAGTTCATCTTCCAACCCACCCTTTCCCACCCAATCTTTGGACTCACCCTCCTTCCCCACTCGCACAGGAGTCCCGAGGGGTCCCTTCCTTCGCACCATGTACTCCTCGTAGACGTCGAGGGGAGCAGATACCGAGCCTGCAGACCACCTCGACTCGCCGACGAGGAAGACGACGATGGCGTTGCCCAACACGAACAGGCACTTGGGGGAGAAGAGGTAGGCCAGCATGCCCGCGGGGAGGGAGACGTCGAAGAAGCGCCTTAGAGATGAGCACGGTATGGGGAGCCAAAGTGGGCTGGAGAGGAAGAGGCCGAGGCACAGGAGGGAGAGGCAGCACCGAATGAGGCTGACGAAGGCCTTCTTCTGCCTGTGTGACCTCTTCGTGGCCTGGAGCTTCTCAACAGTGACTAGATCCATGGTATAGATCTCTGTGTGTGTGTGTGTGTGTGTGTGTGAGAGAGAGAGAGAGAGAGAGAGATCTAAAGAAGAAAAGGGAGGATGCCCATCCGACAGAACATAGAGGGGGTGCAAGAAGAGCAATTTATAGGGTGGGGAAAGGAGGTGGACATGCTGATGGTGGATTACTCACACGTTCCTTTGCTGTTGTATTTTTAATTAAGCTCCCTTCTTCTTTTTCCTACTCTTTTTCTGCGTGGGTGGTCGGCGTCGATGGGGGCAAGAAAGTAGCTGCAAGAGGAGTGACTAATTGTTGTGGTTGAGCCCCCACCTTGCAGCTTCCTGGCCACCATCCTCACGTTTGAGTTTTGATGGAGTAGTATGAAGATTCTAACAAGTGGAATATAACTAAGCTTGTCGACTTGGGTATTTTTGGATCTGCCTCTCATGGTTGTCTTGTCATGGTATTTTGTGAAACCCACACTTTGATACTGTGATTCTGCTCTCTTTTTTTTTTTTTTTCAAAGTAGGTTTCGAATCTACGAGGGGTAGGGTGAACCAACTTTTGAAGTCCGAAGTTGAGTGCTCAAATGTTGACGGAGATTGAGAAATGAAGTTGTAATTGAGTCGCTCCATGATTTACATGTAATTTTTGAGGTGTGTAAATTTGAAATTTTTCGGTCAAGTGAGGTAAAGGTATTACGGGTATACGGAAAGTAGAAGCTGTCAAGTCTTGACCTTGGAGTTCACGAACACCAATCTCTGAACCCACAAAACCACACGGAACGGAATTTCTCGTTATCCAAAAAAAAAAAAAAGTCAAGTTCAAAATGAAGAGCTCATAATGGATCTTCCGACGATCAAGTTAGGGATTTGTCAGAGATGAGAAGCAAATGAAGTTGAGCAAAAGAAGTGGGTGATCTGAAAATTAATGTGACACGAGTCTTTTTTTATGTAATTATAATTCTATTTTTATAGATCGGGAGGAGGGGAGAAAAGTTCAAAATCTCCGATGTGAGACTAATTTCCTAATTTTCTTTCAACCGATGGCTGCTCTGAGATCTGCGGGAGTAATTGTCTAATCCATTCTTGGTCGTGCGTTGATCCTTTAAAAAATTGTGAGATTGGCCTCTTAATTCGAACGAAGTCCTCAATCTTGGTTGATTATTGAGATTCTCGATGTGGTTAGGGTTTGTTCTTGATTCGGACTTGTATTGGATTTATTATCTAGACTTGAACTACTAACGGGCCAAGTCAGACTGGGTCGGGCCGACCACGAGGGCCCATCACAGCCACTAGTGTCATACGGCAATTTTTTACCAGAAAAATTTAGACAAGAACGTCATATTTTTTGCTGTTTTTATAACTTGTGTTAGGTTAGCCATTCATCAGTTATTCAAATGCGCCTATTTTTGAATTTTTTTAATTTCTATTCATGACGAGAATAATATGAAAAAACCACTAGGGAGGCCCAAAAAATTCCTGTTTTACGTTGAGAAATAATTTCCAGAATTCCAGGCACGGCTAATCATTGATATCAATTTAACCCACAGGACCCAAAAATGATAAACTTATTATTTTCCTACTACAACAAGAATAAACATCCAAAACTTAGAATTTTTAACGTCACCTTTTACTCATTCTGTGTCTTTCACAAGATTTTTGACATCTATTTGACCATCCAAATGCGAGTACAAAGCGTAACAGTGCATGCCATGGTTCCTGGAAAGAACCCACATCGCCTTTAACAGTACTCGAATATGGATCTTGAGTAATATTCCCATTCATGGATTGTTTTGATAGCAACTTTTTTTTACGGAAAAGTGGAAGAAATATTCCACTTGAAAAGTCTCAATTGTTCAAACAAGTATATTGGAGGCTCGTCTCGATTTCTCCCGGATTAATGTTGCAAAGGCTGGCTTATAAAGTTGTGTTGGGAATGTGTTTCTAAGATGATGCATATATTTCCCTAAGTTAGAGACCAAACTTACCATGGTTCTATATATATTGATCTGTCCGGGAAGAGAATCTTGGACTTAAATCTCAAAAAAGGTCCCCTCCACCTGGGTAGCTGTCACGTGCGCTGCACTCGTTCTTCCCACTTGGACACTCACGTGTGGAAACCCGAAACTTAAGGGCGAAGGAACAACCGATACCCAACCCTCATCAGACGACTCCACTTCATGAGCAAGTGGGTCAAGAGAATATCCCCTCCCCCACTGTTAAAAAAAAAAATATCAGTTTTAGGTAGGATTTTTTTTCCCTTGAACTATTATTGCGTCACTTCCTTTTTGTCACATTTTTACCCATTATTTAATTTAAAATCAGATCTCAAGAAAATAGTGATTTAAGTTTAGATCCAAGTCCAAGAAGCCTAAAATTTATGTTAGCTGTGCTTATAAAATTATGTGATGATTGAGAGATTCATCCATTATTCAAATAATATACATCTTCATTTTCTATTAACATGAAACAAAGACGGTATATAACTATTTGATTTAATCCTCATACATGAGGTCGAGAACCGAGCTCACAAGGGCCGAGAAGGTCTGACCTCTAGATTTGAGATGGGGTGCTCGAATGAGAATGAAAGACCGGAAGCGATGATGCTACTATTGTAAGTTGATGTCATCTCGAGCTTGCAAGAAGTTGGTCTCAGAAAAGAGATTTCAAGGTCAACTCTTAGACACTCAAATCAAGGATCAACCTTTACGGGGAAGCTAAGGAAATGCAATGATAGAGAAAGTGAGGGAGATGCCAGAACCATGGCCAAAAAGACTTGCTGGTTTCGTCCCCCTTTATCTGTGCATGTAGAGTTACTTTTATAGAGCAAGGGAAGTCGGCTGCCAATCCAGCCGATGCAAGTGAGACGTGGGCAGACCATCCCCTAAGTCATGCGTTAGACGTACTTGATCTAAGCCGGTCACATTAAAGTCATCTTCGGAACGTGCGTGCACTGTTGACCTAGGCAACTCGTATGTCAACCATTCTCTGGGTCAATTGTGGAGCACTGCTGACTTGAGTCGATTGTACCCTGGGGGATGGAGGTGTTGCAAGTGACGCTAGCCATATGCGAGTTGTGCCCTAACATGCACATGTGGTGTTGCATATGGACGTTGACCATATGTGGGTCACATCTCCTTGGAGGGCCTACGCCTACCGCAAGATTGGGCCCAAGTCAGGGTGCTCAATCGATTAATTGGGCATGCATAGTCAATAGATAGGATCCCTTAATTGTTAGGTAGGGAGCCTTTATCAATTAAGCAAGACCACTTAATGGATAATCGGATTCCCTTAACCGATAGTAGGATCACGTAATCTATAGCCTGGCCTATTGTTATGGGTCGGTTTGGCTGTTATGGGTCGGCTTGGGTTATCACGCCCCACTATGCTCGGGCCACTAACCATGTTGGGGTCGAGCCGATTATAGGACCACAACCCCTTAATCAATTACGTAGGACCCCTTAATGGATAAGTGGGAACCCTTACTCGATAGACAACTCGGTCTGCTGCTCTAGGTCAGCTAGGGTCGTCTCGCCCCGCTAAGCTCGAGTCGCTAGCTGTGTTGGGGTCGGACCAACCACATGCCACGTCACCCACATTATTTAGTAAAAAAGTAGTACTTAGTTTTATGACTGATTTTAATAATAAAATATTATGTTTATTTTTAACATTTTTAATAAATATATATTTATATTTTGACTATTCGACGGCACAACTTTATGATGTGCGGCCAAGTGTCACCGTGACTGCAATCTGACGTCTTACTGCCATCCACCTATATGAGAACCACCTCTTCCTGGGCCCAAGAGCCACCTCGGTTAATGGGCCCATGTTGGGCCAGATTTAACACAAGGAAAAGGGGAACATCTACTTACCAATTACCATCCTTTTACAGACTTCCAAACTTGATCATGCAATCTGTAGGCTATAACCACCCCCCTTTTTTTTATTCCTCACTCAATAAGACTGACTAACACGATCAATCTTGTTCTGGTATCAATGTTACTAACTGAATCAAATCACAAAAAAAAATTGGATCTACCAAAAGGTCTTGAAACAGGAGAAAAGATATGAAATCTTCATAAGAAACCACGTAGAATGTGGATTCTGAAATACAAAAAAGAGCCCAACTTGGCAAATTTGGATCCCGGCGGCAACATGCGCCCTCTAAACTTGAATTATCATGGCTGCACCTGCACTCGCACACTAACATATTCTATAAGGAGAGAAGCTTTCTATATATTCTGAGACGGATAGCATCCATCTGTCTCAAATTTTGCAGGAGACTTTTCTCTTCTCCGGCATCTCTTGCAGCATCCACCTCTCTCGAGAAAGGAGACAGCTAGTTCGAAGTGCCCAAAGACGTCTTCTAGATGTCTTTCGATACCACTGTCAACAGTAGGTGAAGGGAGTGAGGAGGTGGAACTTCGTGTTAAGTGTTCCTTGTGCATCTCAGAAAGTTTTAGAGAGGTTTAAAAGTGATATATAGGTGATGCTTGTTTGGAAACCAATGTAGTAAACTCCATTTTTTTTCTTTTAACTTTTGAGATCAAACTTGACTCTAACAAATAACAAGGTCTCCACACTAAGATTTCTTTCTAAGGCCATATTTGATATGAGCATAGGTTTAATTAGAATCTACTCTAAACGCCCAACCTTACTAATGATCCGATGTTGTTGCACAGATCATTGAGGATAAATTTTCAAAATTACAATTTAACTTGTTCAGTTGTATAAATCTTATCCCCGGGAGAAAGACTTTGTGCACTTTGAGAAAGTGCAAAAGTACACTCCACCTAGGTAAAAATTCATGTGGCGCCAATTTTTTTGGTGCCGACAGTCCATGTGGAGT
Organism: Colocasia esculenta; assembly: GCA_014218235.1. NCBI lineage: Eukaryota > Viridiplantae > Streptophyta > Magnoliopsida > Alismatales > Araceae > Colocasia > Colocasia esculenta. Next base: position 23,843,280 of record CM024763.1, on the reverse strand, counting down.
GGTGTCACATGAATTTTTTGTTCATGTAAAATACACTTTTACACTTTTTCAAAATGCACAAAATATTTCTATATCCTCATATACATATTGATACAGACAACATGACTTCAGGACACATGTTCTCATAAGCATGTTTTTAATCGTTCTAGATTATGGAATATCAATATTCGTGTTCAGATACAGTCAAAGTTGGCAATTAACGGGGAAGAATATATAATTACAAGTGAAGGACGGAGTGGTGATGTTATTTTTTGAATGAATATTGTTGTGCCATCTTTTACATAAGGTTAGACCTATATTGAATTTGATATAGATTAATTATATTATTTTAACATAGTAATATTAAGATTGATATTTATATGTATTACTAAAATACAGTTTGACCCTGTCAATACAGAATGCCACATGACACAAATAAAATTTATCATCTAAATCCAACTCCTTTTCTCTCTCTTTCCTTCCTGTTATCTCTCTTCACAAATAAAATTCATGATCTAAACTTAGCTCTCTTTTTTTCTCTCTATCTCTACGCTCTCTTTCTCTCCTCCGCACAAAAACTAACTTTTTTTTTCTCTCTCTTCTCTCCATATTCACTCTCTTCTTCGTAGTCTACATAGAATTTACATATTGTATAGACTCTTTAATCTCTATCTCTAAAATTAAAAATATTTATTTATTTTAAAATATCATAATTGTATAATTTAAAATAAATATTTATTCAAAACTAAAAATTTCATATGCATGGCATGGGCATAGGACGGTATTTTACTATTAAAATTGAGACTCAAAATATATATTCATTAAGAAATTAACTCTATGCATTCTATTTTAAAATGTCACTTTGATTTTGTATCCTATTTAAAATAAATATTTATATAAATCTAAAAACTTACCGTGCAACAAATATATATGCAGCTAATTTGAACCATAAACATCAAATGACAAATCTTGTGGTGTAGCAAGATTGTAAAATGTCATATCATTACTATATAATTCATTTAAAGATTTATCATGTTGAATTACATTTGGGACCATATATAGGGGCATATCTATTTTGATATTCAAAAGGATTATCAGTTGGATACAAAATATTCTATGTAAGTATTCAAATAAAATGAATTCCTAGTGATTATATATAAAGAAATACAAATATCATATATAGTCATGTTAAATGGAAAGCCACTAAAGTACTGTTCTTTATTCCTCTATCTCTTTTTTAACAACATTGTGCCTATGAAATTAGATGAGATGGTCGAAACATATCTAGAATGTTTCTCCCCTACATATTAAAGCTTTCATATTTTTATTAAGAAATAACACATTTATCTAGCAAACATGCATGAAATATCACATATTTAAAAGTCTCCTTGAATCTTTTCAAAAGTAAAGTGATCTCAAATTCAGAGAGAAAATATTCATTTGGTAATGTCTAAAGCCATGCTCCTTTTACCGATCCTTTAAGAAAATATCATAACTTGATGTTTGAAAATTTTAAAATATATATTTAAAACTAACTCATGATTTTAAATTTGTGAAAGACTAATATTAGCCCTGTAAATGTTATATATTTTTTTCTTGACTCTAAATATTCTCGATATTCTATTCTATTTACGTTTTGACTTTCTACCACAATTGTTGTAGCAACTTGAATTTTTGAGAAAAATAAAAATTTAAATAATAAATTAAAAACTCAGCTAAAGAGGATATTCAATGAAAAGAGCATTAAATAAAACTCATTAAATGGAAAAGAGTAATGAGCTTTGTTTAATGGATCCTCTAGAACTTATTGGGTCAAAATATGAATTTACAAATAGTAAATAAAAAGAAAATATCCTAAATTCGGAGTCTTAATATCTCCTAAATAGAAAAGGACTCTTTAAGCATTAAAAGAGACAATAAGAGTTGGAATTGGATTCCTAAGCCTACCTCTTATGATAGCACGAATTTAGATCCCATCCTAACCTAAATAGAAGTTGGAAAGCAAGAAAGGAAGGTTGGAGTTAGAAAATCTCGTAATTAAAGAGCAATTAGAATAGAAGTAGGAATAGGAACCCATACATGCATAAATACATCTCTTAAACCCTCTTGGCCGACCCTAGCTCATTGCCAAAGGTTGTTGGACGTGGAGAAGAGGCCAAGGAGGAGAGGATCTCGTGGGGAGAAGGAGTTCTTGGAGCTTCTTCCTCGTTCTTGGAGATTTTAACCCTAGAAGACAAATCGAGTCAAAGGTAGGCGTTCTCACGAGCATAAATCATGAAACTTTTTCTGTAGGATGTCTCGTCTATCAAAAGCAAAAGCCCTTTGGTTTCATAATTTTCCATCGAGCATATCTTTAGTTCTTGATTTTTCATGTTCTGCAACTTACATGACCCCGAACCCTCTTCTTAACTCTTGATCTCCTTGTATACTCGACCCCATGCTACGAGATGTTTACTGTAGGAACTGATGCATGCTAGACATCTTTTGCCCCTAAAAGCCCTAAATTTTATTCATCCTATCTTGTGAATTTAATGGTTATTCTCAACTATGTACTGTTTAATGTTCATCATGAATACCCGTGATTAATACATGTCTACACCATGATTGTTTTCCAATTCCTATTTATTAAAAGTACCCCTGCATGTCTAGGTCGATTTGCAACTAGTTTCATGATTTTTCATTAACAATACAATTAGTTGTGAATTTTTTAATCACCCTATGTCAAATAGGGTAAGTTCTGGCCCGCAATCCAATGTGTTGTCCTTTCCCTGTTCGGACTGGGCGCAGACCCTGTGAACGTGACGGCCCGATAGGCCGCATTCACAAGGCCGTCGCGACAGAGCGCTCTGTCGCGATCTGATCGCGGCAGCGCCTGTCGTCGCTATCTGCTGACCAGGCCGTCGCGACCCTCATGCGACCCCGTCGCGACCGGTCTGCCCGAACCGACCAGCCTGTCGCGACCTGTACAAGCCCCCGTCGCTATCTCAGTTGATACCGTCGCGACCCTCATTAGGGTACGTCGCGATCTGGGATTTTTGCAAGAAACCCCATGTCTCATCAATGCTTGATTATCTATAGTGTTTGTACTCCTGTTTAACAGTCATACATACAGAAAATAACACTTGTTATAAATTAAACATTTATATATGATTAAAACACATGCACATGATCTTTTCTATCTACAATTTCATGACACTTACACACACTTTGAACCATCCAATTATGGCGTAATTTGGCATGTAATCATTTCATAATACATCTGGTAATTTATGTAATTAAATTACCATATTTTAAAATACTTGTCTATCGTTTCTCGTGATATTTTGGGAATACCGATATCGACGCTCCACTGTTCTAGAACTCCTCTAGAACGTCGAGCACTTGTTTCTATATACACACTTTCTTGACTTGGACGAACTCTCCGTCGGATATTCCTTCTGTCGGACTAGTGAGTTGTTGTTCAAGGCCTCCGTAAGTCTCCTCTATCCATAGATTCTCATATGGTCGACGAGCCGATTGTACCCTAACACCTATGATACTCTTTAGGGATCTATATGATCCAAACGGCTATTAGAAATTCACTCTCGTCTTAAATCACGCCGAACCTCTGGACCTGTGCATAACAAGGCCAGTGGTAGGGTTGTGAGTTCCACCTGACTGCCAACACCATGTGCGCGTGTTGTGCAACTGTTACTATCGCCTGTTACTCGAAAAGTTACGTGCATTGTCCCTTAGCTCTCATCTATACTCGACTCGCTCATCTATTCACGTTCGCTCTACTATCTCGTCTATTCATCTAGTACTCTCATCTATTCCTTGGTACTCTACTTGGCCATTAAATTGATTGTCTACGATAAAAACATGACTATGCTAGGCAATATTATAAGGGCCCGGTCTGGTCCTTGGGAGGAGCACCTGAAAGGCTATAACTCGTAGGGGTCTAATGATCTGGGTGATGGCATACACCTAACGCATGAACACGCAAGATTCGATTTATGACAATCGATTAATCAAACAGTCAATTATTGGTTTACTTGAAACTCGTGGTTGAAAGAATATCGACCAACACTTGCTATCGTGACTTGTGCACTGTTGTGCAACTTTACTTGTTATCTTGTTATACGGCCAATCCGATATCAAAACTTGTCGTGCTATACTCTCGTGCATTGTGCTATTGTTCCTCGTTATCGTGTACCAGTACTTTCTATACGTTTCTCGTTACTCTCTCTAGTTATTCTGCTTTATAAGACATTAATCACTTAAAGCATGCTTGATCCTGAGATTGAAGTCCTACTGGGCGTTATCGCTCACCCTGCGTTATTTGTCGTTGTGTTCTCAGGTGAGACCGAGGATGAACCATACACTCAAGAGGACGGGAACGACCTGGAGTGATGTCATGAGTACCCTAGCGTCCTAGCACTATGATTAGCGTTGTAGTAGTTAAATTTGAAGTTTAGTCTTTTACTTTATTTCAATGTAATTGGGCCCTATAGATTGACTCTGATATTAGTGGTTGTAATTAGACATTTGAAAAGTTATTAATGATAAAGATTTGCTTTAGTATTATTCATTTCGAAATGGTTTGATGTCTAGTATTCGCTCTATACCTTTTACTTACAATTGCCTCGCGTTCCGATATTCCGCATCGGGGCGTGACAATTGTTGTCCTCTTCGGCCATCGTCATTCAACTTTCGTGATTAGTGTCTTATTTTATTATTTGGGGTTGGCTATATAAATCTTATTCTGTTAATTTTTTTTATCAAATACTATATTTATATTTAAATTCAAAAAATCAATATCTTTCTTAATAACATCTTACTATCTCATTTTAAATCTATTTAATTTTTTTTATTAATATTTATTAAGATTTGATCACATTTTTTAACCGACATCGAATTAGGACGACATTCAACTGTCATCATGAATTTTATAAATGCTCCAATAATAGAAAATAAATAATATTATCAAAATAGTTTAGTTTCATTTTTATTAAAAAATATGATCCTCTTAATCTTTTCTAGAGGTTACTTATACTATGTTAAGAGAATAAATGTGAACTTTTAAGATTTTGAATAATGAGAAATACTTAGTGTAAGGGTTAAACATAAATATAACACTTGATAAAAAAATTTTGGTAGAAAAAAATTTATGTAACCAACTCCAAATAATAGGATAAGACTCTGATGATAATGACGATAACTTAGTGCAAAGGCACACTTACATTTGACTTGTAAGTGAGCTTATAAAAAATCTGAATTGACTCATATAAAATAACATGTCATATATGTCATGAACCAATGGGAGGACCTCTTGCAACTTAAGTGTGAGAGTACTTTTACATTAGGGTAGTGTTTGGAAGTGCGTCTGAAAAAACGATCTTGAGTGAAATCGATTTATACCGCAAAAGTTGAAAATACTAAAAAAATCTTAAAAATACATATTTCATCGCCAATATGTGGAAATCTACAAAAGCAGGCAAATATCCATTTTTTGACTCAGTGATGAGAGAAAATCGGCTATTTCTATCTCTCTCCTTCCTACAAAATCACCCCTTCACGTAAGCTAATGCCTGCTGGAAATGTTTGCGAACATTGGTGCTTTTGTCATATATTTTACACCAAAATCTCCCTCAATGTGCTCCCAAACACTGCCTAAATATTTCACTTGTATAACACATTTAAGTCTTAACAAATGTCTCCATATCTAAAAAAGGAAAATGGCAATAATCACCATGCTCCTCTCTCTCAATAAAAAAACATATATATGTTTAATCAAGATCAATGTTATCATCCAAAAATAGTGTAAAATAGGAAATTTCAATTCGCATAAATCAGCCGGAAATTGAAATGCCAGCATAAAAATCCAAACTTCTCTAGTATAAGCATTTACGATCAGTAATATCATTAGAAAATTTTTTACATAAGAAACTTCAATTACCATAAAAAGGTCAGGAATTCAAACAATTCAAATATCAAGATAGAAATCTAGACTTTCTTTAGTGCTTGTTCCTATATGTCTAGGAGTGGCAATGGGTCTGGTTTGAATCGGGTCTGGGTTGATTCGGATCCAGTCCGATCTCTAATCGATCGGTCCGGGCCCCGCTCGTCTCAGTGCGAGACTCTATTTTTTTAAATTCAATCTGGCTCGGAACGATTAGGTAAGATCCGGCCTAGATCCAGTCCAACTCGATTTTACTTTTTTAAAGATATTTTTATTATTATTTTATTATTTTTACAATAAGATTAGTGTTCAATATTGAATCAAAACAGGATAATATAAATATTATACTAATTTAGACAAACTTATTTCTAGTTGTTACAAATATGAAATAAATATTAAGCCATTAAACATAACTTCACAACATAATTTTTAATCTTAAATTTTATAATATTAAAATTACTGTCGTGTCGCTTACTTTTTAAAAAAAATTACCTGGTCACCTGGGCCGGGCCGAGCCAAACTCGGATCCGACCCAATCTTACTCTGGATCGGGTCGGGGTCAAAAAAGATGTTAAAATATCCGACCCACACCCGTATAAAACCGAGCCGGGCCATCGAGCCTTGGGACCGGCCCGACCCAATTGACACCCCTATATATGCCTCCCCAAAATAAAAACAAAGAATACAAATTACAAGACTTCCCTTCCAAAAATGTCATGACATGATACATAAATATTATTTTCTTAGGAAAACCATTGACACGTGTGATTATGTGATAACCAATAAATTGTCCAAAACCCATGTCTCATTATCTCCACTCATCCAGGTTTGTCGTGTTGCGCCGTGCTAGGACACGCATGGTCGAGTTGCGTCCATGGGGGCAACCCGTCACGTGGATGTGGTCCGATTGGCTCTATGACCGAGCCGCCCCCACCCTTTCACCTTTCCCCTTTCTTAAAGCCTCTCTCTCAAATCCCTCCCACCCGAGAGCTCTCCTCTCCTTGCATAGGTATTGTGGAGGTGATTTCCTGTTTGGGCCGGAGCCAAGCGGGCCTACACTTGGAAGAAGGGAAGAAGGTCGCCGGTAGCGGACGGATACCTGCAAAACCAGAATGGAATCAGGGGGACCCGGTTGAAGAACCGGGGAGAACCCTCCGATGCCTAAGTTAGAGATGGACTGAAAGGCTTGGAAGAAGAAGGTTCAGTGTTGTGCAGAAGAGATGTGTCATAGATTGCGTATGTAACGCCCCGACGCGGAATATCGGAGCGGGATTACAGTTATTAAATAGTACAGAGCGAGGAAATAAATACAAACCATTGCACATATGGAATAATACTAAATGAACTCCAATTTCATTAATAATCCAACAAACTTCATTACATTCTCTAATATCTCATCAACTTCATAGACTAACTATTACATCAACGTATCAGAGCCAAAAACTAGGGCACAGAGTACTTTATTCAAAATCAAACTATTACATAACGGCTAATTGACTCACTAACTCATAACTATGCTAACAAACTACTACTAGATAGCACTGGTTGCTGAAATGGTCACTCCTGAGTCTCTTCATCGGTCCCATCCTCGTGAGTGTGGTCATGATCTGACTCACCTGAAACACATTAAATAAATACGCAGGATGAGCGAATAACGCCCAATATGACTTAATATCTCATGAACACAAGCATGCTTTAAATAGTTCATGTTTTAATGGCAGGCTAACTAGAGAGTAAAGTCACATAGAGCATGTCATGATAACAAGAGAACAATAGCAACTGGCACAGGGAAAATAGTACAACGAGAACGACAATAGAATGGCCATGTAACGTTATAACATGTAAATTGCACAACGTTATAACATGTAAATTGCACAACGGTGCACTAGTAACGATCACGCTTGCACTTATAGAGATAGTACTTTGATTGTCATAGATTAATCTAGATAGTAAACTGGCACTGGATGCATACCGTAACACATCCTTGATCAGTTTAACTCCCATGGGTACTGGCACTTTTCGGGCGCTCCTCCCAGGACCTGATCGGGCCCTATTGCGCTGGCATTAGTTATTTATTTATCTTAGACAATCACACGAATGGCCAATAGAGTACCAAGAAGAGATAAGAGAGTACTAGACGAGATAGGTGAGATAGTAGAGTGAACGTGAACAGATAAGAGGGTATGGACATTAGATGAGATAGACAAATCTGTAAAACCATGTGAAATTTCGATAGTAACGGTTGCACAGCACCAGGTCGGGTGCCGGCAGTCTGGTAGAAGTCACAACCGCCCCCCTTAGTCGTGTCGTGAACACGGCCAAATGGTTCGGAGTGAACTCGAGACGAGAAGGAAAAACACTAAGGCCATGGATCGTACTGATCCCTAAGGTGTAATGGGTTTTAGGGTACAACCAGCTCGTTGGCAATGGACGTGCGCCAAAGCCAAGAAGACTTACGAAGGTCTTGACAAGGAGTCCCTGGCCCAGTCGAGAGTATTCCCGATGGAGAGGTGGTCCAAGTCAAGAGAAAGTGTGTAGAAAACGGGTCCGTCGTGCCTCGAGTGCTCGAAGGCCGAGGGGAATGGTAACGGTGTGCGAATCACGTGATTAAAACGAAGACAAGTCCATTAAAACAAATAGGATATTAAGTAAATAGTTAACTCAATTACCAGATATATTATTGAGCATTTTAACTAGGTTTCGTGGCAATCATTCATGTATAGTGTGTGCATGTGTAAGATAATCACGAGAGCAAGATTGATCGTGCACACATCCTTTATTTGATTAAAAATAGGTGAATAATACTCAACATTCATTAACAGTTTGTTACTGTTCTTACAGTGCATGATTTGGGTTTAGCAGGGATTAAATGGAGAAATTAGCAAGTTTATACAAGTAAATCAGGGTTTGGGCCGCTCTGTTAAGGACGCGACGTAGGGCTAAGTCGCGTTCAGGTTGCGACATAGAGTCGGGTTGCGATCAGGTCAAGTCGCGACAGGGTTTCTTGTCGCATTCATGTTGCAGCGCGGTGTCCAGTCGCGTTCTGCTGAACCAGGCGCTGGAGTGAACCAGGAGGCAGGTCGCGACCAGTCGATCCGCCACGTTCATAACGCGTTGGACCCCGGTGTTGCGACCCCTCTGAGATCGCGACGTATCGTGCCGTCGCGACCTCAGGAGGTGACCCGAGCCCAGAAAAGAGGGATTTGCCCTTTTTCCAGGTGGGTCTGCCTGACACATAGCTATTCAAAATTCGATAATAAATCGTATAGAGGTCCAAAAAGTATGAAGCCAGTTTTTAACGATAGTAGACATATAGATCTATCAACATGCACGATTAATTTAAAAATAGACATGGTTTACACATGCTGTGATCAAGTTACATTTCGTTGACTTAAATATGCGCAGTCAAGGTTCAACAAATTAATTAGAGATGGATACACGATGAAATTTAGGCAAGCCAGGGGCGTTTGAAAGCTAACATGAAGTAGTATTTATGAAAATTTTCTCATGGTATGAAGTCAAGTATACACGAGGTTCACAAGCAAACATGAAGGGTCAGGTGCATGGATCTGACAGGGATTCAAAGAATTAATTCTCCCTCATGGGAGATCGAAATAGAGCGAAACCAAAGGGCTTTTTCTCGAGATCATGAACTCTTCCCAGGGTAATTTTTACACGAATTTGCCTTGAGAGATTGCCTACATTTGCTTGCAGTAAAGAAAAACCTAGTTTGATGACGAAAAAGAAGAGAAAACCCAAGCTCCAAACCTCCTCCTCTCCTTGCTCTTCATCCAGAACTTCTCATCTTCATCTCCCAAGAGCTTAGACACGAACTAGGGTTGCTAGGGTCGAAATTTGAGGTGTTTTGTATGTTTAGAGAGTCCAAACTTACTAAAACTCCCTCCTTTCCTAATAAATCCGAATTTCTCTATTTATTTCCTTCTCTCCTTGTATTTATCCCCTAATTTTGGATGGAGGAGAGGCTAATTTCGTGGGTGAGGAGTTATGGTAAGGCTATGACTCTTTTTAGGATAGATTTAGGCTATTAAATCATTGTTTTACCCCTTTTATAATTTCTATTATTTTTAATTGCGAATTTCACCTAATTAAATCTCATCCCATGATGGGCTATCCACATTTGGGCCCATTCTCTCACTCTTGGGTCATTTATACAACCCACTTCTAATTTAGCTTAATGGGTATTGATGTAATTCCTTTTTATTTCACTCAAATCTTATTTATTCTCTCTTTATTCTAATTTAATTAATTTATCTCATTTATTTAATTTAATTTTTTTTATTTTTCTTGATTTTAAAAATCAAGGTTGCTACATCCTCCCCCTCTTAAAAAGGATTTGATCCCCAAATTCATATGATCGTAAGAGGAAGAATGACTTATTGAATAATTCTGAATAATTTCGACGCATTGTCGCTTTGAGCTCCCACGTGGCTTCTTCAACTTCGTGATTTCTCCACAATATCTTTACCACGGGTATAGATCGATTTCGAAGCCGTTGCATTTTCCTGTCCAAGATCTTCACTGGCCTTTCTTCATAGGTCATATCCTTGTTCAGAATAATGTCATCATAGCTGATTACGTGTGATGGATCATATACGTACTTTCTCAACATTGACACATGGAACACATTGTGCACTGTTGCAAACTGGGGAGGTAGTGCTAGTCGGTACGCCACCTCGCCAACTCTATCCAATACTTTGAATGGACCTATGAATCTTGGTCTCAATTTGCCTCTCATCCCAAACCTTTGAAATCCTCTAGTCGGGGATACTTTCAGCATCACATGATCTCCGACTTGAAATTTTAAATCTCTCCTTCTTCTATCGGCATAGCTCTTCTGCCTGGACTGAGCTACTTTTATTCTGTCTCTGATAATCTGTATATCCCGGTTAGTGCTCTGCACCATGTCTGGTCCTAGCCATTGATGTTCTCCTACCTCGTTCCAGCACATTGGCGATCTACAGCTTCTGCCATACAGTGCTTCAAATGGTGCCATCTTGATGCTGGCATGATAACTATTGTTGTAGGCGAATTCAATTAGTGACAACTATTCATTCCAATATCCCTCAAAATCTATAGTGCATGCACGCATCATGTCTTCCACAATCTGATTTGTCCTTTCTGTCTGTCCATCCGTCTGAGGGTGGAAAGCAGTGCTGAAGTTGAGTTTAGTACCCAACGCTGTCTGAAGTCCCTTCCAGAATCTAGATGTGAATCTGGGGTCACGATCTGAGACAATGGACACGGGGACTCCATGCAATCTTACTATCTCCTTTACATACAATGCTGCTAACACATCCACACTCCAAGTGCTCTTAATGGCAAGGAAGTGTGCGAACTTGGTTAAACGGTCCACAATAACCCAGATAGCATCAAGTCCACCACGAGTTCGGGGTGAACCCATGATGAAATCCATGCCGATGCTTTCCCAGTTCCATTCAGGTATGTCCATGGGTCTAAGTACACCCGCAGGACGACGGTGCTCGGCTTTCACCTGTTGACAAGTGAGGCAGTGCGCGGCATGCTCAGCCACCTCACGCTTCATGTTTGGCCACCAAAATGACCTTTTCATGTCTTGGTACATCTTTGTTGCGCCTAGATGTATTGTATACTTGGTCTTGTGGGCTTCATCCATCAGTTTCCTTTTCAGCTCTTCATTGTCAGGCACACATGTCCTGGCTTGGAATAATATTCTTCCATCTTCCGTGATGGAGAAATCTGGCTTGTCAGCTATAGTCTCCTTTACTCGGATTAGAAACGGATCATTAGCCTGTTGCTCTCTGATCTCGACAAAGATGTCGGATTGAGCTTTAAGATTAGCTACTAACATCTTATCACTTCTCTTCTCAATATTCAGATCTAGACTGGCGAATTGCTCTAATAATTGCATCTCGCCCATGACTAGACATGATAAAGAAGCTACTGGCTTCCTACTAAGTGCATCAGCTACTGCATTACCTTTGCCTGGGTGATATTGAATATTGAAATCAAAATCTTTCAAGTACTCCAGCCATCTCCGTTGTCGCATATTGAGCTCCTTCTGAGAAAATAAATACTTCAAACTCTTGTGGTCGGAGTAGACAATGAATTGTTCCCCATACAGGTAATGCCTCCAGATTTTGAGTGCAAATACTACTGCGGCTAGCTCTAAGGCATGGACATGATAATTGACTTCATGTGGCTTCAACTGCCTGGAAGAATATACTATCACCTTTTCATTCTGCATTAACATGCAACCTAGACCGATTCCAGATGCATCAGTGTAGACCGAGAATCTTGCGCCTTCGACTGGTAATGCAAGGACAGGTGCAGAAGTCAACAACTGCTTCAGGGTCTGGAAGCTCTTTTCACACTCCTTGCTCCAGACATATGGGTTCTCTTTCCGCGTGAGACGCGTAAGAGGTACAGCTATCTTGGAGAAGTCTTTTATGAACCGTCTGTAATATCTAGCCAGTCCAAGAAAGCTTCTGATCTCAGTGACATTGGTCGGCCTTTCCCAGTTGAGCACGACTTCTACCTTGGAAGGATCGACAGCGATACCATCCTTGGAAATGACATGGCCTAGGAACGACACCTCCTCAAGCCAGAATTCACACTTGCTCAATTTGGCGTAGAGTTGGTTGTCCCGCAAGATTTGCAGAGTGATCCTCAGATGCTCCTCGTGCTCTTCCTTGGTCTTGGAGTATATGAGAATATCATCAATGAAAACCACGACGAACTTGTCGAGGTAGGGCCGATAAATGTTGTTCATTAGTTGCATGAAAGCTGCAGGAGCATTGGTTAGTCCAAAAGGCATGACTACAAATTCATAATGACCGTACCTGCTCTTGAAAGCCATCTTGTAGATATCTGCATCTTTAATCCTCATTTGATGATATCCCAATCTAAGGTCAATCTTAGAAAAATACTTTGCTCCTGGTATCTGATCATATAATTCATCGACACGCGGCATATGGTACTTGTTCTTGATAGTGAGATTATTCAACTGCCTGTAATCGATGCATGATCTCATGGATCTGTCCTTCTTCTTGACGAACAACACTGGTGCTCCCCAAGGAGAAGTACTCGGCCTGATAAATCCCTTTTCTAAAAGTTCCATCAGTTGCTCTTTCAACTCTTTCAGTTCAGCGGGGGACATCCTGTAAGGTTGGCGTGAAACCAATGCAGCTCCAGGTATGAGATCAATTGAGAAATTGACATCTCTTTCAGGTGGTATGCCTGGCAGCTCATCAGGAAACACATCGGGGTATTCTTGCACTATGTGAATATCTGATATCTTAACTATTTTCTTTTCAATTATAATGGCGGCAAGAAACGCCACACTCCCTTTTCTTATCATGTTATGTGCTTTGATGGCAGAGACGAGAGACAAGTGCCTCTTGTGTCTACGTCCCGTAAAGGTCAACTTAGGGAATTCACTAAAAGAAATATTCCCTCTTTGACAATCCACAATAGCCCCATAAGTGGATAGCCAATCGGCTCCCAGAATAACATCGCAGCCCTCCATGGGCATACAGATCAGATCTGCTCTAAGATTGAGTTCACCAATCTTTACATCAGCCAATGGAAAATATTTATTCAATTGAGCCTTTTCTCCCAAGGGTGTTGTGACAGGTAATTCAAATGTCATAGATACAGGTTTCTCATTTAAGGTATCAGTAAATGCTTGTGATATGAATGAATGTGTAGCACTAGTATCGAACAAAACAAATGTTGAATGAGAAAAGACCGGTAGGGTACCTTCAACTACTCCACCTTCCTCGGTGGTTTCCACCTCTTGCAGAGCTTGAAGTCTGCCTGGCTCTTTCTGTCCCGCAGGACGCTTCTCATTCTCCTTCAATAGGGGACATTCTTGAATGCGGTGATCACGACTTCCACAGCGAAGGCATGCACCTGCCTTCCTCCAACATTCTTCCGTCGTGTGACCTAGCTTGTCACAATGCTTGCATCTTGGCTTGTTGGTTGGGACAGTAGTAGTGGGGACTTTGTGCTTTCGCTCCTGGCTTGGCCCATCAGTGATACTTAACGGCCTTTTCTTACCGTTAGTAGTCTTGCTCGGCGCTCCGGAGGTCTGCCTCCTTCTTGAACATTCTGCCCTTGATGCGCTCGGTGAGTTCAGTCGCATCCTCCAGGCACTGTGCTCTCCTGACCATTTTCGGATAGGTCTGAATGTCAAATGGTGCTAGTTGAGTGATATATGCGGGTCTGAGCCCGTTGAGGAATCTCTTCGCCTTCATTCTTTCAGTGCTAACCATATGATTGGCATAACGAGCCAATCGTGAGAACTGAGCTTCATACTCAGCAACTATCAGGTTCCTTTGTTTTAATGCAGTAAATTTCGACGCCTTTCTCTCTTGGACTCGTTCAGAAAAGTACTTGGAGTTGAAACTCTCCTTGAACTCCTCCCATGTAAACTGAGAATCTGCCTATGTGGCCTCAATGGACTCCCACCACGCACGGGCGTCCCTTTCTAACTGGAATGTTGCTAACAACAGCTTATCGCCATCCGCGCATTGCATAACGCGGAAGATACGCTCAGTCTCTTTGAGCCAGTTTTCTGCCTCATCGGGGTCGGTGGTACCGTTGAAACGGGGTGGATTCAGGTTGCGGAAATTTCGGTGCAATTCACCGGCTCCTCGGTTGTTGTTGTTGTTATTGTTGGCTCCAGCTGCTTGAAGTAAAGCTTGAGTAAGCTGCTGGATAGTCTGCTGCATGTCACAGAGTTGGGCACGCTCTGCTGCCATTGTTGATGTCTAAGTTCCTTCAAAAGAGAATTTTTAATGTAAGATAATTGAGTTTGCACTAAGTTTGTGCGTGTGTGAGTTTATTTTATCTCGTTACCCAGGGTTCTACCCATCTCTCATAGGTATGAAATTAGACTCTAAGTCATGGCAGGTCAAACTTAGATCATCCTATACTTAAGAATAACCTAGGCTCTGATACCACAAAATTGTAACGCCCCGACGCGGAATATCAGAGCGGGATTACAGTTATTAAATAGTACAGAGCGAGGAAATAAATACAAACCATTGCACATATGGAATAATACTAAATGAACTCCGATTTCATTAAGAATGCAACAAACTTCATTACATTCTCTAATATCTCATCAACTTCATAGACTAACTATTACAACAACGTATCAGAGAAAAAAACTAGGGCCCAGAGTACTTTATTCAAAATCAAACTATTACATAACGACTAACTGAATCACTAACTCATAACTATGCTAACAAAGTACTACTAGATAGCACTGGTTGCTGAAATGGTCGCTCCTGAGTCTCCTCATCGGTTCCATCCTCGCGAGTGTGGTCATGATCCGACTCACCTGAAACACATTAAATAAATACGCAGGGTGAGCGAATAATTCCCAGTAGGACTTAATATCTCATGAACACAAGCATGCTTTAAATAGTTCATGTTTTAATGGCAGGCTAACTATAGAGTAAAGTCACGTAGAGCATGTCATAATAACAAGAGAACAATAGCAACTGGCACAGGGAAAATAGTACAACGAGAACGACAATAGAATGGCCATGTAACATTATAACATGTAAATTGCACAACGGTGCACTAGTAACGATCACGCTTGCACTTGTAGAGATAGTACTTTGATTGTCATAGATTAATCTAGATAGTAAACTGGCACTGGATGCATTCTGTAACACATCCTTGATCATTTTAACTCCCATGGGTACTAACACTTTTCGGGTGCTCCTCCCAGGACCTGATCGGGCCCTATTGCGCTGGCATTAGTCATTTCTTTATCTTAAACAATCACACGAATGGCCAATAGAGTACCAAGAAGAGATAAGAGAGTACTAGATGAGATAGATGAGATAGTAGAGTGAACGTGAACAGATAAGAGGATATGGACATTAGATGAGATAGGGACAATTCTGTAAAACCACATGAAATTCCGATAGTAACGGTTGCACAGCACCAGGTCGGGTGCCGGCAGTCTGGTAGAAGTCACAACCGCCCCCTTAGTCGTGTTGTGAACACGGCCAAATGGTTCGGAGTGAACTCGAGACGAGAAGGAAAAACACTAAGGCCATGGATCGTACTGATCCCTAAGGTGTAACGAGTTTTAGGGTACAACCAGCTCGTTGGCAATGGACGTGCGCCAAAGCCAAGAAGACTTACGGAGGTCTTGACAAGGAGTCTCTGGCCCAGTCGAGAGTATTCCCGATGGAGAGGTGGTCCAAGTCAAGAGAAAGTGTGTAGAAAATGGGTTTTTCATGCCTCGAGTGCTCGAAGGTCGAGGGAAACGGTAACGGTGTACGAATCACGCGATTAAAACGAAGACAAGTCCATTAAAACAAATAAGATATTAAGTAAATAGTTAACTCAATTACCAGATATATTATTGAGCATTTTAACTAGGTTTTGTGGCAATCATTCATGTATAGTGTGTGCATGTGTAAGATAATCACGAAAGCAAGATTGATCGTGCACACATCCTTTATTTGATTAAAAACAGGTGAATAATACTCAACATTCATTAACAGTTCGTTACTGTCCTTACAGTGCATGATTTGGGTTTAGCAGGGATTAAATGGAGCAATTAGCAAGTTTATACAAGCAAATCAGGGTTCGGGCTGCTCTTTTAAGGTCACAACGTAGGGTTAGGTCGCGTTCAAGTTGCGACATAGAGTCGGGTCGCGATCAGGTCAAGTCGCGACAGGGTTTCTTGTCGCATTCATGTCACGGTGAGGTGTCCGGTCGCGTTCTGCTGAACCGGGCGCTGGAGTGAACCGGAAGGCAGGTCGCGACCAGTCGATCCGCCGCGTTCATAACGCGTCGGACCCCGGTGTCACGACCCCTCTGAGATTGTGGTGTATCGTGCCGTCGCAACCTCAGGAGGTGGCCCTAGCCCAGAAAAGAGGGATTTGCCCTTTTTCCAGGTGGGTCTGCCTGACACATAGCTATTCAAAATTCGATAATAAATCGTATAGAGGTCCAAAAAGCATGAAACTAGTTTTAAACGAAAGTAGACATATAGATCTATCAACATGCACGATTAATTTGAAAATAGACAAGGTTTAGACATGTTGTGATCAAGGTACATTTCGTTGACCTAAACATACGCAGTCAAGGTTCAACGAATTAATTAGAGATGGATACACGATAAAATTTAGACAAACTAGGTGCGTTTGAAAGCTAACATAAAGTAGTATTTATGAGAATTTTCTCATGGTATGAAGTAAAGTATACACGAGGTTCATAAGCAAACATGAAGGGTCGAGTGCATGGATCTGACAGGGATTCAAAGAATTAATTCTCCCTCATGGGAGATCGAAATAGAGCGAAACTAAAGAGCTTTTGCTCGGGATCATGAACTCTTCCTAGGGTAATTTTTACATGAATTTGCCTTGAGAGATTGCTTACCTTTGTTTGCAGTAAAGATAAACCTAGTTTGATGACGAAAAAGAAGAGAAAACTCAAGCTCCAAGCCTCCTCCTCTCCTTGCTCTTCGTCCAGAACTTCTCCTCTTCATCTCCCAAGAGCTTAGACACAAACTAGGGTTGCTAGGGTCGAAATTTGAGGTGTTTTATATGTTTAGAGAGTCCAAACTTACTAAAACTCCTTCATTTCCTAATAAATCCGAATTTCCCTATTTATTTCCTTCTCTCCTTGTATTTATCCCCTAATTTTGGATGGAGGAGAGGTTAATTTCGTGGGTGAGGAGTTATGGTAAGGCTAGGACTCTTTTTAGGATAGATTTAGGCTATTAAATCATTGTTTTACCCCTTTATAATTTCTATTATTTTTAATTGTGAATTTCACCTAATTAAATCTCATCCCATGATGGGCTATCCACATTTGGGCCCATTCTCTCACTCTTGGGTCATTTATACAACTCACTTCTAATTTAGCTTAATGGGTATTGATGTAATTCCTTTTTATTTCACTCAAATCTTATTTATTCTCTCTTTATTCTAATTTACTTGATTTATCTCATTTATTTAATTTAACATTTTTATTTTTTTTATTTTAAAAATCAAGGTTGCTATAGCGTACCTCTGCATGGAGGCTTACCGGAGCCTTTTATAGGCAGAAGTGTTGAGGGAGAGAGACAGAACATCCCTGATCAATGCCGTAAAGGGCGCGCCCGTTAGCGTCCTCAACGGGGGGTTACGCATTGGGGCGCCCGTTGAGGAGCTCTGTAGTTAATGCACCACTTGATCATGGGGCGCGTGTGGTGTAGTCGTTATAACTGCCACGAGGGGACAAACGGGCTGCTTGGATTTTCCTGGTCAGAAGGTATCGAGCAGGCAACCTGCTCAATAAGGCAGACCTGCTATTCGGTAGCCGAGCCTACTGTTCGGCGCCTGGTGCCCGGAGGCATGGCTTGCTGCCAGATGTCTGATGCAAGGAAATGCTATTCGTGCCGAAGAGGTTTCAGCACACGCCTAGCAGACCCTGCTCGGAAGGGAGGGCCTTCGGCCGAACAGGCTATAAGGTATCTGGAGGCGGCTCTTGGGCCCTGCTAGTATCCGAATGCAGGGACCGGCCTCGGGACCTTGAAAGCTGCTTTTGAGAAGACGTGGCGTCATGTAGAAGGACCACGTTTGTCTTCTGAATTGGGTTGGGCCCTGATGGGCCTTGCACACGAAGGTGGCTAGAAATAGCCACCACACTTGCCCCCCACGCCATCGAGTGACCTCGAGAACTGGGACACTCGAGGGTGGATGCCTGCTCGAATGTCACTCTTCGTCTTTAAATGCGATGGTGACCTCGGACATGCAAACGACGGATGATGCTGACGCTTCGTACCATTTCCTCGAAAGCGGAGGAGAGCTTATGATGAAGGGGGTGTCGTGGCGAGTTGGGAGCTCTGTGTGATACGCCTGAACGGTCACCCGGAGGGAGTGACGCCATCCGCAGGTCTTAGGGTTTCACACCCTCTCTTCCTTATAAGGAAAAGGAGGGGCAAAAGCGGGAAGCCACGCCTTCGAAACACCTTGTGAAGAGCTCGCTTGCCCTTCCATTCTTCTCCGTCTTCTTCGCCTTCACACGATCGCAGTTCTTGCTCCGCCGTCCTCGTCTTCGGTGATGTCGCATAAGGGAAAAGTCATGGCCAACGCCAGCGGAAGCGGCGAAGCGCCGAAAGAAACCCATCGGACGAAGTACCGCTTCTTCGACGGACTTCGCGAGCGATACCGCATCGGGCCAGAGTACGACATCGTCCTCGTGAAGGAGGAGGAGCCTTTCTGGCTGGAGAAGCCCGGATGCATCGCAATGTCACACGACATTCTGGAGGTAGGATTCCAACTGCCATTGCCAGCGGTGGCGAGAGAGCTGCTCAACGCATGGGGGATAGCCCCCGTTCAACTGGCGCCGAACTCTTGGAGGACGATATGCGTTTTCTGCATATCGTGCATGGTACGCGACATCGAACCCACCGCAAACCTCTTCCGGAGCCAGTTTATTTTGACGGTGTCGCTGGGGACGAGCCGGAGTGTGTACTACACCAAGCACCGGCCAGACCGAATGAGGATAGTGTTCTCCCCCCGGTTCTCCATTCACAAGGGATGGACACACCGGATACTTTTCATCGCGCGCAACACGAGGGCGCCGGAATGGGGGTTCCCTACGCAGGTAAAGGACCCGCGTAAAGACATCTACCCCCTCATGAGGAAGGACGAGGTGGCGCTTGTGGAGCGCCTCAGTAGCATCTTCGTCGAGAAGGCGGAGGAGTACATCACGGAGGCCCAACTGGTCCAGCACAAACTCAGCCGAGGATGGAGTAAGTGACTTTTTGGCCCCTCTTTCCTTCTTCTGCATTTTGGTAGTCGCCCTTACTGACCTCTTTCTTCTTATGCAGCTGCTGAAGAGCTGGAGGCCGGCATGGATACGGAGGATATGGCCCTCTACACTGAACAGATTACCGTCACAGTGTATGTGGCGGTAATAGTTGAGAAGCATCCTCCTACTGCCGCCAAGAGTCGTCCTGTAGAAGTGCAGGGCGCTGTGAGTTCGCGGATCTCCGCAAAGGGGCCCGAGAAGATTCGTTTGAAGAAGAAGGCCACGACGAGGGTGGCCACGAGGGCAATAATTCATCCTTTGCCCGAGAAGCAGCCGGCCAAGGACGAGGCTGAAGGAGAGGTAGTGAGGAGCTAGCGTCAAGCCAAGAAAAATTGGAGGCTGGTGAAAGTTGCGCAACTGCGGGTTGCTCCGGAGGTCGAGGAGGACGAAGACGCCGAGCCACTGGTGGAGCGGAAGAGGAGGAGGACCGCAGAAACGTCAGAGCAGGGAACACTTCAGGTCCTTCCCCTGCCTCGCCCCGGGGCCGCTCTCAAGATGGCGGTCGATCTTGGGCTTGTTGTACTGAGCTCGGCGTCGGAGAGCTCAGATGGGGAGCAGGCGAGAGCGCCAGTGCCCCAAGGCCCCGTCGAGGGGCATTTTGAAGAAATGGCCCCTGCGGGGGTCTCGAACACTGGAGGAGCTGGTTGCGACATCGTCGTGACCGAGGACGCTGTGCCAAGAACAAATGCGGTGTCGGTAACCAAAGAGACGGCGGCTCCCACGACCCAATCCGCCCTACCCGGAGGCGAAGAGGTGGTTCCCACAACGGGAGCCACCGAGGAGGTTGCTTCAGCCACGGGGATGGTCCTGCCCCCCACCGAAGTGGCTGCGGAAGTGGGGACACACGCACCTGCTGAGGTGACTCCTGGTACTGAAGAAGCAACCGCAACCGGGGAGGTAGGGCCTGGGGAGAGAGCAGCTGCTGGCGATATTGACGATGCTGCGAAAGAGCGGGCCGAAGACTTTGGTGATGACCGGAGGCCGCTCGGTGAAGTGCTGAGGAGAAAGCTTCCCGAGATTCCCTTGGCCATGGCTCTGGAGGCGACGCTCGATCGTCGCAAGGAAAGCGCACCAAGGGATCTTTCTCCGAGCCCTTCCACTTCGCACCTCGAGCAGGTAGTGAGGTGCCAAGACCTGACGCCTGAGCATACTCCGGAGGTGTCAGGCGAGGGCTCCCGTCCAGAAAGCCGTGCAGAAGATGGCGTTGTCGATGACGTCGAATTGGGGGCTCTTATGGACAGAGTCGCCGAATCTCTGGAGGTGCTGAGGGCTTTAGCTGCCCGGGCTCAAAATCAAAAGCATCTATGGGAAGCACAAACTGCTTTTTGTGAGGGCATGACTGCACAGCACAAGGCTCACGAAGCAGAGTTGCAGGACGAGGTGAAGGACCTCAAGGCTGCCCTTCTGTAGCACCCCGGAAATTTTAATTACATAAAAATTTAAATAAATAGAAATAAATAATTTCCATAATATTAGATTATTTAAAACATACGTACCATTATCGTATGTGTTAAAACGCATCGGAAAATTCCGTAAAAATTATAACTCAACCCCACACATTATTCCTAAATGTTCCACAAAGAAATTTATGCCAAGAAAAATCGGATTAGCCAAGTTTAAAGTGTTTCACGACTTATTATCGTAATTTATGAATAAGTCGGAAAATCGTTATCACACGTACTTGGATGAGTCAGAAAATTAAATAAAAATCATATATGGGCTTTAAATAATATCTTATAATGACCCATCAAGAAATTTGAGTCAATAAAAATCATTTGGGCTAGGTTTAAGAATTATTGTGACCGATTATCCAAATAAGGAAACAACTCGGAAAACCGTTAACACGGAAATACGACGCAACCAAAAATTAAATAAAAGTGTTGGAGAGACTTCCAACATTATATATTAATGACCCAATTTCATAATTGGGTCAATGGATCACATATGACCCAAAAATCAAATAAAGCTAGAAAATGCATGGAAATTCGTAACTCTAAATAGGCTGAAATTAGAAAGGGGTAATTAGGGCTTAATTGGGATGCAATCATGCACTTTTAGCAACTCAAATTCGTGCTTACCCACCTATGGGGGTTGCTTGATGGCCAAGACTCTCTAATGGAGGAAGAAATCATCAAAATAGGAAACCAACATGCCAATCATGCAACCCTTCTTTCATAGTCATAATAGGACTCCTAAACACCATGGTTGCTTAAATACTCTTCACCCAAACCCTAGGGACGAGTTTAGAACTTGCTGGGGTCGTGTGGAGGAGCTCTTGGTGGCTGGAGAGTAGGAGATCAAGCATACCAAGCTCATCTTCTTCCCCCGTTCATTTGCTACGACATGCACAAACCACCTTCTTGAAGTCGAGCTAAGGTAGGCCAAACCTAAATCCCATCGTGCAAGGCTTATACCCCTGGAAAGAGGGTCGAGTCTACTTCCTAACCCAAGTGGAATGCCCAAATTCCATGCAGTATATACGGAGTATTAAGCGTTCTTCAAACAGTGGTATGAACACGGGTTTTCTGAAGAACGAGACTTCATCAACCCAAAAGGTGGGTTTTCTCGGGCCACATCTTGACATATCCTATACCAATGTGAAGAGCATCAAGTTAACTTTCATTCCCCATTGGTTTCATCGAATTCCATTTAGTAGATTTTGAATTATAAGCGTTTTGCCAAAGTCGTGCACTGTTAGGGCTTTTCCCATTCTTTGTATGTTGCATGTGATTCAAGACCGAATTTGAGTAAACTCATAACATGAAAGTTATTCTACTAGTTGTCCTTTTCAAGTTTTATGTTGAACATTTTGTCTAAATATCATTAGTTACCGAGTTATAAGCGTGGTAATAGGGTTGCTGCACGAAACTACGGTTTCAGGTTACACTTGGTCCGATGTTGTGTTCGACTTAATCAAAGCCTATCGAAACCATCCTTATTTTCTAATTCTAATTTACTGGAAGTACCCTTGTATATCTAGGTTGTTTTAAAACTGGTTTTGTTATTTTTCATACACTGTACAATTTGTTCTCTATTTCGGAAGCACCCTATGTCAATATATAGCAGTTCTGGACCGCAATCCAAGAACATGTCCTTGCTCTGTCAGAGTCAGGCGCAGACCCTATGAACGCGACGGCCCGATAGGCCGCATTCTGAGGTCTCGTCGCGACAGCCCGCACCGTCACGATCTGATCGCGACGCGGCGCTCCGTTGCGATCGTGCTGCCTGATCTGACCGCCCAATCGTGTTCATCACAACACCTTGTCGCTTTCTAGTCCCGACCCGTCACGACCCTTGTTGTGGCCTATCGCGACCTGACCCGGGCCTGACAGCCCCTGTCGCCTTCCTTATATCCACCTGTCGCGACCTGACCCCGGGCCTGACAGCCATGTCGCTATCCTTATATGCTCCTGTCGCGATCTTAGGATTTGTCACTTAACCCCACTTACTTCCTTGCAAACCTAACCACTATACCCAAGGTCTGGTTAATGTAATATTTAATGTGTAATTCACATGTCTTGGGTCTGATTAATGCATGGTGGTTATTTTAATGGCTTAAAAGTGTTTAACCCATTGAAAAATCTTTAAATACATAAATATTATTCTAAATCATTTTCTTAATGATATGATCATTCATGAAACTTGTGGTTGACTCTTGTTACCATTCTAGCTTGATTAAATGAAAATTATTATCTTTAAATCCTGCAAACACATGTGTAGTTAAATGCATTGTCATCGCATGCCATCACGTTACGTATTTTTCCGCGAGTTTTAGACCGATGGTTTGTGAATTGAGACACGCGTACCGCACTACACACTCGCACTGTTAGGCAGCCCCTTTCTTGGGAAACTGAAAACTCTCTACCGGTCATTCCGAATCGGTAGACTAGCGACCTTTTCTCCAAGGCCTCCGTAAATCTCCTCTGACCATAGATTCCCACATTGCCGATGAGTTGGTTGAACCATTGAAGTTCCCTGAAGATAGCGTGCACTTCCTTTCTCTTCTTGTTCTCGTGAGTGTGATTGACAATCTAGACTAAAGCCAATAATGTAAAGATTGAACTAAATGATAAATCGTACCGTTATGCTGCCGAATTTATCTCTTGACCATTGTTATCATGAAGTCATGTTCAATTACTGATTACTTATTCCCATCATGATCATGAACATGACATTACACATGCTTACTTGTTGAAACTCTCATTGGCCATTATTATTAATGACTGTGGGTATCTACATTTAAAAAATTTACATGAGATGCTGACAGGGCACGGCGTGTGTCCAAGGGCTCCAATCTAGCCCCAATGACGGCGAGTCATAGATATACTGTTAACCATGTAGTATAATGATTACTGGCGTTGCATCTGCGCTGAGAGTCTTGCTTGCTTGTTGAATGATAGATACAATAACCACATACATGTGTCCTAGTGTGCATTCTTGGTGGATCTTTCCTTGGTGTACATCAGTGTCTACGTGCCTGATTAGTGTTACTTGATCGTGCTCGTACATTCTTGCTTGCTTGCTTGCGTGATATGGTCATCCTACATTTAATGCAATTAGTGATATCTTGCGTTCTTGACATCAAGTGAAATCTCGCGTGCTTGTACAAAGTGATATATTGCTAGTTCTATCTGGTTATCTTATTCATAACTCTTGTTCTATCATAATCACTCTCTCTAGCTTATTTTATATATCATGTTTTAATGAGTTTTATTCGTACTTGCATATCATTCATCGTACTTGCCTAGTTCTAAAATGTTAATCACTTATATCATTGCCCACACATTGAGATATAAATCCTACTAGGCTAGTTTGCTCATCCCCTACTTTTACCCAATCTAGGTGACTATGAAGTTCAAGTGGAAGAGCAAGTCGAGGATAGGAATGCGTCCGAGTGAAGAGCGTTCCAAACATGAGTCTATTTATAGTAGTTTGCTTTGAGTGTTAGATTCATGTAGTAGGAAGTGAGGAATAAATATACTTTCCTTTTTATTGAGTCTTAGTCCTGTACTAGTATCCATTTGGAATACAATGAGTTGAGATTGAATAAAATATTAGTTGAGTTCAATATTTGGTCCCTATGATGATGTATGTTATTCATTTAGTGTGTGCTAGTTAGAGGCTTATTTGCCGACTGTTCACGTCTCGGGATATCGACTTTAATTAATCAATAATATCCGCTGCGTAATTCTCGGGACGTGACACCTTCGGACTTCCAAGCTCAACTTAGCCCTTGCGCGGGCTGAGAAGGAGGCTTTTAGCAAGGTGCTAGCTGACGCCGAGATCCGTGTTGTTGCTGCGTACAAGGCTGGGCCGGATTTCCAAGAAGACTTGGAGCAGTACAGGGCCCGATGTTACAAGGTGGGCCTCAAGGCTGGGAAGGAGCATGGTGAACAGCTTTCTTGGGTCGAGCGCACCCGAGAAGCCTTTGAGGCCGCCGTGAAGGAGTGTCGGCGTCGAACCAACGACGCTTGTCTGGACGGGATACAATTCACGTAGTTCTACTCTGGGCAGATGCCTCCTTCAGACGATGGCGCCGGCCCTTCTAAGCGGGCTCCTTAGCCTTTCTGCTTTAGTTTTCCTCTCTTTTTTTGCAAACCTGGCCCGTAGAGCCTTTTTGTAAGAAGTTATGAGTGAAAATTTCTTTTGATCCTAGTCATGGCTTCGCTTTTTCTATCTTCATTCTCTTATACTTGTTCTATTTGAATCGGAATTCGTTGGTCGTCTAGAAGGGTTCGCAGTCACCATGCAGGTCGTTTGGAACTGCCAAATGGTTCCGACCAAGGGTGTTTGTGCGGAACACTATGCTAGGTGGTATCGCCTTTAATCCTTTCGAGCTGAAAAGCTTTGGACAAGGATGGCCTCGGATACCAGCTCAAGCCGACCTAAAGAATGGGAGGGAGAGAAGTAGGATGCCGAACAAAAGGCTTTCATAAATAGTAAGCCTTCAAATTGGATACATGCCAGGTTCTGGGTATGGCCCCGCCACTAGGAGTAGTTAGCTTGTAAGAGCCTTTTCCAAGAACCTGGGTGACCTGATAAGGTCCTTCCCATTTGGGGGCGAGTTTGCCGGCTGCTCTTCGGGGATCCGATGCCGAGCAACGGTGAAGAACAAGGTCCCCTTCGAAGAAGCGCCTTTCCCGAACTCGGGAGTTATAATATTGCACAAATCGCTGCTGATAGGAAACTAGTCTGATGCTGGCGTCACTTTGGCGTTCGCCAAGCATGTCTAAGTTTTCCCTAAGCGCGCGATTATTGGCGGCCTCGTCGAAGTGAGTTGTCCGGAGAGTGGGGAGAGCCACTTCCAAAGGTACAACGGCCTCTGTGTTGTAGGCCAAATGGAAAGGGGTCTCTCCAGTGGCTACCCGAGCAGTTGTTCGGTGGCACCACAACACATTAGGGAGCTCGTCAATCCACGAACTACCGGCAGCTTCGACTCTCGTGCGAATCCCGTGCAGCAACGTACGGTTGGCATTTTCGACTAAACCATTTGCCTGAGGATGTGCCACGGAGGTGAAGTGGTTGTAGATGCCAAGTTCGACGCACTTCTGCTTGAAGAAGGTGCTATCGAACTGCTTCCCGTTGTCAGAGGTAATCAGTCTTGGGACGCCAAACCTGCAGAGGATGTTCTTCCAGACGAACTTCCACGCGGCTTGTTCGGTGATCGTGGTAACGGGTTCCGCTTCGACCCACTTGGTGAAGTAGTCGATGGTCATGAACAAAAACTTCTTCCGACCCTAGGCCTCTGGGAAGGGACCCAAGATATCAATGCCCCACCTGGAGAAAGGACGAGGCTCAAACAGTGTATGAAGTTGCTTGGCAGGTTGCTTAATGAGCTGCCTGAACTTCTGACATTCCGGGCACCTTCTGACAAAAGACATACAGTCCTTTTGCAGAGAGGGCCACCAGAACCCTGCTCGGATAATGCTGCGTGCCAGCATTCTACCCCCTAAGTGGCTTCCGCACAACCCCTCGTGAACCTCTTCGATAGCCGAAAGGGCCTCTTCAGGGCTGAGACACCGTAAGAGGGGTCTTGAAAGGGACCGTCGGTAAAGCTTGCCTTCAATGAGGGTGAAACGCTGAGAACACAGTCTGATCTTCCGTGCTTCGCCCTACTCAGGGGGAAGCTCGCCTCGAAGTAGATAAGCCAGGAGAGGGTCCGTCCAGTTCGGAACTGGGGGGTCGGACTCAATGGCTGCTACATCCACTTCGGTGCTCGGTGCAGCGAGTTCTTCGATGAATACGGAGCGAGAAGGGGCGATGTCACCTGAAGACGCCAGCTTGTCAAGTGCATCGGCTCGCACGTTCTGCTCCCGTGGAACGTGTATGACTTCGAAGTAGAGGAGGCCTTCTGCTCGGCTCTTGACCTGTTGAAGGTACTGGGCCATGCGTGGCTCCCTTGCTTCGAACTGTCCATTCACCTGGCCGGCAACCAATTGGGAGTCGATGAAGGCCCTAAGTCGAAGGGCTCCAAGGTGCCTCGCCATTCGGATTCCGGACAGCAACGCTTCGTATTCAGCCACGTTGTTGGAGGCCGCAAAGCAGAATCGGAGGGCATATTAGAACTCTAAGCCCTCCAGAGAGGTGAGGACCAGGCAAGCTCCACTCCCTGTGACACACGAGGATCCATCGACGTAGAGCTCCCATGGGGGCTCGTCGGCTAGCGGAGGATCCTGTTCGGTAGGGAGAGTGCATTCCGCGACGAAGTCCGCCAATGCTTGCGCTTTGATGTCTGTCCTTGGACGGTAGCTGATGTCGAATTCGCCAAGCTCGATGGCCCATTGAATGAGCCAGCTGGAAGCCTCTGGCCACTGTAGGATGGACTTCAGCGGCTGGTCGGTGAGAACCGTTACTGAGTGGGCCTGAAAGTAGGGCCTGAGTTTCCGGGCAGCCGTGACCAGAGCAAGGGCGAGTTTCTCTGCTCGGGGGTACCTTCTTTCAGCTTCTTGAAGGACCCTGCTGATGTAGTAAACGAGACGATGGGCCGCTCCCTCTTCTCTGATCAATACTGCGCTGATAGAGTGTTCGGTAACCGAAAGGTATACGAACAAGGGTTCCCCGAGCACAGGTTTCGAGAGAACAGGTGGGGCTGCAAGATAGGCCTTCAACTCCACGAAGGTGACCTCGCAGTCCTCGGTCCACCGTACATGCCCCCCTTGCTGTGAGGAGGGTGTAATACCCCAAGGTATAAAATGATAAATAAGTAAGAATCAGCTGAGAAAACGTAATGCAGTTTGTAAGCAGATGGATAGATTAAGCAAATCCGGAACTATTGAAGGTCTGACTGAAAATGTGCTAAATGATATTATTATTGGTAAAGGATAATACTAACGAAAAATGGTAAGGATATTACTAAAGGATACTACTAAAGGTAAATGGTAAGAGTAAAGGTTACTACTAAAGGTAAGCATATTGGTAAAGGAAAATGATAAGGATATGGATATATCCCTGTTCACACTGAGCCAGAATAAAATAAAAAGAAAAAGTATAAATGTAAATGACAGGGGCATATCTACAATCATAAAAATATGAGGTTTTCATGCGAATATTAATTTTTCTAGGGACTCCGATGTAACATCTACCGACCCCCAGAGACAAAGTCGGATTCCCGATCGGAGCTCATTCGGAGCCTGAATGGCTGATCGGAGATTTGGGAAGGGCATATCTCCAATTTCTAGAAATCAAATGTAAAAATGCTAAAGATAGAAAAGTTAGGGGGTTAAGTGAAATAAAATATAAAAATCCTAGAAAATCCTAGAAAAAACAAAAATTTCCTAGAAATCTCTAGAAAGGGACACTTGTCCCACATGCAAGTAATGTTTATCTCTTAGGGGACACATGCCCCCATCTGGTCCATCGATGGAATGGATGGCCAGGATTGAGCCACCCTAGGTGGACACTTGTCCACCATCTAGGGCCTTCATGGGGCGCCCCCACCTCCTCTTTTGCCTATAAATACCCCACCTCCTCCTTCATTCCATCCTATCCCACCACCTCCTCCAAGTAGAAGAGAAGGAGAAGAGAGAAGGGAAGGAGTGACCATCCTGAGGTGCTGCTGTTAGGTAGGTTCTTTTAGGTAGTTCTATATCCCTAGTGAGTGAAAGTGCTGTCTATCATGTTCTTCCTAGCCTCCTCTACGTCGAAATGTCGTCGGTTCATTTTCTCGGAATCTCCCGTTACGCCGAAGTGCTGCCGGTTTGATTTCTCGGAATCTCTCACGACGTCGAAATACTACCGATTCGCCTTCTCAAAATCCCTCTCCATGTTGGTTTGTTCACTCAAAACCCTTCTCTATGACGAGATTTCACCGGTATGTTTTCTCGAAACCCTTCTTTATATCAGAACTCTGTCCGATCGATTTCTCAGTACCTCCCGTTACGCCGGAACTCTGTCCGATCGATTTCTCAGTACCTCCCGTTATGCCGAAACTCTGTCCAAATGATTTCTCAAAATCTCTCGTTACATCGAAATCCTGTCCGTATGATTTCTTAAGATCTTCCGTTACGCCGGAATGCTGTCTGTTTGGTTTCTTAATACTTTCTGTTACACTAGAATGATGTCTATATGATTTCTTAATATCTCCTATTATACCGGAATGCTGTCTGTAGAATTTCTTAATATCTTTTATTATGCCGGAATGTTTATCATGTTATGCCAGAATACTCAAACCCCAATCGGAAGTGCGGGAGCTAGGTGCCACACAGGGCAAAGTGCTATGCTATGGGAGCCACCTCTTGAGGCTGTGGGGGCCACCTCTAGAGTCCTGCCTACCTGGGGATTTCATATGTGCTATATATATATTACCAGACTATTTCTCATTTTCTGCGAACTCTGAGTTGTCAGCTCGCTACTTGAAATCGTGAACTCAAAAGTAGAATTCATGCCGGTTAGGGGGCTATGGTCTAGTCCCGGGAAGATCCCGAATGCTCTTAGTGCCCAGCGGTACCGTATGGAGAGTGATGGCTTGGTTCTTGGCATACACCATAAGTGAAGTGTTTATAGTGATCTGCTGACAATTCATAACTCGTAAAAGTGATTAATGATATAACTCCCTGATAATCTCTTTAGTGCATGATCGTTATGGAAGAGTTCAGTGATAGACGTGGATTTCTCTTGACTAAGAATCGTGTTTATGTTCTTCACTTAATCTACTTGTTCATATGCCGTTCGTTTTTACATTTTGAGAATTGCTACTAGTAACATTAATTATTCTTTTACTATGATACATGAATTCGTGCATCATTCTGAACTCTCGTTTCTTTGTTTTAATACGTAATTTTGAATTCATCATTTCATCTTGCTTACTTGCTAGTGGTAAAGATCAACTTAAAGGAATCTGCTGGGCAAGTTTTTGCTCATCCCTATTCTCTTAACGTTTTTCAGGTGATGATTAAGTTTGGATATGGCGGGCAGGGTTGTGCATCGAGAGACCCCTTCTTATTGTAATAAAGTCTAGTTAGTGGTGTCATGTTTAATATGACTATTGTGTTTTAATGAGTTGTTGATGTAGTCTTCCTTGTATTTGAGACTCTCCGGCTTCATGCCAAGACTATATCTTGTAATGAATATTTCCTTAATGAAGTTATCACTTTAATCTGTTACACCTCGATATTTTCGCTGCTATCGGGACGTGACAGATTTAGTGGTATCAGAGCCCCCGGTTTTTAGAGTCTTGAAGTCCTAGGATTGATAGACCCTAACGGCCAATAACCAGCCTGTGAGGTGGGTAGGAAGTGAAACGGGGTAGAGATTAGAGTATGTTTGTCGATTTATTTCACCAAGCATATGTATAATACAAATGATTCTTCAGATCAGATGGCCCATCGAGGAATCGGTGTACTTATTCCACTACTTCAAGAATGGAGGAATGACCAAGTAGAATTTGCACAAGACTTAGAACAGATGGGCGCAACAGTAGAAGGGTGAATACGCGAGTTGGCGAGACATTGCTTATGAGATACATCATAATCCGAGAGAACCAGATCGAGAATCTGTTGGTTCCGTCAATAATGATGGAGGAGAAATAACTTCGGAGGGTTCAACATAGAAATTACTCCTGACTATGTAAACTAGTAGCTAGGAATCTTGTGATAACTCACCAAAGTTTGACCTGCTATCAATTTTGCTTGGCTTGTAACGATAGCAGGACCGGTAGTTAATGTAGAAGTTGTCTGGACCCACTATCAAATTTTGCCTAACTTGTAATGATAGTGGGACTAAGGTTAGGGCATGTAAATACAATGAAATATTAGAATAGCTACTTATATGAGCCCCAAAGTGATAAGGAAATCTAACTATGTTTACTTTTCTTTTAGGAAATCCCAGCTATAGATTATAAATGGAAGGAGAAAATGCACCATGGAAGGACCTCCAATATATGATCCAAGGACTAACAACGGCACTTGGTATGGTTGCACAACAAGGGAACCACCAGAACAATGGAGATATATATAAGAATTTTAGAAGCATGAACCCTCCAAGGTATGCTGGAAATCCAAATCCCGATGAGGCTGAAAACTGGATAAGAGAAATAGAAAGGATCTTCAAAGTAACTCAATGCCCTGAGGAGGATAAAGTGAGGTTAGCCACCTTTCAACTAGAAAAAGATGCAAGGGTCTGGTGGGAAGCCATTGAGGTCACTATGGTAGGAAGAAACATCACCTGGATAGAATTTGTGGAGCTTTTTAATAATCAATATTTTTCAGAAGAAATCAGAGAAAAGAAGGTTATGGAATTTATCAACCTGAAACAGAGAAGTTTCACAGTAGCAGAATATGAAGCTCAATTTGCTAAATTATCTAGATATGCTCCACACTTGGTTGCTACTGAAAAATTGAAAGCTAGAAGATTTCTACAAGGATTGAAGCCCAGTTATATTACTCAGTTGGCTCCATTATTAATCTCTACATATTCAGATATGGTGAGAAGGGCTCTGGCTTTAGAAAGTGCAACTGAAATGACAACAGGATTAAAAACAAATTTGCAAACACAAGGGTTTCCACTTCTACTTCTGATCCCAGCAATAAAAAGAGGAAGAATGAAAATAAGGGTACTGCACAGGCATTCAAGAAGCCAAAGCAGATCAATGATAACACCAAGACAGAAAGGATAACCTGTGCCTATTGCGAAAGGTCGGGACATACAACAGATGAATGTTGGAGAAAGAAAGGTGCCTGTCTAAAGTGTGGAAGCCGTGAGCATCGCATCCCGTCTTGTCCACAGCTCCAGGAGCAGATGAACACACCTCAAAAAAATAATAAGAAACCGGGAAGGTTGCAAGCTCTGGGATTAGCAGACGAAGATCAAGAAGGGGGAATCATCGAAGGTACTCTCATCGTCCACTCTAAGCCTGCTTTTGTTCTTTTTGATTCTGGAGCTACACATTCATTTATTTCTTGGACCTTTGCCAATACTCTGAAGTCAAAGCCAACCACCCTACCTACTGGAATAAACTTGTCAACCCCCATTAGTTCTGGAATAGATCTCGACTTCCATCTTCCATCCAGTGAAGTACTCATTAGCAACCAGAATTTTCCAATAGACTTAATCTGCCTTGACATGGATAGATACGATGTAATCTTAGGAGCAGATTGGCTATCGCATCATCATGTCAGGTTAGACTGTCGGTCAAAACAACTCACCTTTTTGGAAAAAGATATACTCCCTATAACCTTTCCTGTTACTCATAAATCTCAACCCGCAATCCTCATATCAGCCCTTAGAGCACAAAAACTACTACAAAAAGGTTGCATAGGATATTTGGCTTCAGTAGTAATAGCAGATACCCCAAATCCAGAACTTGAAAAAATTCCAGTGGTGAGAGAGTATCCAGATGTGTTCCCCACAGATTTACCAGGTTTGCCCCCTGAGCGGGAAGTAAGCTTTTCCATAGAACTAATTCCAGGGGCTATCCCAGTCTCCAAGACACCTTACAGAATGTCCTTGGCAGAAATGAAAAAAATTAAAGAAACAGTTGACTGAATTACTGGAAAAGGGGTTTATTAGACCAAGCACTTCACCCCGGGGAGCACCAGTCCTATTTGTAAAAAAGAAGGATGGATCATTGAGATTATGTATTGACTATAGACAGTTGAACCAATTGACAATTAAGAATAAATATCATTTACCGAGGATTGATGATCTGTTTGACCAATTATCTGGTGCTCAATATTTCTCCAAAATTGACTTAAGGTCGGGATATCATCAGGTAAGGATTAAAGAAGAAGATATTCATAAAACAGCCTTTAGGAGCAGATATGGACACTATGAATTTGTGGTCATGCCCTTTGGATTAACAAATGCCCCAGCAGTCTTTATGCAACTAATGAACAATATATTCAGACCATATTTAGATCAGTTTATAGTGGTATTTATTGATGATATATTGATATATTCCAAGAATGAGGAAGAGCATGAATCTCATCTAAGGATCACCTTACAAACATTAAGGGAACAGAAGTTATATGCCAAACTGAGCAAATGTGAATTCTGGTTAGAAAAGGTAGCCTTTTTGGGACATGTCATCTCAAAAGAAGGTATCTCGGTGGATTCCTCAAATTGAGGCTATTCAAAAGTGGGGGAGACCCACAACTATCACAGAAATTAGAAGTTTCCTGGGTATGGCTAGCTATTATCGGAGATTTGTCAAAGATTTTGCTAAAATAGCTGTACCTTTAACCAGATTAACCAAGAAAGGGGTTCCATTTGTTTGGGATGAAAAATGTGAAGCCAGTTTCCAAAAATTGAAGGAATGCCTAACTTCAGCTCCTATACTCACACTACCCACCGAAGGAAAAGACTATGAAGTTTACACTGATGCTTCAAATGTGGGCTTGGGATGTGTGCTTATGCAAGAAAGAAAGGTGATTGCGTACGCTTCTAGACAATTAAAGACACATGAAAAGAACTATCCAGTACATGATCTAGAACTGGCTGCAATAATTTTTGCCCTCAAAATTTGGAGGCATTATTTATATGGGACCCAATTCACAGTACATTGTGATCATAAAAGTTTGAAGTATTTGTTTTCCCAAAAGGAATTAAACATGAGGCAGAGAAGGTGGCTAGAGTATATTAAGGACTTTGACTTCTCCATCCAGTATCAACCTGGGAAAGGAAATGTGGTAGCCGATGCTCTAAGTAGAAATCCAGTGGGGCAACTATCGTGCATGATTTGTGGTGAATGGAAGTTACTAGAGCAATTTTCAACACTAAACTTAAATATAGACATTCCAGAAGATCATGTCATGATTGCTAACCTAAGAGTCCAATCGGATATTTTGAAGGAAATCAAAGAACATCAAGATGATGATCCAGCAATAGTAGAAATCAAAGAACAACTGGATAGCAGACCTGAATTTCACATAGACAGTGAGGGGAGACTTATGCTCCAAGAAAGAATATGTGTGCCAGATCATCAGGAACTTAAGAGAAAAATATTGGAAGAAGCCCACAAGACTCGTTATACAATTCATCCAGGAGCAACAAAAATGTATCAAGATCTGAAGAAGACTTATTGGTGGAACAATATGAAGAGGGAAATAGCTGAATATGTCTCCAAATGTTTAACATGTCAGAAAGTTAAGGCAGAACATCAGGTACCTGCTGGAAAATTGAGACCTTTGGAAGTACCAGAATGGAAATGGGATAGTATTGGTATGGACTTTATTACAGGGTTACCAAGAACAAGAAGTGGTCATGATGGCATTTGGGTTATTATAGATCGTTTAACCAAGGCAGCACATTTCTTACCCATAAAGACAAAATGGTCTGTGAACATTCTAGCAGCGCTATATATCAAGGAGATTGTTAGATTGCATGGAATCCCAATAAATATCATATCAGACAGAGATTCTAGATTCACCTCACACTTCTGGATTGGACTACAAACGGCCTTGGGTACAAAGTTAAATTTTAGCACAGCATTTCATCCCCAAACTGATGGACAAACAGAAAGGATTAATCAAGTTATTGAAGATATGTGTAGAGCATGCATTTTAGATTTTGGGGGAGATTGGCAAGAACATTTACCACTAATGGAATTTGCTTATAATAATAGCTATCAATCCACCATTCAGATGGCACCATTTGAAGCTCTATATGGCAAAATTGTAGATCTCCCATATGTTGGAAGGAAATTGGTGAAGAACAGATAATTGGACCAGAAATAGTTCAGAGAACAACTAATATTATCCAGATAATCAGGCAAAGAATGAAGGCAGCCCAAGACCGACAAAAGAGTTATGCAGATCAAAGAAGAAGAGATTTGGAATTCCAAGTTGGAGACCATGTGTTCTTGAAAGTATCGCCAAAAAGAGGACTTAAGAGATTTGGGATTAAAGGGAAACTTAGTCCCCGATTCATTGGACCTTTTGAAATCTTAGAAAGAATTGGGGAAGTTAGCTATAAACTAGCCTTGCCCCCTCAACTTGCAGGAGTACATGATGTCTTCCATGTTTCAATGCTTCGGAAGTATGTATATGATCCATCTCACATTATTCAATTCAAAGATCTGGACTTCCAAAAGGATCTGACCTATGAAGAGCAACCTATCAAGATCTTGGATCGCAAGATACAACAACTGAGAAACAAGAGCATACCAATAGTAAAGGTTCAATGGAGCAGAAGAGGACAAGATGAAGCTACTTGGGAACTAGAAGAAACCATGAAAAAAAGTATCCACACTTGTTTGAAGGTAAGTATCTTTCCACTCTAGTCACATTTTGTTGAATTTGGGGACCAAATTCTTATAAGTGGGGGAGGGTGTAATACCCCAAGGTATAAAATGATAAATAAGTAAGAATCAGCCGAGAAAACGTAATGCAGTTTGTAAGCAGATGGATAGATTAAGCAAATCCGGAACTATTGAAGGTCTGACTGAAAATGTGCTAAAGGATATTACTATTGGTAAAGGATAATACTAACGATAAATAGTAAGGATATTACTAAAGGATACTACTAAAGGTAAATGGTAAGAGTAAAGGTTACTACTAAAGGTAAGCATATTGGTAAAGGAAAAGGAAAAGGAAAAGGATAAGGATATGGATATATCCCTGTTCACACTGAGCCAAATAAAATAAAAGGAAAAAGTATAAATGTAAATGACAAGGGCATATCTACAATCATAAAAATATGAGGTTTTCATGCGAATATTAATTTTTCTAGGGACCCCGGTGTAACATCTACCGACCCCCAGAGACAAAGTCGGATTCCCGATCGGAGCTCATTCGGAGCCTGAATGGCTGATCGGAGATTTGGGAGGGCATATCTCCAATTTCTAGAAATCAAATGTAAAAATGCTAAAGATAGAAAAGTTAGGGGGTTAAGTGAAATAAAATATAAAAATCCTAGAAAATCCTAGAAAAACCAAGAATTTCCTAGAAATCTCTAGAAAGGGACACTTGTCCCACATGCAAGTAATGTTTATCTCTTAGGGGACACATGCCCCCATCTGGTCCATCGATGGAATGGATGGCCAGGATTGAGCCACCCTAGGTGGACACTTGTCCACCATCTAGGGCCTTCATGGGGCACCCCCCACCTCCTCTTTTGCCTATAAATACCCACCTCCTCCTTCATTCCATCCCATCCCACCACCTCCTCCAAGTAGAAGAGAAGGAGAAGAGAGAAGGGAAGGAGTGACCATCCTGAGGTGCTGCTGTTAGGTAGGTTCTTTTAGGTAGTTCTATACCCTAGTGAGTGAAAATGCTGTCTGTCATGTTCTCCTAAGCCTCCTCTACGTCGAGATGCCGTCGGTTCATTTCTCGGAATCTCCCGTTACGCCGAAATGCTGCCGATTTGATTTCTCGAATCTCTCGCGACATCGAAATACTGCCGATCGTCTTCCCAAAATCCCTCTCTATGTGGTTTGTTCACTCAAAACCCTCTCTATGACGAGATTTCACCGGTATGTTTTCTCGAAACCCTTCTTTATATCGGAACTCTGTCCGATCGATTTCTCAGTACCTCCCGTTACGCCGGAACTCTGTCCGATCGATTTCTCAGTACCTCCCGTTATGCCGGAACTCTGTCCGAATGATTTCTCAAAATCTCCCGTTACATCGAAATCCTGTCCGTATGATTTCTTAAGATCTTCCGTTACGCCGGAATGTTGTCTGTTTGGTTTCTTAATACTTTCTGTTACACTAGAATGCTGTCTATCTGATTTCTTAATATCTCCTATTATACCGGAATGCTGTCTGTAGAATTTCTTAATATCTTTTATTATGCCGGAATGTTTATCATGTTATGCCAGAATACTCAAACCCCAATCGGAAGTGCGGGAGCTAGGTGCCACACACGGCAAAGTGCTATGCTATGAGAGCCACCTCTTGAGGCTGTGGGGGCCACCTCTAGAGTCCTGCCTACCTGGGGATTTCATATGTGCTATATATATATTACCAGACTATTTCTCATTTTCTGCGAACTCTGAGTTGTCAGCTCGCTACTTGAAATCGTGAACTCAAAAGTAGAATTCATGCCGGTTAGGGGGCTATGGTCTAGTCTCGGGAAGATCCTGAATGCTCTTAGTGCCCAGCGGTACCGTATGGAGAGTGATGGCTTGGTGCTTGGCATACACCATAAGTGAAGTGTTTATAGTGATCTGCTGACAATTCATAACTCGTGAAAAGTGATTAATGATATAACTCCCTGATAATCTCTTTAGTGCATGATCGTTATGGAAGAGTTCA
Source organism: Colocasia esculenta (assembly GCA_014218235.1). Classification (NCBI taxonomy): domain Eukaryota; kingdom Viridiplantae; phylum Streptophyta; class Magnoliopsida; order Alismatales; family Araceae; genus Colocasia; species Colocasia esculenta. The sequence goes on along the minus strand of CM024763.1, from coordinate 23,805,840 downwards.
GTGATAGACGTGGATTTCTCTTGACTAAGAATCGTGTTTATGTTCTTCACTTAATCTACTTGTTCATATGCCGTTCGTTTTTACATTTTGAGAATTGCTACTAGTAACATTAATTATTCTTTTACTATGATACATGAATTCGTGCATCATTCTGAACTCTCGTTTCTTTGTTTTAATACGTAATTTTGAATTCATCCTTTCATCTTGCTTACTTGCTAGTGGTAAAGATCAACTTAAAGGAATCTGCTGGACAAGTTTTTGCTCATCCCTATTCTCTTAACGTTTTTCAGGTGATGATTAAGTTTGGATATGGCTGGCAGGGTTGTGCATCGAGAGACCCCTTCTTATTGTAATAAAGTCTAGTTAGTGGTGTCATGTTTAATATGACTATTGCGTTTTAATGAGTTGTTGATGTAGTCTTCCTTGTATTTGAGACTCTCCGGCTTCATGCCAGGACTATATCTTGTAATGAATATTTCCTTAATGAAGTTATCACTTTAATCTGTTACACCTCGATATTTTCGCTGCTATCGGGACGTGACAGCTGCTCATTTCAAGTATTGCTTGGATCTTCTCGGGGTTGGCCTCTATTCCTCTATTTGAGACGAGGAGCCGAGGAACTTTCCTGAGCGCACTCCAAATGCACACTTGGCTGGGTTGAGCTTCATGTTGTATCTTTGCAAAGTTGTGAAGGTCTCTTCGAGGTCAGAGATGTGGTCAGTGCTCGGAAGTGTTTTGACCAACATGTCGTCGACGTAGACCTCCATGTTGCACCCAATTTGTTGCTCAAACATCTTATTGACCAGTCACTGGTATGTCGCGCCCGTATTTTTCAGACCAAAGGGCATCCTGGTGAAGCAGTATAACCCCAAGTCTGTGATGAACGTGGTGGCATCTTGATCCGGGGGATGCATACTAATCTGGTGATACCCAGAGTAGGCATCCAAGAAGCTGAGGAGCTCGTGTCCGGATGTAGCGTCTACCAGCTGATCGATGCGCGGCAGCGGGAAGTTATCCTTAGGCGTTGCTTTGTTGAGGTCCTTGTAATCCACACATACGCGCCATTTGCAAGTGGCTTTGCATATGAGGACTACGTTGGAGATCCATCCTTGGTATTGGGCTTCCCGGAGGAGCCCAACTGCTCGGCTTTTGACGACGTGATCTCGGATCACGGTCTGCCATTCTTGGTTGACGGGTCGCCTCCTTTGTTGAACTGGTGGGACCCGTGGGTCCAGGCGGAGGCGATGCACCATCACCTCTGGAGGGATGCCTGGCAGCTCGTCATCGGACCACGCAAACACGTCCAAATTATCTAGCAGGAAACTTCTATACTGCTGCTGCTCTGCTTCCGCTAGTAACGCGCCAATGTATAGGGCGTGTTCGGGGTCGTCGTCCACTTGGACCGGAAGCAGGTCCTCGGCAGGAGTTCCGCAGCTGGTGGAAGGCTGGTCGGCTGGTGGAGGAACAGGTGTTGGAGCCGCGAGTGGCTGCTTGTCCCTCTGAGAAAGGACATAGCACCGTCGGGACTCGCGCTGGCATCCGAGCACCTCGCCGACCCCGAACGAGGTGGGGAACTTCATCTTCTGATGGAGGGACGAAGGCACCGCCTTGATCCGCCCGATCAGATCTCTACCAAGGATGGCATTGTAGCCGGGCATGTTCCTGATGACCAAGAAATTCACCACCTTGGTCACACACTTTGGAGCCGTCCCGAGGGTGATCGGGAGGCGAACTCTACCCATAGGCTGAACCGACACCCCCCGAGAAGCCGAACAGAGGCGACTCTACAGGGGTGAGCTGGTCGGTTTTTAGGACCATAAGGAGATAGCAATCGTAAGCCAATACATCAGGGGCACTTCCATTGTCTACCAGAATCAAGCGCACATTACAATGATTGATGGTTGCCGAAACGACCAATGCATCAGTGTGCGGGGTGGTAACCCCTACAAGGTCTTCGTCCGAGAAGGTTATGGCCTCCTCGGACCGTGCGTGCGCGGGATTAGAGGGATAAGGAGCCGACCGAGGTATCGGAGGTCTGTCCACGGCATGCACTCGCCTTGCATAATCGCGTCGGCTCTGAGTGCTCTCTCTGCCTGCGCCGAATCCTCCTGCGATCACATTGATTTCTTGCCCGTTGGGATCATTGTTGATCGGTTGCTCGGGAGTCCGCTCTCGGCGTCTAGGGCGGTCTTCATTCCGGCGCATGAACCGTCCGAGGTAGCCGCGCTTAATGAGGGACTCGATTTCGTCCTTGAGCTGGCGGCATTCGGAGGTATCGTGGCCGTGGTCGCGGTGAAAGCGACAATACTTCTCCTGGTTGCGCCTTCAGGGATCGGAGCGCATCCTCTGTGGCCACCGAACATATGGTTCGTCCCTGATCTCTACCAAGATCTGTTCGGGTGCCACCGTCAGCAGTGTGTAGTCAGTGAAGGGCCGTGGTCGGCACGGTGAATCACCGTTGCGCCGTCCTTTCTTCCAATCACGGTCAGAGCCATTGTTGGAAGGCCTCTTCTTGTCCGATGACTCTACCTGCTCTGCTCGGCTAGCAGCCAGACTCTCCTCGCACGCCGCATGGCGTTGTGCCGTAGAGAGGAGCTCGGCAAGGGTGGAAGGCTGCTGCACTCCCAGCGTCCTCTGCAGAAAACCATCACGAGTACCCTGGATAAGGGCACTTGTGGCTAACGGGACATCGAGGCGCGGGATGCAGAGCGCCTCAGTCTGGAACCTCTTGACGTAGTCCCAGAGTGCTTCTCCCTTCTTTTGCCAAACAGCGAGAAGGGAGGCCGCGGTGCACGGTTGCGACCTTCCGCCCAGGAAGTTGTCCCGAAAGGACTTCTTCAACTGATGGAAGGAAGAGATGGAACCTACAGGGAGGGCTTCGAACCAGGCCCGAGCAGTTTCCTTCAAGGTGGCCGGAAAGGCCCGGCATTTGGCCGCATCAGATGCTCCATGGAACACCATATGCGACTCAAACCCGTGGATGTGATCCGTGGGGTCAGAGGTACCGTCGTATGGCGCGATGGTAGGCAGAGGGAGCTTGGGAGAGACCCGAGCCTCCAGGATCTCCACAATGAATGGGGAGCGGAAGTTTAGGTCCTCCTCGGCCGGAGCTTTACCCTCAGCACGCTGGACCATCGCGTCCACATGGCGTTCCAGGTCGACAACATGGCTCAAGCGCCTGGCCAACTCCTGCTCGGAGTGGGCCGAATCCGCACGCCCAGACTTGTGGGAGTTGGCTCCCACGACCGAGCGCGGCAGGCGCGGGGCCGCCACAGAACGGCAGGGTGAACGACCGCGGCGCTCCGGTACTCGTTCATCAGATGGAGCGCGGCGCGACCTCCGCGGCGAATCGGCGTGCTGCTTCTGAATCGACTCTGCTGGGGCAGGAGGTGCGCGCGATCGCCGGTGAGATGACTCTGCCTGGTGCTCTTGCGGGACGGAGGCTGCCGGGACCGGCTTCCCGGCCAATTGGGCCTGGAGACCCATGCAGATTCCCGTCAGCTGCTGCATCTGTCTCCGGAGTTCAGCCATCTCCAGGGCGATCGCAGGCACAACGGTGGCGGGCACAGGGACGCCCCCGGTCGTGGCAACAGGAGCTACGACGACGTCGACGGGGGGAGCACGTTGACGGGAGTCCGCCCGCGATTGGCGGGACCTCGTCATACGGCTCCTTATGTTCTGGTATAAGGATCGTCCGCGAGCCATGGCTGTCGTCGATTCCCACAGACGGCGCCAAAAGTGTGGAGGTGATTTCCTGCTTGGGCCGGAGCCAAGCGGGCCTACACTTGGAAGAAGGGAAGAAGGTCGGCGGTAGCGGACGGATACTTGCAAAACCAGAATGGAATCAGGGGGGCCCGGTTGAAGAACCGGGGAGAACCCTCCGATGCCTAAGTTAGAGATGGACTCAAAGGCTTGGAAGAAGAAGGTCCAGTGTTGTGCAAGAGAGATGTGTCTTAGATTGCGTACCTCTGCATGAAGGCTTACCGGAGACTTTTATAGGCAGAAGTGCTGAGGGAGAGGGACATAACGTCCCTGATCAACGCCGTAAAGGGCGCGCCCGTTAGCGTCCTCAACGGAGGGTTACGCGTTGGGGTGCCCGTTGAGGAGCTCTGCAGTTAATGCACCACTTGATCGTGGGGCGCGTGTGGTGTAGTCGTTATAACCGCCACAAGGGGACGAACGGGCTGCTTGGATTTTCCTGGTCGGAAGGTACCGAGCAGGCAGCCTGCTCGGTAAGCCAGACCTGCTATTCGGTAGTCGAGCCTGTTGTTCGGCGCCTGGTGCCCGGAGGCATGGCTTGCTGCCAGATGTCTGATGCAAGGAAATGTTGTTCGTGCCGAAGAGGTTTCGGCACACGCCGAGCAGACCCTGCTCGGAAGGGAGGGCCTTTGGCCGAACAGGCTATAAGGTATCCGGAGGCGGGTCTTGGGCCCTGCTGGTATCCGAATGCAGGGACTGGCCTCGGGACCTTGAAAGCTGCTTTTGAGAAGACGTGGCGTCATGCGGAAGGACCACGTTTGTCTGCTGAATTGGGTTGGGCCCTGATGGGCCTTGCACACGAAGGTAGCTAGAAATAGCCACCACATGTATGTTCTTCTTCCTCCTCTCTTCCTCCTATCTTCTTCTTCCTCATCATTTTCATGTCATTTGTTATATTTTTTTCTTTTTTTAGATTTGGGCCTCAAGTAGTGGACATTCACCCTTCCCAACTTAAGATTGAAAAAAATCTTTACCTCTTCAAGATATGTATCATACCTTAGATCTACTTCTATTCTTTCTTTCTTTTTTACATTTGGAAGGAAGATTTAAGTTGGAAGCTTCAATATAAGTGTTTAGTACTTAGAATTTGGAAAAAGAAAATCTAGATATCCATGCCATTTTAGGGAGAGAAGGGATCCTCTCGCCACCTGGCAGGAGGGGAGCCCAGCAGTTACCACTGCGGTGGTAACGCGTGGTACTCCCCCCCCCCCCCCCCCCCTGGCCGGTCACCAACGCCCCTCCTGCCGGTTTGAGTGGGAGCCCACGCGTCACCACCGCAGTGGTGACTGCTGGGCTCCCCTCCTGCCGGGTGGCGAGAGGATCCCTTCTCTTTTAGGGATGACTTAGGGTGCTCGATAAGTAAATTTGAATTTTTTTATTTTTTTTTATTTTTTAGTTTATGATACCATGTTTATTTTAATGTAGAAACATTGTAAGAGTATAGAGTGATCATTTAAGTGCATGAGAGTACATGTTCATTAATATTTATTAATTGGTGATTAGTGATTATAATATTATTTTAATATAAATTTAACCTATTTTTAAGTAAAATGAATGTGTGATGATAGGTAAAGAAGACATATTACAATCTCATGTACTATTTTTAATACTTATTGCATGAAAATTATGTTTAATTTGATGGTTTATATTTAAATCAACTTGTCAATATATGTTAATAATATGTTCTGATGTGACTGTTGTAACATTATAGATGCATCCATGAGAACAAAATGATGATATTAAGTGGCAACATGGGCAAATGTTTCAAGAGAACAGGCATTGGTTTCATTTGCTTTATATGAATTGATGTTATACAAATGAACTAGAACACTACATAGAATCATCATTAACTATTATTATGTGACATGTGAACTACTTTGAATGATTTTCATAACTAGAATGACACACTAAATTGTTCTTGCAAATGTATAAGTTGAAGAATTGTGAAGACGACGATATAAGAATTACATTTGGTTTGTAAGAAATAATGATTGAATCCTCCATATATTTTTGTATGTGTAAGAGATGATTTTGATATATTTATATATGATGTTTGATGAACACTAGATGATCATATTGAGTTGACAAATATTGTTAAATTGAGTTTCTTATATTTTTCAGTCTCTTTATGTGATGTTCTTATATTTTGTTTATCTTCTTTTAAAATTTGTCTATTTTAGATATTGACATGGTCACAAATTAAAAAAAAAATAAATAATTCTTTCCACCGTATTTTAACAGTGCGATATGATACGGTATCATTCTACGCAAAATGTGATAAGATCGATTCCCACGGTAAGGTAAGGCGAACCTTGCTTATCCTTACCTCTTACCTTTCTTACCCTTCAGAACTACTTATATGTGACATATACCCCTCTCGCTCTCAGGATTCAGGACAGTGTCACACTCACATTTCTCTTGCTTTCAAACCCTCCAAGTTTTGGTTCTTACATGACCGAGCAGGCATTGGGGTTCTCATCGCTAAAGAGCTGGGGCGGGTAGCCGTACTCCACCTGGTAGCGCGGGTGGTAGTAGTAGTACGGGTTCTTCGTCACCCCCCCACCCTTCCCGGCGGCGCCACCGTCGTTCTCGGCCGCACCGTCATGTCCCGCTTCCTCCTTCTTCGCATTTTCCACTTCGCCGCCGCCCGCAGCCTTGGCAGTCTTGCCATCGCCGCCAGCAGCCTTGTCAGTCTCGCCATCACCGCCGGCAGCCTTGTCCTGCCCACCTTCGTCCTTGCAGGGGGGCTTCGCGGCCACGGGCTCCGCCTTGACGACAGTCGCGTGCCTTCCGGTGCGCCTGTGCACTTGCTCCACCAGCGCCGCTGGGTCGAACACGCCCTTCACCGTCACCTGGCAGGCCTTGAGGTCCGGGTCCGCAGACCGCACCCCTGTTCGGAGAAGGGATAGAAACTGGATCAATGCAAGCCGATCAACTTAATAAAGGCCGTTGCCATTTTGCCACTTCAATAATAAAATTTAACTCTATTTTGTTAGTGTATTATTATTATATTAATGATATATAAAATTATATGTTTTACTTTTATAACATCGAATTAGATCATGGGCAACTGTGTTATATATGACACAAGTTTTTTGTTATTGTCAATATTTTTTATTAAAAAAATATTATATTATTCTATGTAAATTCCTCGTAAACCTACTCGATTTGAATCCTTGACCTCATAATCCTTATGCCGAGTGTACATAGAGAGCCAACCAATAAGCCATTTCTTGAGTACACTTTCATATGCCACATGCTGGATTAGTCCAACCAACTAACATTTCTCTACATATATGTATGTGTGTGTGTGTTTCATCTTTAAATTTTACATATTTGATATTTTTGTTGTATGTTTAATTTATTTACAATAAAGTAAAGTAATAAAACAAATATTATAAGCTTTCACATCAAATAATATAATGTTAGCGTACACTTTAGGTCCTACCCACCCACATCAGGCAACAGATCCATCCTCAACCTAACAAATGTACAATAGTACAAGGAAAGGATAGCAAAAGAGGAATCTTTTTTTGGCTTCTTGAGGCTAGAGGGCGAGAAAGAACACAAGGATTGCCAACACTTGGGTTTTTTGAAATGGCCGGCAAACAGGAACGGAAGGACATTAAAGGTGCCCATAATTATCTTCTCAATTCAAGGCTTCAAGCCACACATGTACAACTTGGGACGTTACAGTGGGGGGGGGGGGGGGGGGGTTCTCAATATAGTTCATTTGGTTACCGAGGAAACTTTTTATTGTGACAACTGGACGTACAGGGATATTACTCTTCGAAGTATGAACATGAGCGATTTTTCAGGAGAAGGAAGGATTTTTGACAGAGTATCTTGGGAAATAACTCAAAGAAGGCAGAAGTTAATGAAAAGATTGCATCTTTAATCACCATTTCTGCTTACCTTTCATCTTGAGGATCCTCTTCTTGATCTCCTGTGAGCAGGCGTCGCAGTGCATGCGCACCTTCAGCACCACCTCTATCACCGAAGGCTGCGGTGGCGCAGGATTAATGACCAAAAGCCAGATAATTAGGAACGCAGAGATGGAAGAGGGGGGGGAGGTGGGGGAGAGAGGAGCCGACGACGCTACTGACCTCTTCCTTTTTCCCTTCTTCGGGCTTGGGCTTCTCCGCCTCCACTTCCTTCTTCTCTTCCTCCTCCTCCGGCTTCGGCGGGATGGGTGACAGCAGCTCCACCTTCCTCCCGCTCTTCCTCTGCAACCTCTCCACCACCCTCAGCGGGTCCGCCGCCGCCGACTTCCCCTTCACCACCACCATCTGCGTCCGGCTGTCCGCCTTCACCTCCTCCACTCCTGCAGATCATAAGAAAAGATGAGCGCCCACGGTTAAAGATTTTTAACGTTTTAGCAACCCACCTGAGAAATAAAAATCGATCTTTTGATGAAAGCTCGAACTTTTCATGAATCAATAAGCACGGAGTCTGAGGGGAGAATAAGAAGAGAAGGTAACCTGGGAAGCCGGCGAGGGAGCGCTGGACCTTGCGGGCGCAACCCTCGCAATGCATGTAGACGCGTAAGACGATCTCCTCCGGGGGCGGCGGTGGAGGGGTCTCCTTCTTCTCCCCTCCAGCTTCCCCGCCTCCGCCCTCCGCTGCAGTCTTCCCATCTCCCACCCCCCCGGCGCCTTCCTTCTTCCCTTCGTCACCCTTCTTCTTATCTTCCTTCTTCTCACCCTCAGCCCCTCCCTCTGCCTTCTTCTCTGCTGCGTCCTCCTTCTTGCCCTCCGCCTCCACCTTTTTCTCCTCCTTCGCCGCCTTCTTCTTTTCCTGAGAAGGAACCAAATCGGCAGTATCAGCAAACGTGTTGGGGAGACGAGGGAGAAAGGGAGGGGGAGGGAGGGAGGGAGAGAGGAGAAGGGAGACCTCCCCCATTGCTGTCCTGCTCCGTATCCGCTGGCTAATGTTGTGGCGCTGCAGAGGCAGACGGCAGACCTCACCAGCAAACTCTCAAACCGGCCAATGTGAGAGAGAGAGAGAGAGAGAGAGAGAGGCGGGATGAGCGAACTAGCGAAGGGAAACTGACGCAAGGGCGAGCTTTTCTACAGTCTTCTACTCTTCTCGAGAGAAAATACTCTCAGGACATAGTTTGAGGGGGCTCCCTCACTACGGATATTTTGCAAAAGACTTCAATTTTACACTTTATATTTATACTTCTTTTTTATTAACTAATAAAAAAGTACAATACACCTATTTAATGATAAATAAAAAATATAAATATAAAAAGTAAAATTCTAAGTGTACTAATTTTTTCACATAAAAATTCATTCTCCAAACTTTATCATATTTTGGTTTAAATTTTTATATAAGAGAAAGACTTAGTGTATTTTTCTATTGTACTTAAGTGCAATATGACTAGGCACTCATCCCATGTGGCACCACTCACATAAGGGGTGATAAAGTGGCAACTCAATGATTGAGTGCCACATGGGATGAATGCCTAGTCATATAAGTGCAATATGAAAGTGCACTAAACCTTTCTCTTTATATAAAATATAGTGGAATATTCCCCACCCCTTCTTTCAGCACCGAGGGAGCCCCCTCCACCCATGCTTCATCCATATCTCTAATAAAACCTAAATTGTATGAGAAAATATCATATATATTAATATTTGTATATATGCTTTTCGAACGTACATTAAATATTCTGAATATTCTTATTGTTAACAATTTTCAAGGAATTTGCAACTTGAGTATTCTTATCTGAACATAAACATGGGATAAGAGTGTTATGAATTTAGGGAGAGCAAATGGAGGAGATCAAAGCCCACAATTGGGATTCCATCTTAAAACCAATTAACGTCAAGTGGAGTGTCCCATTGGGTTATATGTTGTTACTTTTCTTTTTTATTTTTTAATGTGAGATTAAACTCACGTATGTTTTTTCCAACAAATCTCCCCCTTGAGTTTCTTTAATTTTAACAATACACTCCCTTAAGCGGAAGCCGTGCGGCTAGCACCTAAATAACCATCAATGAAACATCATGGCACAAAAGTTCCCTGACATAGTCTAACAATGTGTCTAACCCAAAACCTAATTCTGATACCAATTTGTTATGAATTTAGGGAGACCAAATGGAAGAGACCAAAGCCCACAATACATAAGCCCAAATGGGGTTTCATCTTAAAACCAATTGACATCAAGTGGAGTGTTTTTTGTTGTTTTAGTTTGACTCGGTCAAATAATCATTACCCCATTATGTATTGGGTATGGGTAACTTTTTCTGATGAAAGGGGATTCGCAAGCATGTGTTGAAGATGTTTTGGTGAACATGGAGTGACGATTGTATTTTGGGGGTTTTTTTTCTGCTCTTTTTCTTCTGTGATCATTTCGTGGAGATCGTGGGTGCTGCTATTCGAGATTCTATAAAACCATTTGAGAAGTATTGTTTCAAAGGAAGATTGAGTTTCAAAGGAAGATTGAGTCGGTTTGGGATTTGCTTACTTTGTTTGGAGAAGATCACTCGACGTTGGTGTAAGAGTATCTTTTCACTTTGTATTTTTTCTACATTATATATAGTGAAGTCTAGATCTCTGCTCTCTCCGTAGACATAGGAAGATACATCGTCTTTCCGAATCACGTAAATCTTATTGTGATCTCCTTGTGATGTGTTTGTTGATTTTTGTCGCATAATATTCTCGCTCCGTTCTCGACACACGCATCACTTGTTAATTCACACATTTGTAAGTATATATTATTGCAGATATATATTATCCCCACAACATAAGAGTTATGACTTGTTCACGCAGAGAGAGAAAGTTCTTCTGTTCTGGGCTTCCCTTATACGTAGAGAAATTCTTTAAGCGCCCTCCATTTGCGGAGAGCATTTAGATATGGTGCCCCCTAAACTAGTGGATTAACATCCCCTCACACAATTAAAAGGAATAATATTTATTATATATCTAGATATGCAATAAATTTTAGCTGACTTGTTTAACTCATATGATTGATTATGGAGTGACAATATACGAGGGTAAGGCATCCTTTTTCAAATTGTGAGTACCATATATATAATTCTCTAATAAAGTTTATCTTATATTCATATTTTTATCATTCTCCATATAATTAATCACATAGGAATTCAGAAAGTTAATGCATGACTTATTTAATTGAGAGATATGAGATTTGAACCCATTATATAGAGGTTTTATTTAAGCTCGCGATCTTTATAGTCGTAGAGAACTGCTAGAATTGCTAAAGCCCTGGGATAAGTTATTAAAAATTTTTGGTGAGAGATGATCGCTACATATTTTCATGCATAAATATGATGGAAATTTATCATATTATTTTAAAGTCACAGTAAAATTAAGATGTACATGTAAAATACGCCTATCAAATATGTAACATGAGTCTCTCATGCAATTTTATTTTCTACAAGGCGTTAAATACATAAACCCATAAACCTATTTTTAGATTTAACTTTGGAGTTCACGAACATTAATTTTTGAGCCTACAAAATTACATGGGACGGGGATTAGTGAATAACTTGTGTGCCGTAGTCTATTGGACCAAAACTAAAACTTTTGACGTGGCTCTTGGCTATTGGTGGGGTTCACCGCACGTGGTCAAAGTGTTCATAATAAATACATAAACCAAAATGACGTGGCATCCAAGGAGATCTGCAGAGCTACGGATCACGTGCAGGACCCCGGGGCTGTTTCGCCTCTTTTGTCTCGTTTCGTCGCGGTCGGAAGGTGGCGGGCATTCGGGTTTGGGTCGGATTCGACTGGCTTAGGGAGGATCCTAACAAATTTTGTGTACGTAGGAAAGCCAAATCAATAATATACAACCCCAATAATTTCAAGTTTAATATAAACCCGTTTTATCGGTCAATCTATTTTTCTGATGAGGTGGATAACGTTGAGTTGGACAGAGTGAAGTTAATTTGGGCTAGGTTTGCGATAACTCCAAATTCTTAGTTATGGTTACGAGCCCATATTTATTATAAAAAAGAAATTATTACAAAAAAAAGTTATGGATCCGTTTGTTTCAACATAAAATTTTATATTGAAAAGAGTTTTTGGAAAAAAAATTCATATAATAATTCATTTGATACCACTGAAAATGTAATCCATAAAATTTTTTATTTAAAATTATGAATTTTGACATCTTTGATAAAGCTACGTAAATCACTCTCATAGATTTCTCTTTTGTATAGGATTTGTATGAGTGTGACTATAATCTCCACTATAAATTCTTAGTGTCCGATATTTGAAACTCGACGGTCAGCGGTTGGTAACTCGACACCCCGTGTCTGACCGTTCGGTGGCCATCGGCTGACACCCGGGGTCCAACGACTGGAGCCTGGCGCCCGGCTCCCGGCGCACGACGCCCGACAGTCGATGCTCGATGTCGCCCGGTGTTCGGCGCTGTCTGGCGGCTCGGCGGCTGGCGGCAAGGCTTGGCTCCTTGGGGTTCGACGCCCGGCATCTGGCAGCCTGGCGGCAAGCGTCCGACAGTCGACGACGTCCGACAGTCGACGGCGTCCGACAACAGGCATCCGACACCCAGACGTATGGAGTCTGATGGCTGGCGCCCAACATCTGGCATCCGCTGCCCAACGTCCGACACCTATGCGTCCGGTGCTCGGTGTCCAGAGGTTAGCTCCCGGCACCCGATATCCGATGCTCCTGGCGTCTAGCATTGGGTGGCCGATCGATCGGGTGGTCGACATACGAAACGTATTTTTTTTATTTATTTTTTATTTTTTAAAATATTTTTTAAAAAATATTTTACTGATAAATAAATATCAAAAAAATTTTCAAAAAAAAATATTTACATGGTTATCAAATAGATAATTATAATTTTATTTTCTTAATCCTTGAAAAAAATTTCTTACGAATTTATTTTACGTCCGATGTCTATGCGTCCGACGCTCGACGCCGAGAGCCAGCACTCGACATCCGACGTCAGACGCACATTGCTCCCAACGTCCGGCATTGGGTTATCGAGCGAACGGGTGGTCGACATACGAAAATATATATTATTTTTAAGTTTTTATTTATTTTTTAAAAATATTTTAAAATATTTTACTAATAAATAAACATTTGAAAATATTTTCAGAAAAAAAAATATTTACGTAACTATCAAATAGATAATTATATTTTATTATTTTATTATTTTTTTAAAATAAACTATACAAATTTATTTTACGAGCAACCAAACAAACCTATATATTTGTCCATCTCGTTGTTTACACCTGTTTTAGCCATTTTATTTATGATTTTATTCTCACAACAGATATTGGAAATTAGATCTGATAGATACAGTCGGTAGAAAGAATGGCATTAGAAATTATAATTCAATGGTTTTAAATTAGATATCACGAATTCTAAAAGTGCCTTTTTTTACGGAATATGCAAAATCCCTCCATACTAACATATTTACTTGGCATGCATATTTCGTGATGCAATGAATAACTTACTTGTCATATATATATATATGCCAGGAGTGAATTAAACTTGGCTTGCCCAACATTAATCTCAGTGTAGTAAAGAGTGTGTTAACATAGAAAGCTATCGAATAAATTTTTATTAAAAAAATTAATCCCGGGCACACGAGTATTATAAGCAAGAAAGATAGCCAATGGGTCAATAACATTCATAAACTAGTCTAGATGTCTCCTTGTAAAGTCCAAAAGCATACATGAGGCCCAAATGATTGATAGAACCTATTATAACCCTAGTCTTATGCTACCCAACTGCTCCGATCACCATCACATTCATATTTTGCAAAGGACAAACCTACAGTTAAGAAACGTTGGCAGTACCAGAGAGCACTGATCATGGCCGCGACAGGAGAAAGAGATCTTGGTACTAAAGCCACCACCGCCTTAATTTGGTAAGTACGCCTCGAGCACACATGTGTGAGAATTGAGAAATATTTGATACGTATTATTATATAATTAAGTATCTAATCACTGATAAATAGTTAAATAATAAGAACAAGTGCGTGCACTGTGCACCCCCTCTGTAAGAATGGTGTGCACCACCAAATATTCCTTCCCGAAAATTTACCCTTCTTCAGCTGGCAATTGTCTGCAGGTGGCGGCGTGCATGCACCACATAATGGAATGGTGGGCTCCTCCGTGGGGATGCGCTAAGCTGTGCGCTGTGTACGTTTACAGGTTGCACATGGGAGGGCAGAGGAAGAAGAGGAAAAGGGGAGAGAGAGAACAGCAGCAGCCTGGTAAAATGGAGAATACAAACAGAAGGCGACAGCAGGCCACGGCCAACCCTTTTTGTTGTCACAGGAAATTGATTGCTCAGCCGTGCCCCGCGATCCAGGGGGTGGGCGATGCCCTTACCACTTTTTTTTTTCCTGACACAGAGAAGGGTACAACCACAGCAGTGTGCCGTCCTTCGTCGGAAATGCGCGGCCAACGCAGCCAAAGGATGTCAGAACAATCAACTCATAGATCTGAGGGTCTAAACACTGAACATAAACCCCCCAAATTATAGGCAAACTTCACGATGGATGGAATATAAGGGGAGGCTATAAGAAGATGTGAAAAATAAAATATTTTAAATTTTATCACATGTAGTTTATCAGGATAAAATTCTCTGTTCTTTCGAGTCACAAAAATTATTTATAATTGAATCTATGTTAAAAATTTTAACAATTTTTTTTTAATATAGATGATCAAGTAATCAGATAAAAAATCATCTTACATCTTATTGCGAAATTTGTTCTTAATAATCTTCATAGCTGAAAATGATCGTTCTATTGTAACTGTGGAAATTGAAAGAGTGAGAATAAAACTCAAGACTCTATACACAAATGAATAGATTTTTAATTATCTTGTTTTCACCGGCCATTGGCATAAGTCAGAAATAATGGACAAGTTTTTAAATTCATGATGTTGTCGTACATATTCAAAGTGTTCCAACTGTATTATTGACTGGCCACTGGCCGTCGTGTATCATTGGCTAACCACTAGCTGATGTGTTATTGGCTGGCCACTGACCGCCGTTGGATAAATAATCAACCACTATCAAATAAAATTTTTCTCAAAATTAGCAAACAAGAGTAACTTATATCAAATAAAAAAGATTATCATTAAACTTAGAAAATACAGCTTGATACAAAACACAAGGATAGAAGAAGAAACTAAAAAATCTGATATTCAAATCTAAAAAAAAAAGTGATAAAATTACAGTATTTGATTTGATCTTAGATCTCTAATTCCATCGAAATAACAACCAGAAGCCCTTTCTGAAGAAGGGACTCGACCGAAGAGATTGTTGACTCTGAGGAAAAAAAAAGGCACAGCGTAGGTGGGTTGCCCGTTGTCGTCTCAATAAAGTTATATATATATATGTACTAGTTGAGTACCCGTGCGATGCACGGAAAGTTTTTAAATCTAAATATTTTTTATATATTTATATATCTAAAAGTTTATGTTTTTATTTCTTAAAAAAATTATTCTAGGAAGATCTTATGTACATTTTTTTTAGAAATGATGAAAACAATTAAATGAAGAACAACTTATCTAAGAACATTATAAGATTGTATCTAAGGCTATAAATTGTATCCAAGGCTATAAGATTATATCCAAGGCTATCTGTCCACATGAAAGATTGCTCTATATCATGAAGCATAAGTCTATAAATAATAGTTATAAACATCAGATAAATTGTCAGTTTTCAATGTCCTTCATTTCAACTTTAATATCTTCATTTTGTTACATGAATATTGTGCAGGAATAGTATCACCAAATAGATCTTCTCTACGATTATTATCTAAAGTAGTCCCCTTCAACGAAGTGATACTATTTGAAGAACATGTAATTGAAAATATATCTTGTATCATAAAAGAAAATTTCATTAATATGGCACTTTCTATTCATTTTGAAAATTATTAATACAACCATCTTATTGACTTGTAGATATAAAAAGGTCTTAACCATGTTTCAGTTTTACTTACATTATCTATACGTGTAATTTGTTCACCTTGTTTGATGTTGTCATTCAGTTCAACATAATTACTAAAAAAATAGTGTTGATTCTAAAAATATGAACATCGAGAATTATCGAAGTATGAATATCGTGATTAATTCAATTTATTAATTTTGAGATAATTATCACTTGACGAAATTTTGCTTTAAGACATTAAACTAAAATCGCCATAAAATGTATCACCTTTCAATTAACTTGTGTTTGAAATTTTATCTTAATTAGATATTATCTATATATAAAATTAATAGGGGTGTCAATTGGGCCGGGCCGGCTCGAAGGCCCGGAAGCCCGGTCCGATTTTAACCAGGCTTGGGCCGGAAAAATGAGCCTGCTAAAATTTTTTGGCCCGATCCGTCCCGACCCGGCCCGGAAAAATTAGGGCCGGACTTGGGCTTTGTGAGGCCCGGCCCGGCCGGCCCGGTCGGCCCAAAAATATGTATATTTTATATTAAATATAATATTTATATTTAGAAAGAGAATTATATGTATTTTTCTACAATAAATCTACTAAAAAAATATAATCTTTTATAAGACTGTTTGGTGGCACTAATAATAACTAATATGTTTTTAGGAAGGTATGCAAAAGATTAACCAAGTTATCGGTCCATGATGACTTATCAGTTCTGGCAAATGTATGGTTTAGTTCTTGACCTCAAATAGACTTATAAGTTCTGGCAAATGTTTGTTCTCTCAAACAAAAAATTATGACCAGACACACCAATTTCTTTTTGAAGTTTGGCAAAACAGATTATTGTCATTTACAACAGATTCCTAAAATCTGATGCAACTATTTATATAAATAAAAAAGTGAAAATTTTTGCTAAAGTCTGAAACGATGTGATGGTCCATTTTAGTGTTCCTCTCGCATCACTGCATGTGAAGAGTGACGGCAGTTGCCGGCCCAATTGGGCAAGGCAATATAAGTTAAATATTAATATAGATATAAGTAAAAAATATACATATTTTATAGATATATTATACTATATATATTAAAATTATATATTATATAAAAAATAATATTTTTCTTATTTTTTTGGGCCGGGCCGGACTTTTTTCGGGCCACTCATACCGGACCTACCTCCAGGCCTGGGCCGGGCCCAGGCCGACTTTTTAAAAATCGGGCCCCGGCCCATTCACATCCCTAACCAAATTAGTTTAAACAAATTAATTTAGTTTTCTGAGAGATCTTTGCTCGAGAGAACAAATAGGTATTCTTTTGACCGATGTGCTTTGTTTTTGACCGATTTGCTAGTCGGTCATGGCAAGAGCCACTTGTATTTTAAAAAAAAAATTAAAGTGAGGTGTTGATGTTTAAGTTAAAAAAAAATTCAAAATATATTATTTAAAAAATTCAAAGTTAGGGGTATCTAGTTAGCAGATGCACAACAACACAGGGAGAGCTTTTCCAGGCGTCCGAGTGCATTAACCCACTTGGCTTTCTCCTGCACACTGGTTGAGTAGTCGGCCTACGGCAATCGACCCAAAGCATCTCTAACATCACCTTCTTCGCCCCGAGTTCTTCCACATGGACGTAAGGATCCTCATGGTACGGAACGATTGTCTGCTGCCGGCGATACACGGTATCCTCTTCATAACCACGACGCGATCCCCGCCGCATGTCCCACGAACTCCTGCCCTCCCTTTGGCGTAGGCGCACAGGTGGTCCATAAGCCCACCCTCCAGATCACTCACTGCTCTTGCTCTCTCACAATGTTCTCGTCATTCCTGTTGCAAGATCTTTTCTGACCTATGATTTGCTTGTGCAATTTTTTTCTTTTCGTATATATGACGTTTTGTTGTGCAGGGATTCTTGCTTTCTTTTGTTTTCTTGTTCCTTTCGACTTGTTAGTGTTTCTGTAATTGTTATTATATGTATATTGTTTCTGTTTTTGCTATTGCGGATCGCGAAGAGATGGAGCCGATGATGGGTTCATCGGAGAGGAGTGCCAACTGCAGCAGTTTCGCTTGCCACCGCCCCCTTTTGGAGGTGCCGACGTCCAGATTCAAGGCGTCCTCCTGGTCTTCCTCTATATTCTAGGCAGTGCGTAAGTACTTACCTAAGATCTTGGTGTTCTGCGGGGACGTCCTTAATTGCGCACAAGATCACCTGGAGAACCTGCCGTGAAGAGCTCGGGCTTTAGCCTCTCCAACAGCTTCATGTTGGTCGTCTCAAAGACGACCTTCAAGGCCTTATCACGATTGTCCTCTACATGGGGCTTAAGCTCCTCCAGTGGGCGCTTGGAGTAGATGGAGAACGTGCAGGGCCTCGTCCACCCGATCAGCCTGGCTCTTCCTGGTACAGGAGACGATGGTACGTGAAAATCATGCCCTTGGGCACCCCAGCCTGCACCATGCACTGGCGGTTGCTCTTGTTGTCACCGGAAAGGGCAGCTAGGACCTGGAGAGGCGGTTGAGAGGGACGATGATGACTTGGAGAAGCTCCGAGTAAGTACGGAGGCGGTTCCGGTTGTATGCTATCGCTGCCGTTACCTCGCTCGCCCTTTAGCCAATTTGTTTGAAATACGAATAAACATGCTGCGGAGGTGGAGAATAGAGCAGTTGCAGAGAGGGTCGGTGTTGTTACCGTGTGTAGGTACGTATACTATTGAGGTCCTCCACCATGATGACCAGCCGGGGTCGTTTGGAGGAGCAGAGCCTTGAGGTCGGACCCGTCGACAATGTGTGCCAGGTCGATGTCGTAGATGTCGTAGGAGAGAAATTTGTCCATGGTAGCGACGCAAGAAGGAGGGAGAGAGAGAGAGAGAGAGAGAGAGAGAGAGAGAGAGAGAGAGTGCGAAAGAAGTGGGCAGCAACGTCCTCGGAGGAGGATGCGCTCCGTCAGCCGTGAGAAGGTTTTGGTGGTGGTGTTTCTACTCTTGATGGCCTGTGCCGGCATGTGCATGCACGAGGCGACCGAGTTTCTATTGGAGGGAGGCTTCAATGGGAGATTGGAGGGTTTGGAGGAAGGGGTGAAGGAGTCGGCAGGGTGATGGTGATGTCTAATAGGAGGGCAATGGGGACGCAACGATGGTAGGTTAATTTGAATGGATTTTAAAATTTAAGCGAAGTGAGTTAAAAGAGAGGAATTTTTTACCTGCCATGTTTTGGCGGGCATATGAATTCTTGCTTGCCGTTTATGAGACTTGCCATGGAGTACACAATTTACAAAGAATGCTGATTGTTAATGGGTGACTTAAAATTGAAAGTTTATCTTACCTAGTTTAGCAAGATTTCTTCACTGGTTTAGGCGACAATGTTTGAGATTTTCCCTCAGTGTTGGTGTGTTAAAGTTGATAGATTTATTATTAAAATTACAATGTTTGGAAGACTACTTTATTTGGCTAGAATATTTACAGATAACCGCACTTTGTTTGGCTAGAATATTTATGTTATTTATTGAGTTATTTATTGGTAGGAGTAGAATTGTCCTGGTGCTGCCACGTGGCAGCACCAAGACTGAGATATCTCAGTTTGGGTGGAAAAAAAAAATTTCTGATGCTACCATGTGTAAGTTTTATTATAATATATATATATATATATATATTTATGCGGCTTTGAGCACGAGGTAGCGCTTGGGGAGAGAAGCATGTTAGGGTTACAATTGGTTGGTTTTTTCTTTAAAAAGGTTGGTTCAAAATTTTTATTAAAAAATCAGGATCCGGTCCGCCCCAGCCACGAAAAGGCATCGCAGGAGGTTGGTTTTGCAAGTCTCCACCTCACTTTATATGGATATGAGTATATGCCTAAAAAAAAAATATTCGGGGGGGGGGGGGCATGGCCCCCCCATACATAACGTCCGTCCGCCCTTAAGTAGAAGTTGGCGATGCCTGTGAGAAATAGTCGAAAGGAGCAATGTCCTTGGACGACAGGAACGATGGAGACGCCCTAAAAAACCACATCCAGAGAGGAGGATGCCAAGGGGGTGGTATTAGAGGGGCCAAAAGAATAAAAACGCAATAACTGTCGGACGTCGCACAAGACCGTCGTGATTGTTTGCTGACAAAAGACTGTGGAGATACAACATGGGTAGGTACACCCCCGGTCATCAATACCACCGGGGAGGAGCTCGATGTAGCCGAACTGAGGAGGAATCACCAAGATCAAGTTGTGTTCCACAAAAAAGGACCAAGAGGGCAAACAAACCAGGTGCGTTGCCTGACCAAGAAGCCGGATCTCAGACAACGATCACCAGTGCCAACAGAAAACATACCTACACAAACAGCAACGAATGTACCAAGGAAACGTCAACACGTACTAAGCTATAGCTCGAAATCTGCGAATGGAGGGCCACTTCGCCGGCGACACGGGCGAGGGGAAACAAAAGCTCTTACGGGAGGAGAACACAAACAAAACCCATAGGAGATGGATCCTACTAACGCACATGGAGATGGAGACGGAGATGGGAGGGAGGGAGTTACCACAACCTCCTCCCCTCCGAGCTGGGACAGCGGCGACAAGTAGGACAATAAGACTCACAAAGACGGAGAAAATCTTATCACTATGATGCATATAAATAGTTGAGGGATGGGTGAGCCCTTACATGAATTCATTTTTTTGTTGTTTTTTATTTTTTTAAATTATTTTTTAACTATATCATTTGGATTGAAAAATATTGATGTGATGTATTTTGATTTGACTCGTGCCAATAAAAATTCGACATGACCAATTCCCGTGGCACAATCTTGGCTCACATTGGCATGCATACATGGAAGAGGGAAAATGGAGAGGGGGAGCAGGTTAACTGATTCTGAAGTAATACTTGTTAATTTCTCGACTTTGATATGTAGTAAATGATAAGATCTCAAATATATTTTAGCACGATCAGTTCGATAAAAAATAAAAAAATATGAAATGACATGATTCTATTTAATACATAAGTGAATTTTATTATTATATCTTATCTTATTTCTTATTATTTTCGTATAAGGATGTCCATCATCTCAAAACTTGTTATTGCGTCTAAATATGTATCGGGTATCAATCCAATTTGTAATATGTCTCTGACACAAGTAAAGATTGTGATGTGTTATACAAATTACGGGAGCAGACATGTACAATAAAATGATCCGTGATATTTTTATCGTATTATCTTTAAATATTCCCCAAAAATATGACGATGCCGACTTTAGAGGGATATGTTGGGCATTTGTTACCCCAAAATCATGTCTGCTACAAAAAAGCAGCACAAACCTTGTTTCTAAAGAATGGGAGAGAGAAAACTTCTTCTCTTTCTCTTTCCTAACAGTGTAAAGTATTTTTTACACTGTTCAAAAAAAGATGCGCACATTTGAAAATAATTCTAGATATGTTAGAGATTATGCAATCTAAAATCGACTTAATGACCACTCCTAAACGCCATCTTAGAAGCAAAGGCCACAGTTGGGAAATGTGAATTTTCCATCTAGACAAAGCGGCAAAGTCACATTGATTTTACCATCCTTAGACATAAGATTCGGAGGGGATGTGGGTCTCATGAGTCTTATATTTGGAGCAGCTCCTATGTAAACGAAAGCTTAACATTTCTCACTTATCCTCATGTTATCGATAATGGTGGAAATCAACAATTATTTACTATGCAAAATCTAAAAATAATAAAGCACTTATAAGTGAGTGTAACGACTCAATTAATAAATTGGCACAACAAACGTGTTAGTTGGTAAACTTCTTAAGAAGGTCACCTATTTTAGGACTCCTCCTAACTGAACACGTTTAACTTCCGAGTTTTTTTTTTTGCTCAAGTTCTGAAAATGACTAGTCCAAGTTGTTGGTAGTATACTGATTTAGTTCATTTAACATATTTCTATATGAAGTGTTACAATCTACCCCTCTTATATAAGTGACATCTTTGTCGTTATTCATATATAACACACAGTCAAACTCCAGACAAACAAGATTGTAGAGGTGGCCACAACAGACTCAAGAGGTGGCTCTCACTATGTAGCACTTTGCATCATTATGGCCTCAAAAAATGGCTCTCATAGTGTAGCATTTTACCTTGTGTGACACTTAGTTCTTGCACTTCCGTCGATATTGTAACACCCCATATGCACACTAGTGTGTTGCAAGACTTTCTCTTTTAACTTTTACTACCTTGTTATGGGCATCAACCAACAAAGTTGTCTTAAAATGTGATTTATTGATCAGGCTGGTACCAAACTCACAGGCCCGATGCGAACCACTCTAGATGCTCACAGTTGAGAGCTCGAGTTGCTGAACGAAGTAGGGAAATGAAGCCATGGTTGTTGGTGTTGATGACAATTCGACTTGCAGGAAGTCAAGTTGGAAAAAGGAACTTTTAAATGGACTCTCCAACAATTAATTCAGAAGTCAGTCTTAGGAGAAATAAAGTAAAGGAAAGTGGGAGAGGGAGTGGGTTTAAAGATTTTGTGCCGAGATATGACACGAGTCTCTCTTCTCTTGTTTTGCTTGTATTAGTAGCTCTACTTTTATAAGTTAAGAGAAGGAGAGATAAGTTTGAAACTTTCGACGTGGGACTAATCCTCACACACACATCCAAGCGATTGTCGTTCCGAGATTTGCGGAAGGAGTTGCCAAACTTGTCCTCGCCCATGCACTAATTTCGCGGGATTGACTTCTCAGTTCGGGTGGAATTTACATTCTTTGGCTAGTCACCAGGATTTTTTTGGATCGGATGAAGTTGTTTTACGGAATTCTTCCTTGGATCCGACTTGAAGTCAACTTGGACCGCCTAGCTACTGGCCCTAATCGGCTGTTGGGCCGACGTTGGACCGAATCTGGCTGATAGAGCTGGGCCGACCAGGGCCCATTAATAATTTATACGTTTGTTGGTGTGAATACACAACACCTCACATCGCGGAGGAGATCGTATCCCAGTTACATAGAACTTCCTTTCACACGTTTTATTCCTGTCCAATTAAACATTATCCAAACAGAGAGAACAGAGTAATATTGGTCTTCCACGTTCCAACGCCGTTGACCCAATCCAATTGGGCTTGGCCCATTAATACGTTTGTCTAACGGGCCACATGGCCGGCCCATGGACGGTCCGGCCTCTTCACAGCCCTACCGCAGCTCCGCGTAACTGCCTCCTTCCGTATTCCCTCCCTCCTCTTTCTCGCACACTCTCCGGCATCGCTACGGCGGTTCCTTCCCTACCCTTTTCCTACCTCAATCGCCGCCGCCGCGGAACCAGCCCCATCGTGGGAGCGCGACCGCATTGTGACGCCGCCGCCAGTGCGAACTTGGGATCCTCCGCGGTAATCCCGTCTCCGTCGCCTTCTTCCTCTTTCCCTCCCTCCGCCCTTTGCTGCTGGTGTCTGCTAGTGACGAGTATCTCTCCTTCCACGGGGATTGCTGCTAAAGGGTGGGATGGACTCCACAAAGTTGCATGTCCGTAGGGATTTTCGTGCAGAACTGTTGTGCCTCTTCGGTTGTGCTGCTACTGTACAGCCCTCCTGCTCCCCCTCCACAAAGGCACCAACACAACAAAGTCGATGAAACCCTAGCTTCACAACATTCGGTCTAGTACTAAACCTGCAGTAGGCACATCTTAGTCGGTATGACCATCTCCAGATGAAGCAACTAGGTCCGCCGGGCATTTGAGTAGCCCCAACCTTGTCTTTTGGTATTGATGAAGCTATCCATTTGCTTTCTCCCCATGATCTGCTGAGCTGTTCATTAATGTCATAGGAATGGTCTTGCTCGCCCCCAACTTTGGGAGTACTCATCTGGTTGCTGCGTGCATTATTCCACAAGGTGGAAATGGTCTAGCTATTGGTTGTTTGTGGCGTCCCAGTTTGTCGCTTCAGGCAAAGCTTCGCCTTAAAGGAGGTGATGACTCTGGCGTACAACATAAACTTATGGCTCCTAGAGCACCACTATCCAGAGCTTTGGAAGGCGGCTAAAATGTTTCGAGTTGACTTGCTGAATTCTAGCTTGTATCTGCTGTGTCACTGAGTAATCCTTTGATTGAACTTGCTTGTGTCTGCTGTGCCACTGAGTAACCCTTTGATTGAACTTGGTCTCATCTTCTGCTTCTGATCATCCTTTGTGACGACCCTATCCCTCGCAGGTTTCTCGTATGTCTCCCTTGTTGGCTCCAAGACCACCCTTTTTAGATTCCTATCCCAGGTTATCTCATCTGCGGCTCTGCCTTGCATATTCCTACCCAGGTTCCTTCCCCTGCAGCTCTTCTGTTCAGAACTCAAGCATCTCTGCTATGTTTAGAAGCATCTGCTACCACCTTCCATGACTACATTCAATTCCAGTTGCCACGACACTTGAGCATTTGTTCCTAACCAAGTTCCTCATGTTTGAATCTAATGCAATATAATCAAATATTCTTTTGAGTACCCACAAACAGTGTCAAGCGTCAGCTAGATGCGATGGGAATAAAAAGCAGACAGCAGGTGCAGTGACTCCTTTAACAGAGTCCTTGAATTTTCCGGGCGTATAAAGTTCAGATTGTAGAGGTGCAAGAAATGTATGCAGCAAGCAAGGGCCCAATGGTGAGGTCCGACAGGATGAAGGTGGAAGCAGCAGTGGAATTGAAAGGCATGAGTGAGGACCTGCTGAATCATCTAGCCAAGTTAGTGGGCCTTTGTTTGAAATTTTGTGGGGCCCAAGTTGAACTGACAGGGCACACATGATGATGAAAAGGAATAACAAGTCTATTATGGAAGCTAACGAGGAGTTGTAGGAGCTAGATAGCAAGGTATGGAAGCAACTGGTTGGTAAAAGAGACTACCTGGTGTTATTGTGGATGGCTTGAGGAGAGTAAAGGAATGATCTATAAGAGGTTGGGAGGTGGCATAATTGGGGTTTCTGCCAGGTTTTTCATGATGTTGGAAGGCCGGGCAATGCAATTGGGATTCTTTCACTGGGTTTTGATCAGTTGTTATTAAGGGTATATCTTTTGGGGGTTGACTTCTCAATGTGCTGACATGGGTTGACACCTATTTGGGTCCTTGGTTTTGATGTGTGAGACTTTGCATTAAAGGGGGTGGATTTTGCATCCTTTTTTTTAATCTTTTCTCTTTAATGACTGCATGGTACTATCTAACATTCAAAGTAGGCCATTATGAAGAAATAATATCCAAGCTGGTTTAACTGTCATGAGTCTGTCTCATTTTTCTTTCTAACCTCTGCATGTCAATGTATACCTGCATCTGATGTATTTCTTGCTCTGTTACAGATATAAGCATGCATTCCTAGAAACATTGCCTCTGCAAACAGACAATCTGAGAATCAGTGCTCAGTATCTGGCAGCAATAGGCAATGGGAAGAGGCCAGAAACGTGGTCGTTCTCAGAGGAAGCACTTCAAGGAAAGCAGGGAAAACATCTGGAAATACAGTAATGACGGAAAGAACAAAGCTGAAGATGGTGTGAACCCTGTTCAAAACTCCAATCCCTCGTGGGAGCCCTTCGCTACTGAAAATCCAGCCTTTGAGGAGTACTACAAGGCAAGCACATTTTGCAGTTGATTCTTGCTTCACATTTGGAGAGTTCTGTTGTAGCTGTACTCTATATCATAGACTTGAAATAATCAACATTGGCTGTGCCTATACGTACAGGAGTAGGAACCACTTTTTGATTTATTCACATGCTTGATTAGCTGAAGCAATTATAAATCGGAACACTTAGACCATCACTGATTCACTATGCATGAGAGCTTGGCAAGATAAATGTTTTCAATCAAATGCAGATGGCTTGAAGTCAAAACTATGCAAAAAAAGGTAAAAACATGTAAGTAACATGGTATAACATTGTTCCATGGGGGTTGGAGGGTCGGCTAAGTGTTTCACATGCAACTGTGAGGTAATAGAATCAAACTCCCACTGTGGACATGAAGGCAGGGTGCTCAGTGTTGGCATACATCTATACCATATATGTCATATAATTCTTCAAATGTGTTAATGGAACATGGTATAACATTCATATTGTCCTCTGACATAAATTGAACTTAAAAAAAATTATTTTGATTCACCCATCTCTTTCTTAACTGACCCACTTTAATCATTAATCGTATATTTAGGATACTAAGTAATCACATAATATCCCCAATCCGAGTACTTTTTTTCTTTTTTTTTTTATCCAGGAATAGCAATCGATCCAATAAAAAAATCTATGAAGTTTCCCGAAGTAATTGACATAATATCTCCAATCCCAGTAATTTAATTCTTGTAAATCCAGGAAATAGCAATCGATCCAATAAAAAAATCTATGAAGTTTCCCGAAGTAATTGACTTATCTATCTTATTATTATTAATCATAATCAATGATTTCTTTCATTGCAAAGGTTCTGGCAGGGAGGTTGGTTTTTGTTAAGGACACATTGGTGGACCACTTTCAAGGAGCTTTTATCAGGGGGGAGGCATATTCTTGACAACTTTCTGGTGGCGCATGAGTGCCTCTTTATCATGAGGCATCAGAAAAAGAAAGGCCTGGTTTTGAAGCCATATGACAGGGTGAATTGGTTGGTTTTGAAGTTGGATTTTAAAAAGGCATATGAAAGGGTGAATTGGCAGTGCCTCTTTGATGTTTTGGAGAGAATGTGTTTCAGAGATAGGTGGACTGGATGGGTTAGGGCTTGTATTTTCTCAGCTTCTTTTGCTGCCCTTATCAATGGGAATCCATCTTCTTGGTTCATTAGTGGTCGGGGCCTCTGCCAGGAAGACTCTATGTCTCCTCTCCTTTTTGTTTTGGTTGTCAGTGTGCTCAGTAGGGTGTGGTAGAGGGCTGAAGCGGTGGGTTTGATCAGAGGATTTCCAGGTGCTAGTAGGGGAATGTCCATCTCCCACTTGTAGTATGTAGATGATATTATTTTGTTCCTTCCTGAGGGCGAGCAGCTAACCCCCATGGCTAGGCTTCTATTGGAGTTGTTGGAGAATGTGATGGGTCTCAAAGTCAACTTCAATAAGAGCCTTCTGGTAGGTGTGAATTTGGAGGATAGGATTTTATAGAGGGTGGCCAACTTCTTGAGTTGTAAGATTGGTAGGTTCCCAATTCCCTATTGGGGATTGCCTTTTACTCCTTGTACGTTTAGATGTGCAGATTGGCAACCCATCATCTAGAGATTCGAGGCCAGGCTGACGAGGTGGAAGGCTAGAGTGTTATCCTTTGGTGATAGACTTGTGTTGTGTAGTTCTGTGTTGAATAGTCTGCCCACATACTTCCTGATGCGGGACGAACCTGCAGAGGAGAGAAACTCTGGCCAGGAGGCCAGGCGGCCGACGTGCTGGGGTGTTTGGCCGCGCGGAGATTGGCCGACCCAGACGGGCCAGGGGAGTTCGGCGGCGCGGTGGTGGAGGTCTGCGAGCAGGGGCGGGGGCAGGCCGTGCAGAAGGCGCCGGGAGAGAGAGAGCGCCACCGGGGGGGGGGGAGAGGAGCCGCAGGAGAGAGAGAGAGGGGAGAACCGGCGAGGTGTGTGTGCACGCAGGAGAGGAAGGGAGGCGGCGAGGTGGGGGCTTGAGCAGGGAGCACCGCGCACGGATGAGGGGCCTGGCCGGGATGCTGCCGGTGCTGAGGGGTCGCAGGGAGGTTGTGGAGACGGAGCAAACGTGGGTGAGCCGGCGCGAAGGGGAGGGCCGGCGGCGATGCTGGTCTGGGGCTGAGGTGGGGCATGGTGGAGCCTTGGTGCGCACGGCGCGGGGCTCCGCGAGTGCGGCTGTGAGGGAGCGCGGGGAGGGCGCGCCGGTGCAGAGACTTCGCGATGGGGGGGGGGAGGGGCGTACGGCGCAGGGGTTCCGGAGAGAGGGGAGAACTAGCAGGGAGGGGATTGTGCTGGGTACTGCAGAGGGGAGAGGGAGCACAACAAGGGGGGGGGGTCGCGCAGGGGTTGTGGGGAGGAGAGAGGGAGAACAGGGAGGGGGAGGGAACCTACGGCGAGACGTCGCGGGGAGGCAGGGGGGTCTTCACGGGAGGCCTGCGCGTGGAGAGAATAGGAGAGAGAGAGAGAGAGAACCGAGAGGGGAAGGGAACCGAGAGAGAGAGAGGGAACAGAGATCATAGAGGGGAGAGGAGAGAACGCAGACGATGGGGGAAGGAGAAGGGGACGACAGGGAGAAGGGAAGGGGGGGTTGAGAGAGAGAGGTCTGCGCACAGTCCCAGGAGGCTTCGGCCCCAAGAAAACACTCTTTCGATTCTTCTCTTCCTTCCTTTCCAAAAAAAGTCTTCTTACAAGTATATAAAGGACAGAAGCCCTACTGTTCACCTATCCACTAGGACCAAAATGTCCCCAAAACAATCGACAAAATGGTAGTCTTGTCCCACATTCACAAATAAATCCCACTTACCATAAAAGTAGACATTTAATTCTACCTGGCTAAATCAGACTCTACTAAAATAAAAAATACATAATAAAATAAAATTGATGTCAATATATCTCTGAACTTCTGAGGTCTCGAGTCTCGTTCCGCATCCGTCACGAGTCACGGTCCCCGTCACTTCCTTTCCATATTCAAAGTGTTGAAGACGGTGGCAAAGAGGATAGAGCCTATCCAACATAGGTTCTTTTGGCACGACAGCGGGGGGAGATGTTGGGGATGGCATGACATTGCATGGGGTAGGCTAGCACGAGCAAGGAAGAGGGTGGTTTAGGGCTCAACAACATCAGAAACTTCGATCTGGCCTTCTGGTGCAAGTGGTTGTGGAGTCTTGGGAGTGGAGAAAGGGGCTTGTGGGCTATGTTGATCAGACAGAGGTACTCTGGGAGGAGTAGACTCTGGGACATTCCTTCTTCTACTGGCCGTTCTTCCCCGCTCTAGCGGGTTATCTTGTTGTGCAGGGATGTTCTCTTGGCCGGGGTCTGGGTTCGCCTTGGCGAAGGGAACATGGCTCGCCTCTAGAAAGATAGGTGGTGCGTGGATTTTTCCTTGTAGTCACTTTTCCCTAGTTTGTTTCTGATTTCGGTTGACCCCTTGGGCTCTGTCTCTCAGGTTTTCGACCCCCTCCATCCTAGAGAGGCTTGGGCACCAACCTTTAGGAGGGTGCATGGTGGGGACACGAGGGCCCGAGCCCATTTTGACCCGCGTACATGTACCATCGTCGGGGTATGGCCCCAATCCCGCCGGTTTCATTATGGTTGGGCGAAGAGCCCTTTGATACTAGCTAGTTTACACTTTGGGCCACACTTTTGGACTATTTAGACCCATTTTAAGATAATGTACATATTTATATCTTTTTGTGGTCCATTGGACCAACCTTAGGGGAGAGGTTTAGCTCCCTCTTGTCTAGACCGATGGGCTCCCATCCCCTATATTTATGGGATGTACACCCCTCCTTTCCGATAGAATGACAAGAATTTGAAAAAAAAAGGGGAATTATCACTTCTTCCTTCTTTGGACCCCCCCCCCCCCCACTATTCATCTTCTTCCTCTTTTCTCCCCCCCTCTTCGGTCTCCCTCTCCCATCCTGTTCACCTGTTCCTCTCTCTCTCTCTCTCCCCCCTCTCTCTCTTTCTCTCTCTCTCACTTCCGACACCCACTCTCCCTCTTGCGCCGCCTCTCTTCTCCCTGCCCCATCTCTCTCACCTGCGCGCACACGCGCGCCCCTCTTCCCCTCGTCCCGCGCTCGCCCCCCCTCTCTCACCCCCAACGCCTCTGTCGCCTCCTCCCTCCCCCCCCCCTCTCTCACCCCCAACGCCTCTGTCGCCTCCTCCCTCCCCCCCCCTCTCTGTCACAACGCCACTTCGCCCGCCACACCCTTGCTCACGGCACCTCCGCCGGGGCCGCGCTGGCTCCACCCTCCCTCACCTCCACTTCCACCGCCGTCGAAGCCCCTCTCCTTCCCAGCGACTCTCTCTCTCTCTCTCTCCCCCCCGGCTCTCTCTCTCCCCCTCTATTTCTCTCTCTTCCCCTGCCGCGACACCCCCCCTCACTGCTGCCACACCCTGCTTCCTCTCCCCTCCCGACTGTTCTCTCTCTCCCGGTCTCTCTCTTCCCCCCCAGGCACTCTCTCTCTGTCTCTCGGCGCTTCCTCTCTCGCTTCTGTGTTCACGCCCACCCCTGTTCACCATCACGTTGGCATAGATAAACGTGCCTAAGGCAGACGTTCAAGACGCAGTTGCACGTGTGTACTTCTATCCGCACGAGATTCAACTGCCTCGCCATCCTTGGACACCCCCTCGCCTGCCGCCACATCAACTGGCTGTCTCTCCCCTGCACAGTCACCCCTTTAAAGTCTGCGGTCGCCAAATTCGCAGTGATGACGTTGGAGTCGACAAACGACAACAGACGCCGCCACAGTTAGCCGGTTGTGACTACCTTATTGCGCACGTGTGGGCCCGTCACCGGCCGAGTTCCCCTCTCGAGTTCCCTCAGTGCCCCTTACCCCTCTACGAAGGGTGGGCCATTCTGTTGTACCTCCCTCTTCTTCTCGCCCCATAGGACTTACTCGCCAGGTGTTCTTCTCCCGCGCAACCGCGTGGTGGTAAGCGCTCACCCCTCTCCCTCATTTGCTCTTTTCATATGTAGTCATATTTGCCGCCAGTGTGAGGTAGGATATCTAGCCCGTGACATTCGTCACTGTCGGGTAGTGTGAGTGCAAGACCCCTCCTGACGACTCTCGAGCATGTCTGTGGCCCAAACCTTAGACGGCAGTAGTTCCACAACTACCCACGGTCTTTCGTTCTCGCTGCGAGGGGGACGGATCTCGGATGTAGTTTCTGTTTTGGACGTGTTACCTTTACTCTTCTACGTTCGTTCGTGTGCGCTCCCGTCACTTTGTCATGTTCGTCGCTGATCTCTCTGTTTGGTCGTGTCGTCCCGCATCAAATTTGGTATCAGAGCAGGGTGAGTCTAGGGTGTTCATGAGTCATTGGGAGTATCCCATGTCTAGGAGTCAGGTTCATGTTAGGAGTTAAGTCGTATGCCCACTCGTTGGGGCACCCCATACCTTCTGTCAGAAACCATGGGGGATCCTAATTAGTCTGCACCCAGCTCTGGGGGACCTAACTTGCCTCATGCGCAGCTTATTGGAAAATATGGACCAGCTGGGAGGGCTATTCGATAGGCTGGAGGGTTCTGTAGAGGGTGTAGTCGATAGGGTTGACACCTTAGAGAGAACTCGCTAAGCCCAAGGCAACTCCAGGGACCCCGATCTCCACGGCCCTCCCCTCCGACCTAAACTTCTGCCAGATCCTCCGATTTTGCAATGTAGATCGCCTAGGGATCCCTATGACCTTAAGGAACGAATTCTTCGTAATGTTCGGGTCGAAGCCCCCAGCTTTGATGGAACATTGGACCCTAAGGTGTATCAAGATTGGGAGGCTGGCATGGACCACTACTTTGAGTGGTTTGGGATGTCGAAAGCTCGGAAGGTTAGGTTTGCTAAGATGAAGTTGTTGGGTCAAGGTAAGGCTTATTGGACAAATGTGGAAAACCAGTTTAGGCACCAACGTCAGGAGCCCATTGAGGCATGGGAGGAAATGAAGGCCAAACTTCGAGAGAAGTACCTTCCTCCCACCTTTCGGTCACGCCTCATCCAAGGTTCGCTGCATCGCCAATTTGCCCCGAATTGATTTTTTTCTGATTCGCTTCGATTCGGGAGAATCAAGCCGATTCGCATGGGAATCGATGGGAATCGATTCGACTTGCATGGGAATCGGGTGAATCGGGAATCCCGTGATACGCTTCGATTTGTCCGAATCAAACCGATTCGATCCGATCCGCCAAACCATGGCCTCATCGATCTGTGGCAGAGCATCACTCAAGGGGATCACACTATCTCTGAGTACATCACCGAGTTTGATAGCTATCTTCTGAGATGTGGTGTACGCGAGGAGATCGTAGTCAGCCTCTCACGCTTTAGGAGGGGTCTTTGTCGTAGTTACCAGCGGGAGCTATTTAGGAGAGATTTTGTGACCTTAGAGCAGGCCTACCAAGTGGCGCTTGAAGCGGAGCAATTCAAACTAGATCAGGCTTCCCCACCTCGCTCTAGGGTCACCTATCCTCACTCCCCAGACCCATATGGTGCCCTTGGACCCCATTCTAGAGGGTCGGTCGTTAGGTTTCAGGAGCCGATTCACCAGAGCCCATCTTCCTCGCACCCCCGTCGTTTATACCGTCTCTGTGGTACCACAAAGTCCCCCTAACCCATCTCATCCCTTTTCCGCCCCAAGAGGGCCGACTCTTCTTCTTCCAACTCCGAGAGGACCGACCCTTCCCCTTCTTGCTCCCCCAGTTCGTCTTCCCTTGCCGGCCCCAATTGGTCGATTGGAGGATCGGAGAAAGGCCCCCATGACCAACATGCCACCTAGCCTGGGAGCTGGGGTAGAGTGTTTTAAGTGCCATGGGCTTGGACACTATGCTAGCTCTTGTCCGACCAGGGCCTTAGTTGTTCACCCTATTGAGAGTGTGGATCCTTACATCGGCTTAGAAGAGGAGCACCATGTTGGAGATGATCTTGCCACAGAGTTCCAAGCGAAGAGTGATTTTGTAGGCTGCATTCAGAGCGATTCCACCTATGATGAGGGGATGACCCTAGATAGGCCTAGGTGCGAGTAGTTCGGTGTGTGTTGAACCCAGCTCGAGGAGAGTGTCGACTGACGTCGGACGACGATCTTCCACACCTTCTACAAACATGGGGAGAGGGTGTGCAAGGTCATCATCGATAGTGGGAGTTGCATCAACACCATCTCCCCCAGCACCGTCACTCGCCTTGACTTTGTCCTCGTTAACCACCTTAGTCCGTACAAGGTATCTTGGGTTGATTCGACTTCTCCCCTCATTCGAGATAGATGTCTCATTCCCCTTCAGTTTCAGACCTACCATGATCATATTTGGTGTGACGTATTATCCATGGAGGTTGGGGGCATCATTCTTGGGCGGTCGTGGTTTTTTGATTTGGACGTGACCCATCACAGTCGATCCAACACATATTCCTTTGTTCATGGCGGTTGGTGGATCATTTTGCATCCCGCCCAGGCTCAGGGCACCCTTAGGCCGAGTCGTCCTTAGTTGCCAACACCTATTCCTCAGTTGCCTTCTCCACCATCTACCCAGGGCTCTTCGGCGCAGTCTGTGCCCCGCGGTGTTTCTCATGAATCTAGCCCTCTGAGTGCTTCTACTACTACCCTTTCTCGAGAAACTCCTAGCTTACCTTCCCCTCAAGATGTTTCGCACCCTCCTACCTCCCACATTCCCCAACAAACCTACCCTATGTCGAAGAACGAAGAGTCTGGAGAACCGCCCCCGAGTCATCTATTTTTAATCAATGCTTCTGATTTTGAGCGTGAGTGCATCGGGGGACCCTTCTTCGCCCTTGTGGTCCGGGAGGTCATTGAGGAGGTATCGGACAAGCATCCCCTTGAGATTGTTGCTTTCTTAGAGGAGTTTCAGGATGTCTTCCCTGAGGACCTTCTAGACGGTCTCCCTCCTCTGCTCGACATTTAACACGCAATTGACTTGGTTTCGGGGTCAACCTTGCCTAACTTGCCTCATTACCATATGAACCCTGCGGAACACGTGGAGTTGCAACATTAGGCGAAGAGCTTCTCAAGAACGGCTCGGTGAGGGATAACATGAGCCCTTGTGTCGTCCCCACGCTCCTGGCCCCAAAGAAGGATAGTACCTGACGGATGTGTATAGACAACCGCGCCATCAATCGAATCACCGTGAAGTATCGTTTTCTCATTCCCCACCTAGATGACATGCTAGATCAGATGGCGGGAGCCACAATCTTCTCCAAGATTGACCTCAAAAATGGCTACCACCAAGTGAGGATTCGACCTAGTGACGAATGGAAGACAACCTTCAAGACGAAGATGGGCTTTATGAGTGGTTGGTGATGTCATTGGGTTGTCCAATGCCCCAAGTACCTTCATGAGGTTGATGACCCAGGTCTTGTGCCCATTCTTAGGAGTCTTTGTTGTCGTATACTTGACGACATCCTCGTTTACAGTCGCTCCCGGGCAGAGCATTTGGACCACCTGCGTCAGGTGTGTCTAGTCTTTAGAAGGGAAAGCTTGTACGAGAATCTTGAAATGTGCACTTTCATGATCGATCAAGTTGTCTTCTTAGGGTTTGTGGTTTCTAGTAGTGGTGTTTCAGCTGATTCAGAAAAAGTGCGAGCTATCCTTGAGTGGCTCGAGCCTAAGAGTATTCATGATGTTCGAAGTTTTTATGGCTTAGCCACCTTCTATCGCCTTTTTATTTGACGGTTTAGTACTATCATGGCCCCGATTACGGATTGCATCCGTCAGGGGGCATTTGTGTGGACCGAAGTCACTGCTAGGGCCTGTCAGGAGATTAAGAAAAAGATGACCCAAGCATCTGTTCTCCGCTTGCCTGACTTCTCTAAGGTGTTTGAGGTTTGTTGCGATGCCTCAGGAGCTGGCAATGGTAGGGTTTTGAGCCAGGAAGGTCACTCGGTCGCGTGCTTTAGTGAGAAGCTCAATGACACCAAGCTTAGGTACTCCACATATGATAAAGAATTCTACATGGTAGTTTAGGCCTTTCGTTACTGGCGGCATTACCTCTCACCCCAAGAGTTCGTCCTTTTCTCTAACCATGAGGCCTTTAATGTCCACGCCCAAAAGAGGCTCAATGCTCGACACAGCTGTTGGGTCCAGTTTCTTCAGGCCTACACGTTTGTTCTTAAGCATAAAGGCGAGTGTGGAGAACCACGTAGCTGATGCCTTGAGCCAACGTGTGTCGTTTTTGTCGATTGTGAGCGTCTTAATTACCAGGCTTGAGCATCTTCGTAAAGAATATGAGAGCTGCCCGAACTTTGGCCCCACCTATTCTGCCCTTAAGGCTGGCTGGTCCCATGAGTTTAGTGAATATGTCTTTCAGGATGGATATTTATTTCGCGGTGACCGTCTCTGTGTTCCCTATACTTCCATCAGGGATTTCTTAGCCTGGGAGTTGCATACTGGAGGTCTTGCCAACCACTTTGGCCGAGACAAGACTATTGAGTTGGTTGAGCTCCGCTTCTTTTAGCCTAGCTTAAAGCGTGATGTTACTCGCATCGTCTCTCATTGTCGCACATGCGCTTTGGCTAAACAGAGAAAGCAAAACACCGGTCTTTATACCCCTCTCCCCATGCCCGATTGTCCCTGGCAGGATATTAGTATGGATTTTGTCTTGGGCTTGCCGAGGACGGTTCATAGGCACGACTCCGTCATGGCTATGGTGGATCACTTCTCCAAGATGGCCCACTTTATTCCTTGCGCTAAGACGTTTGATGCCTCCAAAATGGCCAATTTGTTTTTTTCTGAGGTCACCGGCCTACGTGGTCTCCCCAAGACCATTGTAACTGATAAGGATGTGAGGTTTGTGAGCTATTTTTGGAAAACTTTATGGTTCATGATGGGTAGCCAACTGAAATTTTCTTCTGCCTATCACCCTCAAACCGACGGCCAAACCGAGGTTGTCAATAGAAGTCTAGGTGATCTTCTGCGATGTCTTGTCGACGAGCATACTCGAAATTGGGATTTGATTCTTCCGCTCTCCGAATTTGCCTACAATGATTCTGTCAACCGTACCACGGGCAAGACTCCTTTCGAGATTGTGACGGGGTATCGTCCTCGGAGCCCTGTCGACCTCGCCCATCTACCTAGGCAAGCCCGTGTTTCTGAGTCAATTCAGTCTCTAAATGAGCATATTAGGAGCCTCCATGAGAACATTCATTGTCGCATAGAGATCAGCAACGAACATTACAAGAAATTGGCAAACGCGCATAGGCAAACAATGGAGTTTAGCGAGGGCGATTATGTCATGATCATGGTTAGACCTGAGTGGTTTCCCTCGGGAGCCGTTAAGAAGCTACAATCTCGAGGAGCTGGTCCCTTTCAAGTGGTCAAACGAGTTGGGCCGAACGCATACGTTGTGGACCTACCGTCGGACTACGACATTAGTGCTACCTTTAATGTCTCAGATTTGGTGTCGTATCAGGACCCGACAGTGATACCCAGTGAGCTGTTCGAGCCGATCCCCTCTTCTGAGAGTGACCCCCGGTCGAGCGTCCACCTCCAGCCCCTGTTGTAAATCAGCGTGAGCAAATTGACTGTATACTAAAAGAGGATATCATCGCTTCTAGGGATGGGTCGTACCAGTGTTACTTGGTTCGTTGGAGAGGACGCCTGGCTACCGAGGACACTTGGGTATCGCGAGAGGAGTTATAACGGCTTAACTCTGACCTTTTGGTGCTCTACCAGAGTGGCGACCCCCTGCACTCGACGGGGTCGAGTTCCTCCCACCCGGGGAGGATTGGTGGGGATATGAGGGCCCGAGTCCGTTTTGACCCCGCATACGTGTACCGTCGTCTGGGTATGGCCCCAGTCATGCCCGTTTCATTATGGTTGGGCGAAGACCCCCTTGATACTAGGTAGTTTACACTTTGGGCACACTTTTGGACTATTTAGGCCCATTTTACGATAGTGTACATATTTATATCTTTTTGTGGTTCATTGGGCCAACTTTAGGGGAGAGGTCTAGCTCCCTCTTGTCTAGACCGATGGGCTCCCATCCCCTATATGTATGGGATGTACACCCCTCCACTCTGATAGAATGACAAGAATTTGAAAAAAAAAAGGGAATTGTCACTTTTTCCTTCTTTGGACCCCCCATTGTTCATCTTCTTCCTCCTTTCTCCCCCCTCTTCGGTCTCCCTCTCCCCTCCCGTTCCTCTCTCTCTCTCTCTCTCCCGCTCTCTCTTTCTCTCTCTC
The DNA here is from genome assembly GCA_014218235.1 of Colocasia esculenta. Taxonomy (NCBI): domain Eukaryota; kingdom Viridiplantae; phylum Streptophyta; class Magnoliopsida; order Alismatales; family Araceae; genus Colocasia; species Colocasia esculenta. The sequence continues at coordinate 23,769,448 of CM024763.1, read as the reverse complement.
TCTCTCTCTCACTCATAGTTGTCAAGGCGGGCGTCTAGGTGCCGCTTAAGTGCCAAGGCGCTTCCTCAGCCGCCTTAAAACACCTCGCCTTTCTAAGAGGAGAAAAGACGCCCCAAGGCGCCGCTAAGGCGGCCAAGGCGCATGCCAAGGGCGCTTGGGCGCGCCTAGACCCTTTAGGGGTCCGCAATATCCCACGTAGACAGTAGATTCAGGTTGGTTTTCAGGGCTGAATTCAACCCGATTCCAGGTAACATCTTATTTACCTGAATATCATTTAAGTAAATGTTATAATTTGTTGTTTCATTTACTTAAGATATTACATGTAAATAAGGAAGTACCCCCCATTTGAATCTAATAAAAATATCAAAAAAATTATATCTCTTACTAAAAAAAAGTCAACTCTCCCATCGAAGAAGAAAATCACGATTTCGATGATTTTAGCGAAATGTTAACTTTCTAATCTCTCATAATTTGACCTATCTAAAAATTTGATAATTCAAATAAACCATATGGAACACTAAAAATCCAAAGTCCAGTAAAAAAGTCAAATACAAGGAATCAAAACTCGGCCGGCTCGGGATCGGATCGCCCGAGCCGGCTCGGTTTTGGCCCGGCCGAACCGAGCCGGGGTAACCGCACCGGTCCCGTGCTGGTGGATCGTCCGGGCTCGGTCGGATCGACCGAGCCCGGCCCGGTCTGCCGCGGACCGGGCCGGTCCGCGGCGATCCGGCCGGTAACGGCTAGTTTCAAACTAGCCGTTTTCTAGCCGTTGGGGGGCGCTCCCCAACGGCCAGAAACGGCTCCTTGGAGCCTTTGGAGGCCTTGGGGGTCTATATAAACCCCCCAAAGGCCCCCAATATGTTCTAAACTCAAGTTTTGAGTTCTCCTCCCCTCCTCTCAATATTTTGGGCATTCTCTCTCTCTCTCGAGCGCTATTTTGCACTGTTTGGGAGGCGATCTCATCTTTCACACTCTTGGGATTCGTCTTCGACTATTCGGGCTCTCTCACACACACTCTTGGCCCGAACTCTTGGCTGCGATTCATCTCCCTCTCTCTCATCCGCAAAAAAAATTATTTATTTTCTGTTTTTTTATTATTTAACTTCTTTTTTTGTGTTCTAAGTGATGGCCGCCGAAGGTGGTGCTGCTCCGGCTCCCCATTCTTCAAGCAACCCTCCTAGCGCCGATCCCGCTTGGGCTCATGGTATCGTTGTGGACATGGCTCGAAGGAAGGTCCAATGCAAATATTGTAACCGGGTCTTATCGGACGGCGTATTTCGTTTGAAACAACATCTAGCGGGAATTAAAGGTGAGGAGGCACCATGCTCGAGAGTTTTTGCTGAAGTTCGAATGCAATTTTACCAATATATGAAGGAGAAAGAGACATCCAAAGGAAACACTAGTAGAAGACGGCAAGAAATCCGGGAAGAATTGTCTGCCCCTCCTCGAAGGTCCGTGGATTTACCAAGAGGGAGACAAACAATTGATCTTGATGAAGATGAAGGTTAGTAATTAGTTAACTTAGTTTTGGAACGTTTATTTTAGTTTAAGGCTTTAAGCACCCTCCGACCCTCATTCTATTTCTATCTCATATTATAGAACAATTTCGTCGGGCATCGGAAGCAAGTCGAAGGTCTTATGCGGAAGAGGACTATCTCCGACGTACCGGTCATCACGTAGGTCAAGGTAGTGGCCATGGGGGTAGCGGACAAGGGAGTTCAAGTGCTGGAATGAGTTCAAATATACCTGAGGTTCCAGTGGATATCCCTAGAGACAGAGATCCTAGAGTGGAACCAATAGACCCATTTCTCACCAGGCGGAGGGAGAAGCAACCATCCATTTCTGCAGCATTCAAGAATTTGAAAATATGCAAGGAGAAGATAGGGAGAGCGACGTCAAGATGGTTCTTCTTCAACAGCATACCGGCTAATGCAGCAAAATGACCATATTATGAGTCCATGATCGAGACTATTGGTGAAGTGGGCAAAGGGGTGGAAGGCCCTACTTCATATGAAATCTACAACAAATACTTGGATATGGAGGTTGAAGATATGAAGGCATATGTTTCCACATTTGAACGGATATGGGATGAATATGGTTGCACGTTAATGTGCGATGGATGGACAGGTATGTACAAGTGTTTGGCCAGTTAATTGTTATTCACTTATTCATTAATAAGACATAGGTTTTAATTTTTCTTATGGAATTGTGCAGGCATTACACGAAGAAGTATGATAAACTTCTTAATCTACTGTAAAGCAGGGACTGTTTTTTGGAAGTCGGTAGACGCTTCTGGCAAAGTGAAGAATGCGGACTACCTATTTCAGTTGATGGATGAGATGGTGGAGGAGATTGGAGAGAAAAGAATAGTCCAAGTGGTAACCGACAATGCAGCGGCTTTCAAGTTGGCGGGCCAAAAACTAATGGAGAAAAGGGAACACTTGTATTGGGTTCCTTGCTCCGCGCACTGCATTGACTTAATGCTAGAAGACATTTGTGAAGATCCAATGGTGGATAATGTGGTCAACAATGCAAGGTTCGTAACCACTTTCATCTACAACCACAACAACATATTGGACATCATGAGGACGCATACACATGGACGAGAGTTGCTTCGGCCAGCACCTACAAGGTTTGCATCCCAATATATTGCATTGGATAGCATAAATGGGCAACGTAGCAACCTTATTAGGATGGTAGCATCGGAAGAGTGGGAGAACTACATGTCCCGACATGCTCCTACACGGGTGAGGGAGAAGGGAAAGAAGGTGACCGACATTATCCAATCAAAGCCATTTTGGAAGGGGGTCCAAAATGTGTTGAATGTAGTAGAACCGCTTGTTCGAGTGTTAAGGGCGGTAGATGGGGAGAGGAGATCCGAGATGGGTTACTTGTACGAGGGTATGGATCGAGCAAAGGAGCTTATCCAAATGAACAACAAAACAACGTATGCCAAGTGGTGGGAAATCGTAGATCGATGATGGGAGCACACATTGCATCATGATCTTCATGCTGCAGGTAAGCATAACACTTCAACTCTTGTGAATTGTGATTACATATTATTTACAACTCATGTTTTAACATTTATCTTCTACATGTAGGGCATTTCTTCAACCCCCAATACATGTATAGGACTGATGGGAGGAGGGAGAACTATGACAATTCCTCCGAAGTGTTGATTGGGGCAAAAAATGTAATCAAACGGATGCTAGACAATGAGGATAGGGCAATCATAGCATGCAAACAAATGCATGATTATAGACTTCAACTCTACCACTTTGGTACTAGCACGGCACAACGAGCTGCTCAGATTTTGAGTCCAGGTTAGAAGTTACTCATCATATTTATTTGCCTCTAGAATGAGTTGGTTCTACTAATTCTATTTTCTAAAACACTATACATGCTTCATTTACAGTGGATTGGTGGTTGGATCATGGAAGAACTTATGGATATGAAGACTTAGCCTATGTAGCTATTCGGGTTTTAAGCCAAACAACGTCTGCCACAGGGTGTGAGAGAAACTGGAGCACATTTGGCTTGATCCACACAAAACAAAGAAACCGCTTGAAGTCTGCACGTCTTGAGAAGTTGGTATTTTGCCACTACAACATGAGATTGAAGCTTAAAATCCTCTAATTAATCAAGCAAGTTCAAGATAGAGAGAAATATAGATCCTCGGGGCAACAACAAGCTGAAGCAACTCCATCGGAGACAATAGATATGGAAGAAGTTTTTGAGGAGGAACATCCACTACATGCATGGGTAAATGCAAGCACTTCGGTTGAACCAGAGTTCGACCCGCATGATCGTGCATGGGCTGAAGGTAAATGACCTTTACAACGGACATGCATCATTTATAAATTATTTATTTCTCATGTTAACATGTTTATGTCTCATTTAGGTGAGCTTGATGATGTGCCTTTGCTTCCGGAGTTCGAAACTCCCCCACCCCCTAAACGCCAAAAGAAGACAGCGGGTGCAAGAGGAAGGAGCACGAAACATGGCATTAGCATTGCAGACTTGGAGACGATCGAGGAAGATATAGATGATGAAACACCGGAGCCAAGCGATAATGTTCAATACCAAACTTCTAATGACTCCACATCGAAGACAAGTACTCCTAGTGAGGGATCCGATCATGGAGGAGATGTCCTAGTTGTCAGCAGTGTACCGCCACCGGCACCGCCACCCGACCCTATTGTATTCACCGGAGAGGAAGACTTCACCCATGCTACTCAAGATCAACATCATGGGAGTAGGCAAGGGAGGGAAGCACAAACCTCAAGTCAACATTATGCACGAAAGGGAAAGAAAGTGGCATCTCAATTGCAAGGGCAAGGCCAAGGCCAAGGCCAAGGAGCATCCGAAGATTCGGGATACAATCCCAACTTCATTCCGCATAGACGGAATTGGTTAATGAAGAAGAAGAAGATGCAAGAGGATTGGGAGCGTCAAGAAAAGCTACGGATGGAGTTTGAGACCATGGAGCAACCGTCAGATACATCATCTTATGCTTCCACTGAAGGATATTACCAAGGGCAGGGAGGCTACTTGGGATATCCTCAATACCCGGATGCATCATATTACACCGGAGGTGGAGCATATGCACAATCCACTGAGTCCGATTCACATTCACATGACTCATATGAGTCATATGGCTCATATCAAGTGCCTGAAATACCGGTCTACACACCAATCACTATCATATATGCGAACACGGATGCCTATAGTCAATATTTGACTCAATATGAGGCATATTACCAACATTATATGTCTTGGACAGATTATGTAAACCTTATGTCCACACAATATAATGTACGATTCCAATAAATACAATTTTTTCATGTATTTCAATTCATAAATACAATGTTCATATATTTCCTATTTTTCATATTTTTTCTAATTTTTTTTCAATTTTTTTAAGGGGGGTGATCCACCCCCCTTTAGCTTGGCCAGAAACGGTCGGGCTCGGCCCGGCTCGGCCAAGCCGGGCTCGGGATCGCCGGGTTGGATCGGTTTTGGGCCGACCGATCCGATCCCGATCCCCGGGATTTTGAACCTTGGTCAAACGTGCATATGACTTCTCCAAGAGAGCCGCTCTCCTACTGACAGCACTTAGTCTGTTTAAGATCTCTCAGGATTTGGTCAAACTTAAACTATCATCACCCAAACATATGAGACTTGTCATTTTCTAGTTTCTTTTCAATTTTTAGGCATATTTTGGGATTATGTAATGAACTCATTTAGTTTTTACTTGTTTTAAGTGTGTTAAGATATTGCACTTCTTATTTTTATTTAACATATTTACATGTATGTGTATTGCTTGTTTTAAAAGTTGAAAATTAGTTTTCTGATGATAGAATGATATTTGCACTTCTTGTTCTTATTTAGTGTGTTTATTTATTTGAAGATGTCAATTTAGAGTTTTTATGACTTTATGATATATAATGTGAGTTTGTTTACTTGGAGTTTAATTTTTGTTGCTTTCATTGTTTTTATGTCTGTCATATTATGATATTTTTTATTGAATTTTCATCATTATATATATTTATAGATACATAAATATCATGTAAGAGGGATACTTGAAAACAACTCATACTTGGTTCCGTCCTAAACGCCTAGGCACCGTTTAGGCGAGCGCCTAAGCGCTTAGGCGATCCGAGACCCCACCTACGCCTTGGTCGCCTTGATGCCTTGACAACTATGCTCACTTCCGGCACCCACTCTCCCTCTTGTGCCGCCTCTTTTCTCCCTGCCGCATCTCTCTCTCTCTCGCCTGCACACACGTGCGCCCCCCCTTCCCCTCGTCCCGCGCTCACTCCCCTCTCTCACCCCCAACGCCTTCGTCGCCTCCTCCCTTCCCCCCCCCTCTCTGTCGCGACGCCACTGTGCCCACCACACCCCTGCTCACGGCACCTCTACTTGGGCCGCGCCGACTCCACCCTCCCCCACCTCCACTTCCACCGCTATGAAGTCTCCCCCCGGCTCTCTCTCTCTCTCTCTCTCTCTCTCTCTCTCTCTCTCTCTCTCGCCATAACTCTCTCTCCCTCTGTTTCTCTCTCTTCCTCGGCCTTGCCGCAACACCCCCCCTCATTGTTGCCACACCCTGCTTCCCCTCCCCTCCCGATTGCTCTCTCTCCCTTGACGCTTCCTCTCTCTCTTTTGTGTTCACGCCCACCCCTGTTCACCATCACGTCGGCACAGATGAATGTGCCCAAGGCAGACGTCCAAGACGCAGTTGCACGTGTGTATTTCTACCCGCTGTTCTATCCGCACGAGATTCAACTGCCCTGCCGTCCCCTGACACCCCCTCGACTACCGCCACGTCGACTGGCTGTCTCTCCCCCGCGTAGTCACCCCTTGGAGTTCGCGGTCGTCGAGTTCGCAGCGATGACGTTGCAGTCAACGGATGACAACAGAGGCCGCCACAATTAGCCGATTGTGACTGCCTCACTGTGCACGTATGGACCCGTCACCCAGCCGAGTTCCTCTCCCGAGTTCCCTTAGTGCCCCTTACCCCCCTGCGAAGCGTGGGCCATTCTGTTGTACCTCTCTCTTCTTCTCGCCCCATAGGACTCGGTCGCTAGACGTTCTTCTCCCGCGCAGCCACGTGGTGGTACGCTGTTGAACCCAAAAATGGTTCATCATAATTTTCCCAATGAAAAAATACTTGTTTCGATCTTTTTGGAACAAGTATACAGGAAGAGAATATTTATTCGGGTGCCCGGATACAAACAACTCCCCAAATCCTCTAATCTGAATTTTCGGGACAAATAAATGAAAAAGAAAGCATTTGTTCTGATTTTTCAGGTTAAATGGCAGAAAATAGATAAATGAAAAAATGTCTATTTCTGTGAGATTGTGAAAAAAGCTGAAAGTGGTCCCTCCAAGATGAAACGGAGCGGAAACCATCTAAATCCCGGCGTTTCTAGAATAAAATCCCCCCCCCCCCCCAAGAATTTTATTACACCTGTTCTAACTGTTTGGAACAAGTAAACAGAGAAAAAAATATTTAGCCGGGGTCCCGGGTGAAAGAGAACCCATCGGGCTATTTATTCAGAATTTTCAGAATGAATAAATGAAATAAAATCATTTATTCTGAATTTTTGGAATAAATTAATACAGAAAAATAAATATTTATGTATTTCTTGAAATGTTGGAGGAATATCCCCCAGACACGGCTACAACAAAATCAGTCATTTCATGACGTTCCGGGATAAAATCCAACACCTGAATGCAATTTTAATGCCCCGGGATGTCCCGGTAGAAGTCGTCCTACGTGGCGCGTGACATATCATTTGTGCAAAAGGCGCGTCCAATACCCATGTCTGTAGAAAAAACGGTGCGAAAATGACGTAAACCCCCGCACAAATAGACAAAAGCTTCAAAAAATCTCCTTGGAACAAACCACGTGGCAAGAGCAAATGGCCCACGTGAGTTATTTATAGGAGAAAATGAAGAAAACGGAGGACCACCAGTGAGGTAGCTTGGTGGTGTACACCACCGGTAGAAGAAGCCTAAGTGGGCCCCACGGTCTGGTGGTATACACCACCGGCCATGCATACCACCGGTGGTGTACACCACCGGAGAAAAAAAAAAAACCAAGTGGGCTCCAATGTCCGGTGGTATACACCACCGGCCATGCAAACCATCGGTGGTGTACACCACCAAAGGGAAAAACCCAAGTGGGCCCCACTGTCCGGTGGTATACACCACCGGAGGGAAAACCTCAGTGGGCCACGCATACCATCGGTGGTGTACACCACCGGAGGGAAAACCCAAGTGGGCCCCACTGATCTACCACCGGGAGAAGAGAACCAGTGGGCCCCACCACTGCCAGGCGGCCCAGGCTGGGCACGCACTGTGCGTGCACGTGCACAGTGCGTGCGCACGCGCACTGCGCCGCGCACGGGAACAGTGCGCGCAACGCACTGCACACTGTGCGCGCACACTGCGCGCGCGGGCCGGTGGTGCACACCACCGACCTAACCTGGTGGTGGGCTCCACCAGGGAGAACCCACCGGTGGTGTGCACCACCGGGTGGGCTTCTCAGTGGTGTACACCACCGGGGGCCCCCTTTTGGGGGCGCCCCCCTTTCAAAAAAAAAAACAAAAAAATGGGGGAGGGGATAAGGCATGAAATAAATGCTTACCCCCGGTGGTGTGCACACTCCGGTGGTACTCCCACCCACTTGCTCAACCCCTATAAAAGGGGACCAAGCTCCAAGGAGAGAGTTGCAAGAAAAAAAGCACCAAGCAGGAAGTTCCAGGTTCTGAGAGAGAAGCTCCAGGTAGAAGCAAGAAGAGGAGAGGAAGAAGATCGCCCCTCCCTTGTGTGTGTGCTGCGCCTGGACTGAAGTGGGGAAGTTTTTTTGGCCTTGCCTTATTCTGTTTAAGGCAAGTGTGTGCTACGGAAACTTGCACAAATCAGTCCTCGTGAATTTAGAAAGAGGACTCTATGGACCACTCTATGAAAGAAATAAATGAAGGAAATGATCCATTTGATATATGTTCAACATACACATTATTTTCTGCCCAGAAAAATTACAAAAAAACCCTAAATTCTTTTTATTTATACCAATAACCAAAACATGTGGTCATTTCAAATCGGACAATGTTTACATGTGGATAAATGTTGGAATATTCCTGAAAAATCAGGAATAATGTCTTAAAGAGATAGGGGCCCAGAAAATTATAAAATGACCCCTATCCATCAAAAAAATTGCAAAATAACTCTCATGTGGTCAGAAATTGTGAATCAGTCCCCAAAATATGGAGAAATTGTGAACCAATCCATGTTTTAAAGGGAGATTTTACCCAAAATATGGAGAAATTGTGAACCAATCCATGTTTTAAAGGGAGATTTTACAAACCAGTCCCTAAATAAAGGGAGATTTATATATCAGTCCACCATTTTGGGACGAAATTGCTAATCAGTCCCTAGAAATGAAGGGAATAATGAATCAGTCCACCATTTTGGGACGAAATTGCAAATCAATCCCGAGAAATGCGGGGAATGATGAATCAGTCCACATTTTTTTGGCATTGCTTCACAAATCAGTCCTAAATTTGTGAGAAATGAGGCTAATCAGCCCCCAATGTGGATAAATACATTGACAAAATGGCCATAATTCCACGTGGAAAGATGAACCCGATGTGAATGGGGTCTTTCTCGCTCGTGATATGTTTTTTCAATAATCAGGTCTAGCCATGTATCAAAGGTGTTCGAGTTCTCCTCGATGTAAATGAAACGTCGAATTATTGACGGGTGTTGGAACGCGAAATATTTTCTCTTTTTTTTCTTTTTCTTTTTCGACTCATCTCTTTTATCTCCGAGATGAGTCTTTTTTGCGTTGGGCGTGCCAGACTGTTTGCGAGAAACAGACAAAGATTATTTTATGAGGAGTACTGGGTGTGGACCCTGATACCCTCGAATTCGTTTTCCGCGTGCGCTCGCGTTCAGGGCGATTGGAGTGGTCGTGTACTGGACTGTTCCCCACCGACCGAAGTCGATGTTTCATTTACATCGAGTATAACACTCGAATACCTTCGAATGCGTAATGTTTGTTAAAAGACCGTATGCCGAAATTCAAAGAAAAAAGGCAGATGACAAGTAAATTTCCACAATTTTATTCAAGCGTGTTTATGTCATTTATATTTATGACATGACATTTACATTTACATGTACGTCTTTAGTGGATTTTTGTACCTCCACTGGACGTGTATACAACGAGTCAAATACATGGACGTCGACGACAGGGTGTATGTGCCTCCGTCGGACGCTTACACGATAGTGGGTACATATGTGTTACCAGTGGGGCGTTTGTGCCTCCATAGGTTAACATGCCTCGACGTGTGCCGTTTTATGACACCGGAGGACTTAAACATATGTGCCTCAACGTGTGTCGTTTTAAGACACCGGAGGACTTAGACCATGTGCCTCGACGTGTGTCGTTTCATGACAACGGAGGACTTAAAACATGCCAACAAGGATTTCGTAACCACCTGTAGCGTCTCTGTACGGGCAAGCGCAGGAGGGCTCGACCACGAAGACAGAGCACCGACGGGTGTCGACACGTGCGGCCTATGTAAGCTCGCGCACGGGAGGCGTCCTTGGGCTGGATGGCGTCTGGTGGGCTCGTAAGCGTCTTTTTGGAGAGCTCGTAAGCGTCCGCCTCTGCCTCTCTGTGTGTCTTTAAATGGGGGGTATGCCCCTGGCGGGGTGTTTGTGCCTCCGCCTGAGCAACGTTGCCTCTACGTACGTCGTTTGATGACGGCGGAGGACTTAAAACATGTGCCTCAACGAGTGTCGTTTTATGACACCGGAGGACTTAAACATGGCCTCGACGTGCGTCGTTTGATGACGACGGAGGACTTGAATACGGGCCTCGACGTGCGTCGTTTGATGACGACGGAGGACTTAAATATGTGCCTCAACGAGTGCCGTTTTATGACACCGGAGGACTTAAACATGGCCTCGACGTGCGTCGTTTGATGACGACGGAGGACTTATATATGTGCCTCGACGTGCGTCGTTTGATGACGATGGAGGACTTAAACATGGGCCTCGACGTGCGTCGTTTGATGACGACGGAGAACTTAAACATGGCCTCGACGTGCGTCGTTTGATGACGACGGAGGACTTAAATATGAACACCGAGGGTCATATGACAACCTGTGGTATCTTCTCACGGACGAGCGCAGGGGGGCCCGATCGCGGAGGACAGAACACCGACAGTCGCCAAAGACTTTCTCCCCGGCACGTGCGGCCTATTTAAGCTCGCGCACGTAAGGCTCTCTCGCCGGTCTCTCCCTTGGCGCCTTTTTTGGGCCGAATCCCGCGCTTGTGCATGGCCTTTTTCAAATGGGGAGGTTGCCCCCTATTTATAGATTTTGAGGGGAGCTAACCGGCGGGGTGCCCCGCGAAGGGCCTGACTGGCGGAGGGGGGGCGCCGATTAGGGGGCCTAACCGGCGGCCCTCTCTGGCTGGCAGAAAGGGGGCCGCCGGTCAGTGCCCTGACCGGCGCCCCTCCTGCAAGCGGAGGGGAGTCCGCCGGTCAGGGGGGGCTGACCGGCGACCCTCCTGGCTGGCTGAGGGGGCCGCCAGTCAGGGGCCTGACTGGCGCCCCCTCCTGCTGGCTGAGGGGGGTCCGCCGGTCAGGGGGGGGCTGACCGGCGGCCCTCCTGGCTGGCTGAGGGGGCCGCCAGTCAGGGGGCTGACTGGCACCCCTCCTGCTGGCTGAGGGGGCCGCCAGTCAGGGGCCTGACTGGCGCCCCTCTTGGCTGGCTGAGGGGGCCGCCAGTCAGGGAACCCGACCGGCGCCCCTCCCTGCCTGGCGGGGGGGCAGACCGGCGCCCCTCCCTACCTGGCGGAGGCACAGACCGGTGCCCCTCTCCGTCCTTGGTCATTTCCAAGAGGATTTCTGGGAGTTTTGCTGGTTTGTCATGGCACGTGCGGCACACGTGCGCACACATGCCCGCATGCATTTGACGTGCATTCGACGTGCGTTCTTGCCCACTTCGCGTGTGTTTGACCCCATTTTCGGAGGGCACGTGCATTTTACCTTTTCGGACCCATCCGAGTCGTACGCGATCTTTAACGCGAGTCCGAACATTGAGTTTCGGCTGTCCGGGGCGCGCATTTCCGCCATTGACGGGCTTTTTAAGCGTCATACTCCGACTCGTTTTGGGTGGACGTCCGAACTCAAACCCATTTATCTCAGGTGTTCGAGTGAGGGAGACCGGAGTTTCTTCCCAGCCTTTCGTGGATTTCCGGACGAGTTTGCCACCCGGGACTTGTTTAAATCCCGATATTTTTCGGGTTCAACAAATGCCCCCCACGGGATATCCGTCAGGGGCGAAGACGAAGGCGGGTATCCCGTGGCGATTATCAAACTCTACCCCTGGTCTTAATGACTTGGCGGGGATTTGGGTTGAAAACCACAGCGATGCGCTTCAATACTTGTGTAGTGTTGCCAGCAACTTAGGACAACAATCTGTTGTTGCCGGTTAAGCCGGCGATCAAACTTGCTATGCTTCTCGCGCTGAGCCATCGGCTCTCCTCGCTCGTGTATTTTTCAGATTTGTTTTCAACTCAAGAGTTTCCATGAGAGGACCCAGGAGAGCGCACATCACTTCAGGGAAGTAACATGGACCCGCTCCACCAGGTCAACTCTAGGGGTGAGTTTCATCGAAGAGCTGCTCCTTCACTTTGCTTGGAGCTGACCTTGGCTGTCTTCATCCGAGTCTTGCCCTTTTTTGACTTGGCTCAAGAATCTGATTTCAGCATCCTTCTTCCGAGGCTTGCCTTTTCCCGCCCTCTACTCGGTTTCTTGGACCGGTAAATTCGAGCGATGTCTTTCTTTGGACGTTGCATTTCTGGCATTCCTCCAGATTTGTTGCAACATTTCGAGTGCTGGGGCTGGCCTTCTCGGGGCTTTGTTCAGCAGCCCAACTTCGATATGATGATTTTTGTTCATCTCATCTTTTTTTCTTTTTTTTTTTTCATATTACCATCCCGAGCGCCCTTTCGGGTTTTCACCGGGGGTGGCCCCCTCTAGCTTTTTCCGGTGCGCCCTTTCGGGTTTTCACACCGAGGGGTTGCCCATTTTTGCCTGAGGCGCCCTTTCGGGTTTTCACCTCAGCCGGGTCTGAGGCCTTTTTGCCCTTGAACATCCCTGTCTGGAGGATGATCAAGTCCGCCGGGACATCTCCATTTTTAGTCCATTTTTCTTGTTTCTTGTTCTTTTTCTTTTTTTTTGTTCTAGGGCCCGGGGCCGGACCCTGGGGCAGTTGATCATGGGATCTGCCATTTGGATTCAGCCTATCATTGCGGTTTGCTGGCTAACGGGTTTTGGTTAGCCTACCGCTTTGGTTTGCTGACTAAAGGGGTTTGGTTTGACCGACCACGGAGGTTTGTTGGTCAAGGGATAGCCTACCTTCTTGGGGTTTGCTGGCTAGGGGTTTGACTTGACCGACCACGGAGGTTTGTTGGTCAAGGGATAGCCTACCTTCTTGTGGTTTGCTGGCTAGGGGTTTTAAGTTTTGACCGACCATAGAGGTTTATTGGTCAAAGAGAATAGCCTATCTTCTTGGGGTTTGCTGGCTAAGGTTTAGGTTTGACCGACCGCGGAGGTTTGTTGGTCAAGGGATAGCCTACCTTCTTGGGGTTTGCTGGCTAGGGGGAAATGGCTTGATCTACCATTTCGGTTTACCTACCAATCAGAATAGGGGCACAGCCTAGCATTTTGTTTACTGGCTGCGCAAAACACGCCTTGGTAAGTGATGATTCGATTTTGATTCTCTTTTTTTTTATTTTGATTTTTTTTTTCACATTACTGACTCCTGCGCCCTTTCGGGTTTTCACAGAAGCCAGCCCCCTCTAGCTTTTTCCAACGCGCCCTTTCGGGTTTTCACGTTGAGGGGTTATCCATTTTTGCCTGAGGCGCCCTCTCGGGTTTTCACCTCAGCTGGATTTTAGGCACTTTTACCCTCGGACACTCCTTTTGGGGAGTGGCCGAGTCTGCCGGGACATCTCTATTTTTAGTCCCCTTTTTTTTCTTTTTTTCTTTCTTCTCTTTTTTTTTGAAGTTGGTGTCCGAAGCGAGGCTGCGGAACCTCGACTAGAGGATTCACCGTTTGGTTTTAGCCCACCATTACGATTAGTGGGCCTAAGACGGCACAGCCTACCAGGGAGGTTTACTGGCTGAGGGGGCATTGCTTAGCCGACCTTTTGGGGGCTTATTGGCTAAGGAATTTGACTTGGTTGACCTGGACGGTTTGCTAACCAAGAAGGAGTTTTAGCCGACCTTCTGGGGGTTTGTTGGCTAGGGGTTTGACTTGGTCGACCTGGATAGTTTGCTGACCAAGGAGGAGTTTTTAGCCGACCTTCTGGGGGTTTGTTGGCTAAGGGTTTGGCTTGGTCGACCTGGATGGTTTGCTGACCAAGGAGGAGTTTTTAGCCGACCTTCTGGGGGTTTACTGGCTAAGGGTTTGGCTTGGTCGACCTGGATGGTTTGCTGACCAAGGAGGGGTTTTAGCCGACCTTCTGGGGGTTTATCGCCTAAGGGTTTGGCTTGGTCGACCTGGATGGTTTGCTGACCAAGGAGGAGTTTTAGCCGACCTTCTGGGGGTTTGTTGGCTAGAGGGATCAGAGGGCTGTTGCCCGGGGAATTCATGCTCAGGGGCAAAGTACATTTTCAAATGCTTGCCATTTAGTGGTGGAAAGGGGCGATCGCCGGCATGTGTTGCCAGCGTATATCCTCCGCCTTCATACACTCCGGTGACCACGTACGGTCCGCGTCAGTTTGGCTGGAGTTTGCCACTTGATTTGCCTGCCATGACTTCTCTTTGCTTGACCATGACGAGGTCACCTTTCTTGAAGACACGAGGCCTGACTAGCTTGTCGTAGGCTCGAGTCATGCGGGCTTGATAGGATTGGAGGTGTTTGTATGCTTCCAACCTTTGGCCCTCCAGGTCGGTCAATTCCTCTAACCTTCTTTCAATTTCTTGTCGCTCCTCGGGTTGGAGACCGGTATAGACGGCTACCCTGTAGGACGACATTTCAATTTCGATGGGGAGCATGGCTTCAGCTCCGTACACCAAAGAGAAAGGAGAGCACCCCGTAGGGGTCTTGTAGACCGTCCGGTATGCCCAGAGCGCTTCATGCACCTTCTCCCCCCAATCACGTTTGCGGTTGCCGACTATCTTGGCCAGCAGTCTGCAAAGGGTCTTGTTGAAGGCTTCCGCCAGACCGTTGGCTTGAGGGTTGTATACCGTTGACGTCCTCCAATCTATTTGGAATTTGGCCGCCAACGCATATATCGTTTTGTTTCTGAAGGACGTACCGTTATCTGATACGATCCGATGAGGGGCGCCGAACCTGTAAATCAGGTGTTGCTTGACAAATTTGGCAACGGCTACCCCGGTCACCTCCCGGAGAGGGATTGCTTCTGCCCATCGGGAGAAATAGTCGGTGGCTGCCAGGATAAACTTGTGGCCGCCGGAGGATGGTGGGAATGGTCCCACGACATCCATTCCCCATTCGGCAAAGGGCCATGTGGGGGCAGTTGGATGCAATTCGTTCGGTGGTTTTCTTGGCACCGAACTGAAGACCTGGCATTGATGACACGTACGCGCGTACTGGGCGCAATCTGCGTACATGGTCGGCCAGAAGAAGCCTTTTAGCTTGATGTTGATTTTCATCTTGTCTCCCGCTTGATGGGCGCCGCACAGTCCAGAGTGGACTTCGTGCATGATGACTTTGGCTTCTCCGGGGGAGAGACATCTTAGGAGGACAGACTTGTCTTTTTCATGGACAAGCCGATATAGTTGGTCCCCGATTATTTGATACGTCGCGGCCCGTCGCAGGAGTTGGACTCGTTCGGCCCGGTCTGAAGGCAGCCAACCGTTCTTTATTTGAATGATCGGCTGGCGCCAGTCTTCTTCTTGGCTGGCTTCTTCTTCGAGGGTGCTAACTTCAGCATTTTCTGGGTCGGAGTCGTCCTCGAGAACACTGGGCATCAGTCTCCTGTGTCGGACAGTTATGCCCAATTCCCCTTCAGGAGGGAGCTTTAGGGCAGACGCTAGTTTGGCTAGCGCATCTGCCTGAGAGTTTTGCCCTCTAGGGACATGTCCGATTTCGAACAAATAGAATCTCTCGCGGAGCTTCATCACTTTGGCGTGATAGGGGATCAGTTCTTTTTTTCGAACGTCGTAGTCCCCCAGCACTTGACGGATGACCAGCTGCGAGTCTCCGTAGACTTTTATGCACTTGATGCCCATTTCGGCAGCCAGTTGAAGTCCCACAATCAGCGCTTCATATTCTGCTTGATTGTTGGTCAACGGCTTCATGAGTGCGTATGAGTTGTGCAATATTCCCCCTTGTGGAGTCACCAGGACAATGCCCGCTCCGGAGGTGTAAGCTGTGGTGCCGTCAGTTTGTTTGAGCACCCGGGAAGCGCCATCGAAGTAGAGTTCCCAGTGTGGCAACTCTATGGCGAGAGTGTGTCCACTTTCTTGGATGGGGACTTCTTTTTGTTGGGTCCCCTCCCCGTGAGGGGATGAGAGCGTCTCCTCCTCCGGAAGCTTGAATTCGAGAGGAGAGCCAGCTGGGAGCGGATGCGCCGCCAGGAACTCTGTCATACCTTGCCCTTTGATTGCTTTTCTCGGGACGAAGGTGATATCGAACTCCATGAGGAGAAGGGCCCATTTTCCCATCCTTCCTGACAGCACGGGTTGGGTGAGGAGCGCTTTTAGTGGGTCTATCCTCGAGATGAGGCTGACTTGATGGGCTAGCAGATAGTGCCGTAATTTCTTGACGGCGAATATCAACGCCAGGCACACTTTCTCCACTGGGGGATATCGGTGCTCCGGACCCACGAGCATCCTGCTGAGGTAGTAGAGCGGTTGCTCCTTGCCTTCCTCATTTGTTTGCGCCAGGAGCGCTCCCAGCGACGTTTCGAGCGCTCCCAGCGACGTTTCCATGGCCGCGATGTAGAGGATGAGCGGCTTGTCTTTCGCCGGGGCTCCCAAGACAGGAGGAGTAAGGAGATACTCTTTGATTTCTTTGAAAGTATCTTGGCACTCTTGGTCCCATATGAATGGGGCTCCTTTCTTCATCAATTTGCTGAAGGGGGCGCACCTGCCCGCAAGGTTGGAGATGAACCGCCTTATGTAGGCCAGCCTTCCTTGGAGAGATTTCAGCTCCGTTAAGGTTTTCGGCGGCGGCAGCTCTCTGATAGCCTTGATTTTAACGGGATCAATTTCTATCCCGCGGTATTTGACAACGAAGCCGAGGAATTTTCCGCTCGAAACGCCGAAGGCACACTTCATCGGGTTCATCTTCAGTTGATGTTGGCGAAGCCTTTCGAAGACCTGGCGTAAGTCGCCTAGGTGATCTTCCCGCCTTCTGGTCTTGACGACCAGATCATCAACGTAACACTCGATCGAGTCATGGAGCATTTCTCCAAAGATCTTGGTCATGGCTCGTTGATAGGTGGCTCCGGCGTTCTTCAAGCCGAAGGGCATTCTTTTATAGTTGTAGATCCCTTTGGGGGACCTAAAGGCGGTGTGACCTTTATCTTTGGGAGCCATGCGGATCTGATTGTAGCCTGACGACCCGTCCATGAAGGATAGTGCTTCATGCCCTGTGGTCATATCGATCATTGTTTCCGTGATCGGGACCGGGAAGTCGTCCTTTGGGCAGGCTTTGTTCAAGTCCCTGTAGTCGATACAGATCTGGACTTCGCCGTTCTTTTTCTTGACCGGCACTATATTGGCCAGCCAAGTTGGATAGATGCATGGCTCGGTGAAGTCGACTTGGAGAAGTCTGTCCACCTCGGCATTTACTTTCAGCTCCAGCTCGTGGCGCATACGCCGTTGGGCCTGCTTGACCGGCTTCGCTGTGGGGAGTATGGACAGCTCATGCTCGGCCACGGAGGGATCTAGGCCTCGCATTTCTTTGTATGTCCACGCAAAACAGTCTTTGAATTCCAGCAGGAGTTGCCGGTATGACTGTCTTTCTTCCTCGTTCAAGAGGGCGCTGACGAAGATTGGTCGGGGTTCTTTCGGTTCCCCGAGGTCGAGTTCGACCAACTCGTCGACAGTAGCTTGTCCGCCGTCTTCGAGTTCACGGGGTGCCGGCTGTAGGTCGATGAAGTCCTTTTCTTCATCGGAGTCAGCAACGTGGACGTCATAGTATTTGAAGCCTTCTTCTGTGATCGGCCAGAAGTGACTCCCTTCGCTTAGAGGTGCTTCTCGGTACGACGTCCCATTTGGTAGGACGAGGGCGGCCTCCTCTTGCTGCGACTTCGTAGCGGGGGTGGGCGATTGCCCACCGGAAGGGCAATGATTAGGTGAGGGCGCGAGCCCAACGGTGTTGACCGTATGGTAGGCCTCGCATTCCGCCTCCTGACCATAGCCCAACCCCCGAGTGTCTTTTGCACAAAAGGGGGGTTGCCCTCGGAGTTGCTTCGGGTACCACAGCTGATGGAAGTACTTCCGTCGCGAGGGGTCTTGCATTTGCGCAATCTTTTGCCTTTGGCACAATTTCTTGATGTGCTCGGGCATGTCGTCCATTTCTTGAACGGGCTCTGGGGCGACTTGAGTCGCTTGGCTCCAGCCGAAGTCGTCTTCGAGGGGCCCATATGGAAGCGGGTCTCCTTTGTAGAAGAGGATCGGCTTCGGCTTCTCGCCTTCTTCGAGACTGTCGGTTCTATAATGGGTGACAACGAATGTCTTTAGTCGTTCCACCCATTGCTCCTCCCTATGGAAGGGCAGCTACATGTACGCCGGCGGCAAGGAGATGCTTCGGTTGATGATCTCGCCGATAGCGTTTGCTTCATAGTTGATTTCACGCCTTTCTGGGCAACTTGGCCCGGGCGTGGTGGATTCGGCGAGGCGGCTGAGCCGGTGAGCTTCAAGGAGGTCTTTGTTGACCGTAAAGAGCTCTTCCTCGTCTTGATCCTGGCCCGCTTGATTTGCGTCGGCATTTTGCTTTTCCTTGCCTTTTGACGCGGTTGTTGGCTTGCCGAAAGGCTCACCGAAGTATAGCTGAGCGTCCGCCAAGTTGCATTCATTTGGGCGGAACGGGGCCCGGTCGGCAAAGACCGTATGCTGCTCTCCTTCTTTGATGTATTTTATACATTGGTGGAGAGTCGAGGGGACGACCCGATTTTCATGGAGCCAGGGTCTTCCCAGGAGGGCTTTGTAGGACGTATTTGCATTGATGATGTAAAACACGACCTTAGTAGTAAGGCCGTCCATGACCAGCTGTACTTCCACCTTTCCCAAGGCGTTTTCAGAATTCTGGTTGAAACCAGCGATTCTGATGTCATTTACCCTCTGCAAGTAGGGTGTGAGATATAAAGACTTGAAAGTCTTCAGGGGCATGATGTTGATCGACGCCCCGGGGTCAACCAGGATCCGGTTGAGCTCGTGCCCATTGACTTTCCCTTGCATGTACAACGGGCGGTTGTGGTATGGCGTCGGTAACAGCATGTCCTTGTCGGAGAAGGTCACCTCCGCCACCAGTGCTTCTAGGGCTTGTGCCTGGAGTTCGGTCACGTCAGCTTCGTAGACCTCGGGCTCTTGCAAGATTTTGACGAGCGCCGTTCTTAACTCTTTGCTCCAGGCAATGGCGTCCCATATGGTGATGTTGGTTGGGAACCGCTTCATATGTTGTATGATTTTGCGGTCGGCCCGGGCACGGGTTTGATCCAATGGTGGGACAGTATCCTCCAGGGCCTTTATCGGTTGCCCGAATTGGTTGACCCGTCTTGCCACTGGCTGCTCGTCCAGCTTTTCTTCGAACAACGAGCCTAGGCTATCCTCTTCCGGGGCGGCAGTTTCTTTTTTGCCGCTTTTGGACGGAGTGGGCCGGACGGCCGATACAGGAGTTTTCCGGCTGAAAAGCTTGCTGGGGATCGCCCATCCCCCATGCTCTTCGTCGTCGGACAGGACGAAGGGGACTGGCTGGGTGGCCCTTCGATCGGAGAGCCTACTAGCGATATCCCGCTGCTCTTCTTCTTTCTCGTCAGATGGGTCGAAGATGAAGGAGTTCGCCCGCACCTCTATTTCCGGGGCAGGTTGAGGCTCTTCTCCTTGGAAGACAATAGTCTTGCCCAGGTTGGGCGAGCTGGTTTTCTCGCTGGGGGACGGGGAGGATTTCTTTCTTCGTCCGCGGCCCTTTTCTTTGCCTCGGTTGCGGCGCCGATATGTTGCCACAAGGGGCGTAACAGCCGGTGATTGCAAGCTTGCTGGCGGCGGTATCGACACCATGTAGCACGAGAAGTCTTTCAGCATTTCTTCCAGCTTCTCGATGGTGATTTCATCTTCCTTATAGAAGATGGCCAGTTCTTCGGGCAGAGGCAGCTTCTCGCCTTCTTGAGCCCTTTGCAGCATTTGGTGGAGCCAACTTTTGAGCCTTGTTTTGCGCTCCATTTCTTCCCACGGGATGTATATGTCCAGAGGGACTCCCCAAGTGGGTTTAGAGGGAATATACTCCTCCAGATCATCAATGAGCTTTTGCAGCTTCTGGAGTGGAGTGAGCTCTGTTGGGGCTGCCGCGGCCTCCTCTTGCTCAGCTTGTTTCTTTAGGCGCCTTTTCGTGTTCTTGCGCCGGTTCTTTTCTTGCTGCACTGCGCGCGCCATTTCGAGCGGCGTCAGCGGCTTGGCTTGCTCTATCGCTTGAGGGATAGTCTCCCGGCCAAGACGACCGTGCGACCTTCCCCTCTTAGGGAACACTGACAGAGTGCGCATTCTGGACGCCACCGTCGTCCAACCAGCTTCGTCTTGTTGATGCTGGAAAGTGGAGTCAATTGCCTGCTCAACTACCTCGGGCGGCAGTTGTTGGAATTCGGCCCAATAGGGGCTCGGTTCCGGGGCGGCTGGCTCCGTCACCGGCTTCCTGCCCCTGCAGTCTTTTTCTTGGCGCTTGAGTATTTGCGGAGGCGAGTTCTCGAAGCACTGCCCCTTACTCTTATTTTCCGGAGCTTGCACATGGGGAGGGGAGACTTGATGTCGTCGAGACCCCTTCTTTCGCCGAGGAAGTTGTTGCTGGGCTTCTTCCCTAGCCTCGGCCCAGATTGTCGGATTGCCTTCTGAGTCGATCTTCCCTTCTTGGATGAGGGACCTGACCCAGTCTCGGACAATCGGACACATATCCGTAGGATGCAGCAGCATGGCATGGTATTTGCAATACATGGGGTGGTTTAGCTCCCTCTCCGTGTATGTTGGCGGCGGCCTGTGCGCCTTTACATAGCCCTGCTGCAAGAGTCTGTCGAAGATCTCCCCGATCTTCGCGGTCGCGAAGGGGTTCGGGGAGACTCGCCACCCGGGATACCATAGGGCAGGGGCCTCGTCAGATGAGCCGCCTTCTGTCATATCCGGGTCCTCCTGATTGCATCTTAAGGTGGGCTGCTCTTTCAGGGATATGTTGCTGAATTGCTTCCCCAAGCTCGCGCCTTCAACGTCAGCTATGGACGACATCGGCGGTACGAGCCACCCTTGTTCATCAGCTTCAGGGGCTTGGAGGTTCTTGAAGCGCGTATAGTCGCTTTCTTCTAATTCCCGCTGGGCTGCTCCCCTGGCTCTTATTAGGACCATGGAATTGCCTTCCGGGTCGATTTTCCCCTTTTGGATAAGGGACTCGACCCAATCCCGGACATCAGGGCACCTGTCTGTAGGGTGCAGCAGCATGGCGTGATACCGACAGTACATGGGGTGATTTAGCTCCCTTTCAGTGTACGTCGGTGGCGGTGTATGAGCCATCACGACACCTCGTTGTAGGAGCTTTTCGAAGATTTCCCCAACGTTTTCGGTCGCCAAGCGGCTGTGATGGGGAACTCTCCCTCCCGGGCACCACCAGGTAGGGGCTTCGCCGGATGAGCCGCCTTCTATCATATCCGGGTCCGGAAAAGTGAAGGCCACCGGTGTATAAATTTCCGGCGGGTCGATGACGTTGACTGTATGCGTGACAACGTCAGCTGAATGGTCCGTCCACTCGCGGATGTGAGGCTGCAGCGGGTTGACCCGAGAGTTACCCAGGTCAATAATCCCTTGGTTGACCCATGCTTCAACCTTGTCTTTAAAGACGTGGCAGTCCTCTAAAGCGTGCCCTGCATCTTGATGGTATATGCAATAGGTTGGCGGGACGCTTGTTGGCGGCTGGCAGCCCAATAGTCCTGCTCGCAAGCAGGTGCGGTAGAGTGCCAGCGTCCGATGTCGCGGGAAGGAGTACAATCTCCCGGCGATTTCGTCATCCGACGGATTTGAAGACTCCTCTGAGATCCACCCCCCGCAGGGAGGGCGCGTCCGGGGCGCAGGTGTGCCCACGGGCCCTTGGAGTCCTTGCTGGAGGGTCGTCAGACTTTCTTGCATGGTCCTCAGGTACATCAGCGTCTGGCGCTGACCATGCCGCAGTGACTGGACTTGTCTTTCCAGGTTTTGCACTGTCTCTGACCATGTCCTGTGCTCCGAAGCAGAGGGATGATCCCCCTCCCATCCGTTTGTGGAATGAGCGTCCCAAGGATTTGCCTCGGGGTCTTCTGGTTCGGGAGGCGGCGCATTGACATGGATGACATTGGCCGACTGCCTCGATTGATCCCAAGCGTGGGGCTGTGGGGGATCGACCAGATGTTCGTGCATGGTGATGAGGCGACTCTGGATCAGCTTCTGCACTTCATTTTTGAAGACATAGCAGTCCTCAACGGAGTGCCCCAGCATGCGGTGGTAGAGACAGTAATTTGGTTCATCCACCCTATCCGCTTCACTTGGTCTCCTCAAGGCCGGAAGCTTGAGCAGGTCATTCCTCATGCACAGCTTGAAGAGCGTCTTCGTATGGTCCCTTTTGAAGGAATACGGTGTGCTCATACGCTGTGGCAATGAAGTCGGAGGCGATTTTTCTTCCACCTTCTTGCTTGGAGCGCCGGAGGTCATGATCTTCTTCCCCTTGTTTTGCGGGGCGAAGTCCACAGCATTGGCTTCTTTGCCCATGGCACGCTCCTTGCCCGGCTTAATTTTTGGGGGAGCTTGCATCGGGTTGTCGGCGAAGAACATTTCGATCTCTGCCACGACCGCGTTGAGCTGGTCAAAACCCTTGATGTTCGTCCCCAGCAGCTTTTCACTTATCTGCGCCGCCAGGCCCCTCCGACAGATGGTTATGGCATCTTCTTGTGTCGGGGGGTTGTCGCACCTCATACTGAAGTCACGCCACCGCTTGATGAAGTCGAGTGCCGTCTCTCCTTTTCTTTGCCTGAGGGAACATAGCTCCGCAAGCGACACCTTTCTCTCGGCCGTCTGGAAACGGTCGATGAATTTCTTTTGGAGGTCGGCCCAATCGACAATGGAGTTGGGCCTCAACCTGGAGTACCACTGGAAGGCGGTGCCTGTCAGGGACGTTGCGAAGTAGCGGAGGAGGTAGGATTCATCGAATGCCAACTCTCCCGTGGCCGTTATATAGTAGGCCAGGTGCTCATTTGGTGAGCCTTGTCCGTCGAACTTCTGCAACTTTGGCGCCTTGGGGAAGTCCGGTGGCAGCTTCTTGAATTGATGGTGGACGGGATACGGCACACTGTAGAGATCCACAGTGGCAGTTCCCTCGCCTCGCTGAGCGAAGCGGTCGTCCACGATCTTTTCAATCATTCGTCGCTGGGCGACGATATCTTCAGCCGCGGAGGCTTGGGAATTTATGCCCCTGCGTGGCTGTTGGACCGGGTCGACGGTATAGTCGTTGACCGCGGCTATGCGTGTGTTGACATCGGGCAGGTCGCCTTGTTGATGTCTTGTCCGAGCATTTTGGTTTGCCGTCGGCACCAGGCGGCGTGGCGCATTTGCCCCTGCCTGTTGTCCTCGCTCGGCCAGGAGAGTGGCCATTTCAGCTTGCCAACGCTGTATGAAATCATACTTGGCGTCGTCCGTCATCGCTTGGAAGGCAGCTCTGGTTGGCGGCATGAGGAACACTTCAGTTTGCTCCCCGTCAGCCGGCAGTTGCTGATCTCCGAGGCGGAGGCTGGCGACTTCGTCTTCTTCCCCTCCTACGAGGTCCAGTTGGACCTGCCCCGGAAGGGGCCTTTGATCGCGATCGAGTGGAGGCTCGAGAAGTTGTCCCAGGTTCGAGGGCTCAACCTGACTGCCTTGCTGACCTTGTAGAGGTCTTCTGGCCACGTTCCGGGTGTACCGGAGGACAGCTTCGTCGTCCTGTCCGGGCTCATTTATCCTGAGCGCTCCCGCAGGGACGCCGGATGGCCCAGGTGCTTCCCTTCCAGAAGCATAGCAGGTGAAGATCTTCATGCCTCCACCTTCTTCAGACGTCCGCTGCACTCTCCGCTTCTTGGGCTTCTGAGTGCTTGGACGGATTGCTGCTCCCAGCCTGGAGAAGACTGAGGCGCTCAGTCTTTCGAAAATCGAGACTCGAGGTGTGGAAGCTCCGGCTTGACCGACGTCTCCCCCTTCAGCAGTTTCCAGTTGGGCGGGGACGAAGTTAGGCTTCCTATAAATGCCCCTGCGTTTGTGTCCGCGGGGACAAGGAGGTTCGGTTTCTTGAGCTTTTTCTTGCCCAAGTACCGTCGCCTTCTTGGAGCCATCGGCAGGTTGGCCCGCTCTGGCTTGTTTGATGTGGCGGGCTTCCTGCTTGGTCACCCACATTTGCCTCATTTTGCGAGGCGGTTGGGGCGCCGAGCTTGATGCCTGCCCCTGTCGGGCTCCTTTTGGGGAGTCCCGATCTTCTTGACGCATCCCTTGGAGGGGAGCGAACTGGTTGGAGGTTGCCACCGTAGGGACGCTTCTGTCCCGGGGCAGTATCGGCTCGCCTCCATCGAGCCTGACGCAGATGTCGCCAACTAGCACCGTTTTCCCGGAGTTGGAGACGACTGCGTGGGGCTTGCTGCCCCTGCGTCCCTGGCGCTGTCCCCGTTTTCTAGGGACTGCGACGCAAGAAATGGTATTTACCGAGAAGACTCGGCCTTGACTCGGACGGGGTTTGGTGCCCCTGACCGCAGTAGCTTTGGACGCCGCCTTTGGAGTAGCTTGGACGGCGGGGACCACCCCTAGGAAGTAGGGGGATCCCACCACTGCAGGGAAGTCGCCGAACACGAGTGGGACGGCGAGGTAGCCACATTTGGCGTGGCACGCGATGACTTGAGGGCCGTAGGTGACGGCGGCCATCGAGCAAGCTTGAATTGCAGGTGGAAGCGGGCTTCTTCTTGCCAACTTTCGCTCCTTGTACCTGTAGTGTGGAAATTAGTCATCTTTATTTTCATATCAGCATACGGTCTTTTTACATATGCATGGAAGGCAGGAACAGTCCCACCGGGCGTGCCAGATTGTTGGAACGCGGAATATTTTCTCTTTTTTTTTCTTTTTCTTTTTCGACTCATCTCTTTTATCTCCGAGATGAGTCTTTTTTGCGTTGGGCGTGTCAGACTGTTAGCGAGAAACAGACAAAGATTATTTTATGAGGAGTACTGGGTGTGGACCCTGATACCCTCGAATTCGTTTTCCGCGTGCGCTCGCGTTCAGGGCGATTGGAGTGGTCGTGTACTGGACTGTTCCTCACCGACCGAAGTCGATGTTTCATTTACATCGAGTATAACACTCGAATACCTTCGAATGCGTAATGTTTGTTAAAAGATCGTATGCCGAAATTCAAAGAAAAAAGGCAGATGACAAGTAAATTTCCACAATTTTATTCAAGCGTGTTCATGTCATTTATATTTATGACATGACATTTACATTTACATGTACGTCTTTAGTGGGTTTTTGTACCTCCACTGGACGTGTATACAACGAGTCAAATACATGGACGTCGACGACAGGGTGTATGTGCCTCCGTCGGACGCTTACACGATAGTGGGTACATATGTGTTACCAGTGGGGCGTTTGTGCCTCCATAGGTTAACATGCCTCGACGTGTGCCGTTTTATGACACCGGAGGACTTAAACATATGTGCCTCAACGTGTGTCGTTTTAAGACACCGGAGGACTTAGACCATGTGCCTCGACGTGTGTCGTTTCATGACAACGGAGGACTTAAAACATGCCAACAAGGATTTCGTAACCACCTGTAGCGTCTCTGTACGGGCAAGCGCAGGAGGGCTCGACCACGAAGACAGAGCACCGACGGGTGTCGACACGTGCGGCCTATGTAAGCTCGCGCACGGGAGGCGTCCTTGGGCTGGATGGCGTCTGGTGGGCTCGTAAGCGTCTTTTTGGAGAGCTCGTAAGCGTCCGCCTCTGCCTCTCTGTGTGTCTTTAAATGGGGGGTATGCCCCTGGCGGGGTGTTTGTGCCTCCGCCTGAGCAACGTTGCCTCTACGTACGTCGTTTGATGACGGCGGAGGACTTAAAACATGTGCCTCAACGAGTGTCGTTTTATGACACCGGAGGACTTAAACGATGGCCTCGACGTACGTCGTTTGATGACGACAGAGGACTTGAATACGGGCCTCGACGTGCGTCGTTTGATGACGACGGAGGACTTAAATATGTGCCTCAACGAGTGTCGTTTTATGACACCGGAGGACTTAAATATGGCCTCGACGTGCGTCGTTTGATGACGACGGAGGACTTATATATGTGTCTCGACGTGCGTCGTTTGATGACGATGGAGGACTTAAACATGGGCCTCGACGTGCGTCGTTTGATGACGACGGAGGACTTAAACATGGCCTCGACGTGCGTCGTTTGATGACGACGGAGGACTTAAATATGAACACCGGGGGTCATATGACAACCTGTGGTATCTTCTCACGGACGAGCGCAGGGGGGCCCGATCGCGGAGGACAGAACACCGACAGTCGCCAAAGACTTTCTCCCCGGCACGTGCGGCCTATTTAAGCTCGCGCACGTAAGGCTCTCCCGCCGGTCTCTCCCTTGGCGCCTTTTTTGGGCCGAATCCCGCGCTTGTGCATGGCCTTTTTCAAATGGGGAGGTTGCCCCCTATTTATAGATTTTGAGGGGAGCTAACCGGCGGGGTGCCCCGCGAAGGGCCTGACTGGCGGAGGGGGGCCGCCGGTTAGGGGGCCTAACCGGCGGCCCTCTCTGGCTGGCAGAAAGGGGGCCGCCGGTCAGTGCCCTGACCGGCGCCCCTCCTGCAAGCGGAGGGGGGTCCGCCGGTCAGGGGGGGCTGACCGGCGGCCCTCCTGGCTGGCTGAGGGGGCCGCCAGTCAGGGGCCTGACTGGCGCCCCCTCCTGCTGGCTGAGGGGGGTCCGCCGGTCAGGGGGGGGGCTGACCGGCGGCCCTCCTGGCTGGCTGAGGGGGCCGCCAGTCAAGGGCCTGACTGGCGCCCCTCCTGCTGGCTGAGGGGGCCGCCAGTCAGGGGGCTGACTGGCGCCCCTCCTACTGGCTGAGGGGGCCGCCAGTCAGGGGCCGGACTGGCGCCCCTCTTGGCTGGCTGAGGGGGCCGCCAGTCAGGGAACCCGACCGGTGCCCCTCCCTGCCTGGCGGGGGGGCAGACCGGCGCCCCTCCCTACCTGGCGGAGGCACAGACCATTGCCCCTCTCCGTCCTTGGTCATTTCCAAGAGGATTTCTGGGAGTTTTGCTGGTTTGTCATGGCACGTGCGGCACACGTGCGCACACATGCCCGCATGCATTTGACGTGCATTCGACGTGCGTTCTTGCCCGTTTCGCTTGCGTTTGACCCCATTTTCGGAGGGCACGTGCATTTTACCTTTTCGGACCCATCCTAGTCGTACGCGATCTTTAACGCGAGTCCGAACATTGAGTTTCGGCTGTCCGGGGCGCGCATTTCCGCCATTGACAGGCTTTTTAAGCGTCATCCTCCGACTCGTTCTGGGTGGACGTCCGAACTCAAACCCATTTATCTCAGGTGTTCGAGTGAGGGAGACCGGAGTTTCTTCCCAGTCTTTCGTGGATTTCCGGACGAGTTTGCCACCCGGGACTTGTTTAAATCCCGATATTTTTCGGGTTCAACAACGGGGAGTGGTCCAGTACACGACACCCAAATCGCCTGATGCATGAACGAAACTTGTCTGTTTTAACAGACTGGCACGCCCGCAAAAATAGACAAACATAATTAATTTATCTTTTTCTTATAAAAGATAAAAGATTTGAAAAGAATATTCTCGCGTGTTAGAAAACATACGCGCTCACCCCTCTCCCTCATTTGCTCTTTTTGTATGTAGTCATATTTGTCGCCGGTGTGAGGTAGGATATCTAGCCCGTGACATTCGTCACTACCGGGCAGTGTGAGTATGAGACCCCTCCTGACGGCTCCCGAGCTTGTCGGTGGCCCACACCCTAGACAGCGGTAGTTCCACAACTACCCACGGTCTTTCGTTCCCGCTGTGAGGGGATGGATCTCAGACGTAGTTTCCGT
The DNA here is from genome assembly GCA_014218235.1 of Colocasia esculenta. Classification (NCBI taxonomy): domain Eukaryota; kingdom Viridiplantae; phylum Streptophyta; class Magnoliopsida; order Alismatales; family Araceae; genus Colocasia; species Colocasia esculenta. The sequence continues at coordinate 23,741,613 of CM024763.1, read as the reverse complement.
TTCTAGGATGCTCCTACTCTACTAGTGGTACTACCCACTTTCGAATAATAATAATAATAATAATAATAATCAGGGATTTCTTATAGAATGACCTTCACAAATTGTGGACATTAATTTGTTAAGAATCATTCATATTGAAGCAATAGCATCATCTTTGGCTGGAATGGAAAGATCTTCAAGATCTGGGTAATCATTGCTTTTGACCATGCATATGTGGTAAGCCATTTTTTTCTAGTTTTTTACTGGGGATGTCACAGTTTACTGGGCCCACTGCCTGAAACAGGATTGATCTCAGGCTACCAGTGATACAGGATTGATATCAGGCTACCAGTGATACAGGCTTGATCCAGGGTGGTTGGGCTCACTCTCAGTATTCTATTAAAATGATTGTAGAACATTGTTAGCTGCCTCTATTCACCTCCCAGTGTTGTACTATATGGAATGCATCCATCAATTTTGTTTATAAAGGTACCCCAGTGATATCATTGATTCATGCCCACTGTCATTGTCCAATTGTCATCCGTACATACAAAAACTGCCTTCGTGTGATTTCTGTTTGAATGATGTTCTGAACATGTAGATTTTTGTTAGATGAATGGCTAAACCTTTCTGTTCTATACTATGTGCAAAATTATCTTTAACAACTATCCTCCATTTACAGGAGCAAGGAATTGTGCCTGAAGAAGAGTGGAATGAGTTTTTACGTCTCCTTCGAAAACCATTACCAGCTGCATTCAGAATCAATTCAAGGTAATAAGAAACAAACATTTGTCTTATAGCAGAACATTTTTTATCCACAAAAGAAACTCACTTATTATTTAATGTTTTTTTAAAAATGTTTATTTGGCTAAAATATGTTCTGATATTATCTTGTGTTTGGCCTTATTCGGGCCTGTGTTCTTCCCACATCTTCTCATGTCCGTGGGGACACCCCACCATTTGGCCACAGCCTGGTGATCCTTTTGCCCTTCTGCTTCCCTTTCATCATTTTCTTCTTGGCCTCTCACCAATCTTGTGGCTATTCTTTGCCATTTCTTCTCTGTTTCTTCTTTGCATCTTCAAACATGTGATACTCAATGGAATATCAAAGTAGCAAAAGGATATGGAGGATAAAAGAAGACTTTATGATGGCTGCAAATTTCCAATGCCGTCAAATTCGCAGCTCATCATTGCTGAAATCTGTCATTAGTGTTGTTCAGCCTCCTTTTCCCACATTGCTCCTGAATTACACAGAAAAGAAAGATGACTGGCGAAGAGATAGACAGATGAACAAGGATTAGGGAGGCAAGGAGAGAGAGCAAGGCAGGACAGAGTGCATAAGTTTCTTGGTAAATGTCGGAGCCATAAGGCTTTCTGATGCTGAGACCTTATTCAGCAGTATATATGTTGGTCTCTCTTAAAATATTGGGTAATCCAATAATTCTTAGTTTATTATTTTATCTCTTGATGTTAGCCTTAAGATTTTAGGCTAATAGTTGAATTATGGAAAACTAATGGGGAGAACTACTGAAAAGGACAAGAGAATCAGAAAACTTCCAAAATATTCAATCAACACTCTAAATTTAAAATATGTAAAGGGGGCACTTCTAATGAACTTCATATCTGTAAGAGGCCAACTGCTGATGATGCTCATAAATGTTTAACAAATGAAATTTCCCAATCTGAATTCATGAGATGAACTTTACGTCTTTTAACACAGTATCTAAAAGGTGATAGTACTTGTTATCAAATCCCAAGTTCTATTCTAGTCCCTCCAACTCATGTTGAAGTTAACATGTTATAATTGAATGGTACACATATATGCTATATATGAAAAATAACATATTTCATTTAATAATCTTCCATTGGATAATGAAGTGAATAAGTGAACTTTATATTTTGTCTACTGTTTACTAATAAAATTCATGGTATAGTCCACCTTCTTGTCCACAAAGTCTGAATTTTATATTTGACTCTAGCCAATGTAATAACTAATAATCATGCTCTTTCTTACTTAATTTAATATCTAAAAATTGTATCAACAGATCTAGATGTGAGAATTCTTTTGGAAAACAATTGAGGGCACTGTTCCCCTCAGAAGAAGGGTCAATGCCATCTTGTGCATTAGAGTAGGAGACTCTCTTCTGGCTCAGGAGGACATTAGAGGGCAGGTGCGAGACTTCTGCTCCAGGCTAGTTATTGATGAGGATTGTTACAGACCGAGGCTAGAGGAGGGGCTCCTACAGTGATTGCCCTTGGAGGATAGTGTGATTCTGGACCAGATTTGTTCAGAGGAGGAAGTTCTCATGGCTGTTTTTTCATTGGTTGGGGATAAGGTGCCGGGACCTGATGGTTTTCCAGTGGCATTTTTTCACAAGTGTTGGCACTTTGTTAAAGAGGACTTGGTTGCTACTGCTAAGGAGTTCTGATGGGGGATGGGAAGGAGAAGAAGCCAGGGGAAGGAGAAGAGAGGGAGGAGGGCTTTCCGGAGGGGACGGGGGAGCTTGGAGAAGAAGTCACATTTTTTTTTTCTTTTCCAAACTGTTCATTGCCTTCAACAGATGAGGGTACATAGGTATTTAAAGAAGTGAGAAGTTTTCAGACTCATCTCACCTACCCAAACATCAAAAGACCCTAATACCCCTAAAGTTACAACAAAATTGCAACAAAAACAAAAAGGACAAAAGACCCTCATATCTGATCCCTGAAAGCCCCACTTACCATAAAATTAGACATTTAATTCTACCTGGTTAAATCAGACTCCACTAAAATAAAAATACATAATAAAATAAAATTGATGTCAATACATCTCTGAACGTTTGAAGTCTCGTTTCGCGTCCGTCACGAGTCACGGTCCCCGTCAAGTTCCAGGAGGGGAGGACCCACTTGGGAGGAATTAATAAGACCCATATTGTGCTTATTCTTAAGAAAAAAGATGCCACCGAGTTTTCTAATTTTTGACTTATTAATTTGTTGAATGGCATTTACAAGATCTTTGCTAAGGTGCTGGCTTCTAGGTTGGTTTCTGTGATGGATCGGTTGGTGGATCTAGTCCTGGGTGCTTTTATCAAAGGTAGACACATCCTAGATAATTATCTGGTGGCTCATGAATCATGAATGTTTATTTGCTTTAAAACAACATTGGGGGAAAGGCTCAGTCCTTAAGCTGGATTTTGAGAAGGCATATGACAGGGTCAACCAACTTTGCTTGTTGCGTATGTTGGAGAGGGTGAAATTTGGGGATTTGGTGGATTGGGTGGATCAGGGCATGTGTTTCCTCTGTTGTTTTTGCTATTCTTATCAATGGTAAATTGTCAGCCTGGTTTCATGATGGCCGAGGCCTCAAGCAGGGTGACCCTCTCTCCCCTTTGCCTTATGTTCTGGTGGTCAATGTTCTGAGTAGGATGCGGATGAGAGTGGAGGCGATTGACTTTTTGGCAGGTGTTCAGGGAGCTAGAGGTGGTACATCTATTTCGCATTTGTAGTATGCTGATTATATTATTTTATTCTTAGCTGAAGGTGATCACATGCCTGTCATGTGGGATTTTTGCTTGAGATCCTGGAGGAGGTCACTGGGCTGAAAGTAAAATTTGACAAGAGCCTCTTGCTTTGGGTGAACATCCAGGAGAATACTATATGGAAGGCGGCTACTGTTCTGGGGTGTAAGAGGTGAAGCTTCCCTTTTCCCTATCTAGGCCTTCCACTTTCTCCTTTTGCTGTAAGATCGGCAGATTGGCTACCCATTATTCACAGGTTTGACTCTAGATTGGCGGGCTAGAAGGGCAGGACATTGTCTTATGAGGGCCGGCTAGTGCTGTGTAGCTCGGTCCTGGATAGCCTCTCGATTTACCTTCCTCTCCATGTTCAAGAACCCGAAGCTGGTGGCAAAGAGATTGGAAGCTATCTGTTGTATATTTTTTTGGCATGGCAGTAGAAACAGGTGTAGAGGCTGTCATGATGTAGTTTGGGGAAGAGTCACTAAGAGTAGGGAGCAAGTAGGTGTGGGGTTGAAGAATGTCAGAGACTTCAACTTGGCTTTGCCTGCAAAATGGTTGTGAAGGTTAGGGGCTAGTGAGGAGGGTTTGTGGACCACTATCATTAGATAGAGGTACTTTAGGAGTTCCAGAGTTTGAGGCTTGTCTCCTTCCCCGCGGGCCAGCACTTCTTCTGTGTGGCGGGACATCTCTTCCTGCAGGGATATTATCCTCTCGGGTGCTAGGGTCTCTTTGGGGAAGGGGGACATGGCTCCTTTTTGGAGAGACAGATGGTGTGGTGATCTTCCTTTTTGTGGGGTCTTTCTTTTTTTTGAAAAGTTGATGGTACCACTGAGTATATTAAGAAGGAAAGAATGTACAAGTGTAAGAAGCCCAAAAAGTCCTTTACAAAAGAGAGCTCACGTAGAGCCTAAGTAATCTCCCTAACTCCTCTGTTCTGGCTTCTTTCCTGAACAACCTATTGTTTCTCTCAGTCCAAATGGTCTAGAGTGTACCATGCAATATCAGCCACCAAACAGTTCTATCTTCCTTGGTAGTCCATGATCTCTTCCAGTCTAAGAAGACCTATTGTACAGCCATACTGAGGGGCAGATTCATATGCAAGTGCTGGCCCACTCTTTCCCATATCCTCCTAGAAAAGGGGCACCCAAGGGAAATGTGATCCATGTCTTCTTGATCAACGTCGCATAGCACACAAATTGTGGAAATGTTGTTTAGAAATCTTTGCAACTTATCATGTGTGGGCAACCTTTCTTGGGCAATCCTCTACATTAGAACTTTGATTTTGAGTGGGCTTCTAGCAGACCAAACAACTTTAGCATCAGAGAAGAGGGTCCCTCCATCAGAAATAATCTCATAGGCAGACTTGACTGAGAAACGACCATTCCTATCCCATCTCCAACACCAAGAGTCCTTCCTATCATGTAATAGCCTGTGATTATGGATAATGGAAAGAAGTTGCTCTAACTGATCCATCTCATCACTGGTTAGATTTCTTCTGAATGTTGGGACCCAAGTCCCTCCAGAGAGCTGTGAATCAAACATTTGCTTCACCATGGGGCATGGGGCAGCAGACAATGCCACCAAAGATGGAAAATACTCCTCAAACGCAGATTCCCCACACCATTTATCTTTCTTGACCTCTTTCAGGTGGCAACGGCCCGTCTCCTTCTAGTTTCCTAGGTTTTTGACTCTTCTCTATCTGGGAGGGTGTGGGCACCTACTTTCAGGAGGAGTCTGAGATAGCCAGACATCTTTCAGTTTGAAAACCTACTCTCTTGTTTGTCCTCCATTTCCCTTTCTAGAGTATGGATCGGTGGGTGTGGCATTGGGAGAAAGGAGGGAGCTTTTCGGTGAGATCTGCATATAGTATCATTTCGAATGGTGGGCTTCGGCATGGTTTACAACTTCAGATGTGGAGGCCACGAAGTCCACTCAAGGTGAAGATTCTCATCTGGAGAATCTCTCTTGGTAGGCTCCCGACTAGAGGTAGGCTTCTTTACTTCTGGATATTCAGACTGTGTGTGTCCTTTGTGGAAAGGAAGAGGAGTCTATCGATCACATTTTTGTGGGATGCTCCTATGCTTGTATGGTGTGGACTTTGGACAACGGTGGCGGCTAGAACTCGTGGCTATGGATGGCATAGTCGGGTCGGGGTGCTGGGTCGGACCCAGCCGACCCCGACCTGAGTCGGGTCGGATCGGAGGATTCGCCCGACTCCATTGGAGTCTGGTCGATCTAGGATCGGCCAGGTTTAAAAATGATTAAAAAATGAGGAAAAATCACATAAAAATCAGGGAAAATTCTTAAAAAACATATAATGATAGAACATTTTGGGTATATCCATAGTCTAGTTGCACATATGTTCATATTACAATACAAAGAGCAACGATAATTATGATACCTTATTTACCTGAACATCATTTTAGTAAATAACATTTACTTAAGATATTACATGTAAATAAGGAAGTACCCCCATTTGAATTCAATAAAAATATCAGAAAAATCATCTCTTACAAATAAAAAATCAACTCTCCCATCTAAGAAGAAAATCGTGATTTCGGTGGTTCCATCAAAATAGCGACTTTCTAATCTTTCATAATTTGACATATATAAAAATTTCATAATTCAAATAAACCCAATAGAATACTAAAAATCTAAAGTTTGATAAAAAAAAGTCAAACGTGCATATGACTTCTCCAAGGGAGCCACTCTCCTACTGACAGCACTTAGTCTGCTTGAGACCTCTCAAGATTTGGTCAAACCTAAACTATCATCACCCAAACTCATGAGAATTGTCACTTTGTAGTTTCTTTACAATTAGAAAGTGGAAATTCTCATGAGTTTAGGGGATGATAGCTTAGGTTTGACCAAATCTTGAGAGATCTCAAGCAAACTAAGTGCTGTCAGTAGGAGAGTGGCTCTCTTGGAGAAGTCATATGCACATTTGACTTTTTTTATCGGACTTTAGATTTTTAGTATTCTATTGGGTTTATTTGAATTATGAAATTTCAAATTATAAAAAATTAGAAAGTCGATATTTTGATGGACATGGAACCACTGAAATCGCGATTTTCTTCTTAGATGGGAGAGTTGACTTTTTATTTGTAAGAGATATGATTTTTCTGATATTTTTATTGGATTCAAATGGATGGTACTTCCTTATTTACATATAATATCTTAAGTAAATGAAACTACAAATATAACATTTACTTAAATGATGTTCAGGTATCCAGTCCGATTCTGCTCGATCCCACCTTACATAGTGGGTGGGTTGTCATTTCTCTCCCCCCCCCCCCTCCCCAAATCGGGTCGCCATAGGCCGATTCCGATCCTAATCGGCCGATTCCGACCTAGATCGGCTGACTTTGCCATCCATGCTCATGGCACTATTCCTCTGTATTGTGATATCCACATTCTCATTTAAAAATGGAGAAGACACTGGCCAACAAAAGGAGAGAATACAATCTGGTGGCTCATTCTTCATGCTACATTGTGGATGATTTGGGGGAGAGAAACAACCGCATTTTCTCTAGGGTTGCTCTGGATTTGAGTCTCTTTTTTGCTGTGATTTGTATCAAAGTTAAGGAATGGGCGTCTATTGTATGAAGTGTGAATCAGTCCAACTCTACTCTTTTTGCCTTGTCGAGGGGATGGAGAGTGGCTATCCATATGATGGTGGATGGCGGTGTATAGGTGGGCTGGGCAGTTTTTTGGGCCTCTTGTTGAGCCTATACGTGTACATTCTTTATCATTTTCATTTATATACTAGTGGTACTATCCACCCCCCCCCCCAAAAAAAAAAAAAAAACAATTGAGGGTACTTTTGTAGTATGTGAGAAAAGTGTCTTTTGACCTTTGTGGACATGAAGTTCAAGAAGAGTGTCCTTCTCAGGTATCAAGTGTCCTTATTAGATATTGGAATTTTTTGGGTTTTTTTTATAATTTTCCAAAAATAAATATTGTGTAGGATACCTATATTTAATATTGTGTTCATCTATTGATTTTAGATGTTGTATCAGTTTCATTTGTACATAATACATATATCCAACATGATGTGCTGTTTCTGATTAGGCCAGCAAGTTGGCTTGTATGCATATAATCATTTTTGAATTTATTGGTGGATCTTGTGTTTTGTGCTTTTGCTTGTAAGTCAGGCACATTGTATATTGAAAAATACGAACAAATCTGAAATTTTCAGCTATGACTATGAGCATGTATATCATGTGAATTTAATGCATTATTGTGCTTTTCTTGTAACATGACCAAGAGGCCACGTGCATTATCTTGTATGTGCTTTCCTTGCAGTGGTCAGTTCCATGCTGATATTCAGTCTCTGCTGGAGAATGACTTTGTGAAATCCCTTGAAACTGATGTATGCATCCAGACATTCTGCCAGCAGACTTTTTTCTGTGCTCCCCATGTTCCTTGCCATTTTTTAACTCCTACTCTTTGTTTGCAGTGCAGCAGTGAGAATGAGACAGAGGCTATTAGGCCTTTGCCATGGTATCCAGGGAATCTTGCCTGGCACTTGAATTTTTCTCGTATGCAACTTCGAAAAAATCAAACACTTGAAAGGTAATGGATTGCATCAGTAGTGACCCCAGATTATCTGCAATCTTTTTGCGCTTGCTTTATCAGTAAATGACGGCTCCTTGGCTTAAAACCTGATAAACATAGTGGTGCTGTTACTTAATGAATAGCTTCATGTCTTTTTATCCTTTTTCCACTTTTGCATTGTAATTTATGATCGTGAAAATCATTTTTTGGAGAAAGACCCTACATGTATTTGCATGTGTGGCAATAATGAATGTGAAACTAGCATTTAAACTAACTGTTGCACATTGAAGCTCTGCATGTATCAGCAGAGAGGAATGACCATGGATAACCATGAAACTTTTTGTCAGCATTAGATGTGAACTATTGTTCACAGACAAGAAGGCACCAGATGATCAAATTTGCTATCTGACAAAAAGATTGTTTCCTTCATGTTTAATATCTGACCATGATTCCAGCATGTTGAAATCTGTCCACATGCAGGCATCTACAGTGTCATTATGTCGCAGGATGTCCAATGTTGAAAATTGCTTGCATTTTTGCTTCTTGAGCCATGGTCAACCTATTGTTCGCACTTTACTCTTGGAGCCATGATCAACCTATCCATTCTGAATTCTTGATTGAATTCAATATTGAAAAGAGTTTGCACTTCTCTTCGGGCCATGTTCAACCTCTCCATTCTAAATTCTTGATTGAGAATTCCTGGTTGGAGATAACTTCCATAAAGTCTTGAGCATAAGTTTGCGAGGAAAAAAATGGGGAGAGAGAGAGAGAGAGGGGGGGGGGGGGGGGGGGGGGAGAGGGAGAGAGCGCAATTCATAAACTGCCTTCTCTTACTCCATCACCTAGGCTTCTACCTTAATTGCCTTTTATACACAGGGAGGGGTTTATGAAGGGAGATAGAGACTGGGATAATGTCTTTTTTGAAGAAAAAGTGGACTGTACTATTGAAATAATTATATATTAATCATTATTTAAAATAGTTAAAATATTCAGATATTATCCGAATTTGAGTTTTATGCACCAGAACTGAATTCAAATAAGAAAAAAAATATCCATCAGGTGATACCTGGAGTTAGATATTGGGATAACACTAAATAGATGTGAGTTGGATAGTGTGGCATCCACTTTGTTGACAGCCCTAGGAATGGGTCCAAGATAAGTACAAAAGCTTAAAAGAAAGGAAAGGCTGAGTGGTAAGCTTTAGTGTTAAGGGGAAGGTCAGCAAGGGTTTAACTTTTGGACAGTTCTTTGTTTGTGGTCTTGAGAGTGGCTTTTCTACACCAGTTTTGAATAGCTAGTGATTGTATGAATATAGTCTGTTAATGTGAAAACCCCCAGTCTTCTAAAGGGTAAGTGCAATCCTCTCATCGGGCTATTTTTTTGCAATTTGTGAATTCTATTATGAAAGTATATCTGCCTTTGCCATGAGATTCCTTTTGGCTATCCCTAGCTGCCGTGTTATTCTATCTTAAATGACATTTTTGTAGCTAAACCTAGAAAAATGTATTCTTATTGCAATGTTAAACCTTATCAGAAATCTGTTGAGATGCCATATTTAAAACAGAAGGTGCCGCCTCTCTGAATCCTCTGATGATTTCCCTGGGATATTTCCTATGACATTTGTTTAAGAAAGATGTGGATCTCTTTTTGTCAAAAACTGTTCCGAAATCTCTATGTTGAACAGTCGGCAGCAACTGCCCATAAACATCCCCTCTGGCCCTCTCCACCCAAAAAAAGATGGAAAAGGATGAACCATGTGCCTGAAACAAACATACAAATGAAGGGAGAAAAATCAAGCATGCATTTGAAACAAACTTAGAAATTGAGCAGAAAATAACTGAACTTGATTAACCAGATGGAAATATATTGGAATCACTAAGGTTATTGTTACAAGAGGGATATGAAAGGAATGCAGACAGGAAAAGGTGTTGAATTCTTTACTTGGACTTGATCATAAATTCATAATAATGCCACAATGGATTATGACCATGAACAGACATCCGTACTGAAATTTCATATGAAGTAATTAAGGACTGATTTATTTACATAATTCAGCTATAAAACCATTGAAACATATTTTGTCAACATGTTTCTCTTTACTAGTGTTTCCCCCCTGCATCCAAGATTACTACTCGTCAGTTGTATTTGCTGACTTTTATTTGATTTTGTGAATTCCAGGTTTCATGAGTTTCTAAAACTGGAAAATGAAATTGGAAATATAACGAGACAAGAGGCTGTTAGCATGGTACACAACTTTATTTCATGCTTCTGTGTTTTTGGTTTTCTTCGGCTCTAATGAATATTGATATTCTCATTTTAGATAATGATACTTTTGTAAAGTTCATTTCCTGGTTTGAGATAATGTATGCTACTCCATTGTTGATGGCTTGATGCAGGTACCCCCGCTTTTCTTGGATGTATCACCTGATCACTATGTGCTTGATAGTAAGCTACTTGTTTATCTAGGAATTGATGGTGCTTTTGCAATTCATTTCTTGTGTTTGCTTTTGACAAGGAGATCTATAAGCACACATAAAAAACTGCATTCAGCAATTTATTTGGCAGTTGTCATTCTGTAAGCTGTGCTAGTGACCTCTTGCATCTAAGCCTGGTCTGTAACATTTAATCAGTACATCTCTTTACTAATTGTCAATGAACACTTTAGTTTAGGTATTTAGATGCTATCAAGATTCAAGATTGATGGCTTTTCCTCCTCTTTCCAAATTGATGATTCACAAGTTCTCTGGTTATTTTGTAAAACAGCTGTTTATTGTCACTTTTTATGTGAACATCTTTTTTTGAAGAACAGAATATCTAGACATAGAACCAAAATTTCCATGCCAATTCGATGCTTTCTTTCACTTATCAATATGAGACAACTTGAGTACTATCAAATCTTAAGTGTCTTCTATTTCAGGATGCTGTTTATTTTGTCAATATGGTATTCTTTCATTCTTGCATGTTGACAATATGCTGCATAGCTGAAGACTCATCTGCATTGGTTTCTTTATTTGGCTATGAACTTTTTTCCCCTTAATTATTAATAACATTTTTATTTCTGAAAAGTCTATCTTTATTACATTATCATTAACTGTTTGGATTTCATGTTTCTCTACCATGTTCTGATCATATGTTGTTTTATAATACAGTGTGTGCTGCTCCTGGGTCAAAAACCTTCCAATTACTCGAAATGATGCATCAATCAGCTAATCTTGGATCCCTTCCTGATGGCCTGGTCTTTCTCATATTCCTGTGCTAATTTATTTCATCAAAATTATTTTCCTTTTTTCTCAGAACAATTAATTTAATGAAAATTGTAAGGCCTTGGCACTGGTATCATTGCGATTTTCATTTTTTATTGATTGTTGGATTGCAGGTAATAGCGAATGACGTTGATGTCCAAAGATGCAATCTACTTATCCACCAGACAAAGAGAATGTGCACTACCAATTTGATAGTGACAAATCATGAAGCCCAACATTTCCCTGGCTGCCGTGTAACCAGTAATTTAAGTTTATGCAATATGAATGATGAAAATGGTGGATCAGCAGGTTCACCATGTCAATTAGAAGAGGCATCTAACAACCATTTGCTATTTGATCGTGTTCTGTGTGATGTCCCCTGCAGTGGTGATGGCACACTCCGCAAGGCTCCTGATATTTGGCGAAAATGGTTGGTATACAAAGTTTATTTCCCTTCTAGAAGCCGAGTTAGTTATTTGTTAAATCTGGGATCATCTAACTAGGGAACCATACTTTTTTCCTTTTAGGAATTCAGGCATGGGTAATGGTCTTCATCGTCTTCAAGTGCAGATAGCTATGCGTGGTATAAGTTTCTGCTTTGTCTTTGGCTGCTTATAGTTTTCTTTTTGTTTCAAAAAATTTCATGCCCTCTTTGTGCATGACTGAACTAGCAATGTGTTTTAGGTGAAAAGTTTTCTTCTTTTATTTTATCTTTTCTTTAAATTCATTTTTAGTGGATGTTTTGCCCCATTATATTAGTGAGAGCTCCAAGGGTTTAGGATGAACCCTTAGGGACTTGCGCTTTGGATCAAGCTTAAGGATGCGAATCTGAGTCTTTGGCCTCTCCCGCCATCCTTTGTTGGTGTTAATTTACATCAGTTGGATGATCAATTGCCCTTGATTAATTGCCACAAGATGTATAATGCATTTTTTTAGACTTCATGTCAGTTTGATAAATTCTGAAATTGTTGGCAAATCCAAGTCAAATGGCTAAATGCCTTTTCTTAGGGCGGCTAGGGATGCTGAGTATCTTTTTGGTGTAATTTGTAGTAGAGTGAAGGAAAGGGGAGCCAAGCTTTGTAATGTGAATCAATCAAATTCGACTCTTGTTGCCTTGTTTTGGGGGTGGGTAGAGAGAGGCTGTCTGTTGGGGGTGGTTGGCGGTGTATAGGCGGGCTGTGCAGTTTTTTGTGTCTCTTGTAGAGCCTATACTTGTACATTCTTTCTACTTTTTAATTTATATATCAGTCGTACCATCCAATTTTCTGAAAAAAGGCTAAATGCCTTTTCATTTGAATTCTGATTTCCCTTGACTTTAAGTGTCCTGGACAGTTTGACACACCTTGAAAATATTCCTACAATTTTAGAAATTTCAGGTTGTATTTGAATCATTGGATCACCTTTTTTGTGGGCTGCTCTTATTCTCAGGAGGTATGGATGGGGATTGCTTGGAGAACCGGTTGTTCTATCACCTTGTTGGGTAATGTCTCCTCTTTGCTTTGGGACTGGTATATCGGACAGGTTAGTGTGGTGGCTCATTCTTCATGGCACCTTATGGGCGGTGTTTTTTTTTTTTTTTTTTTTTTTTTTTTTTTTTTGGGGGGGGGGGGGGAAGACACAACCACCATATCTTCAGTAGGGAGTCTCGCACGGAGGAGGTGGTGTTACATTTTGTTTGCGTTAGGCTGAAGGAGTGGGCGACCACTCTCTTTAATGTAAATTCATCTGTATCTTCTCTTTTTGGTTCCTTGGGAGATTAAACTTCTTTCACCACCTTGGCGTGCTATTGTTGTATAGGTGTTTTGGGGTTGCCTTTAGGGGTGAACACGGGTCGGTTCGGCCCGGTTCACCCCCAATTTTCCAACGAACCGACCTGAGCTTCCCCAGCGAACCGAACCGGTTCGGTTCAAACCGAAATGTGTCAAAAAAAAATTCCACGGCAGTCGCAAGACTCGATCTCGCGACCTCCGTGCCGGGAGGGACGTGGCCAACGCGCCCAACCAACTGCGCTACGCGCGCTTTTGTATAAATATGTATTATTATTTAATTATATATATATATATAATTTTGTATAAATATATATATTCAGTTCATTTCGGTTCCCCAACTTGAAACCGAACTGAACTGTGAGACCCGTGAAACCGAACCGGTCAGTTCGGTTTGATTTTTTGGTTTGGACCATATTATGAACACCCCCAGTTGTCTTCTTTTTGGGTTTGGGCCCACCTATACTTAAAATTTCTCTTTCTTTTAATATATTCATGTGGTACTATCCACTTTCCCAAAAAAGAAGGTATGAGGTGGCAAGGAGGCCAGCCTCAAGCCTTGCCTCTCCCAGGTATGAGGTGGCAAGGAGGCCAGCTTGAAGCTGTCTATGCATAGAGGAAGAGGAGGACCTGAACCATCTATTTACCGGGTGCTCATTTGCAAGGGAGGTTTGACAGAAGCTCGGTCAGAAACTCCAGCAGCCATTAGGTCACTTTTTGGGGTGAACCATCTCTTCTCCATCTGGGGCAGGAGGTGAAGCTGTAAGGGGGACAAGATTATCTTGTGGCTTGTCCTCCACACTACTCTTCGGGCACTCTGGACAGAGGAATAACATAACTTTCAAGAGGAAGGTGCGGACGGTTGATAGACTTATTTCTTTTGTTTGTGAGCGAGTGGCTTTTGGGCTAAAGAGTCTTGTGGTGTGGGGAACCATAGCTCTTCTCTCTTTTTGTTGTTGGGGAGCTATGCACGTCTCAAGGTGGTCCTTTTGTATAGGGGTTTTGTGAGTTTTTACCTTATACTTGTACTACATACCAATTCTCTTTAATATACAATTGTGGTACCATCCACTTCTCAAAAAAAAAAAACTCTCTATACATAAAGAGTGAATAAGATGGTTTTGACTTGCCAGGTCAAAAATAGGATTTAATATCGTGAACCATGATCATCTATGCTAGATCCAAGAAAGCTTACAAGGAGAATCAACAACAACTTTGTCATTATAAATATTTTATACATAGGCAATTTTATTCAGAGAATAGATGCCACATATCGGATTAGGGGAGGCTCTCCTCTAATAACCATCACCTTGCGTGATGGATAATTACATCAAAAGAAAAAGTTACATCACATACCTTACAAAATCTTTCCGTCTAAAGGTTTGGATATGCCTCAGTGGTTATACATTAGAGAAAACTTGCCGCATTTAGCAGCATTACTGGTTAGGGAATCAGATGAATGGTCTAAACTGAAGAATTATAGAATTTGGTTGGTTGATCAATATATCTTTTGAGGATGGAGAAGTGTTAGAAATTAGAATCACTTTTTGAGAGTATGAGGGTGACAACCCCTTCTTCAGGCCTTGGGCTCTTGCCCCATCCAGAAGTGTTAGATATCTGCAATGAGGCAGTTGATGGAAATTATTGGAAGTTTTATCAAAAGGATAAATAAATGCAAGTCCACGGAGTAGTGCGAAGAGGGAAGGGCAATAGGGCATGGAGGAGGAATCAGAATAGAAAGAAAGGAGGAAGAATTTGTTCAAAAGAAACCTTCTGTGAATCTTTTCAGGGCAAAGAAAGGGAATAGTGTGGGAAGTATCTGGTGGCTGAAGTCTGGGCATGCCACTTTTTAATTCCCTAGCTGTATGATCATCAGCCAGATCACTGGAAAACAAGGTAATCAGTCATTTGCCTTTATTCATCATCTGAAACTGATGGTGAGTCTCTAAATCATATCTTGAAATGTTGCTTGGGCAGGTAGAAAATTTATTTCCCCTGAGTTAGTAATATTTAAGTTAGATGAGAGCCATAAGTTCACAGAGTTTGATTTGGCCATATTGTTAATGGGATAGGCCGCACCACCTATTTTGAATTGCTCTCATAAGTGCTATCCTATGTCATAAATTATGTAATTTATGAGATTATGTGAACATTTTCCTTTTACAGTACTAGTGATGGGAAATGAAGGATGGCTAAATCAAAGTATTTATTATGTTTTATTTGGCCTATTAAAAGACCCAATGGTTGTAATCTTGTTTGGCTTTACAAATTCCTAGGGTCATTAAAATAAGTAAGTTTAAGTCCTTTGAGTTTCCTAAGTCTTAAGTAAGGTCTTCATTAAGTGTCTTTTCGTATGAAGAGTCCCTTTGTTTTAAAGTCTATATATAGAGTCTTGTAACCAAAGATGAGGAGGAATAGAGAAAAATAAAAATTTGAGTTGAGTGCCTCCAACAATGGACTTTGTGTTTGTGTGTGATGCCCCAAGTAGGGCTGTAAACGGAGCGGATACGGAGTTTTTCGCGTCCGCTCCGAATACGTAATCGGATAATTCGTATCCGCTCCGAATAAAATTCGGATACGGAGTGGATATTTTAGTCGGATAATATTCGGATTCGGAGCGGATACGGATATTATCCGCTTAGAAAATATGAGACCTGATAAGAGGTATAAAGTGACCTAAAAATCAGAAAAAAAATAAAAATAAAAATAATCTGTAAAATTCTAAAACACATATAACTACCACAAACAATCTCTAAATATTCATACAAATAGCATAGAATGAAAGTTCAACTACTACTTGACAATTAAGGAATCGCTAAAGTTTCCAATGTAGTACATAACCATTCATAAATTACATGTCTCACATTTAAATTACATGTCTAAGTTCTCTTAAAATCCAAAGATAACAGTCAAAATATTTTGATAATATATATCAACTTCTTCATTCTCCTTCTCCGTATATTGACCTTGAGCATAAAATTCTGCAAAAAAAAAATTGTAAAGCATTAGTAGTATTATGAAATAGAACTTAATGATAATAAAAGGAGTAACATTGATAATATAGTCACCTATCCATCTCCAAGATAAATCTTCTACCCTCATGTCCATCATCCACTCAAAGTATGATAGGAGAATGATCTAGTAACATAAACAACACAAAATAAGTAAGAGATACTATGTAACATTTATATAATTACAAAACTTTTAAAAACTCACCTTTTGTTTTTTCTGTAGGTAACCAATCTTGTGTGCAAATCAATGCTTGTATTGTTTCCGGCAACAATGATGAGCGGTTATCATCAACAACTCTTGAACCAGTACTAAAAGCCGACTCTGAAGCAACACTTGTGACTGGAATAGCAAAGATATCTCTTGCTATTTTGAAAGGATAGAAAATTTTTTGCCATAACACATCCGCCAAGCTAACACATCAAATTCCACTTCATAAGGAGTATGAGTCTCTTCCAAATACACATCCAACCCAGTTTTTTGAGATGACATGGAAACCTTTTGACTTAAAATTTTTTGAAAACTCGCAAGCAATTCATCTTTCGTGTCATCAGATTCTATCTCAAAAGAGGAAGATGTAGCATGAAGGTGTGAAGATAAGCCATAATCTTGTGTACTCATATTCATTGCATACTCAGCATAAAGCTCATAAAGGAATGATCGTGCTTTTTCTATGTGAATATCTGCAGTTTCACCATAGATTTGCTGATAAAGGAACATGACATAATCCAACTTCCAACGAGGATCTAGAATGCAAGCTATAGTGAAAATCACACTACATTCCTCCCAATATTTCATATATTTCAGCATCATTGCATTGGCCATATTACGAATATAGTCATGCTCACTGTTCAACCATTCGCGCAACTTAATGTGCACAGCACAAACATCATTAAAATATAAACTAGCAGTCACATATTTTGTCCCAGAGAGAGTCAATGTTGCATTGTAGAAGACTTTTAACAACCACAAACATGTGAAGCTATCTCCCAATCAACAAGAGAAGGACAATCACCATAATCAACATCAATTTCAGCAAGACGAAAAAATCTTCTTTTCAACTCTATGGCAGTTTGAAGCATCAAGTAAGTAAAATTCCATCTTGTTGGCACATCTAAACATAATCCTTTAGATGTTGACAAATGTTCATGAGCCAATGCAGTCTTAAATGCCTCCTTCTTTTTTGGTGTCTTTCTAACATATAGAACACTCTTGCGAATTTTTTCTATAAATTTAGAAATCACATTCAAACCATCATGTACTATCAAGTTCAGAATATGAGCACTACACTGGATATGAAAAAATTTTCCATGACATACCAACAAATTCTTTTCATAAAGCCACATTCTGAGGTCTCTAACCATTGCATTGTTGCTAGATGCATTGTCCATAGTGATGTCAAACAATTTCTTATCAACATTCCAATTCAAAAGTTGTGTTTTCACAACTTTAAACAATACATCTGCAGTGTGTGGAGTTGGAACATATTCAAAAGCAAGAATTTTTTCTTCAACTCCCATTGATCATCAATATAATGTGCAGTCAAACAAAGCATAACCCATAGTTTGTCCTGAAGTCCACAAATCAGTGGTGAGACTAATTCGATTATCCAACTTGTCAAGAGCTTTATATAATTTGTCCTTCTCTTCTTCATAGATTTTCATCATTTCAATTTTAATGGTAGCTCTTGAACAACATTTGAATTGAGGCTGAAGATTAGAAACAAATTTATCAAAATACTCATATTCAACAAAAGTGAAAGGCAACTCATGCTTGATTATCAACTTTGCAAGATCTTGACGACTGCGCTCTTGATCAAATTTGAAATTCACAATCTTTGCATTCATTTCATTTGCAGACTTGGTTGCTTTCAACATTTGTTGTTTGATATCACCATGAACCTTTTGTGGACATCTCTTTATATGATTCACCAAATGAGTGGTGCCTTTTGAACTAGCCCCATCAAACGCCCTTTTGCAATGAAGACATGTTGCAATATCTCTACCATCAGAGGTTCTACTCTTTTCAAAATCATTCCAAACAGCTGAACATAATTTCCTTTTTCTAGATGTTTTTACCGTTGTATTATCAACATCTTGTGCCCCTTCATCCAAGCTAAGAATTGTATCATTACTATCACTGATGGGAGTATTACTATTATCAGTACATGCATTAGAAGATGCCACATTGCTGTCCTCAGAAATATGCACTAAATTTTTCTCCATATGAATCTATTCACACTCTATAAAATAAAAAGATAGTTCAATAAATCACACAAAAATAATCTCTAAATGCATAATAAAAGATAATTCAGGACAGTGGAGACTCATGATTTGATGCTACACTGCACAAGAGATCCCGTGACTGATCCAGCAACGCTTTTTCTTGTCCTGTTAATTTAACAAGCTCGGATACCAGGGAACTGATCTCTTCTACCTGGAATGTAACAAACAGGAAGTATCTCAGCATGCCAAACAAATCAAAATAGACTAACTGGTCCATGCCACTCGACCTTCTCCACCTCTTCTTCTTCTCTCAGCATGACCAGAACCGTAGAGAAAGGTGTGTAGAGGGGGTGGGAGGCGTTCTACAATCCAGGTCGTCACACCAATGTTCAGGCAATGCCAAAGCAAAGCAATCCAAAAGGATAATTATCTGTTCTCATTGAACCTAGCCAATTGCACATCTCAGAACAGTGAAGAACAGAACCTTTAAAGGAAAATGTGGATGAAACAACGAGGAATAACGAAGAGGTAAAGGCTTTTCTGCGAAATGGAGAAAGCGGAGACAGGTGAAAAGGGGGGGGGGGGAATGTATAGAACCGCTTAGCATTTACATCATTCAACCCTAAACGAATGTTCTAGGCAACAAGGAATTGCTAACGCCTACCAGCCCAAGAAATCGTTATTCTTGTAACGGCGAGATCCGGATAAACAACACATCCAATACCCCTCGATTTCAAGATCGAGAACAGACAGCCATCTCGCATTCAACAATGGGAAAAAAAAGGAAAACAGATCAAACGGATCAACCATCCCAAGCCCTCTCGGTGAAAAAAGGATACAGGAGAGAAAAGGAAGAAGAAAAACAAAGGGAGGGAGAGACAGAGGGAGGGAGGGCCGGAGGAAAGGAGCCGGAGGGGGGGAGGGCCGGATGAGAGGGAGGGCCGGAGGGGAAGGTCGGAGGGGGGGAGGGCCGGACACTTACCGCCGCGCAGAGGAGCCGCCGCTGCCGGGTCTGCAAGAGTGCAAGGGTTCGACCGCGCAGAGGAGCCGCCGCCGCCGCGTCTGCAAGGATCCGACAGCAGGTCGCCGCCTCGCCGACGCCGGGAGGTCGCTAGCCGCGCTGTGGCCGGCCGAGATGACAAAGGGAGGGAGGAGGCAGGGCCGGCCGGTTGGGGCTGCGGCCGCAAGAGGGGATTTCGAGTTTTCGACTTTGGCTGAGAAGATTTGGGGGAAACGGGGCAGAGGGAGTCGCCGGGTCGGGTACGGTTTTTAGGATATATTTTTATATGTTAGGTATAGACCATTAGATGTAAGATCCAATGGCCAGAATTAACCCAGTTTCGGATCGGATCTTAAACGAAGCAGATCTCCTATTTTCGCGTCCGCTCTGTTTAATATTCAGATAATATCCGTATCCGAATCCGCTCCGTTGGATATCTGTTAAACGAATACGGATATGCTTAATCGGATACGGATTCAGTTTACAGCCCTAGCCCCAAGGTGGTCGCTGTGAAAGGGAGGGTGTGAAGCCTACACTCCCACCTCCTATCCCTCTTTCCAGTGTGATTCCAGCCATGGTTTGTCATGGCGGGGCGAATCGGCCCGATTCCCCCGAATCGGAGCGGATCAGGGGCGGGCCGAGTTGTGATCCGCATGGATCCGCCACCCGGCCGCGAATCGAATGGATCCGATGCGATCCGATCCGATTCCCCGATCCGCCACGATGCGATCCCTGATTCGCCCAGAATCGAGGCGAATCGGGTCCGATTCGCATGATTATTATATATATATATATATATGATATTTATGTATGTGTGTCAGGCAGGGTTGTGAGGAGTCAGGATCCTCTTCAAGCAGGGTTGTCAGGATCCTCTTATTTACCTGAATATCATTTAAGTAAATGTTATAATTTGTTGTTTCATTTACTTAAGATATTACATGTAAATAAGGAAGTACCCCCCATTTGAATCTAATAAAAATATCAAAAAAATCATATCTCTTACCAATAAAAAGTCAACTCTCCCACCGAAGAAGAAAATCGCGATTTTGATGATTTTAGCGAAATGCTAACTTTTTAATCTCTCATAATTTGGTCTATCTAAAAATTTGATAATTCAAATAAACCATATAGAACACTAAAAATCCAAAGTCCGGTAAAAAAAGTCAAATGTGCATGTGACTTCTCCAAGGGAACCGCTCTCCTACTGACAGTACTCAGTCTGTTTGAGACCTCTTAAGATTTGGTCAAACCTAAACTATCATCATTCAAACTCATGAGAATTGTCACTTTCTAGTTTCTCACAATTAGAAAGTGAAAAATCTCATGAGTTTAGGTGATGATAGCTTAAGTTTGACCAAATCCTAAGATGCCTCGAGCAGACTAAGTGCTGTCAGTAGGAGAGTAGCTCCCTTGGAGAAGTCACATGCACGTTTGACTTTTTTTACCGGACTTTGGATTTTTAGTGTTCCATATGGTTTATTTGAATTATCAAATTTTTAGATAGACCAAATTATGAGAGATTAAAAAGTTAGCATTTCGCTAAAATCATCGAAATCGCGATTTTCTTCTTCAGTGGGAGAGTTGACTTTTTATTGGTAAGAGATATGATTTTTTTGATATTTTTATTGGATTCAAATGGGGGGTACTTCCTTATTTACATGTAATATCTTAAGTAAATGAAACAACAAATTATAACATTTACTTAAATGATATTCAGGTAAATAAGAGGATCCTGACAACCCTGCCTGAAGAGGATCCTAACTCCTCACAACCCTGCCTGACACACATACATAAATATCATATATATATATAATAATAATCATGCGAATCGGACCCGATTCGCCTCGATTCTGGGCGAATCGGATCGCATCAGGGCGGATCCGATTCGCCCCGAATCGGCGATACGTCAAACCATGATTCCAGCGACCTCCCCTCTTTCTCTCCCATCCTTACCCTCTTCTCTCTCTCTGTCCCGCATCAACTAGGTCTTTCATTTTTTTCCATGTATGGCTGTAGTCTCAACATCAGCTAGAATGCTTGTTTGTCCTGAACTGGTACATTCCATCATTCTCTCTCTCTCTCTCTCTCTCTCTCTCTCTCTCTCTCTCTCTCTCTCTCTCTCCCCCTCCCATTTAATGGCTGTTTGTTGCTAGCCATATGTATACTTTACTTAAATACTTTGACTTGTTCTAATCTTGTACATTTGGAAAACTTTCTTCGTATTGAAGTGATAGCTTGAAGATAGTGCTTTTCATTTTCTATATGGAAGTCACGTAGGCACCCATTTTGGAAGTTTTACTGATAGTATATATGTGGCTTTTATGTAGGTCTGGCATTGCTTAAAGTTGGTGGAAGGATGGTTTACTCGACCTGCTCAATGAATCCCATCGAAAATGAGGCTGTAGTAGCTGAGGTATATATCATTTGTCTAGTGTATACCAGTACATCTTTAAGCATTTTCTTTTGTTCCACTCCTATGTCACTTTTTTTCCACCTGGTGTCGCATGTTGGATCCAGTCTTATCTATTATTAATCAGGGAATTCAAGATTCCTTCTGATGGACCCAAAAAAAATATGAATTTTCAGTCAGAACCATGTGTAGGTTTCTGGAACAGGTCCATCCAATCCCTCTATGGAAGATTAAGTCCCCTTTAAATGTGAGGACTTTGCTTTCACTAGTGTTCCAGAAATGCATTCTCACAAAATTGTACCAAAAATAAGTGGACACGACTCGACTCCACATGTAATTTCTGTGGTATGCATGAAGATGATGTTGATCGCTTAATTGTACTCTGCATGAATTTCTGTTGTATGCATGAAAGGATGTTGATCATTTAACCGTACTATGTCATGTAACTGTGGAAGCATGGTTGGTTCCTGGTCAGATTTTTGGTTTTCAAGTGGGTGCTTACTTCAGATAACCGCATATGGGAGCATATCACACAGAAGGGCCGACAGCAGTGGTATCTTTCTTATTCCACATTATAGCTGCAGCGGCTTGTTGGAGCATATAGAGAGAAAGGAATAATGGTATATTTAGAGGCACCATGTAGCTGGAGTAGGCAGTTGCTCGTGGCATTGGCACATTCTTTGAGGTCGAAGAACCTCTCCTCAACTCTGATTGTACAACCTCTGTTTTTCAATAAAAATTGGTAGCCCAATTCTCCATTTTCGAAAAGGAAAGAATTCTTTTTTTTTCTTTCAGCTATGTAGATCAGAGAAAGATAGGAAGATTGGAGGGTGAGAGGAGAAATAGAGGTGGAGGCGGCTGCTTCCTGTACATCTGTCTTGAGAGAACCAGCCACAGACCTCTACCTTCTTTTTATATTAATTGCGCAAACATAAAAAATAACTAGATGACTGTTTGCAATTTCTCCTTTCTAGGCATCTTCTGCTTGTTTTCACTTTGAAGCTGTAGAAATCCTTGTATGTAAAACTTCTCACAATGATCTTTCCTGCTGCTACAGGACCTAGAGTATGCATCTTTTGGATCTTATAATACACCCTAGAGGCTTTTGATAACTGTGATTATGCTTATTTCTTTGTGTAATTTATGTTTCCATCTCAGTATTTTCAAAGTGATATATTCGTGAGAGATCCTCTTCTAAAATTTTGTTTTGTTTCTAACAAGTCTATGTCTTCTAGGTTCTTCGTAGGTGTGGTAGTTCAGTAGAGCTGCTAGATGTTTCTGCTGAGCTACCTCAACTGATTCGACGGCCAGGGCTTAAGAAATGGAAGGTGATGTTCTTTATCTCGGACCATATCCTATGAAGAAATGGGAAACATATATTGTATCATCTAATGGTATAGAGTTCTTGGAAACTAGCATCTAATAATTGCATGGTGCCTTTGAATTAGACTTTTCTTATATTCAACACAAATTCCATGAACAAACTTACTGAAGTGAAGGAATCCTAAGACCAAGCTTCTCCCAATGGTGTAAATGATGTAGTAACTGGAAAGTACAAGTACAAACAAGATTTTCATTATTGAAAATTATAAATAAGACTTGAAACGTTTGAGTGAGAACTTTTGTAGTAGTATGGTAATGATTGCATGGAGAGTAACTTGGCGTGGATCATGATATTGAAGTTGGTGACTAGTCTACCTTGAGTTAGAAAATTGAGGTAGATAAAAAGGTGAATAAAACTTTTACTTGATTAGGATGTGATAAATTAAAATTTTCTTTTCAATAATTTAAGTGTAATGCAAGGCTGATACTGGCTTAGTTGGTACCAGGTGAGGGGATTTTGAGGTGTGGGTTGTGAGCCCTCAGGTTCAAACCTGGGTGGCCCGTGTTCATGTTTATTTGGACTGTGTGCCCTACCATTGTGGTAGCCTGGTAGGGACCTCAGAAAAAATTGAGGTGTAATGCCCTGTCAGTTACTGTTGCATGAGGATGGAGAATGTCATGATGCACTTATGGGTTGACATTGCTCTAAACAAAAGCAGCCTGTTCTTCAGAACTTTGTGATATTTTTATCATTAAGCTGGTCCATTGAAAATTGAGGAATCCTCTGACTGTTATGGAACCACCTCCACCCATCCACCCAAACCCTCACTCCCACCCCTCCCCCATGAAAAACAAAAGGGAAATGGTAGAAGGGAAAGGATAGGGAAGTTGCTGTACTGTTGTCAAAGGAACCTTCCATCTTTAGCAGTCATATAATGTGTAACTTAGTTGACCATGTCATCTTCATATTATCTCAATAACTTTATAGTCCATTAGAAAAAAGATGCTCCTATTCATCAGAAAAAATGAAGGATATGGCCCATGGCTCCAATCTTCCAACAATGCTTATGATAATGATAAGAATGATTGAATAATATCTGAACTTTTTAGTTTGCTCAATAAACGAATAGATGAACTACCTTAGTGATATTGATGCTGTAGTGTTCTTTCTTCAGGGAGGAAAAGGGGAAGACCCTCATTGATTTACATTTCCCTTAGTTTAACAGATAGGCAGAGAGAGAAGGGAGTATGCCATGTTTGCTTTGCTGTTGATGTTTATATAGAGTATATAAATGAAAATTGCTTTTATATATCAACATCCCGAGAAGAAGATTATTTGGCACAGTGTTCTATCACTTCTATGGCACCAATCTCTTGCTAGTAAGAAGCTTCAGATCAGTTGTACAAAATAGGAAATGTGCACTTAAACTGGCATTTTTTAGTATGATAAACTGAACCTTTGCTTGAATTCACCCTCAATTTATAAGTGACAATCTAGAATATATTTGTTTTCTCCAGCCAACAAAGTAGGTTGACTGTTTTAAACTTTGATGTCCACAATGAAGCATTTCACTTTTAAGACTTCTAACCTCATAGACAATGTTGGCAGGAATTGAGAGCTCTAATGAACCAAGTTTATTCATGCATGTTTTGCATAATTGGAGCAATGTTCCTGCTGTCTCATTTTATGTATCGTGCATCTAATGTGCAAAGTTAAAATCTCTTTTCGTAAAGGGATCACTATCGTTAATTCACTAAACTGCTTCATCATGAAATATCGAAGACCTTAAAAGATGAATGATTGTATTCTCTCACCAAGAAAAAGAAAATAAAAAGGAAGAAAGGAAAAAAAAGATGTACATTAAAAAGAAGCACCTGTCTTAAGTGTTTTGGATGTTTAAAGGATTGGTTGATATAGAAACTTGGGGTCTGGTTCTGATCAAGGTCAAGTAAGTGAGTAGCCTCTAATATAAGGCATATATCATTCTTTTTATATTTCCTGTGAGCGTCAGGGATGTGTTGGATTTTGCCAGCCTCAGTTATATAGTTCTTTCCCCACTCTAATGTCTCTCTTTATGGCTGAAAGTGCTGAAGTCCTCCTGAAGGGTCATTTCTTGCAGCAGGATGGTCTTTAGCAATGATGTTCTCATCGTATACATTTATCATTTCTCATGATGTCTTAGGGCTTAGGTGGAAGAAGCAAAGAAGTGCAACTGACATGTCAGCTTTCTAAAATGTCTGAGTTTATGTAGTTAAAGATGAGAAGTGAGCAAGGTGACCAAGAACTCACCTCAGCTGCCTGAACATGTGAGATGATGTGTTTTATTCCACAAAATATCATGAAAAAACAACCCACAGCCCCTGAGCACAAAGCATGCGCCCGCCGCCTTCGGTGCCGAAACCAAGACAACTTGGGCACCAAACAAAAATCAATGCACAGCCACAGAGGGTCCCCCAAACCAGGAGCACACTCCCCGGCCACACATCGGTGTCTGGGAGAACATGGAAACCAAGACAGCGGTGGTTCTGTAGACATGCCAGAGACCCTGCATGCGTCTCCAGACAAGTCGCTCTGCCCCGATATGGTGTGTTTCTAAACGCGTCGCAGTAACAGCGGGACCAAACTCAGGGTGTTGGGTACAACCCGAGCCACCCAAACGGCCATTCCAGGCCCACAGAAACCGAAAATGAAGCAACACCTGCCAACGCAGTCACATGGTCCACAGAGGCTAAACATGGTCGCCCTGACCCAAGGATGGCAAAATCGCGCGGGTCGGGTCGGAGTCGGGCGGGTCGGGGTCGGGTCGGCGGCCAGCGACCCGAGTTGGCGGGGGAACTGGCCAGGATCCGCGGAGTCCCGGTAGTCGGGCCGGATCCGCCGGGGTCGCGCGACTCCGCGACCCGACTACCCCGACTCCGCCGACTCCACCCGACTCCAAGTGGTCTGTATGTGGTGCAACCGATTCTCTCAGGTTATCTTCAGGATCCTCTTCGGTTAGGGGTTCAGGATCTCCTTATTTACCTGAATATCATTTAAGTAAATGTTATAATTTATTGTTTCATTTACTTAAGATATTACATGTAAATAAGGAAGTACCCCCCATTTGAATCCAATAAAAATATCAAAAAAATCATATCTCTTACCAATAAAAAGTCAACTCTCCCATCGAAGAAGAAAATCGCGATTTCGATGATTTTAGCGAAATGCTAACTTTCTAATCTCTCATAATTTGGTCAATCTAAAAATTTGATAATTCAAATAAACCATATGGAACACTAAAAATTCAAAGTCCGGTAAAAAAGTCAAACGTACATATGACTTCTCCAAGGGAGCCACTCTCCTACTGACAGCACTTAGTCTGCTTGAGACCTCTCAGGATTTGGTCAAACCTAAATTATCACCACTCAAAGTCATGAGAATTGTCACTTTCTAAGACTTTTTCAATTAGAAAGTGAAAATTTTCATGAGTTTAGGTGATATTACCTTAGGTTTGACCAAATCTTGAGAGCTCTCAAGCAGACTAAGTGTTGTCAGTAGGAGAGTGACTCCCTTGGAGAAGTCATATGCACGTTTGACTTTTTTTACCGGACTTTGAATTTTTAGTGTTCCATATGGTTTATTTGAATTATCAAATTTTTAGATAGACCAAATTATGAGAGATTAGAAAGTTAGCATTTCGCTAAAATCATCGAAATCGCGATTTTCTTCTTCGATGGGAGAGTTGACTTTTTATTGGTAAGAGATATGATTTTTTTGATATTTTTATTGGATTCAAATGGGGGGTACTTCCTTATTTACATATAATATTTTAAGTAAATGAAACAACAAATTATAACATTTACTTAAATGATATTCAGGTAAATAAGGCATCATAGTTACCGTTGCTCTGTATTGTAATATGAACATATGTGTAACTAGACTATAGATATACCCAAAATGTTATATTACTATATATTTTTAAATAATTTTTACTGATTTTTTTTTATTTTTTGTGATTTTTTTTTTGGATTTTTCCTGATTTTTTTTCATTTTTTAAAAAAAATTTTACTCTGGCCGACCCAGGGTCGGCCAGACTCCATTGGAGTCGGCCGACTCCACCGACCCGACCCGACCCGAGTCGGGGTCGGCTGGGTCCGACTCACCCAGCCGACCCGACTCTGCCATCCATGCCCTGACCTGCCCGACCAAAATGAAAGAAAATGGAAAGAGGAGGATAATAAAGAAAACCTTCAGATGATCTAAGGCTTCAGTAAAACATTTAGAAAATCAAATTTTAGTGAAGCGCGCTCATTTAAGTATTGGATGGTCTTAGGAATGGTGAATAATAAGAAAATTGGCACAGTATTTATGCGAGAGAAAAAGTGCAATCTGTTGAGCACATATGCAATCATACAACACTAAGTAAGCATTACATATTGTTTTGATAATAACAAAATCTTATTAAATTCACAAATCCATCTGATTATACGTTATTAAATTTACTTGCAATCAATATTTATTCTCTATGTTAAAACTTAAAAGCACTATAAAGAACCCAGGAAGTGCGAATAAATATGAGATCGACTTTCACTAGGAAGTTGAAGTGAAACATCAATTACTGCATAAGGCTCTCAGCAGTCGAAGTCCAACTCCGACTGATGAAATACTTATAACGTATGTTGAAGTCCCACTTCGACTCATGACCAGTCGAAGTGCAACATCGATTGTTGTATAATGTCCAAGGAGTCGAAGTACTCATGACCAGTCGAAGTGCAACATCGATTGTTGTATAATGTCTCAGTCAGGAGTCGAAGTCCATGATCAGTTGAAGTTCAACATTGATTATTGTATTAGGTCTCAGCAGTTGAAGTCTCACTCCGACTGACAATAAACTTATACGTGAGTCGAAGTCTTACTCCGACTGCTATTAGTATATAACAGTCGCAGTTAAATATTTCTTTATTTTCACCTCGCACTGATGTCTTCAATCTTCAACTCATTGTTTTGAAAGACTAAGTATTTAGCATACTTAATCAAATTTATCTGAACATGTTTTCCTTTGATTGATACTATTATAAACCGTAAATATCTCATTAGTTAAAGGCCCTAAGTTCAAATAATCTTGTCATTTCAGAATCCCAGTCATTTAAACCAAAAGAAATCTACAAATGTCTTTGAGTCTTTCTAACCTGATAAAGTTTTTTATGTTTTAAGTAAGTCTTCTGTAGCTAGCTATTGTGCGCCAAATGATTGTCCATCCAAACGTGCAACAACTTTTGCTTATATACTTACACCTCTCTTTATGTCTGTGTTTTGCTCAACATCTGAGCACCAGCACCTGTTTAAGCATCTTCAGCTCTTGTAACCAGCATGGGATTTGTTCCCTGTGTATTTCCCCTTTTGTAGAACGAAGGGCCTACTTGGGTAGGAGGTGTGTTTCCCCTTGGTGAAGGGAAGACTTGCTTAGAAGCAAGTGTTGTATACCCCTTGTTGAAGGAAAGACCAAGGTTTGTTAGGTGGTTAGTGAAAAATCCCAGGAGTTGCTTAGGAATTAGATGTAGGACTCCTAATCCGAACCAGGATAAATCGCTTGTTCTTTTGTGTGTGTTTGCTTCCGCTTATCTACATTTATTTCACACCCTACACTAAGCTCTAACATATTTTTGTTAAGTGAGTTTCAGATCTAACTCTTGGTAGCAGAAATTTCAGAAATAGGGAAGTCCTTTTCACCCCCCTCTAGGACATCTTAGCTCCATTTCGGTCCAACACAATCATTATCCCTAGGCAAGTGAGGTGATTGCCTTTGACAACCTAGTTTTGCATGTTCATCAATTCTCTGTACCTATTTGCTTTTGCACCCCATATTTGTATATGATAAAGACATTGTTTGCCATATGGGGTATGTGCAAGATTATCCTAATATGGTCTAGTAACTCAGAGGACTCTGGGATGTCAAGAAGGCAATTATTTTCTCAATACTCCTGCATCTGAAGCTATATGTCATAATTTTTCTTCTTTTTCTTTACATGCATTCATTAGGCAAAGAGAAGATTTTGTTATAGCTCTTTCTGTGAACATGGCTTTTCTATTCACTATGTTTTCTTTGCCCACATGCCAAGCTTATATGTTATGTTCTGCAAATTCAGGTTCGAGATAGGGGCATTTGGTTAAATTCCTTTGAAGATATTCCTCCGGCTAGAAAAGGTGCCGTTGTACCAAGCATGTTTCCTTCTGGTCAAAGTAGTGAAGCCAAGACAGGATTGCCGAATGATTTGCCTAAGAATGAAGAGATGCAAGATGATATCATTGATAAAGAAGCTGATGTGATTAGTGGTAATAATGACAGAAGTACAAGTCATGATGCAATGGCAGAGAATATTATAGCATCAGCTGAGAATGGCAAATCTAAATTTGAAATGGTTGAATTTCCCTATGGTGCAACAAATGTTGATCTGAATTGTAACTACAAAGAAAAATCTTGTCTTCCTCTTGAACACTGCATGAGAATAGTTCCCCATGATCAAAACAGTGGAGCCTTCTTTATTGCTGTGCTTAAGAAGCTGGCTCCTCTGCTGGGTAAGTCAGGTCTAGATGCCATCATTGTTTATGTATTGACCCTCCTAAATAAAATGTATCCTTACCTTTTTTGCCTGCATGCAGAAGTTTCAGGGAATAATCCCAGTTGGAATAAAGGATCCAACAATGATGTGTCAAAAGGCAAACGAAATATTTTTAAGGATGAACTTAAGACTGAGAAAGATTTACTTGATCATCTTCCAGTTAACCAGCATCAAATTTTAAAAGAAGTGTCTGGTGGCAATTTGCAACATAAGCAGTCGTGTATACCCATGAAAGATGATCTGAGTGTGGACTCTGCCGATGTACCTCAAGAGGAAAATAATTTAGAGAAAACGAGTTCATGTAATGTAGAGGATAGCACCCAGGAGAAGGCAAAAGTTTTCAAAGGCCGATTACAGATGCAAGGGAAATGGAGAGGTGTAGATCCTGTTCTTTTTTCAGGGATGATGCAGTAATTAAGAGCATAAAGGATTTTTATGGCATTGATGAGTCATTTCCCCTTGAGGGTCATCTTGTGACTAGAAACAGCGATTCCAGTCATGTGAAGAGAATTTATTATGTCTCAAAGTCAGTTCGTGATATACTTGAATTAAATTTCTCAGTGGGGCAGCCACTTAAGATTACATCTCTCGGCCTAAAGATTTTTGTGAGCATTCTCAAACCTCATATGTTTAGTTTGTCTCTTAGGATAAATTGATTCATTTCTTATGCATTCTTTAGCTGAAAAGATGGTGTTAATTTTAATCAGATTTTTGTTTGGTCTTCCTTTTCCCCTTTATTGATGTCAGTTTTATGTGTGCATATCTATCTGTAATCGGTTGGGCCAAGCAGGCAGAGGATTTTTTATCCTTGTTAATTCCACTTTCATAATCCATCAAATGCATAACATGAACCAAATTGCATGTGACCCAATTGTGAAAAATCGGGCATACTATCATAGTATAAAAGTTGTAGCTTAGCCAGTAGCCATTGATGCTTAGTGGTTCTCTAAATTTGACAAACAACATTAGTTTGATAGGAAGAAGGAATTTTTGTTTTTCCAAGTTGGCAGGGGTAATTGATTTAAGTACTCATAAAATATGTTTTGACTTTGAACCAGGTCAAACAGGAGAGGCGTAGGGCATTGATGGCAGGAAGAGAAATCCAGTTTAACTATAGAGTTAGATGTAGTAGAGGGATAAAGAGGTCTGGAGGATGATCGGTGCAAAATCTAAAAATGAGAATCCTTGGAATGTGAAGCACTAATGGAGCAGAACTAAAAACAATTTAACCTTTAAGAAATATGAAGATCGCAAGATAGGGGATCTGGTGAAAAGTGCATCAGCATGCATCATCTTAGCCTGCAGCTTTGGAACCTCACCAGTCGCCACCTCAGAAAGCATAGTCTCCTAAGTGTCGGTCCATCTCCACTTCTAAAATCCATTGTGGACAAGAGGTAAAAAGAAATAATGGAAGTTGCTTCCAACTTGCGAGACACTCAAAAAGTGTAAAAAATTATTGGCTTAGATATGCAGTATATGCCTATATGGCACTATTGGTGCATGAACTTTAGGCATCAGAAATCAGTTAACCATTTTTGTCTAACCAGTTAGCAATTGCTCTCAAGAGCAATGATAGCACGTTGCTCCACCTCCACCTACTCCAAAACCACATGATTTGATCTTCTGACTCTAAAGCTACATTGCAAATTTCATTTAAGGAAAATTTTTTAAGGGAAAATAGTGAATCTTAAGATGATCAAATTAGATTGTCAAAGACAATGCTTAATTGGGGATGAACATGATACATCTTTCCCTTTGATTATGGAAACCAGATAGAGCGGACATGTTTCTTGCACGAAACAGGATGTCCCTACTAAGGATCAAAACAAGGAACATTATGAGCTTCCACCTACTTTACTGTCTGACTGGGGCCTGAATGGTTGCTTGATGGATTTACGAAGTAACAACATGCCCTTGCTATTATCTTGTCATTGGGCCCTGCAGCTTTGCATTGGCAAGTTTCTCACAACTGGCTATATGAAACATCACGGTGACAGCGCAGGATTCATAATTATGTTCCATGACTTTTTTAAAAGTAATATATAGCATTGTATTGCCAGCGGAGACAGGTTGGGCTGGATGAACAACCTTTGACGAGGTTTCCAAGCCTGCAGAGGTGATAGTTGTCAAGGCGTCTAGGCGACCAAGGCGTAGTCGGGGTCTCGGATCGCCTAAGCGCTTAGGCGCCCGCCTAAGCGGTGCCTGGGCGTTTAGGACGGAACCAAGTATGAGCTGTTTTCAAGTGTCCCTCTTATATGATATTTATGTCTCTAAAAATATATATGATGATGAAAATTCAAAAAAAATATCATAATATGACAGACATAAAGACAATGACATATTATAATATGGCAGATATATTATTAAAATAATACATAAATTTGAGAAATATAGATAATAGCTATGTATCATAAAAAAAAACTTGCAAAAAAATGAAATGTCACAACAAAAATGTCAAAATTATATGAAAGCCACAAAATTTAAATTACAAGTAAACAAACTCACATTATATATCATAAAGTCATAAAAAAACCTTAATTGACATCTTCAAATAAATAAGCACACTAAATAAGAACAAGAAGTGCAAATATCATCCTATCATCAGAAAAATAATTTCCAATTTTTAAAACAAACCAGTAAATACACATACATGTAAATATGTTAAATAAAAATAGGAAGTGTAATATCTTAACACACTTAAAATAAGTAAAAATTAAATGAGTCTATTACATAATCCCACAATATGTCTAAAAATTGAAAAGAAACTAGAAAATGACAATTCTCATGAGTTTTGGTGATGATAGTTTAAATTTGACCAAATCCTGAGAGGTCTCAAATAGACTAAGTGTTGTCAGTAGGAGAGTGGATCCCTTGGAGAAGTCACATGTATGTTTGACTATTTCACCGGATTTTAAATTTTTAATATTCTATGTGGTTTATTTGAATTATGAAATTTTTAGTTAAGCCAAATTATGAGGGATTAGAAAGACGTTATTTTGATGGAATCACCAAAATTGTAATTTTCTTCTTGGATGGGAGAGTTGACTTTTATTGATAAGAGATTTTTTTTTTTTGATATTTTTATTGGATTCAAATGGGAGGTACTTTCTTATTTACATGTAATATCTTAAGTAAATGTTCATTTACTTAAGATATTACATGTAAATAAGATGTTTCCTGAAATCAGGCTGGACTCAGCCCCCGGCAAGGTTACCACGGGCTGGATCAGATACCTGAAAACCGACCCCTAACGGGTCTAGGCGCACCTGGCGTGTGCCTTGGCCGCTTTAGCGGCGCCTTTTTTGCTCTTAAAAAGGCAGGGTGTTTTTAAGCGGTTTAAGCGGCTAAGGAAGTGCGCCTTAGCGCTTAAGGGGCGCCGCCTAGGCGTCCGCCTTGACAACTATAGTGGTGTGTGCCATCTTCCCTAGAGTATAAAAAGGAGCAGCCAAAGTTAGGTGCTATAGAAAACTGCAAGAAGACCAAACAAGGGTACAACGGTTTACAAAACTGGGTCACCTTAGTAGCTGATGATAGTTGTCTGGTGTAGAGGTGGCCTACTCACAGAGAATAAGAGTTCTCTGCCCAGAAGAACATGGCTGCAGCAAGAAGAACAGAGTCCACTTCAAGGCTTGATGTCCCCCCTCCCCCCCCCCCCCCCCCCAACCCTGTGATTGAGAGAAGGCCAGGCAAGGGGGTTTCTAACATGAAACCTTTTGTCTAGCAAGTTATACGAGACCTTCTTAGAATGCCTAGTCCACTTGAAAACTGGAAATATTCTAACTTCTAGTCATAATTGAATGATGGGAAGTTGATATTCAGTTCCAAAGAAAAGGGAAAACACTTAGGCTAGCCAAAGGCAAGGGGTGGTTCAATTCAAACCTCAAATCTTTTTATTTTTCTCTGAAGAATGCTGCTGTATGCAATTTATTCATGAATCTAAAATGATCTTGTGAAGTTTCTGCTTGCACATACTCACCCTCAAGATTGTGCAACTTGTGTCCTGATTGACCACTTGATATCTCCCCTCATCATTGGAACTTCGAAGTGAGAGAGTGCATTTGCCATGTGTCCCATCCCCACCTTCAAATTGTTCTCCCTCGTGTCTCCATTACCCTTCATGAGACATTGTTCAGCTTCTGTTGTCTCATTCCCTTTGATTTTGGCCTTCGTATTCTCTTTATTTGCAAATAAGAGCTGCTTATAAATGTAATGTTTTTTCACTTTTCAGATATAGACATGTAAAATACTCTATAATCTGCCAATGCATTAAAGTCATACCAATTATAAGTTTACAAATGGAGAAACCAAGACTGCATGAAAGTAACTGCTTGATGCTCTTTTAAAGATTTATTTGGACTGCATTGCTTATTATGCATAAAAAAACTTCTATCGATGTTACTATTTTATTCTTATGATGATCTAACTGGTAATTATGCTTTAATACATTTGTGGTACTATCCACTTCTCAAAGAAAAAGAAAAAAATCTAGTAATTATGCTGCTTCACTCAAGTGCTAGCTATAGATTGCAGTGTTGCATGATTTGTCTCTGAAGTGGTGCTTGTCTCATTAACTGGTACCTTGCAGAAAGCTAGGAGAAATAATTTTATTTTACCTATTTCAGGAGCGACAGACATCCAAGGATGCCTATGCATCTTCTCCTTGTATATTTCGGATATCCTCAGAAGGATTACCATTACTGCTTCCATATATCAGCAAACAGATCTTATGTGCATCATTGACTGACTTCCGGAACATTCTTAAGTACAGGAATATCAAGTTCTCTGAATTTGTGGATGCCGATTTTGGACAAAGGGCATCAAATTTGTTGCTAGGTTGTTGTGTTGTGGTATTGAATACAGGTGACTACCCTAACCTGATCAGTTTGTGTCTCGGTTCAAACGTGGCAATGTCTGCAACTCTTTGCTTGCATTTTACCATTAATCATTTTACAAGTCTTAGTAGTATATTTTCAAACTTGGCAATGTCTCACAACCCATTTCTTGCATTTTACCATGGATTTTACCTGCGCAGGTGATCATCCCGCAGATAATGTTCTAATAGATGCATCCACAATTGCCATTGGATGTTGGAAAGGAAAGACAAACTTGAGTGTTATGGTTTCTGAGATGGATTCCTTGGAGTTACTTGAAAGAATATCTGCACGTTTTGATACTGGAGATGGTTCTTCAGCAGGGGAACTTGAAAAGAACAGCAGCGGAGTGGAAGTCACAGGAGCAAACAATGTCGAATTTAATGAAAATTCTGAAGCCGTTATGGGATCAAAGGTTGAATATAAGGGAGATCTTGAGATAGCTGATGTGCGTTAATGCTACAATAAGCATCATAGAGGGAAATTCATGGTTTGAAAGGATTTTAAATCTTGAGCGCCAAACAAGACCGAGGATTAGCATGGCAGGGTTTGTGGTTACTTGTTACATGCTGTATAATCGCATTCGCACATCTTCAGAATGTTATGAATCCCTGCAGGAGTATAAGAGATAGTGCATCTGACTCCGCTTGTGTAAATCCGAAGTCAGGTTCAGGCATAGTCCTATCCTTTTCCTCGCGTACTGTATTGAAATTTCTTGTTCTTTGAGATCAAAAAATGGACAATAATATTCAAATTACAGTTCATCTAATATGGGTTCTCAAATTCTTTTAGTTGTGTGCTTTCTTTCTTCTTGAAGGTATAAGATGGATGTTTTTTATAGGGTTGCTAGTAGATCGGGTTATAACATACAATTATCTGTTTCCCATTTAGTTGTAGATGAATTAGTGCGTGTCATTCTCTTCTGCAGCTTTAGTGGATCAGGCCATAAATGGCTAAAAGGTGAGAGTAGGAACTTTAGCCCACAACATTCATGGATTTGATGGTGGTTCTATATGTAGTTTTTATGTATGGCTGAATTTTATACATCGCTATTTAAAGCGCAGAACGCCTTCCACTGGCACGCGATCCTTTTTTTTAACCGGATTTCTCGTTCTCATGTCAACATTCTCACCTATTTTAGCCTTTAGAAATTCTTTACAAAACTTGTTTCTATTGGTATTTGAACCTAAGAACTCATCTTGGTATATAGAGGGCTAATAACTAGGCCACTTCACTCACTCCTTATATCCCCAAGTGTTGTCCTTGAAGACCGTACAGCAACAGCAGCACACCAGAGTGAAATTGTGTTATTCACCACGCAGTGAGATTGTGCGTAATATACAAATGCCATGATTGGGAACTTGATTCCCTAAATATGTTAGATTGCGTGGTCGAAAACTAAATTCGTTAGATTATAGAAATTAAGAACATGTAATAGTGATCAACTCCGACACAGCCGTTCCTCTGGGTATCCGAGCATCCTACATGCACATCTCTTCAACAATGGTTTGACATACAAACAGGCACAGTTATGAAATAAATCCCAGATTGCTGACCTTATATGATGATGTTGGGAATTGGGAGAGACGGTTATAGATCCTTTCCAGAGGAAAGCAAAAGCCGACGTACCTAGTATGTTAAGTGGTGGATAACCCTTTTTTTGTTGGTTGAAAAACTAGCCTATGACATCATCATCAGAAAATTTAAGCCTATGACATCATCCTCAGAAAATTTAAGCCTATGACATCTTTAGAAAACTTCTCTCTCCTTAAAAACTTGAACTATTGACCTCTTCCTAGTGCGCACAGAGGTCTAACCACTAGGCCACTCCTTCAAGTACAGATAGCGGATAACTTGAAGGTAACCAGTCTCAAAATGCAGTTTGGATTTCAGAGAACTACAACTGGTGTATGAAGACGTACTCTTTCAATTACCTTTGTTTTCCCTCACGGTAACTCTCTTTTAGCTGAAAGCTAACCACCAGGATGTTTGTCAGCATTTAGAATGTTACAAGGGCCACAAAACTGAATTGAATATCACAACCAATAAACTCCGGAACCAGTTGCTAGCAGCCTAGCATCAATGAAAGCCCTTATCAAATGATCATGATATTCATTCACCATAGACTAGAATCTTAACCACATAAAGAATAAATTGAACTACATCTTAACCACTTAAAGAATTAAATTGAACTACATCCTTGTCCAAAGAAGGAAAAGAAAACAGAAACAAAACCTCATTTTTTGACATTAATTCTCCCTTACGACACATTTCGCCTTTGATCCACCATAACAAAACAATAATAGTAATTAAGGTTGCACCAGGTGTATAAAATGAATTGCCTTGGCGAGAGGACTGTACATAGACAGAAACTTTGCTCTTGACGTACAATATCTTAGACTATTAAAGTG
Organism: Colocasia esculenta; assembly: GCA_014218235.1. Taxonomy (NCBI): domain Eukaryota; kingdom Viridiplantae; phylum Streptophyta; class Magnoliopsida; order Alismatales; family Araceae; genus Colocasia; species Colocasia esculenta. Next base: position 23,704,723 of record CM024763.1, on the reverse strand, counting down.
AAACAAGACACTATCTTACAAGAAACAAGTGCCTCAAAACTGATGAACATCTCCAGCAACCACACCCGAGAAGATCAGACAATGGTACAAGTCAATACACTTGCGCTGTTGTCAGTAGTCGACCTACAATACAAATATAGGGGCTCCTATGGAAGTCATTTCAGCATAATCTTAAAGAAGAGGTCTCTGACCAATCATTTCTCGCCGGATACTGGCAATGAACATCCTCCTCGAATATGGTGAAGGTAACTCAATTGGCATGACAACAACCCATTTACTTCATATATCACATGATGGCAAGTGACTTATGCAATAAAGCTAAAATATACCATATTTGATGTCACCTCTGTTGTAATGATGGCCGATTTGTCCCAATTGAATACCAAGTAATCTGAACAGTCATGGATCATCTCCGTGTTCTCTTGTGTTTTGCTTCGTCCCTGTACCTTCCACGTCGCTCTTCCCTCTGCCGCTTTTTTGCAAGCTGCTCATCCTTCGCCTTCGCTGCTTCATATGCTTTCTTCTTTTCCTGATCTTTCAATTTTTGCTTTTTTAACTGCAATCAAACCCATGCCAAGTTAGCAGCACCACAAGATAATGTCCACAAGGGAGAACACTAATTAGATAAGCAAGATCTTCAGAAGCACAATAAATCAGAGAAATAGTTTCAGATAGTTATAAATCATGGAAGGATGTTATGTCTCCCCAAGCAAGAATTTGGAGCCAAAATAGGAGATCTGCCTAGCACATATTATGGTCCCAGCTCCTAAGAAAAGGGTAAATCTCTGAATTGTTTGATACCATCTCACCGAGCCACAAGAATAATTCCTCCAAGAAACTTGCTTGAGGCTTGGTTTACTGGTTTTTAATTTACAAAAGTTACTACTCCAATACTCCAGCAGGACTGACAAAGGAGCTTATGATAAGTTTGAATTATTATAATAGTCACATTGCAACCACTATTTTTGTGGACTCGTTACATAGGCAATTTAACTGCACTATTCCTTCCAGTCAGCCTAAAAAGGCAAGGCAAAGCAGACATCATAATAAGTGCAACATACTATGTCCACCAAGAGCATAGAGCACTTATAACATTTAAGAGTTGTTCTCCTACACTATTAAAATCAAGGATCTCATGAATATGATTACTATTTTCTATAGAAAAACTGATCAAGCACACATTTTAAGGAAATGTTAAAGATTGGATAACCTAAGGGCAACCTACAGCAACTCCCAAAGGCACGCAGTACTTTGATACGAAAGAAGAATAAGAATTTTGTTTCCTCTAATCTTATATTTGATTTTCTCTGTACTTAGTAAGTGAATATCAGATTACAATGAACATCAATAGAAACTTCCTCTCATGTTTCAGGTTGGAAAATTAAGTTTTATAGAATGTGGGAGTCTAATAAAGTTGATGGTAGGGATTAAGAAATAAACTCTTCAGTTTTGTAGGGACAAATATATAATAAGGCAAATATACAGGGAATTATTAAATTTTCATAAAATTTCAGGGATCAAAACCTAAAAACCCTAGTCTGTACCTCAGGCTAGGATTGAGAATTTCAATCTCCAGCTATAAGAAGACCATTTTTATGCAATTAATCCCCCAAGGAAGGTGAAGAGAAAAAGGAAAATCCTCCTCCCACTCAACAAAAAATGCATAAATCCTGTCATGACTACCACTATGAATGGCAAATGCTACAATATGAAGTACAAACAATGTCTCATGATACACGATCAGGTATATTATGATAAACAAGATTGAAGAAAAGTATGCTGAGTCATCAGTTTTCTGTTACCTTTTGGTTTTTAATTAATTGCAAGTGCTGGACAAGAGCATGAACTTTCCGTTCATGAGGTTCCATGACCACAGCTCGCCGGTTTTCCAAAGTTAGTCGCTTCCTTTTTGGCTTGTCCTTCGGTTTTGAAGCAAATGGAAGAGCTTCTTGTAATTTCTTTGGGATCACCAGCGGATTAAATTTTCTTAGTTTCCTCTCAATAGGCTGCAAAAGATGGGGGAAAATACACAGTTATGTATCTCCAACAAAATTGATAGAAACTTGTAAACTGAAATATTGGAATTATAGAACCTTGTAGACTGAATCTTTGTTGAATGGGATGGAAAGATTGTTTTCTCTCCTGAGTTCAGCCGCTGTCCTCATACCACTCCAGACCCGATCACGAGATTGTAAAGCTGTGGTGACCGGGTTGAAAAAACGAGGGATGTCCACAGGACCCCAAGCACGTAGGAAAACAATGTCACTCATCAGTATCCGGTCTTCAAATGTGCATCTAACAATGCCTTCTTTAGAGCCTCCGAAATCAATATGCTTTCCTTTATTACCAAGTTCCAATTTTGCAGCCTGCAAAAGAGTTAACATAAGGTGTTGCAGATATTTATTTCACACTAATCCTTAAAAGAAATATAATATGCCTATGAGGCGTATTCAAAGAAAGAAAATAATTGATTCTGACAAACAGCTAGGGCAATTTATGTATCTATTAGTTCTGTTTATACCTCCCCATGAATTGTTGTATAAAGAAGTGCAAGGCATCTTTTCTAACTTCTGCAATGACTGATGAAGAGGATAGTACAGAGGGATTGTGGTAGTCAAATGGACAGTTATTTTGAACTGGATGCCAAATTGACAGTCATTTTGAACTGAACATGCCATGAGTTATGTCACAGCCGACTCATAGTAATCACAATACTTGAGAGTAAAATGTTTTCTTCAACAATCTTTTAAACCACTTCTTAGAACTTACTGGAAGATTTTGTAATATCAAGAAAGGTTCCTGCTATGCCCAATCAACCACAGGGCCAGAAGCACCCTCTAAACAACAATCAAGTACTCTATTCCAGATTCCCAAAAGTTCACTCAATCCAGTACTAGATCCAATGGCTTACACATACTAAGCTAACTTATGTGCACCGACTGCATGAAACCCTTTATGGCCACAAATCACAATGCAAATCTCAGGACCCTTTTTTTAAAAGTGTGTAGTACCCCGTGCATATATTGAGAAATAGAATGGGAATGTACAAGTATAGGTGGGCCACAAACCCCAAAAAACAATCAACCCCCAACACCAACACAACAAAATGACACCAAGGCAGTGTAAAGGGCACTAATCTCCCAAAGATCCAAAAATAGGAGACAATGAAAGATTTACATTTGATAACACACGAGCCCACTCCTTCACCCTAGCCCAAACAAAATGAATCAATGCTTCCTCATCCCGGGACTTCCTCCTGAAGATACGGCGGTTGCGCTCCCCCCACACCGCGCATAGAGTGGCATGGACGATAAACCACCACACAATCCTATCTGCCTTGAGTAGCCACCGCCTATGCCAATCCCGGAGCAAAGAAGCAATGTCACCCCATAAGGTGAAGCAGTGTCCCATCCTCCGAGCAATGTCCCTCCACAAACCCTGAGAATAAGAGCAGCTCACAAAAAGATGATCAAGGACAACTCCACACCACAAAGATAGCAAGTAAGGCTCAGATCAGGTAGAAACCGGATCAATCTGTCTCTTGTAGGAAGCCTTCCATGAGCAATCCTCCAAACTAAAATCTGGATCTTGAGAGGGTTGGGCATCCTCCACACCTCCTAGAAGAAGGCAAATCGCACACCTCCAACTGTGCAAACATCATAGGCTGATTTGACAGAAAATGTACCATCCTTCCCCCATCTCCAGGTCCAACAATCCTCCCTATTCTGCAAACGCAAAGGAAGGATAAGAGCAAGCAATCTCTGAAAGTGTTCCATCTCCTGCTAGAAGTGCCTCCTGAAGGTCAAGGCCCAGGCACTACCTGGTATTTGAAGATCATAAGCATGAGCCACAAAATCAAGAGGAGCCGTCAACAAAGCAAATAGGCTGGGAACACCACCTTCAATGTGAAGTCGCCACACCACCTGTATTTCCAAAAGAGACATTTTTTTACCATTTCCCATTTTCACCTGGATGCCAGAAAGAAGAAGGTCCCTACAGGAAAAGATGCCACGCCAGATGGGGGAGGTCTTGTGTCGGGGCAGGGCTTCCAAGTAGCAGACTCTGGATGAAGAAAAATATCGGCCCCTAATGACCTCAGCCCACATCCCAACTTCCCTACTTCCCAACCTCCAAAGCCATTTTACCAGTAGTGCTAAGTTGAAACTATTAACATTCTTCAGACCCAAACCTCCATACTTCTTAGGAAGGGTGAAACCACCCCCTGCATCTGTCCCCTGCTCCATGCCAAAAAAATCTACGCTGTATAGACTGAAGCTTCCTAGCCACCACCCTCTCCTGCGATGACTCCACTTCATAGGGATTCCAAAGAACAAGAACCCCCCAGACCTGCCCACTGCAAGGGATCCCATCCCCTGGGAACGCCTCATACCCCCAATATCCCTAATAAGGAGGCTCACATCACCCTCCCACTTTGTTTCTTGCAAGCAAAAAATGTCCACCTTGCACCTCCTAATGAGCTCCCCCACCGCCCTCCTCTTCTCTGCCCCTCCTAACCCCCTAACATCCCATGATAAAATCCTCATTGATGGCTAGAAGACGACCCCTCCTCCCTTCTCTCCCCCTCATCACATTGCCTACTTGCTCTAGCCCGAGATCTCGCCCCTCCTCTAATGCTAGTACTCCAACGCCTAAATATATTTGTGAATGCCCCCTTGAGGTCCTTCTCAGCCCCCTCAAATGGCAACCCCACCAGATCTGCCACCCCCTTCGATTGCTCCATGGCGAGAGCTTCGACCTCTTTCAGCATCTCCCTCACCTCAACGCTCACCATACAACTTCCATATACCTCAGCCTAGTCCTAAAGGCCCAGCTCCCCTTCCACGTACACCAGAGCCCCCTCATCAGGATCCTCCTCCGGAGCTCTTTCCTCCTGGAAGCAAAGCTGGGTTTGAATCCTCACTGACTGTGCGGAGAAGGTCAGCCCCTACCTCAACATTGATAGGGGCTAATGTCGGCAAGGGATCAACATGGGCTGACAGCTGCAGCATCTCCCTCACTGAAACCAGGCCTCCATCTGCTTCCGTCAGTGTCAAGTCATCCACGGTATGTTGTGCCCTAGGCCCCAGCACGTCACCAGCAAGGACAGCCAGAGATCTTGTGGAAATCTCTTGGCCCAACTGCAAAGCCTTCGAGGAAGGGGAGGACAGACAGCCCCCTCCTATATCAGCAGGCCCCGCTGCGAGGAGTGCCCCTCCGGGAGGCTAAGAAGGTCGGTGGAGGGCTCCCCCATCCACCGGCAGTTCGAAGCCGAATGCTAAGAAGGCCGGTGCAAGTTTCAGACATTTAGAAAATAATACAATAGAAAAGTAAAAGTTGAAGAAAAGAGAAGCAATTATCATATATGATTCATCTAGTCATACACCGGTTTTAAATTTTAAAGGTAGGGTTTATTTCAGAAAAGAAAACTAAACATTATGAGGATTCAATAAATTTAATGGAGAAAGTGTAATCAGCAAACATGGAAGGAAAAATAAAGAAGAATATAATTTACCTTCTTAATCTCACCCCTAATTCCACTAACTGTGCGAACAGCTGCACCCTCAAACTTGGCAATCTCAAGATCTGAATTAAACATGCCCTTTATAAATGCTGTCTTCTTGAAAATCTTGCAAGGCGTACCAACAAATTTGATCTTTTTCACTATGCGTGCAGCATGGTTGAATTCTAGAACAACTGCAGTTGCAGTAACTCGAAATGCAGCCTATCATACATAAAAGAATGCATTATACATTGATAAACAAAAACGAATAAGAAAAATAGAGGACTTCCACAGAAAAAGATAAGCACCATAGAGTGTCGCGTCGAAGTGAATGCAAATATCATCATCATCATCATCATCAGAGTCTTATCCCATTATTTGGGGTCGGCTACATGAATCCTTTTCCGCCAAAGATTTCTATCAAGTGTTGTAGTCGTGTTTAAACTCAAAAGGTCTAAATCCTTCTTAATAACATCGCACCATCTCATTTTAGGCCTTCCCCTAGCTCTTTTACTAGCATCCACTAAAATTTGGTCACATCTTTTAACCGGCGCCGAGTTAGGACGACGGTACACGTGTCCAAACCACCTAAGTCTATTTTCTCTCATTTTTCTATCAATTGGAGCTATCCCCAGATCCTCACGGAAGCGCTCATTCCTAATCTTATCTTTCTTAGTCTTACCACACATCCATCTCAACATCCTCATCTCTGCTACACATATTTTGTTTACGTGTTCCTTTCGCACTGCCCAACACTCTGTGCCATATAATAATGCAGGCATCACTGCCGTTCTATAAAACTTTCCTTTAAGTTTCACTGGTATACGACAATCACAAAGGACTCCTGATGCACTTCTCCACTTTACCCAACCTGCCTTAATCATGTGTGCCACATCGTCATAAATCTCCCCATTCTCTTGGATGATAGATCCCAAGTATCGAAAGCTGCTACTCTTAGAAATATCTTGACCACCAATTTGAACCACATGTCCTTGAGGAACCCTTTGATTACTATAATTACAGTGCATAAACTCAGACTTACTCCTACTAATTTTAAAACATTTAGACTCCAAAGCATGTCTCCAACTTTCTAACTTAACATTTAAACCATCAATACTCTCATCAATTAAGACAATATCATCTGCAAATAGCATACACCATACTCTCATCAATTAAGACAATATCATCTGCAAATAGCATACACCAAGGGATATCATCATGCAAATGTTTTGTCACCTCATCTATAACCAGAGCAAAGAGATATGAACTTAGGGCAGAACCTTGATGCAAACCTATAGTGACCGGAAATTCACGGGTCTCTCCAGCAATAGTTCTCACACTAGCAGTAGCACCCTCGTACATGTCCTGAATCAAGTCAACATATCCTTGAGAGACTCCCTTCTTTGTTAATGCCCACCAAATCAAGTATCTCGGTACTCGATCATACGCCTTCTCCAAATCAAGAAAAACCATATATAAATCTCTTCTCATCTCTCTATACTTCTCCATTAACTGACGCAATAAGAAAATAGCTTCTGAAGTAGATCTACTAGGCATAAAACCAAATTGATTTTCTGATATACTAGTCATGCATCGCACTCGGCTCTCGATTACTCTTTCCCAAAGTTTCATAGTGTGACTCATAAGCTTAATTCCGCGGTAATTATTACAGTTTTGAATATCCACTTTGTTTTTATAGAAAGGAACTACAACACTTTTTCTCCATTCTTCTGGCATTCTCCGTTCCTTTAAAATTTTATTGAAAAACTTAGTTAACCATTTAATACCAATGTCTCCTAAGCCTTTCCACACTTCAATAGGTATGCCATCTGGTCCTAAGGCCTTACCCAATTTCATTTTTCTTAAAGCATCGCCCACTTCTGACATCTTAATAAGCCTGAAATACTGATACTTATCAAATTTTGTTGACTCTTGATTCTCTTCTAAGGAGGCATCCTTAAAACAATTTCCATTAAGTAATTTCTGAAAATAGTTATATCATCTCTCTTTAACCTCTAGATCCTTAACCAAAACCTTTTGATCTTCATCCTTAATGCAACGAACATGATCTAAGTCTCTACTCTTCCTTTCTCTTAATTTAGCAAGTTTAAATATGTCTTTTTCTCCCTCTCGAGTTCCTAATTTATTATATAATCCTTCGTACGCCTTGGACTTAGCTTCACTAACTATTCTTTTAGCCCTCTTTTTAGTTATTTTATAAGCTTCTAAAGTTTGATTATTCTTGTTTGTTTGCCAAGCTTTAAAACAATCTCTTTTAGCTCTAATGGTATTTTGAATTTCCTCACTCCACCACCAAGTCTCTCTTTCTATATTCCTTTTACCTTTAGATTTACCTAGGAGTTGATTTGCTACATTTTTATACAATTTGTGACATTATTCCACATTACATTAACTTCTTGATCTAAATTCCAGATATTTTCTTTTACTAGATGATTTTTAAATGTTTCTAAATTTTTACTTTTCAAATTCCACCACTTAATCTTAACACAATTATTTATGATGGTTTTTCTTTTAAATTTTAGAATACGAACATCTATTACTAGTAACCTATGTTGTGGAGCTAAACTCTCTCCAGGAATAACTTTGCAATCTTTACACAAAACTCTATCAGCCTTTCTAATAAGAAAATAGTCAATTTGGCTCCTATGTGTTCCACTCTTGTAAGTTATTAGGTGTTCGTCTTTCTTCTTAAAGAATGTGTTAGCAATTACTAGATCATAAGCCATAGCAAACTCAAGAATACTAGTACCCATGTCATTTCTCTCGCCAAAACCAAATCCTCCATGAATCCTCTCATATCCTCTATTACTTTCACCCACATGACCATTAAGATCCCCACCAATCAAAAATTTCTCTTCACTAGGGATTTTGGATCAATCTATCAATAGCCTCCCAAAAATGCTTTTAATGCTCTCTTCTAAACCCACTTATGGTGCATATGCACTAACTACATTCAAAGTAACCTCACCTACGATAAGTTTTATTAAGATAAGTCTATCTCCCAATCTATTAACTTCTACAACTTTCTCTTTTAAGTCTTTATCTATTATTATGGCCACACCATTTCTAGAGTTACTGATTCCTGTATACCAAATTTTATAACCATCAATATCCTTAGCTTTAGATCCTTTCCACCTAGTTTCTTGTAGACAAGCTATGCTAACCCTTCTATCCCTCATTAACTTGACCAACTCCAAACCCTTACCTGTTAAAGTTCCTATATTCCAAGTAGCTAGACGAATCCTATGTTAATGAGGGATAGAAGTAAATGCAATATATGCAAACATAAAACCTAACTCAAGAAAAGGAAGATTTACATGCACACAACAGTTTACATGTAGTAGTATAGGTTAACATCAAGCAGATAACGTACCCAATGAAAGTATTACACCTCATGATACATATTAAGAATATTGTTACTATAATAATGCTAATTGTTGGTTCAGAACAATGAACAGGCAAAAGTGACGTTCATACTCAACATGCAAAAAGACAGTTTTGGGCTGTCCCAAAGCAGTTGCCTGAACTGCAAAAATATCTTTAAGCAATGAAATTATACAACTTAGATAGGGCTCAACTTCATGGTTTAAAGAACCGGCCAAGCGTGATTTGAGTTTTTTTCTTTTTGAAACATGGATGGTACCACAGATTATATTAAGCATGATTTGATGTTGCCAGCTCAAGAATTGACAAAGCCTCATATCAAACAACAATCCCCAAAAAATAATCCCCCTTATCTTTCCAGGTTGCTCTTGAACTACATATTATGCCATGGTATAGTTGAAAACAGTGTGTTTATAGCAATATTCATGAACATAGTATATTTCAGGGGAAAGGAAAACCTGATTGTTGGATACATTCTGTACAGCAACAACTCCAGTATTAGGAGGTGCAAGAGGCCCCCAGAACATAGCAAGACAATGCATATGCTCAGGGGTATATTTAAGCATACGGTGCCTCCCATTTCGATCCTCAATTGCATAGATAGGAATTGTCTGGTACCGTCTCCAACCTATGGAGACAATGATGGGATCTCTGGTCTTCAATACTTTTCTATGCCATCTATGTCGCTTCAACCTAACCTGTACACAGAAAACTATATGTTACAGTTTGAGATGAAACAAAATTATTAAGAAAATAAAGCATAGACATCCATATTTTTCCAGATCTCAAGAGAACAAGAAAATTGAGTTGAATTCTTCAGAATGCAAGTCACTTTCTTCTTCTCTTCCTTTCTAGTTCTCCTTTCCATTTATGACACATCGTGAAACAGAGCCCAGAAGAGTATGCAACAGCAACGAAACAAAACTAAAATTTCCATATATTTTTTAGACGAGCAGGGGGGATTAGAAGATAAAATAGGAGTTTCGAGGATGAATAGTAGATCAAGAAGTATTTTAAGACGATATTAATTTGCACTGTAACAGTGAAGGTATGCATGTAGTTGTTCCCCTCAACAAAATATCATGCTATTGACACTTAACCATGGATGGCAGGATCGGAATCGGGGTCTGGATCGGCCATGGCCAATCCCGATCCGAATCGGGCAGGAATCGGCCATGGCCGATCCAATCCAATCCAGAATCGGATGATTCCGATCCAATTTGGCCAATTCTGCCATCCATGCACTTAACAGGGACGGCATAGAATGAATTAAAAATGGCAATTCATTTGGAATCTATACTCAACCTAAATATGTGCTTATTCAGGTAAAATACATAGCTCAGTAGCAATTATTTTATACGCTGCAAAGATGATAGCCAATAATTAAGAGCAACAAGCCTCTTTCATAAGGGAAAAAACAAGAATAATAGAAATGCCAGCCACTAACCTGCATGTATCCCTCATTTTCTTCCCCAAGTCCAATGCCCCCAACCACAATAGGATGGCACGGATCAAATGTTCAACCATCTCAAATGGCACATCATGAACCTCCAACCTCAAGTAAGTACCAGTCCTATGACCTTCTATGTCGATACGAGTGGCATCATCTAAGTCATTGAGCTCTGCAATATTCATTTGTTTGCGAAGTTCAATCTCCTCCTTCAACTGCAAAAATCTTAGATTTAGTTTACCACGTGTATGCTTAGACAAATTTAAACATAAAAGAAATGTAGGCCACCTTACTTTGTCAAAATATTCACCACCATGGGCATTGTCTTGTGAAGTGCCTATATCTTTGTCTCACTGTCTTCCTCATCCAATGGTCCAGACCCATCATATGTAGGCCATAGTTAAGGTATAAGGCTATCAAATCATTAAAGAAGGAAAAGAAACAAACAGAATAGACAGAAAAGGAAAAGGATTTATCAATAATAGAAGGCATCAGAAATAAGCTGCACCAATATGTAAAATCATGTAATTTTAGAATGTCATAAAATGCTTAAGAAAGGATATTGAGCATCAAATTTTGCACGAAGAGCAAGTTTCTTCAGCCTTCGCTCCTCGGCTGCAGGGTCGCCACCCTTTGGAGTCATTTCATCCCTGTCTTTATTTGCGTTCTCACTCTTGAAAACCTCTCCAGTCTCCAAATCTTCAAAATCACCGTAGTCAGACTCATCTCCATCCGTACCATCAGCATCACCAGTTGCCCGTCCTCGATGAGCAGCTTTTGACCAATCTCCAGTGACAAAGCGGTCACGGATGCTCTGAACAAGGTCTTCACTGGACCAATCCTTTAGGTTTATTTGACTAGTGTACTTGGAGCAATCTTCAGCTCCTAAACTATTGGAGGTAGTGCCTTTACTTGACTTCTACACCATAAAAGATAAATAAAACTAAGCTGCACATGCTTCTGAAGCAAAATGACATTATAGAATTGCCACAATAGCATTACCCTATCCCCTTCTCCCTTTGGCTTGAAGAACTCATCATCTTCACTGTCTTCACTCCCACTACCAGTTTGCGCCTCCTGAATAGTGGTAATCATTTCAGGCTGACCATATACAAGCTGCATCAGATTCTTACTCTGTCTTGAGACTGTTCTAGCAAGCAATGACTCTTTCCACTTCGAAGCATTTCCCAATTCATCTGCAGTTTAATATAGGGGGCAAAAAAAGAATAATCAGATGGACATAAAATCATATCCAACTTGATCGAAGTAATGATCATCGTTTTGCCAAAATAAAAAACAGCCACAGCATAGTAGCCTTGTCTTAGAATGAAGAAGCTTAATCTAGAAAAGAAAAGAAAAACTTTTAAAAAAGAAAAAGAAATTCCAAGATGGTCCATTATTCTGGAGTCTTGCTGAAAGTTATGTAAGTCAACTATTTTGTTTTTGAAAGTATGTAAGTCAACTATTCAAAAGTCTTTCTGAAAGCAAAGTCATATGTACGAGCCACTCAATTCCTTGTTCTCTTGTCACTATGGATCTTAAGATGTTCCTCCAGAGTAAGAGTTTTTGTGAAATGTGCTCCAGAGTAAGAGTTCTAGGATTGGCAAACAAGAGAATGAACTTAAATAAAAAAAAAAAACTCTGTTAGCATAATGAGCCCTGCTTTGTCCATATTCTCTACAGTTATTCTCAATTCTCTTATTCTTAAGCTGTCAGAATATTTCAAGTATTAGCTGATCCACTCAAGTGAAGAAACAATGACAAGCAAGTGCTTTGGAGTTTGGAGGAAATTAACTCGAGGAGAAAAACCTTCAGATTGAGAACCTTCGTCTCTTTCTTCCATTGAGTCTGAACCTGAATCCCTTTGACTAACAGCACTTTCTTCCTCAGATTCAGATAATTCAGTATCATCTTCTTCAATATCCTATTCATCAAGTAATTAAAATTTATGATTTTCATATTAAACAATAGAAATAAAAACCTTTTGCACAGAAAGACACTAACAACAACCTTCAAAAGAAAGACATTAACAGTAGCAAAACATGAACCAGCCTGATACTGAGGATCCAAGGTAACAAGGATGGTCATTTGAACATTTACGTGAATATATTTATATGCAAATGACAGGCATGCACATGAGCAGGCACATTAGGCATGTAAAGAAGCTGAGCCAAGCCAAACTTTTGAAGTCTCAAACCTGGCTCCAGACTCCAGAGAGGAATAGTGAGCTCCAGCTCAATTTCCGTCTCAGCCATAAATGGGCTCAAACTCAAGTCAACTCAAGTGCTTGGATAAAATTGAGCTTATTAGACGACACAAGACTGACCAAGCTCAAGCATGAGCTCAACTAAGCTCCATGTCACCTATGCACCCCAATAAAACCTTCGATACATACTCCTTATGTAAATAGACAAAAATCCAACATAAAAATAAAAAAAGATTAAACTGAGGCCCCTACATGCCAAAGGAGCCACTCTTGGTTAGGTTCAAGCATGGTTCACATGACCAACCAAACTTACTCAAAGTCCGTCCTAAGCTCATTTTTCACATAAGGCAAGCTAAGCCAGAGCATCTCCTGAGCGGCTGACTAGTTGTCAACCTTGGGAGATAAAAATACTTCAACCTATATGTTTGTATCAGAAATAAAATGTGAGACCATTAATATCAGATTTGTCTCCATGACGCTTTTCAAGGATCCAAGCTTACTGTATTGTATAACCTCTCGTCCAATCCTTTTTCAGGTCTCTGAAGGTGTCCAAACAACGGCCAAAACACCCAAAAAAAGGATTATGAGAGCATGCTATGCTGTAGCAGGTGAAAGATCTCATACACAAGATGATTGTTAGATGATTTCTCCTCCATCAGAAAATTTTGAAAATCATCTAATACCTCCTAAATTTTATTCAGGTCTCTGAACTCTCCTCTTTTGACTTCCAGAGATGCTTCTATGAAGCAAAGAAACTTAGTTGAAAGTTAATACATTTTCCTCTTCAATTAAATAGGGTCTGCTTTAGAGAATTAAATTGTAATGATTTTGCCTTTTCCTTCATCATTTTCAGGGTTTTTTTTCTTCAAATTTTCTGCTTCTCAGTTTACTGAGAAGATTGATTTTGTAACTCCTGGACTAAGTAGCATATAAATTCTAACAGCCTGCTCATACACTATTGATTTGGAATGAAATTGGGCACTGTATTCAGACTGTCATCCCATCTTTTACTGGTGCAAACGAGTTAGTATTGGGCTGGAACAGGAATTTTCATTTGAAGGCTGATGGGGGTGTGGGGGATCATTTTGCACGCCACTATTTGGGCCATATGGATTGAAAGAAACAACAGAATTTTCAGGAGAGAAGCTAGGACTGAAGAAAACCGTGTTACAAGGGATTAAGAGTAATGTTTTGGCTTGGGCTAAATTATTAGGTCACTTTGAGAGTCCTCATTCTCCTCTCCTTTTGCTCATGGGGAGGTGAGGTTGTTTATTTTGGGTTGTTTGAAGTTTGAACTGGAGAGAGGGGTTTTGTTTGGAGGTCTTTTTGTTGCTATGCCTCTACTCTTGTACATTCTTCCTATTTCAATATACTTTGTGGTACTATACACATTTCAAAAAAAAAAGCAGCACATAACTTCAACGTGCTGCTTTTAGCCTTTTACAGGGGTGCAAAGAACCTAAATGATTGTTTTCGGTTCGGATAAAGTAAAACAGGGTAGTCACTATTTACCTCTTAGTGGACAAGGTTATACATATAACTTCAACCTGCTGCTTTCACAGGGATGCAAAGAACCTAAATGATTGTTTTCGGTACAGATAAAGTAAAACAGTGTAGTCGCTATTTTACCTCTTAGTGGAAAAGTTTATACAGCACCCAGACATCAAAGAACATGCATGTACAGAATTGCAGCATATTAATAAAGAATACCCTAAAGTACATTATTCAAAAAATGGTCTACATCCTAAAGAGAACCCCAAAAGTTAATATAAATCGGAACATTCTCTATAGAATATTTTGTAAATAAGAAAGAGAAAAAGAACAAGACAGAAACAAGAAAGATATTTTCTCAACAACTACACATGGAATGATGAGCTGAAGAATCAAGTAAACATAGGAAATTAGGTAAAAACGATCATCACAAATTTACTAAGATGGAGACAATGACAGAAATAGTCAAAATATTTAAACCAAAAGCTTACGTGTTTGATGAACTTACCAAATACAATTATATATTAAATTATAAAACACGGGATAAAAAATGCATAATGACACCTTCGCCATGATGCTGCCTAAAGTTTTTGACCCCTGAAATATCAATTTCACCAGGAAAACATGCATAATACCTTCAGATCATCAACATCTTCATTGCCTGCAGAAATAGCTTTCCTCCTCAATCTTCCATCATGAAATTCAACTTTTTCTTTCAAGTCTGTGGTTAAAAGATTCTCAGGTTCATCATCTTCAGATGTCCCAACATCTACATCTTCAGAATTAGTAGTTTCAGAATACTTCCTCAGACCCCTGTCAGTAGCTTCATTACTTTCGGGCATCATCTTATCATCTATTGTGTCTGGGATCTCCTGGCTTGAGATGTTGAGGTTTTCTAGACCATCATTCCCTCTAACAGGTAATCACTGCTGTTTTTTCCTCCTGTTGAAGTAGGAAGCTTTCTACTGAAAAGATTAATGAAACTTTGTTCTAACTTTTCATCCAGGGAGTATTTAGTGTTCTGAAGGGTCTTGACCATTACTACACCAACATCATGGTCATCTCCTGAGTCAGACAACAAATGGAGACTTTAATTCAGAAATAAGAAAGTTAAAAGAAAATTGGGCAGATTAAAAGTAAACTAAGACATTGAAACATTTAAATTTTGTTTCATAAAGAACAAAACTTGTGTGAGCCCAAAGTGAAGACAAAGATGCTAATTATAATACTTACGCATGAATAGAAAATTCTTATAAGTTAGAACTACCTGTATTCTTTGCTTTGTTATGCCCATCTTCAACATTGGAGAACTGAACAAAGTGATCATTGATATTAATATAAACAGCATCTTTGTCATAAAGTAGATCCCCAAGACCAGACATGGGTGCATAAAAAAGCTTTTCCTTGTCACGTAGGCCTTTCTTTTTTGCAGCAGATGGTAAGGGGCATGGATCAGCTAAGCCAGTTACCCCAGCTAAGTTGCAATCACCCACACCAGCTATATGTACCTGATGGACAGTGAACTCCAGTTGCAAAGATCAAATATGCAAAGCTCTACTGAAACACATATAACACGTCCTAAGTTCATCTCCCAAGGATAGTTTGACCACAGAATTCTTTCAGAGCACAATCATCCAATTCCATCCTTTCATGGTTTTAACTTTTAACTTTTAAGAACCAACTTAGGAGATCAAAAAACTCACCAAGTGATTCATTCATGTGTGTGACAAAATCTATGAACATTACCGAACTAAGATGTCATATTCTTTGCAGTGCATCAAAAACAGTAGAAACATTAAGTGAATAGTGTGATTCACCTGAGAATTCTGTTACTTCTTTCCAAATATGTAATTATGAACTATAATATCTATATAAAGGGAAACCACCAAAACGTTCATTAACTACCAAATGGATAGCGCACTTGTTTCTCTAAAGATATATTCACTGCAAGAAGTAATAGTTTACATAACATAAGGGGATAGAGAAGGATAAATTGTCCCATTTCCAATGTGAAAAGGCTGTAAGGAAACATTCATATGTTATGTTTTACAAGATGAACTAGACAGGAAACCATTTACATAGTTACAATGAATATCTCCAGGATGTAAAGCTGATTCAGAAAGCCCATTAGCAATTCATTGCAGAATATAATCACCTAAACTAAAGAGCAAAATATATGTGATCAGCAAAATTTTAAAGCACTTCTCTCTTTCAGATTCCATTGAATATGAGAAATAGTCTGGCATACAGTTTACACCTAGAAGATATAATGTTACTCAAATATCTAATCATATTTTCTGTAATCTCCAACTAGTCAAAGTAACATAGAGCTTCAATGTACTTTATATGAGAAGCACATGCACATATAGTTTATTCATGGATGATCTCACAATAAGAAAGCAAAACTTGCATACCTTTGCACCTCTCTTCATATTGCAGCCACGAAGGTAACCATATAATGTGATATTTCTATCACATTTTTTATTCAACTGTATTCTTTCTGGAGGAGTGATATCTTCAAAACGATCAACTAAAATATAAGGATGTGAAATTCTCCACGATAAAGGACGGAATTTCATCACTGAGATAAATCTTGCAAGATTGTGGACTTCACGTTTAGGATATCTGGTATTACAAATTGATTAAAAAAAGTTACACACAAATTATCACAAAACAAGTTATCACTTTTAATTGTTAAAGATTTTAAAATACAATTTGCAAATCCTGCTGATGACATATTGAAGAAGAAAACATCAGATGTACATCCAGGACAAAATAAAATCAACAAGTCAAACCAGAATCAAATAGTCTCTAGCGTCATGCTACCATATTTCTTGTTAAATAGTACAAAGTACAGATAACTCTAGGGAGCCAGCTTAATTCCCATGAACTCATTCAAAAAAAAAAAAATCAGAAAAACTTACTTCCCATGAAAAAGACCAGATAAATAGAAAAGCTTTGCTCCATCGTATATTTCAGTCCAAAATCTATGCTTCAGGCGCTGCTTGGTCTTCCTAAGTTTCTTCACATCTTTGAACTTGTCCAGATGTGTAAGCACACCCATAACTCTTGGGAACCCATGA
The DNA here is from genome assembly GCA_014218235.1 of Colocasia esculenta. NCBI lineage: Eukaryota > Viridiplantae > Streptophyta > Magnoliopsida > Alismatales > Araceae > Colocasia > Colocasia esculenta. The sequence continues at coordinate 23,687,588 of CM024763.1, read as the reverse complement.
ACTTGCAATATATTAAGAAATTCAAAGGTTTCCTGCAAGAGAAAGAGATAATTTAAATAATAACTCTATAAATCATCAGAAATAGCAGCATCCAACATCAGAAAGACCTGCATGGAATGCTTAGAATTTTGTGGTGACATTTCTCCAGAACATCAGCATTTATTTAAAGTGCTTGTAACATAAAAAATGCATTTGAGACTTTAACATAAAGCACGTAAAGAAATTTGCCAGACAAAAAGTAGTATAACGAACTGTAATGGAATGATAACCCACAAGCAACATGTCAAATAATCAGTACAAAGTTGTTTATATTTATGATTTATCTTGCAAAACTGACACATGAAAATATAAATTTTAGAAAGCAATTATGATATATACGATCTGTTTATCTATTAGTTACTGCATGAATGTACTTCTGAGTTTAGCATTCTATTCATACTAACAACAGGAAATGATTCTGTAGTAGAGCCTTGACAAATGAATCAACATATACATCAAGTTAAAATCTCCAGAATAATATGGGGAACAAACAAAAAAGAAAGGCAGTTTTTTATACAGATACCATTCCCGAAACCACTTACACCAGTTTTGCAGTACCATTCTCTTGGTCAGGATCAAGATATGGCCCGACCCATCCTTGACTCAGTTCAAATCTTTAATCCTGAGGCCATGTTATATGGCGGACAAGACACTTTTTTTAGGTAACCAGGGTTGTCTATGATTCATTATAAAGTAAAAATGCGTACAAAGAAAATAAGATCCCAAGAGGAGAAAAAAGTAAAGGATAATCAGATAAAAGCTAGAGAAATAATAGCAAAGGGGCAACTACAGAGCATGGAATAGCAACACCCTACTGAGCTGGTAAGGTGCTATTATAAGGTGAAAATGGTCCAGCCTCTTGCAACTGATAGAATGTAATCTTATGGATGGTCTTCATCCCAGGTAGATAAAACATTGTTTTCCACTTGCACAATTTTTCATTTTTTTTAAATTCTTATTAAATATATGAAATATTTAGTTGGTCAAATGGGCATGTCACATTATTTGTGAAAGGCATTGACTTCCTACATCTTTAAATTCAGTGAAAGTACTGAGAGACAGCAGCTCACCATTTCAAACCCATAACTCCCATCAACTAACAACAGTGCAACATCAGCGACCTTCGCAGCATCAATCATTCCATTAATATCATTTGGGCATTCTATAAACTGTAGCCTTCTTTGTTACCTATAAAAAATAAAAAACAGTACATGTGTCATGAGATGAAGGAACATAAATGCAGGCAATGTATTCAAATCAGAAATTGATAGCAGATGATACCACCACAATTCCATAGACGCCAAATAAGCGACTTTGTTAATGGGTAAATGATTAAGGAATACATATAAACAGATGTCACCTTTCAGAAGCTATAGTTAAGAGCCAAATCCAGAAGAGAGTATATAGGGAAAGGGAATAAACCTGATACAACTGTGATGGGCCCTTGAACATCAGGTAAATTATGTTTTGTATAATGCTTAACAAGGGATTTTATTAACAAAGATTTTCCAACCTGCAGACAAACACAACCAAAGGATTATTCACAACAAAGACCTTTTGCCATGTTTTCAGCTTAAAAGAGTAGTTCTTGGTATGTCATGACAATGGCAGATAGTATGATACCTTTGGAGGTCCATGTACAACAATGACATATGGAGCTGGATCTCCAGTTGAACGATCAATTATTGGAACATGAAGCCTACGTTGCTCTTTCTCCGTAGCTCGGGACTGTAGACGCTTGGCCTTCACAGATGAACTAAAAGCAAATGCCTGGAATAGCAAGACGATTGCATTAAGCAACATGGAGAGCTTAATAGACATATTATCATTATATATGATAGAGTAATACAGGTATGCATTTTACTAATTGCACAGATAGCTAAAATTTTGAGCCGATGGGTACAGAAGAGGTAAATAATTAGAAACCACAATAGAAAATTATCACTGGAAAAAACTACACAACAAAGCTCATTCTACAGAAAAAGATCTCATCTAATCTCTTACCTCTGTGAACTCCTAAAACTTGGGCTGGCTCTTGTTCTGATTTTTTTAAGAAATATATTCTATTGATTGATCAAATTTTGGTATTCTCTTTTTTAAAGGTAATTTGATATTCTCTTTATACAACCCTATAGTCAAAAAATTGTCGCACCGATCACCAGCAAGGTGTCTAAATCTACATGGAACAAGCTAATTTTAGTCGGTAAGAAGCTCGACCAGATTAATTTGTGCCACCAAACTCTTACCTCCCCCGTCACAAAAGAGATTAGGGTAAGATTTGAAAGACAAGTGCCCATTTTTATTCCACCTCCATTTCCTTCAGTCCGGTGCTGAACATGACACTTTCCTATGGGTCAAGAAATGCTGGAGTTCTAAATACTCTTCCACTAATCAATAAGCCTGTGAGACATTCTAATCACCCAATGACCATGCCCACCCTCTGAAAATATTGTTTTCACAGTTACACCTTTAAGTGTAGACAGCTTGTACACATTTAGCAATATGGTTGCCAATGTTTTTTTCTGAGCACCAGAATCCACCCAGAACAAAATGTCATCTCCCATGCCAACCTCAAAAACAGTAAAGACTCTGATTGATTCCTCACAGATCAATAAGTGCTTCCTTAGGGGGGGATACAAGATTCCAACTTGTTGGAGTGTAATTCCATATTCCCCTTCCTCTAAATATTATGTTCTTATAATATTTGCCCAAATGGTTCCAGAATCCTCACCCAGTCTCCAAAACCATTTAGCCAACATAGATTGGTTAAATCTATCAATGTCAACTCCACCTTGATACATAGGCACAGAAATGAGAGACCATTTGGTAAGATGAAGCCCCCTTTTTGTTCCTCTTACCCCTTCCCAGAAGAAGGAGCTTCTTATAGCTTCAAATGTCTTGACCACTCCTTTTGGCATCTTGATAAGAGCAAGATGATAATTAGCCAAAGAGGAGAAAGCAACTTTAAGCAGAAACCACCTTCTCCCAGCTGAAAGAAATCTGCCCTTCCATCAGTCAAAATCTTTGTTCAAATTTCTTGATAGGGATCCAGTATTTATAGGGTGTTTGGTTACACTTTTTTATCAATTTTTTCTCCTAAATTTGAAAAAGGAGGACAGATGCGTAGACACGTTTGGTAAATAGTTTTTTATTTTAGGGAAGAAATTTTATCCTATGTAAATCTCTCCCCAAAAAAAATTATAAGAATTTAAAAAAAAAAAAAAAACACGCACAGCTCTCTCCCGACCCCCCCTCCTCCCCCGCCGGCCCCCCTCCTCCTCCCCCCCCGTGCACCGCAGCCCCCCCCACTGTGGCCCCCCTCCTCCTCCCCCCGCCGACGCCCCGTCCTCCTCCTCCCCCCCCCCTGCGCCGCGCCGGCCCCCGGTGCCACGCCCTCCTCCTCTCACCCCCCCCCCTGCCTGCTGCGCCCCCCCCCCTCCTTCTCCCCCCTGCCGGCTGCGCCGCGCCACCCTCCTCCTCCCCCCTAGATCCCCCCCCCGGCACCAAACACCCTATACTGTTTTTTTTTTTTTTGAAATTTTAGTTAAAAACAAACACATCATTATTTTTTAGGGAGAAATAACTTTTTAAAAAAATTTACTCCCAAACACCCTATTAGCTTTAAAAAAAAAAGTGGGATCCAGTCTTTAGCTTTAATAGACACATCACCAAATATTTAATATGAAAAGTGGTGATTTTGCAGCCATTAAGCTAGATATATCCTGCACTCTCACCTGATCCATATCCTCTCTGCTAGTTCTTTGGCCTGAACCTAACCAGAAGAATACTATCCCCAACCCTTATGCAGACCAAATTCCTGTGCCACCACCCACTTGACCTCCAAGGCCCTCCATAATGCCTGCAGTTGAACACCTTTTCCCTACGCGTAAGAATCATGCAGTGACTGTGAAGAGAGATCTTTACCTATTTTCCCATGTACTTCCTTTGCAATTTCTGTTGCTGAAACCACTCTATTTGAAAACTTAACTTCTAGATCAACGAAGGCAATCATGCAATGACTGTGAAGAGAGGTCTTCACACATTTTCCTATGTACTTCCTTTGCAATCCTCTGCTGCTGATACCACTCTATTTAAAAACTTAACTTTTAGATCATCTAAACCCTTCTGCTTCCCCAACAACCTCTCATCTATTGCAAACACTCTGGAGGGTGTCCTCAAGCATGTCAGCAACATTCCCAACCACTTTCACAATTCCAAGCAAGTTGACTGCCGCAATTATAGGCACAACAAACCACTGCAAGAACGAAATGCCATGGCAGAAGATCCTCCTCTCAGTGCCATCACCCATCTCCCTCACGCCATGGCATCTTATACCCTCCCAAATTAATAAGTTTTGTTGATTGACAAAGAAAAGCAATTTTCTTTCAGAACTTATTCCATGTGCATGATAAGCATGGTATCAAAAATCGTCCGGATCGGGATCGGATCGGCAAGGGCTAAGTCCAGGCCAAGTCCACTCCGATTTCAGGCCTTACTTACCTGAACATCATTTAAGTAAATGTTATTATTTGTAGTTTCATTTACTTAAGATATTAGATGTAAATAAGGAAGTACCCATCATTTGAATCCAATAAAAATATCAAAAAAATCATATCTCTTACCAAAAAACAGTCAACTCTCCCATCCAAGAAGAAAATCGTGATTTTGGTGATTCTATCAAAATAGCGTCTTTCTAATTCCTCATAATTTGACCTATCTAATTCAAATAAACCCAATAGAATACTAAAAATTCATATTCCGGTGAAAAATGTCAAACATACATGTGACTTCTCCAAGGGAGTCACTCTCCTACTAACCAAGACTTAGTTGTTGTCAGTAGGAGAGTGGCTCCCTTGGAGAAGTCACATGCACGTTTGACTTTTTTCACCGGACTTTGAATTTTAGTATTCTATTGGGTTTATTTGAATTATGAAAGTTTTAAATAGGCCAAATTATAAGGAATTAGAAAGAAGCTATTTTGATAGAATCACCAAAATCGCGATTTTCTTCTTGGATGGGATAGTTGACTTTTTATTAGTAAGAGATATGATTTTTTTGAGATTTTTATTGGATTGAAATGGGAGGTACTTCCTTATTTACATGTAATATCTTAAGTAAATGAAACTATAAATAATAACATTTACTTAAATGATGTTCAGGTAAATAAGATATTGTACATTAGTATACACTTCACACCTGTATAAGGGGCCGATCCAGCCACCCCTGGCTCAGCCAGGATCGGCCCGGATCGGGATCGGCCGATCGGATTGGTTTTTGGCTGGCCGATCCGGCCCCGATCCCCTTGTTCTTGAACCTTGATGGTAAGTAATAAAGTATTGCAGAGAAAAAGCAGTATAACTGTCAAAGAGTAAGAAAAATGATGAAAGATGGACAAATCTACTCTTGAAAATGGCAGAAAATGCACAACCAACCATATTGGCATTCAGATGTGTAAAACTCATCATTCTCCTTGATCAAAAAAAGTAACAAAAGATGAGGAAAATACATTAACTTGAATTTTTAACAAACCTTGGGGTTTTTATTCTTGTCATGTTTCTTCTTCTTCTTGTCCTTCTTAGCAGATGCACCAGTCTGGTGAGTCCTATGTGTCTTGTGGGACTGTCCACTTTCAACCACAGTAACTCCCATGTTGTTCGACTGTCACTCTGCATTTTCATGGCAACAAATCAAACCAAGTATAAAAAAAGAAGAGATAGGGGATTGGAAAGGTAGGAACCTACCTCCCTGGCTTCAAATGAAATACGGTCAACAGAAGTTCAATTTGACAGTCCTTCAACTTCAAAACCAACACTATAAATGAAGAAAGAGGAGCACCTACCTCTCTATAACAATCTACATCCATCTATAAGTTCCTAATCCTTTGCCAATGAAATTGTGGCATTGCTGTTCTCCTAGAGAAACTTCTCTTTTCCCAGCAAAGGAACATTGCTAGCGCAGTTGACATCATCTCTTCCCACAATAGTATATATCTACTCGGTTCCCTCGTTAACAAGATTATGAGACCAATAACTCCATCCTGTACTGCATCTTTTGTGCTACCGCATAGATTTTTCTCTGGAGAACTTATAATAGTTATCGAGGCAATGATGCGACCCGAGACAACCTGGTGTGCCTGAGAGCCAAAGGCTCAGGTGCCTGCCTAGGCAGCACGTAAACAGCAAGTTCATAACAACTATAGTAGCAAGCAATATGTAGATTTTACTATACGAAGAAATAATAGTAATATATGACAGGTAGCAATATCCGCAACATTCATGACCATAACAAAAACAACAAACAAAAACTAATATGACAGTAAAGTTTACATTGACCATGCAACGACACTAATATGAAACTAAAGTTCACTGTTTTCGATCTACTTAGGGAGACACGCATGCATGCACGCACACAGAGAAGTGAAAGGAAGAGGGAAAGAGGGAGAGAGGAGACAGCGTGAGTGTATGGGTGTAAATATCGCGTGGTTCACAGCTCGGCTCCGTTCTCTGTAGATGGGGTGGGGAAGCCAGTGTAGGCGAATCCCGCCCGATTTACAGTGTTGCAGTCTTCGGTCCTGTATACACACACACACACACACACACAGGGAGAGGGAGAGGGAGAGACCTGGAAAGGGCGGCTGGAGTCGCGGAAGCGGCCGCCCGCAACCCGGAGACAGCAGAAAGCAGCGGCGATGGTGCCGGTCCCGTAGATATAGGAGAGAGGTGGGACACGCGGCGGCGGCGGCGAGAGACGGCGGCTGGCGGTGTCGAACTCCCCACAGCAAAACCCTACAACGGAGGGAGGCGTCGGAGAGATTAGCGGGTCAGACGCTTGGCGCTTGGAGAGGGGTTTCGTCGGACTGTTAAACTTACGCGTGGGATTTTCCTTTTGGGCTTTTTTAGATATCTGTGGAGAATTAATTATTCGTCCCTGGGAGGGGCGAGCCATTATTTCTCGATCCATGTCAGGTTTTTTTTGGACGTCCGGTCCCCGTTTTATGCGGAACTTTTTTTTCAGTCTTTGGACGTTTAACGGACGTTATCCTTCTGTGTCCATTACCCATTCTACCCCCAGCCCACCCACCCGTGACCTGTTCGACTTTAATGCTTTTCGAAGGAGGCAATGGCGGAAACCTTCTCGTCGTGGCATTGCAGACCAGCGTGCCCCGTGCTTGTCCGCTGCGAAGAGGAGACCTGCTGTTTGGGAGCGCTGCGAAGAGGACACCGGGGTTGCCGTTTGGGTGTGCTGCGAAGAGAACACCAGGGTTGCCGTTTTGGTACGCTGCGAAGAGGAGCGCAGAGATTCTAACTGATTCTCACTTCCTTCCTTCTATCCCCCGTGTAGGTGAGTTTTTCTTGTTGTTCCGATACATATTGGTTCCACCGATCCCCTTTGACCTCTGTACATCTACATCCCTTAGTCGCCAGATCTTTTTCTTGCCAAGAATGTTTCATTCATTTTCGTTCTTGGTTTAAAAATAGTTACATACATTAACTTTTTAATTATGTCATTACCAACTATTTTTTTTGTACATAAGTGTCTAACTATTTGTATTTCTAATTCTTGAACAAGTTGTCGAGTACTTACATATCTTAACTGTGTAACTCTGTAACAACTTTGTAAGTAACTGTGTAACTGATGAAAACTTACATATATTAACTGTCTAATTATGTGATTACCAAATATTTTTGGTATGTAAGTGTCTACCTATTTATATTTCAAAGTATTTACCATGTTCTCAAGTACTTACATATCTTAACTGTGTAACTCTGTAACAACTTTTAAACAACTGTGTAACTGTGTAACTGATGAAGACTTACATATATTAACTGTATAATTATGTGATTACCAAATTTTTGGTATGTAAGTGTCTACCTATTTATATTTCAAAGTATTTACCATATTCTCAAGTACTTACATATCTTAACTCTGTAACTCTGTAACAACTTTGTAAATAATTGTGTAACTGTGTACCTGATGAAGACTTACATATATTAACTGTCTAATTATGTAATTACCAAATGTTTTTGGTATTTAAGTGTCTACCTATTTATATTTCAATGTTCTCAAGTACTTACATATCTTAACTGTCTAACTCTGTAACAACTTTGTAAGCAACTGTATAACTGTGTAACTGATGAAGAATTACATATATTAACTGTGTAATTATGTGATTACCAAATGGTTTTTTGTACGCAAGTGTCTACCTATTTGCAATCTCTGTCTATGAACTTGTATTTGTACTGCACAAGAATGTGATCATTATACACATGAAAATTGCAGGGTATAGAGAAAGTACCACTTTGGCGATGGCATCTGCTGGTTCTTGCTCGATGACAATACCATCTTTGCGATGTCCATGTGGATATGGGTGGTGTGATATATTTACAAGTCACACTACTAACAATCCGAATCGCAAATATTATAAGTGCAAGGTGTGTATATGGTGTGGAGTTCGTGGCAGTCATTATTTCTTTGTAATGCTTAGTATAGGTGAGAGGTCTGACATTGTTGAAGTAACATCTTGATTTTCTTTGTTGTGTAGAAAGGATCATGCAAGTTCTTTATGTGGTGTGATGAATTTTTGGCTCTTGGTCGATCATCCGGTGCAAAGTGTGAATATGATGAGGTGATGCAGAAACTAGTTGAAGAGAATGAAATTTTAAGAAAGCGAGTACAAGAACTTCAACTTCAGCTAGAGAGGAAGACTAGGATCATTGCAAGCCTTGGTCGAGTAATCTCCACGTTGACAACAGAGGTGGCTGATAATTAAAGGACTTTTATGCTTGTTGTATGTCACATGTCAGTTAACAAATGAATGTAAATTCACAATGTTGTATTAGTGAAGGCAAAGATATGTGTACTCTCTAGAATGGATTCCATTTTGTTTACTTTTAGAATATTGTATACATTGAGAATGTCATATTGTGTTACGCAAAACACATATGTACTGACCCACATTTCTGCATGAGAAAGATCATGTGGTTACTGGGTAATGTTGTTTAGTTGAATAAATATAACAGGATCCATAAATGCTTGTAACTCACTACTATAATCACAGTTGTACGCATGAAAATCCACCAAAAAAATTTACTGTTAGTACTTATGAGAGTAATTGTGTAACAACTATGGAAGTATTTTAAGCGTATGTAATTACCTATTATCTTCCTCCATACGTATTTTAGTACTTATTATTGTAAGTGTTTAACAACTTTCCAACTACTTACATATAGTTAATTGTAACTGTGTAAGAAGTTATGAAGTAGTTACCGACAGTTAACTCTGTAACTGTGTAACAACTTATGAAGTACTTACACACTTAACTGCGTAATTGTGCAAAGTATTTAATTACGTATTAAGTACTTACATAGTTAACTGTGTAAGTATATAATTACTTACTTCCTTTGTACATAAGTACATAAGTATTGTAATAGTAACATTTTTCCAACTCTCCAAATAGTTACACAGTTAAGTATGTAACTGTGTAACTATGTAATGCAGAGGAAAAGCAACTTCGGCTCATATTCTCAGTGGTTGTCGACAGACGACGTCTGGCTGTCGACAACCGAAACCGTTTCACTTGAAAACTTGTACCGGTTCAGTTTCAGACCGTTTTTTCTTGTGTCCTTTCACGCAAGGGGTTATAAATAACCCTAAATGTCGTCACGGACGTCCCCTGAACACCTCATTTTCCCGTATGTTGCGAATCCCGAGGTTTGTAACACAAATCCCACCGTTTTCTGTTCAGAGCGCCATCTCCACTCACTTTCTCTCCTGCTATCCTTCTAGTATCTTCTCCATTCCTCCATTTGCGCCATCTCCACTCACTTTCTCTCCTGCTATCCTTCTAGTATCTTCTCCATTCCTCCATTTGCGCCATCTCCACTCACTTTCTCTCCTACTATCCTTCTAGTATCTTCTCCATTCCTCCATTTGCGCCATATCACCATGTCGACGAGGCGAAGATGGTTTTTACTCATCAAAGAAAACCGTCAGAAGAGGCAGGCGACACTTCTAGGGCTACTGCAGAGCGGCGGAGCAAACATACGGCAGACCGCACCCCAGAGGTACATGTACCGGAGAACCTGGATCTCTGTAGGGTTGCTGGTGTTTTCAAGAAAATAATGCAGCCACGATATGTGAATTTCGCCTCCCTTGAAGATATGTTTGAGGGCTTGGAAGACCTGTTCTAAAAGTAACACTGGGTTCGCCTTGTGAAATGGCAGAAGGAGTACTCACCAACTGCTGTTACTGAGTTCTTCAACAACTTGGGTATGTCAAAAGAACAAAACTTGTACACTACAGTGAAAGGCATCACCTTTCAAGTTACCCCCAATCTTTTCAGCCGTGCCCTTCAAATACCCAACAATGGGCTAGCATTCTTGACACACAATTGCATCCTACTGACTACTATACTCTTATCACTCAGGAACCCTATGACTCCAAAAAAGCCATTGCCAAATTGAATGCCAACACATTTCCGCCCCTTCATCGGATGATTCATTATATGTTCACTACCCTCATTGTTCCAAAAGATGGTAGTAGAGAACTTGTAACTGTTCACAAAAATTTGTTCTACTTTTTTCTTAATGGCCTACAAATCAACTTGCCACAGCTCATGTTTGACCTCATCATGCATTGTTACAAGGATCCAAAACGCTCAATGCCTTACGCCTGTCCCATCACATCCGTCATATGTTATGTTGGCATTCCCCATAGAGCAGGTGACACTGTTTCCCTTAAACCAAGATGTGCATATAATCTCGCAACAGCTAAAAGGATGGGGTACAAGATGGTTGAAGGCAGAGTGACAAGGACCCTTAAAGGGCAAGAAGCAGCTGAGGAAGACGAAGATTCCGAAGAAGAAGACAGCAGTGAGGAAGAAGAAGAATCAGAAGAAAATATGGACATTTCAGGAGGCAATGAGGATGTACCATATATTCCAAGTGAACCAGATATTCAGAGTGCATCTCAAGTTCATTGTCTCAAGATATGAAAACTTCATCTCTGAACAACTGCTTCAATGTCAAACAAGAATCACACAGCATATAAATACTCAATTTGGTGAGTTGAACCAGCATTTGGATCAGTTGAAGCAACACGTGGACACTAGAATGGATGCCATTGAACAGAGTCATGGTCATCTTCAAAGGCATCTGGATGGCATGGATTATGGTCTAATGCACCTTCGGGATGATTTTCAACATCTTCAAAATTTTTACAATCCTCCCTACCCTACAGATGACAATTTTTCCAACTTTCCATCTCATGTTGCTCAGGGTCCCTATCGTCCCACTCCTCCGAGGGATGACAATCCTTAGACATTACATGTATACGGAGAATTTTCTTTTTGAAAGGAACAAATGTTCAGTAGAAATATGAAGTGGTCATCTTTTGAATTATCTGTGTATGATGTATGGCATCACAGCCACATGTAATGAATGATCAATATTTTGAATGAAATTAACTTTTGTTTCCTTCATGACTTATTGTACTTTCCATCCTGTTGAATGTTAATCACAAATATGTACATATGCCCAAATTTTGGAATGAAATGAGCAGTTGTTGTCGACAACCAAGGATATAGCTGTCGACAACCAGTGATCTCCATCAGACAACAAGGTTCTGGCAAAACAAAAGAAAATCAGTAGTTGTCGACACCAAGGGTACAGCTGTCGACAACCAAGGATCTCTTTGTAATTGGCGGCTTCACTTGAATTATCTGTGTATGATGTATGGCATCACAGCCACATATAATGAATGATCAATATTTTGAATGAAATTAACTTTTGTTTCCTTCATGACTTATTGTACTTTCCATCCTGTTGAATGTTAATCACAAATATGTACATATGCTCAAACTTTTGAATGAAATGAGCAATTCCTGTCGACAACCAAGGATATAGCTGTCGACAACCAGTAATCTCCATGATACAAAAAGGTTCTGGCAAAACCAAAAGAAGCAGTACTTGTCGACACCAAAGATGTATCTGTCGACAACCCAATAAAACAGTATTCAAAAGTTATCTGTGAGCTCATTTACAAGAAGTATGTACATTTAGATTCATGTATTGCATTTACAAAGATATCTGTGACCTCATTTACAAGAGGGTGAACATCCAGTTCAATTGCCTTACAAAAATGACGAAGTTAAAATTGTCATAGACGACACAAACATCATTAAATGTCTTCATGTATCATTGGGTTTCTACAGGTCCTTCTGTTATGGCCTTCTTGCTTGCATCTTGAGCAAATGTATATGTGTTCCGCTTCACCTCTTGATGGTATTCGTTTCTTCCTCGGCCGTCCGGGCAATCTCTTTGTAATCGGCGGCTTCACTTGAATATCATTGATGTTCATACATGGCATGTCATTGTTATTTACGGGGTTAACTGTTGTTGCATAGGCCGCCCTATAAGTGTTGGTTGTATAGAATGGAGACACATGATCATATAAAGCTTTATGAGTACATGCTATAGCTGCACATGCATGTTCACATGGGATCTTGAGAAGTTGCCACTTATGGCAAGAACATGTCCATTCTGGGATGTTGACAACATATTTTGTTGCCATTCACCACCTCAAACAGTCGGCCATCGGAAGGAATGACAGAGTTTTGCCTTGCATTGGACATTATCTTGGCCAAGACTTTCTCAATATTAGGACATAGGGTGGTCTCCCAATTTGCAGCTTCTATTCTTCTCCTCCCTCCCATTTCCATAATTTGACGGCGTATAGTCTCCACCATTTGAAGAATGGGAAGGCCACGTGCCGGTTTGATCCAAGCATTAAAAGACTCTGCTAGATTGGAGTACATTTGGCCATACCTGAAAACAGTTAGACAAGTACGTCAAAAGTTATAGGAACAACTGCTTGGAGACTGGTACATTAAATAAACGTAAGTAGTTACATACTATCAAAGTGACACATGTACCTTTCTCCAGGAAATTGAGTGTTTGCCCAATGTTGAACATCATTTCTCAGGATCCAGTCCTTTGCTTCTGGGGATTTTCGTTCCATTTCCGTCAATGCAGCTACATATTCACTTTCATTCAGTGCAAATGCAACCTTGTTGAGTGTCTTCACCATACTATCTTTAAGGCTTTTCGGTATCTTGCTGCAGCTTCAGTCATAAAGTTTGCCTTAATGTGCCTTAGACAATATCCATGATGGTCCAATGAAATATTTCAGGAACCGCTTCCTTCAAACCTTTTGCTCTATCTGAGATGAACACTGTCGGTCTTTCAGTGAGAAGAGCTTTCTTGAGGTTGTTTAAGAACCATTTCCAATTTTCATATGTCTCCGAGTCCGCTATAGCGAATGCAATTGTGAAAAGCTCGTCATTTCCATTTAATGCACTTGCTGCAAGAATGACACCTTGCATTTTATCAGTGATATGTGATCCATCGAGAAAAATCAAAGGTCGGCAACCAACCTCATAACCATATGCACAGGCGGCAAAACACAGAAAATATGATTTAAATCGATGAGTCTCCTCATCCACTACCAAATCTATGATACTTCCGGGATTCGTTTCCATTACTCTTTCGGTGTACCAACGAAGCATATCATAACTTGTTCGTACATCTCCATGCAAATCTCGTACGGCAACTTCCCTACCGCACCAAGCTTGATGGTATGGCACACGCACTCCATAGTCACTAGCAATGTCTTTAACCATATCACATGGACGGTATTGTGGAGTGTGTGCCATTTTTTTCTTCACTAGCTCAGCTATCCATTTTTTTGATGTCCTTGGATGATGTTGGCTCTTCAAATCACAGCCACATGTGTGGACATTATTCATTGTCTTAATCGCAAAATCAGGTCCATCTCCCAACATTGATGCATGGACCCGCCATGGACAACCTTGTCCTTTGCATCTTGCAGTAACACGACTCTGATCATTCTTAATATAAAACCAGTCAAAACCTCGATGCACAACATAGTTTGTCAGTTCTGTCTGAAAGTGAGCTTTGTCGCTAAATATTTGCCCCGTCCCAGTTAATGCATGAGCCCACAATTCACTTCTCAGAACTACATGTGAGCTGCCACCTTCACATTCTGTGTACTGTGTGTATATTTGAAGGCAACTGTTATTTGTATTGCTAGCATCTGCTTCTTTTGGACTTACTGTAATCAATGGTGATGATCTGGAAAGTTAGCAGAGTTACAAAGTTAGAAAATTTAAGGAGCATACACATACTTACAAATGCACATATCTAACTGTGTAACTGTAATCTTCTCCAGCAGGAATTACATTCTGGTCATACATACTAACATGTGCGTACCTGTAATCTTTTTCAGCAGGATCCATTATAGTGCTTTCGTTATTCTCCACACGCATGATAATGATAGGGTTGGTGGCATGTTCTTTATGAATGTCATACATGATGTCCACGTCCCCATCTTCACACAATGGGCAATAGGTATCTGTAAGACTGGGGAGACAGTACTTGATGATCCATCTTCGGCCGGATAATGACCATCGACGGAAGATTTGAGCACGAAGTGCCTCCAGCTTCATTCCGCAGAAGACATAGAACACAAAGGAGTCCTCGCCAAAGGAACAGCGGGCTGGAATCTTCTCCATGTATCCCTCAGAATTTACACTCCTTTCAAGTAGATGGCTGGAGGAGTAAGCAGAGGAAGGGAAATGGGGAGTGTCGTTTTTGCTGTTAAGTGGATGTACAAATGGGAGTGGTGTTTCGGCGGGAAAACGGGTTCTCTCTCTCCACTGTCGCCGTCAACAGTCCTTTCAAATTTATAAATTACCATCATGCCCTCGAACCGCCACTAGTCTTTTTGATTTCCCGTCACGTTTAAGTAACGCAAAAACTAGGTAACTCCTGCGTTACACAGTTTTCTACCACACACCACTCTGCCGTTCCTCTCCCTTCTGCACAATCAAACCAACGGAGGTAGCATTCGCGAGGAAGAGAGTTTTAAAGGGATATACGAGGCGAGATGGAGCAATCAGCATCCGCCCCGGTGAAACAGAGCAGGGTGGAAAGGGAAGCAGAAGCGTGTCTCAGCAGTGACGAACTGCTGCAAGCCTTCATAGATCGAACTCGTGAAGAAGAACATGCAGGTAATTTAGTTTCGTGTTTGTGGAGAAGTCTCATTTCCTCGTAGAAAGAACGCCAAAGATTTTAAAGGATTTCTCCATAGGTTATTTGTGTATTATTTCAACTTACAAAACCAGGAAAGATTCATACATGCATCACATTTTCTCATTTTAACTCTCACCTATTGCAGCGGAAAGGGAAGGCGTTGAAGACGTTGGCCACACAAAGAAGAAAGTACAACATTCTCCTACAGAACAACAACGAGAAGGAGAAGAAGGGGATGAGGAAACACAAATAGATGAAGAAGGAGAAGAGGAAGGTAGGCTACGAAGTAACTGTGTAACAGTTACACACTTATTTCTTAAGTTTGTAACAGTTACACACTTACGAAGTAAGTGTGTAAGAAGTATGTAAGTATGTAAGTTAAATAAATTAGTATGAATACTTGTACTTCATCATTAGGTTAGTAACACATGGCATTTATTATTACTAATTTAAATAAATTTTCATAAAGGTAGTGTACATAATAAGGTAGCCTAAGTGTGTAACTGTGTAACAGTTACACACTTATTTCGTAAGTCTGTAACAGTTACACACTTACGAAATAAGTGTGTAACTGTATAACTGTGTAACTGTTACAGTCTTTCGTAAGTGTGTAACTGTGTAAAGGCTACACACTTATTTCATAAGTCTGTAACAGTTACACACTTACGAAGTAAGTGTGTAAGAAGTATGTAAGTATGTAAGTTAAATAAATTAGTATGAATACTTGTACTTCATCATCAGGTTAGTAACACATGGCATTTATTATTACTAATTTAAATAAATTTTCATAAAGGCAGTGTACATAATAAGGTAGCCTAAGTGTGTAACTGTGTAATAGTTACACACTTATTTCGTAAGTCTGTAACAGTTACACACTTACGAAATAAGTGTGTAACTGTGTAACTGTTACAGTCTTTCGTAAGTGTGTAACTGTGTAAGGGATACACACTTATTTCGTAAGTCTGTAACAGTTACACACTTACGAAGTAAGTGTGTAAGAAGTATGTAAGTATGTAAGTTAATAATAAAATAAATTAGTATGAATACTTGTACTTCATCATCAGGTTAGTAACACATGGCATTTATTATTACTAATTTAAATAAATTTTCATAAAGGCAGTGTACATAATAAGGTAGCCTAAGTGTGTAACTGTGTAACAGTTACACACTTATTTGTAAGTCTGTAACAGTTACACACTTACGAAATAAGTGTGTATAAGTGTGTAGCCCTTACACAGTTACACACTTATTTCGTAATCATGTTAGTTACACCTTGCATTGACTTAAATGTTTTATTAGTAATGTGAAATACTTTTGATACAGGGACTGAAGAGAGTAACGTATGCAATTTACATGGGCGTTCTAACTGGAAATACTATATGGACGCCCTCAAGGTGGCCGGCATTCACCATTGCCATGAGTCCCTTATGTCGAGAACATGTTTCAATGTCTTCAGCAGTCAACAACACATGTCAATCCCTCTTCCATTGGTAGAGGAGATTATTTTGCACTACGTTGGGGATGACACATTTTTAATTGGAGGTCAGAAACTACAGTTCACTGCAAAAGATGTAAGATTGATTGTTGGCCTTCCAGATTTTGGAGAGAAGCTACAATTTTCTCAACAGAGTGCAGACAACCGCCTTCATAAGCTGCTTCCCAACAGTCACAAAGTGCACAGGAATAATATTCTAAAGGCCATGCAGTATTTAGCAAACTCGAATCGGCAACAAGACATTAGAGATTTTGTTGGGCTTTGGATAGCCTTAGTTTGTGCTAGTTTTTTGTTCACAACAACTGCATTTGCTTGTCCCATGGCAATTCTTCATTACGTGAAGAATCTAAATGAAGTCAACAAAGTTGATTGGGCAGGTGCTGTGCACCATTTCCTCATGAGCAAGATGAGTGAAATTGCCTACGATTTGAAGAAAGAAAATAGAGAAAAGTCAGGAAAAGTAGTTTATATTTTGGGATGCTTTTCCAGTCCTTGGTGTAAGTCTTTTGTTTGTCAAATACTATCAATAATATATATATATATATATATATATATATATATCACAATATATCTGATTTACAACAAAGTGATATTTTCATGACAGGCTTGGTTCTTGGAGCACCAGAGGAGGATTCAGCCAGAATTTCTAGAGAGGCTTCCACGTATATTCAGGTGGGTTTGTCGGTAGAGAAAGATCTATTGGCAGAATTTTGTCAAGGAAATGAACACAGACTCTGTAAGTAATTGTATCTCAACCTCAATCGACTGGTTTAAAATTTATATATTTTTATCCATGCTGGTGTACAACTTCTAGTTCAATCCTTGGTTGTCGTCAGCTGTAAAGCAGATGTCGACAACTGTTGTTTCAATCCTGGGTTGTCGACAACGACAACTACTGTTTGAAACCAGTAGTTGTCGACAGCTGAAACTTGTTTGTCGACAAGTAGTGGTTCATTCCTTAGTTGTTGAAAGTAAGTACCAGCACATAACTTATATGTTTGCATATCTTCTCAGATAATCTCCGATCTTACCATTTCTGAGGATGAGGAAGCCCAAATTAAAAGCAAGAAAATGAAGGTCAGAATATCAGCCAGACAAGCCACAGCACAACAGCAAGAAGAAGAGCAGAAGCCAGCATCAGCATCAATTGCAGCAACACCCTCCCAAACTTCACAAATAATCATTCTTCTCACTGAAATTAGAAGTATGCTTAGACAAATAATCACGATGAAAGAGAGAAAAAAAGAGAGAAAAATACAGAAAAAATTAGAAAAATTGTCTAAGCGAAAGGGAAGAGAAGAAGAAAAGGAGAAGGTGGGAAGAGATGAAGAGGAAAAGGAAGGACAAGTGATGGTGGACAGGACCAAGGAGGAGGGAGGTCAAGAGGTGGATGTGATGTTCACAGAGAAGGAGAAAGGAGGAGAGGAACATGAGGAGCTCTCCATCATGGAGGAGGAAGGCAGAGAAGCGCCAAAGAAGGATGTGGGCCAGGACATGGACACTATCATGCAGACCCTAGATGCACTGGTTGAGAATATTGTGCCTCCCACAACAACTTCAAAGATGCCTCCAGCAGGGGAGAAGAAGAGAAAGGTGGTAAAAGCCATCTCACCCTCGTCACTGACAAGGAGGGTGAAGGAAGGACGAAGGACCAGGTCACAGTCCGCTTTATTCAAGGTAGATAAGTAATTCTTGTTGAACCGCTCTCTATTTGTTCTTGTATTTTGGTGATAATAAAATTTATAATGTAACTTAAGTTGAATATTTTGTTTCATCTGTGTCGCATCAATCTCATAGCAAAATGCTAAGTCTTTCATTGATGCAATATTTGGCGCACTAAAATGATAAAGTCGATGTTTAACTCATACACATCGATTTCAGTTTAAGTGCCAAATTAATAAAGCGCTATAACGATTTGATTTGATCGACTTTATAAGTGCTACATCGATTTGTTTTTATAAACGTCATAACGATTCATTAAGGCTCACATCGATTTGGGTCTAGTAACGATTTCATAAGTAAGCGCAACGATTTGCTAAGAAATCGATGCCATAACGATTTCATAAGTGTTTGCAACGATTTCATAAGTAAGCGCAACGATTTGTTAAGAAGTCGATCTCATAACGATTCCATAAGTGATCACATCGATTTCTTAAGTGAGCACAACGATTCGATCTCATAACGATTTCTTTAGACCGTAACGATTTCTTAAGTGAACGCATCGACTTGCCTTCACAACGATTTGTTAAGAAATCGATGCCATAACGATTTCATAAGTATTCACATCGATTTTCTCTGTGATCATAACGATTTCTTTAGAGAGAACAACGACTTGTTCTCCACATTGATTTGTTCATAAACTTGCAACGATTTGTTTTAAAGTGAACAACGACTTTACAAGTCATGATCACATCGACTTCCCTTGAATATTTGAAAGTGCTTTTTAGCGCCCATTGAAAAGTCAAATATCTTTCTGACAGAATAAAGCTGCATGCATGATTCAGAACTGTGTCAGAAAAAGGTTTTTGACCTATCAGTTTTAGCATGACAAGAGAGTACAGTAGCGTGCAACGGTTATCATAAAACACTGATTTGTGCTAACACTCTATTCCATGTTATCAGATCTCGAAGACCACCAGATAGCCAAGACAATTTGAGCAACGGCTAAAACTCCAACGGATCTCTTTCAACGGATTCATTTCAAAGCCAATAAAAGGTGGAGTCGGACTGAAGAAGAAGTAGAGCCTTTTCTTAAATATTTTTTGAAAGAGTGTATATCCTGTGAGAAGAACCTCAACTCCACACACACTCAAGAAAGAGAGAAAGAGCCTGAGCCAAGAAGAAGCATTCAAAGCATTTCAAGCTCTCAAGCTTCCAAGCTTTCAAGCATTCGAGCCTTCTTTTCTCTCTTCTGTTTTCTCTCCGAGCTCATTGTAAATCTGGGGAGAGTCTGTGACGGTGAGTTTTGCACAAGTGTTAATCTTGTAAAGCTTCTCAGTCTGATCTTTCTAAGGAAGATCTGTGTCCGGCTGTAGGACTGTATACAGTAGATAACCCAGCTAGGGGTTTGTGTCTAGCTGAACCAAACTGGGGTTTGTACCAGTTGTTTACCTAGCTAGGGGTCAGTGTCTAGCAGAACCGCACTGGGGTTTGTACCAGGAGGTTGGCTTCTTTACCTGTAAGAGAAGTGGGCTGCCTTCTTGCCCGGGAAAGAGAAGAAGACCTGGTGGGGTATCCAGGGTGTTGTAGTGTCCTTAAGGGGGACTGTGCCCTTGGTTAGTGAAATCCCAAGAGATTGCTTGGGGACTGGACGTAGGACTTCCATGTGGGAAGGGCCGAACCAGGATAAAATTCTTGTGTCCATTGTGTGATTGTTATTTGCTTCCGCACTGCTACTCTTTATCACACCAAACTAACCAAATCTTCAAGTGTTTATTTCTGTGTTAAGTTTCTATTTCAGATTCCAGAAAAACCTATTCACCCCCCCCTCTAGGTTAGCTTGCTGCCGTACCAAAAGGGCCAACAATTCTGTAACCTGACAATTATGTTTCTATGTGACCATTTAATTTTCATATTGGTGTAACAAAACAATTGTGTAACCAAACCATTGTGTAATCACATATTTCTGGTTAGTGCTTAAGTCATGTATATTTATGGAAGGACTTGGACTACGAATTTGATGGAAGTAAGAAGAAGAAGGTGCAGGATGTTCCAATCATTGTGCCTTCCCAGGAAACCCAATTAACCCAGGCATGTCACCATCAAGCATGTTCCATTGTTTCTGCTTTGGTTATTTCATAAACTTTCGTTATGCATGTTTGTCTCATGTATTTCTCATAATTCAGTTTGCCCAGTTTGAAGTCCGTCGAGATTATCGCGGACGAAATGAACTTTCTACAAATGAGGTTCGGGTTATTGACAACTTCCTCGATACCACCAGAGTTGATGGGTAATAAACTTTACACTATTATGAATAAGGCGACACAGTTACATCAACTACCATTATAAACATGTTTGTTGCATCATGTAGTGACAATATCTACGAACCAAAGAAGGATGGCCGGGGGGCCTATCTCAACCCAGAGCACATGATCTCCCTCTTGTTTGGAAAACAGTTAGAATCTGCTATAATCGATATGTTCCTTCTTCTATTGCAAACAAAAAAAGATGATCAACCATCCGAATATTATGACTATGATTGTCTGCCTGCCTATGGCAAGGTTTGTGGTCCATTCATACTATTCTGACTCCCTTCACCATTTAAAATGAACAGATGACTGATATAATATTGTGCTCCTTACTGTTTATAATAGGGATGGATAATGGGATGGAGCCGAAATGAAAAAAAGGAAGGAATACTTGGAGTACATTCTAAAAACACTGCAGCCACCTGTAGAAGACAAAGACATGGTCTTCTCCCCGATGCATTTCATAAATCATTGGGCATTGCTGGTCATCAACATGAGAACTAAACAATATGAACTTTATGACTCAATGATCCAGCATCCCAAAAATGATTTCCACAACTATGTAAGTGCCCGTACTCCTCCATACAATCAGTTAAATTCTGATTCATCTAATTCTGTGCAAGGGGTTCTATGTATGCAGGAAGTTTGATGTTCACTTATGTTTTTTTTTTTTTTTTTATTGTAGGTGCAATTTCTAAAAGAAGGTTTTCTTCAAATTCTTGGCCCGGATACAACAGAATGGCCAATCATCGTGCCAAGTCCTTGTCCACAACAAGGAGCTGGGGACGACTGTGCACTGTTTGTATGTAAATATATGGAATGCTTAGCAAACAAGAACGTAATCGGTTTGCCATTCTCCCATGTAACTGTGTTCACACATGTATATAATCCACATCATAGTCTACAAAAAAAATTTCTATATTCTCATTCATTTATATTCACATAGGCTGATATGGACTTAATGCGGGGGAAACTGGCATCGGCCATTATTCAAGAGGTCAACGGGGAGAAAGAAAACAGAAGCAACGGTGAAGCTGCAGTTGAAAAAATTGTTTCATTATCGGATGAGGCATAAACATTGCCATGCCATCATTAACTTGAAAACAATGTCATCTCTTTATTAACTTTCAAACAATGTTCCTATGCTACTATATTTTCAAATGTTACCAACATCACAGTCTTTAAGTGATGATGAATTTGTATGTATGTATGTAAGTGTTTAAGTACATGTTTCTATATCTGTATGTAAGTGTTTAAGTACATGTTTCTATATCTGTTTGATTAAGAAAAATTCCGTTCCCAAATGTCTTGGTTGTTTGGAAATCTGTAAGCATGTAGGTCCGCCTAAATACAAATTGCATTCGGTACGTAAGTGTCAATATCTATCATTAAAGCACAAATGTCTCCATTGTTTGGAAACAATAGCAATCACAACATCATTACATTCACCGAGTACTCACTTAACAAAGTCATAACAATACTCCAACCAGTGCTTAAAAAAGGAAACACGAACTCAAACACTGTGTCCACGGGTCCCATTTCTAAAATATTGACGCTTCCGAATTCGTCGGTTTTGTACATTCTCCAAACACGTAATTGGACGAACATGATACATACGCCTCTTCCTACAATTTGACGTACTCGGTCCAGATTGGCCTGATGAACGAACTGCTGTACACCTACAAAAAAACACATCGTATCATTACAAACAACGATGATATTCACGCATAAAACTAAAAAAGAGAACATGTACAAGCTTACCCTTCTTTGCAAGCAACATGCATTAGCACATATTTCTCATTCCCATTCTTATGCAATGAACGCATAACCTCTATGTCATCATTCACATTTAAGCAAACGTGATATTTGACTTCTCCAGGTAACTGGTACTTAATACACCAATGAGGACTATTCAAATTCCATCTTTGGAATATCCGTTCCCTTATTTCCGATATTCCCATATCATCTTCAACATAAAAAATGAACGAATCGTTCCCAAATGCACATCGAGCAGGAATCATTCCCAAATTTCTTGAATCAAATAAGCCTGAGATGAACATGAGTTAACATATGTAGTTTTTCAACTGGTTGTTACAGAGTTCCACAGAGTTCGACAGTTAAGATATGTAAGTACTTGAGAACATGGTAAATACTTTGAAATATAAATAGGTAGACACTTGTGTACAAAAAAACATTTGGTAATCACATAATTACACAGTTAATATATGTAATTCTTCATCAGTTACACAGTTACACAGTTGCTTACAAAGTTGTTACAGAGTTAGACAGTTAAGATATGTAAGTACTTGAGAACATGGTAAATACTTTGAAATATAAATAGGTAGACACTTACATACCAAAAACATTTGGTAATCACATAATTAGACAGTTAATATATGTAAGTCTTCATCAGTTACACAGTTACACAGTTGTTTACAAAGTTGTTACAGAGTTACACAGTTAAGATATGTAAGTACTTGAGAACATGGTAAATACTTTGAAATATAAATAGGTAGACACTTACATACCAAAAATATTTGGTAATCACATAATTAGACAGTTAATATATGTAAGTCTTCATCAGTTACACAGTTACACAGTTACTTACAAAGTTGTTACAGAGTTACACAGTTAAGATATGTAAGTACTCGACAACTTGTTTAAGAATTAGAAATACAAATAGTTAGACACTTATGTACAAAAAAAATAGTTGGTAATGACATAATTAAAACGTTAATGTATGTAACTATTTTTAAACCAAGAACGGAAATGGATGAAACATTCTTGGCAAGAAAAAGATCTGGCGACTAAGGAATGTGGATATACAGAGGTCAAAGGGGATCGGTGGAACCAATATGCATCGGAACGACAAGAAAAACTCACCTACACGGGGGATAGAAGGAAGGAAGTGAGAATCAGTTAGAATCTCTGCGCTCCTCTTCGCAGCGCACCCAAACGGCAACCATGGTGTCCTCTTCACAGCGCTCCCAAACAGCAGGTCTCCTCTTCGCAGCGGAGAAGCACGGGGCACGCTGGTCTGCAATGCCGCGGCGAGAAGGTTTCCGCCATTGCCTCCTTCGAAATGCATTAAAGTCGAACATGTCACGGGTGGGTGGGCTGGGGGTAGAATGGGTAATGGACACAGGAGGATAACGTCCGTTAAGCGCCTAGGGACTGGAAAAAAAGTCCCGCATAAAGCAGGGACCGGGCGTCCAGGGGAAACCTGACAGGGATCGGGAAATAATGGCTCGCCCCTCCCAGGGACGAATAATTAATTCTCCCTATATATTTTTATATATAGCCCCTTTCTCATATCTCTCTAAATTGTGTATTTGACAATTTGTATATATAACTCCTCTCTCATATTATGAATTGATAAAAATACTCGATATATTTAAATAGTTAGCGCTTCGAAATTTTACACAATTAAATATACCATAAATTTTTATGAAAGTTCAAAAATTGCCTTAGAAATATGGTTACCATTTTAACATGAGTATATACTTATAACTCTAGCATCATATAAGTACAACTGTTAATATTTATATAAAATAATTTTTTTTATAATTTAAATTAATAAAATATATATATACATACAAATACGAAAATTACGAAGTGAGAACCACGGTTGGCCAAACCGCACCGTGCCATGGCTCATGCGAGCCATGACACGGTCGGACACCCCAATAAGATGACCCGGGTGTGCCGCAGCGCACGCCACGGTTTGCCACGGACCGGTACGGTACGGTCCGGTCCGTGGCAGGTCTTTTTTTTTTTACTTTCATTCTCGCATCCGGTGTATTTAAGGGATCTATATGATGTCTAATTGAGATGAAATTTTAAATATAAACTAATTAAGAGATGATACAAATTATAATAATTTTAGTTTAATTTTTTAATTAATTTTTGTCAAGTAAAAATTATCTCAAAATTATTAGATCGACTTAATCTCAACATCTACGTGATCTAATAGTATCTAATTGAGATGAAATTTCAAGCATAAGCTAATTAATAGATGATACAAATTATAATAATTTTAGATTAATTTTTAAAATTATTTTTTTGTAATTTTTGTCAAGTAAAAATTGTCTCAAAAATCATTAGGTCGACTTAATCTCAACATCTATACATCAATAACTCATAATATTTATATTTTTCGAATCAATATATTTTTCTAGTAATTATGATGATTTCAAATTTAACTTTATTTTTAGAATTAATAAGGTGTTTGGTTGCACTTTTTTTACAATTTTTTTTCTTAAATTTAAAAAAGAAGAAGGAGAGACATCTTAACACGTTTGGTAAGCAAATTTTTTTAAAGTGAAAATTCTATCCTATGTAAATCTCTCTCAAATTAAAAACAAGTGATAACTAATTTTTTTTTTAAAAAACTACACTCGCGGCTCTCTCCTTCCTCTCCCAGACTCCCCCGCCCCTCCCCACCCCGGTGGCCCCCCCTACCGCGCCCGAGCCCCCAGCCCCCGCTGCTCCCCCTCCCCTTGCCGGACCGCCCCCCCCCCCCCCCCCCCCCCCACTGCCGCCCTGCACCTCCCTCCCCCAGCCCCCCGGTGGACACCCGCGCCTGCGCCCCTAGCCCCCGCTGTTCCCCTGCCGGTGGCCCCCCATGCCCCCCCCCCCCCCCCCCCCCCACCCACCCCCTGCCCTGCACCCTCCCTGCCCCCCCACGGCGGACACCCCGCGCCCCCGCCCCGACTGCTTCCCCTCCGGTGGCCCCCCTTGCCCCCCCCCCCCCCCCCGCCGCCGCCCTGCACCTTCCCTGCCCTGCCCCCGCTGCTCCCCCTCCCCAACCCCCCCCCCTCCCTCCCTCCCCCGCCCCGGCAGCCCCCCCTGCTCCCCCGCCCCGACTCCCCCCCTCCCTCCCCCCACCACCAAACACATCAACATAATTTTTAAAATTTTGATGTTTTTACCACATAGGTAACATCACGTTGCCATAATTTTAAATTTAAAGTAAAAAAAGAATCCAACATGATTTTTAGGTAGAAATAGTTTTTTTCAATTGCTCCCAAACACCCTATAAATGTAGTCACGTTGAAGTGCACAGAGGGTTCGCCGTACTGCGACAAACTCTGTTTGCACTTAAGGGGTCTAAATGATGTTTAATTGACGCCCCGACTCCCCCCACCCCCAAACACATCAACATAATTTTAAAAATTTTGATGTTTTTACCAAACAGGTAACATCATGTTGCCATAATTTTAAATTTAAAATAAAAATGAATCCAACATGATTTTTTAGGTAGAAATAATTTTTTTAATTGCTCCCAAACACCTTATAAATATCGTCTCGTTGAAGTGCACAGAGGGTTCGCCGTACTGCGACAAACTATGTTTGCACTTAAGGGGTCTAAATGATGTCTAATTGAGATAAAATTTCAAACATAAACTAATTAAGAGATGATACAAATTATAATAATTATAGTTTAATTTTTTAAATTAATGTTTGTCAAGTAAAAATTATCTTAAAAATCATTAGGTCAACTTAATCTCAACATCTATGCATCAATAATTCCTTATATTTTATATTTTTAAAATCAGTATATTTTTCTAGTAATTATGATGACTTCAGATCTGACTTTATTTTTAGAATCAAATGTCGTCCCGTTGAAGTGCACACAATGAAATATAGTACCAAAATTATATTAATAATATGAAAATATTTTAAAATTAAAGATAATTATGTTTTATATAAGTGATCATGTTTTACCTATAATTTACTATCTCTTTTAATTTCTTAGTGTCATACTAATATTTTATTATATATTTTAAGACGTTACAATTTTATTTCTATTTTCAGATTGTTGGTGTTGATCTAATTGAATATATTGGTCATATCATGAACAACTTTCATGAAGAGCCAAAGATTAGATCATTCTCGTTCAGGCTGTAGAGAGGCCGCACTCATTGCTAGTTTGGATCGCGATATATCTTTAAGCACAGACATTCATTTGATGTGATTCTAGTTGGAGCTTGTAGAGAAAGTTGTGGGAAACAACTTTCATGAAGAAGTCTTGAAGAGATATACCCTCGTTTGAGATGTGGAAGGCATGATAATCATATATATATAGATCATGATATGAGAGAGAATGTAAAGAATAATCTACTATAACTTTGGACATAGACCACCAATTGAGGTGATTCCACTTCGAGGACGAAGCTGAAAAAGAATAGAACAACTTCGATGAAGACCTCGTGAGCATATCACCCCCTTTTCAGGCTGTAGAAGGCGTGATATCTCTGACAGTTCTGGAGGATATGAGAGAGAAAGGGGAGAGAGAAAGGGTGCATGTATGAGAAGAGATGGAAATGTTATCTTGAGTTTGGATGGAGAGTTTTCTTTTGAAGTTGGCTCATTTTAAATATTCATCAAGTCACAAAACTAAAAAAATATATCAAACAAGTCATTTTTCCACTGTATCTCAGTGGTACGGTACCGTACTTTTCTACGGAGAATGTGGCAAAGTCGATCCAAATGGTACGGCGAACCTTGGTGAGAACAAGGCCGCCCCAACTGAGATATATTAACTTTAGTTAAAAAGAGTTACATGAAAATATATTAACTTATTTGGGTTAAATAATAAAATTTGGTGGTGAAAGATCCAATTCTAACATCATTTTATGGTTCAAACTTTTCATAATCTGACCTCCAAAGTAAAGGCCGTAACCGAGTACCAATTTGACAGCCATGTAAAGCAGGGCTGCATAACTTGAGTTTATCAAAAAATTTTAAGAGAAAGTTTTATTGCACACATCCGAGGGGGTGTGCAAGCACACCTCACCGTGACGGTGTCACGTCATCACGGACACAATACTGGGCAGCAAATTCGTTGCATGTTGTTGTGCACACACCCCCTCCGTGAGATGTGCGTGAAAATTTTCTCTTTTTTGAATTAGTAGTCTGTAGTTAAAAAGTTGGATAATAAGGTTGCCCTCGACTATCTTAACCGAGATTGGGCATATCAAGAGACTCGATCAACTCAGTTTTATTTGGTACAGTATAATATCAAGACGTATCGAATTGGTAGGTCCAATTCTGACTTCACAACACTATGAAAAAAAAAAAAATAGATAAAATCATTGTTCATAAGTACAACGCGGGAGATAGAAAAGTTTTTGACTAGGTATCACCACGGTTGGCCAAACCGCATGGTGTCATGACTCATCTGAGCCATGGCACGGTCGGGTGTACTGCAACGGCACGCCGGGGTATGCCACAGATCGGTACGGTCCGGTCTGGGTCATTTTTTTACTTCTCCTCTCACGTCCGATGTATCTAAGGGGTCTAAATGGTGTCTAATTGAGAAAAAAAATTAAAATAAATTAATTAAGATATGATATAAATTATTATAATTTTAGTTTAATTTTTAAAATTATTTTTTGTCAAGTAAAAATTATCTCAAAATTTAGTAGATCGACTTAATCTCAACATCTAAGTGATCTAAATAGTGTCTACTTGAGATAAAATTTCAAACATAAGCTAATTAAGAGATGATACAAATTATAATAATTTTAGTTTAATTTTTAAATTATTTTTTCAAGTAAAAATTATCTCAAAAATCATTAGGTCGACTTAATCTCAACATATATGCATCAATAATTTTTTATATTTATATTTTTAGTATCAATATATTTTTCTGATAATTATGATGACTTCAGATTTGACTTTATTTTCATAACAGAATGTCATCCCGTCGAAGTGCGTACAATCAAAGATAGTACCAGAATTATATTAATAATATGAAAACATTCTAAAATTAAAGATAATTATATTTTTATATAAGTGGTCATGTCGTACGCATAATTTACTATCTTTTTTTATTTTTTAGTGTCATATTAATAATTTATTATAAATTTTAAGACGTTACAATTTTGTTTATGAGATCGAATCGACAGAACTTCATATTCATGTGGTTAGATGAGCATGTCAGGAACAACTTTTATGAAGAGTTCAAAGACTGGATCACCCTCTTCAGGCTATAGAGAGGCCGCACTCACTACTGGACTGGATCACGATATGAGAGAGAATGTCAAGAATAATCTATTGTATCTTCAAGTACATATATTTATTTGATGTGATTCCAATTGGAGCTCGTAGGGGAAGTAGTGGGGAACAACTTTCATAAAGAAGTCTCGAATGTGTAGATCATGATAAGAGAGAATGTGAAGAAAAATATGTTATAACTTTAGACACATACTGCAATAGAGGTGATTCCACTTCAAGTACTAAGCTTAAGAAGAGTAGAACAACTTTGATGAAAAACTCGTGAACAGATCAACCCATTTTCAAGCTATAGAATGCTTGATATCCTTGATGATTTTGGAAGATATGAGAGAGAAAGGGTGCAATGTTGAGAATGATTTCTCATCTAGCTTTGGGGTGATGGAGCTTGGTGAGCAGAGCCTCCATGGGTCTCTTCACGTGGTGGTAGTTTCCTCCTATCCTATAGAGTTATAAGATGTTTAAGAGAGAGAGAGAGAGAGAGAGAGAGAGAGAGAGAGAGAGAGAGAGGAGAGAGAGGAGAGAGAGAGAGAGAGAGAGAGAGAGAGAGAGAGAGAGAGAGAGAGAGTACATACATGAGTTACCCTTCTCCTATCAAATAAATCTTTTTCTCACCGTATCTCAACGGTACGGTATGGTACCATGGAGAATGTGGCACAGTCGATCCGAACGATACGGCGAACCATGGGTACCACTCACTGGCCAACCCTGATCTTAATCGTCATCATCATTATCATGATCAAAGCCTAATTTCATTATTTGAGATAGGTTGCATGAATTATTTTTCATCAAAATACCTTATCAAGTTTTATAGTCGTGTTTAAATTCAAAAAGTTTAAGTCTTCCTTAATAACATCGGATCATCTTATTTTAAGTCTTCTCTTATCTCTTTTACTAACATTTATTAAGATTTTATCACATTTTTTAACCGACGTTAAATTAGAGCGACGGTACACATGTCCAAACTACTTAAGTCTATTTTTTTCTCATTTTTCTATCAATTATAATTATTCACAAATTCTCACATAAGTGTTTATTTACAATCATATATTTTTTAGTCTTACCACACATTCATCTCAACATCTTAATTTCTACTATCACTACAAGAAAATACAGAATTTTCGACGGAAAGAATCCGTCGGAAATCCGACGGTAATCCATCGGAACATGATCCTTCCAACAGATTTTCGTCCGAAGCTCGTCGGAAACGGTCCGTCGGAAATTATTGGTCAGAAATTGCAGCCGGAAGAGAATTTCGTCGAAAATCGGTCGGAAAACTCCGACGGACAAATCTGTCGGAAATACCGTCAGTATTTACCGACCAATATTCCATCGGTAAATATGTAAACCCGTCGAAAAAGGCCGTCAGAACTATAGACGGAATTACCGACCGATTTTTTCCGTCGGTAATTTAGAATTTCCGACGGATATTTATCCGTCGGAAAATCCGTCGGAATGTGCATTATATATTTTTTAAAATTGACAAATAAAAAAGATTTTTCAAACCTGCTACAATATTCATAAATTTCACAAATACTCACGGTCAACATAAAATCATAAAATACAATAAATATAAAATCATACAAAATAATAAATACAAAAAATCAAGACAGATCTGCTAGATCATCTGCTATCCCTACCTCGTCATCGTCAGGTGCCGGAGGTGGATCCTATATTAAAAAATAATAATATGAGAAACATTAAAAATAATTAAAAGACATACATTGTTTTCAAAAATTAAATTTAAAATATGTGATTATTTCTCAAGTTTAATTAGATACTATTTTTAGATCCATCGTTTCTTGGGTGTTTTTTAAATCTGTCATTTGAACGCCGAACACAATCTGGGAATCCAAATTTGGATTCCGTCAGTTCTCACACGTTACTTTAACCCACCCGGTCATGTCGAAGAAAACGGCACGCCGATCCGATCCCTATTTGGGATTTTGGATCCCCGGGTTGTAGGTTTTAGCTCTTTATATATACTTGGCTGTTTTTTAGATTTGTCATTTCAATACCCAACCCAATCCGAAGATCCAAATTGGATTCCGTTAGTTCCCACACGTCATTTTAACCCACTCGGTCCTGTCGGAGAAAACGGCAAGCCGATCCGATCCCTATTTGGGATTTTGGACCCCCAGGTTGTGTGTTTTAGCCCTTTATATATACTTGGCTGTTTTTTAGATCCGTCATTTCAATGCCCAACCCAATCCGGAGATCCAAATTAGATTCTGTCAGTTCCCACACGTCACTTTAACCCACCCGGTCGTGTCGGAGAAAACGACACGCCGATCCGATCCCTATTTTAGATTTTGGACCCCAGGGTTGTGTGTTTTAGCCCTTCTATATATACTTGGTTGTTTTTTAGATCCGTCATTTCAATGCCCAACCCAATCCGGAGATCCAAATTGGATTCCTTCAGTTCCCACACGTCACTTTAACCCACCCGGTCGTGTCGGAGAAAACGGTACGCCGATCCGATCCCTATTTGGGATTTTGGACCCCCGGGTTGTAGGTTTTAGCCCTTTATATATACTTGACTGTTTTTTAGGTTCGTCATTTCAATGCCCAACCCAATCCGGAGATCCAAATTGGATTCTGTCAGTTCCCACATGACACTTTAACCCACCCGGTCGTGTCGGAGAAAACGGCACGTCGATCCGATCCCTATTTGGGATTTTGGATCCCCGGATTGTGTGTTTTAGCCCTTTATATATACTTGGTTGTTTTTTAGATCTGTCATTTCAATGCCCAACCCAATCCGGAGATCCAAATTGGATTCCGTCAGTTCTCACATGTCACTTTAACCCATCCGGTCGTGTCGGAGAAAACAACACGCCCATCTGATCCCTATTTGGGATTTTGGACCCCGGGTTGTGTGTTTTGACCCTTTATATATACTTGGTTGTTTTTAGATTCGTCATTTCAATGCCTAACCCAATCCGGAGATCCAAATTGGATTTCGTCAGTTCTCACACGTCACTTTAACCCACCCGGTCGTGTCAGAGAAAACGGCACGCCGATCCGATCCCTATTTGGGATTTTGGACCCCCCGGTTGTAGGTTTTAGCCCTTTATATATATTTGGCTATTTTTTAGATTCGTCATTTCAATGCTCAACCCAATCAGGAGATCCAAATTAGATTCCGTAAGTTCCCACACGTCACTTTTACCCACCCGGTCGTTTTGGAGAAAACGACACGCCGATCCGATCCCTATTTGGGATTTTGGATCCCCGGGTTGTGTGTTTTAGCACTTTATATATACTTGGCTGTTTTTTAGATCCGTCATTTCAATGCCCAACCCAATCCGGAGATCCAAATTGGATTCCGTAAGTTCTCACACGTCACTTTAACCCACCCAGTCGTGTCGGAGAAAACGGCACGCCGATCCGATCCCTATTTGGGATTTTGGACCCCGGGTTGTAGGTTTTAGCCATTTATATATACTTGGCTATTTTTTAGATTCATCATTTCAATGCCCAACCCAATCCGGAGATCCAAATTAGATTCTGTAAGTTCCCACACGTCACTTTAACCCACCCGGTCATGTCGGAGAAAACGGCACGCCGATCCGATCCCTATTTGGGATTTTGGACCCCGGGTTGTGTGTTTTGACCCTTTATATACTTGGATGTTTTTTAGATCCGTCATTTCAATGCCCAACTCAATCCGGAGATCCAAATTAGATTCCGTCAGTTCCCACACATCACTTTAACCCACCCTGTCGTGTCGGAGAAAATGGCACACCGATCCGATCCCCATTTGGGATTTTGGACCCCCGGGTTGTGTGTTTTGACCCTTTATATATACTTGGCTGTTTTTTAGATCCGTCATTTCAATGCCCAACCCAATCCGGAGATCCAAATTGGATTCCGTCAGTTCCCACACGTCACTTTAACCCACTCGGTCATGTCGGAGAAAACGTCATGCCGATCCGATCCCTATTTGGGATTTTGGACCCCCGGGTTGTGTGTTTTGACCCTTTAGACTTAAGTTTTTTTAAGATCCGTCAATTGAATGCCCTTTACACTTATGTTAGGTTAATTAATTTAGATTTCTTTTTGTTCCCTGTTGACATTCTTTAGTGGTTTCATCTCATCCAAAATATATGAAATTAATACTAATACTGACCTGAGGTGCTGGCTCTGTGGGGCGTACTCCCTGCATGGCTGAGATCAACTGCTGAACCATATTGCCGAACTGCATGCGTCTGTAGCTCTGTCTGCTGTGTCTGTAGCTGTGCCCGTAGCTCTTCCCGAATGAGGTCTCTAATCTCCTCTACACCACTGACGGGGGGCGCAGTAGATGAACTCGCGTATACCGGAGGAGCGATCGAACTCGCATATGAGGACAACACTGGATGAGTATCCAGGCTGTCCCCAAAGTCGTACACTCGACCCTTCCTCGGCCCTCCCGCTACATCGACCCAAGCCTCCGGATCCAAGTCTGGCTGGGGAGTGCCCTCTGCATAGCGCTCCGCCATCGTCCTGTCATAGGTCTCCTGCAGAACAAATTAAAATTAAATTATTGTCCATAAATTATTTGAATATCTTAATTGAATTCATAATTTATAACTTGACTTACAGCGATCGTACGGGCACTCTCGCTAACATAGTCATCCGTCCCCTTTCGCTTATGAGTCCGATCAAATAACTCGCGAAATGTAGGGGCACACTCGAACTCGTGATGCTTA
Organism: Colocasia esculenta; assembly: GCA_014218235.1. NCBI lineage: Eukaryota > Viridiplantae > Streptophyta > Magnoliopsida > Alismatales > Araceae > Colocasia > Colocasia esculenta. Next base: position 23,654,263 of record CM024763.1, on the reverse strand, counting down.
CAATTAAAAAAAATTAGTTAGTTTCACAATAATAATCAAAGTATTAAGCAATGGAACAATAATATGCTTACCAATTTTTGACTATGGGTTGCATAAGATACGGACCCACTAGTATGCACATTCTTCTCTGGATGAGTTGATCGGTTGCGTATTGCCGCCTGTGACCACTGCTGCCATGGTCTAGCAGCCCAACGCTCACAAAGGGACTCCCAATAGTCCCTCCTCAGCCAAACAGGGCCGTAATCTAGCCAAGCCATAGGATCTCGGTTGCCTGTGGTCTTCATTGCCTTGTCCCAGGCCTCCCACATCGACTTTCTTAAATTAGTTTGAGTAGTAGACTCCCAAATGGCGCGAGCTCGAGGGAGATCCTCGGGTCTCATAAACGCGAACCTCCACTGTAAAGAAATAAAATTACTCAAATTTCTGCACTAACAGAGATAGTAATTAAATAAATGATTTCAACTCATGTAAACATTAAAAATACCGTGGACATGTCAAATAACAAATCCCGAACGGGCACCGGGAACTCCCTCTATGCATCCATTGGTCCTGGAATATGTGCGTGAACCAGCGTCGTAATATAACGGGAAGCAGAATCGGGATCTATCTCCCCCCTGCAATTTCACATTAATTATGTACATGAAATGTATAACATAAATAACAAATACAGTAACTTTGAAGTGATCAACTTTACCCTGAGATCCAGCATGGCTGCCGTCCCGGTAGCTGAGGCCCCTCCTCAGCTACTGGATGCTGGCTCTCCACCTCTGTTGAAAACAATTTAGTACACTATTATTGTATAAATTACAAGAAAACAAACATACTAATCTATGGAAACATACATGTACCTGGTGGTGAGGAAGAAGGGAAAGGTGGCACTGCTCGCGTGCTCGGCGGGGAGGCGGTCCGTGCAAAATTATATACACATTAGAAAATATGAATTTAAATTGAACAACAATATATACGTATACCTGTCGCATGGACGACTGGTGTGGACGGGGAGGCAGTCCTTGCAAAATTGTATGTACGTTAGATCTCGTGAATTTAATATGAACAATGATATCCATTTGGTTCTTTGTGTACATACGTATATACCTGTCGCTGGGACGACCGGCGCGGACGGAGAGGCAGACCCTGAGAAATTATATGTACGTTAGATCTCGCAAATTTAATATAAACAATAATATATAGAGTTCTGGACGTCTGCAAAGTACTTTCAAATCCAAACGTGCCTTGACGTTATCCTTCGTTTTGCCTTTGACATCCATAACTGTGTTGAACACATTATCAAAAACATTCTTCTCTATATGCATGACGTCTAGGTTATGTCGTATCAAAAGTGTTGACCAATAAGGCAATTCCTAAAAGATGCTTTGCTTCACCCAATTGTGATCCTTCCCAAAGCCAAGGATTTGTCGGGTACTACCAACTAGTTGTGTTACAGTTGGTAAGTTCTGGACCCGCCTCGCCATGTTTCCACCAGACACCCGTTCCATATCTACCTCATCCATCACAATTGTATTTTTCATAAAAGAATCTTTTTGCTTTCGGAAAGGATGGTCACCCAGTAGAAATCGATGATGACAATCGAACCAATATGATTTTCCTCCAGATTTCAACACAAATGATTTAGAATCCTCCATGCAATAAGGACATGCCAACCTCCCATGTGTGCTCCAGCCAGATAACATGTCGTATGCTGGAAAGTCACTTATTGTCCACATTAATGCAATGATGCTGCACATCCCATGTCGTATACAAATGATGCTACAAATCCTCTCGTATACAAATGATGCTGCACATCCTATGTCGATATCCACTTTCTGTTCTTACAAGCCGAACACAGACATCAGATGTTACCCATCGGATCAACTGCTACTGATGAATTACTCAATGCAAACTGAATAAAACTGTCAACTCCGTCTTTAAACTCCTCGGTCACAACTCCATTCACTATTCCACGGTACATCCATGACCGATTCTCATAAGACATTTTTCCTACACAGATTAAATGTCATGTCACGAGTTAAAATCCAACACACCCTCACATCATTCGAGTAAGTCAAAATGAATAGGTAGGATATATTATTAAGATTATCACTTTTACCCATGTGTGAATATTTGATCGCACTCAGATGACCATTTACTATGTGTTTATATTATTTGCTGAAAATTTCGGCAGCATCTCCCCACACCTCTTCGATATACTAAAAATATTTATTGATTGAGATATTTTTTTAAACACTTACTAATAAGTGGTTAAGAAAATATTCTAAATCAATAAAGGTATATCAGAGAGGAGTGAGTAGACGCACCCGAAAATTTCAACAAATAATACAAACACATAATAAATGACCACCTAATTGCGATCAAACATTCACAGACTGTCTAAAACGGGACAATTCAATACTTTGAGTTAGATATACACGTTCTCATTATTGAAAATAAGACTCGTGCACATCAATCTCAAAGTCTTGAACGGGAAGGTTCATTGACACGGGCTTAACACGCTTTCGTGAGGTGTGTGCAGTGAAAAAATACTATACATCCATTGATCAAATTTAAAACCCAATTAAATATGAAAGGAATATGGAAACAAAATCATACGTGTGAACAAGTGCAATCATAAACCAAATTCATACATACATGTAGATGAATTGCATTAAAGTAAGAAATACAATACTAATCACTAAACTGAAAGTAAGCAATTAAAACAATCTATACTAATATTTTGTTTCGATTTTATGGCTAAGTACCAATATGCACACAATTGATATGTGTCCTAAAAATCAATTATATCTCAATATGGTGTGTTTCTATCATGTGAGTAAGTCTCGTACTAGGGCTTAATTTTTAGAACCGACTAAATAAAAAATTGTCTTACATCTCTGCCCAAAATCGAACCAGGCGTTGTATGTGTCTGTTAAATCGATTCTACCCATTAACAACCACACTCTTTTTTTACGTTTCTTTTTACCATTAATTTTATTTTTTTGGTAATTTTTTTTTTTGAGGAAGCAATTGAGGATCATTTGTGGTTGATTTTAGGGTCGATTATATATGAACCTTAAATCTAAGTTTTTTTTTGTTTCTATTAGTTTTTGCCATGGTATTAATTTAAACACTTATTATAAGTGGTTAGAAACTATTTGCAGCTAATTTTTGTATAGATCTAGAGTAATTTAATGTAGATGTGGGGTTAGGTTCAAAGAAATCTGAATTTTGAAAATAAATTTTATTTTATTTTATAATCTTAGAAATATTCTAATGATGCAGAGATACTATATTAATGGGATTGTTAGATTTAAGTGATGTGCTTTGCAATTATGTGCAAATGGTTAGAAATCATGTGCAAATTTTACAATAAAATTTTGCATAGCTTTAGAATTTTTGCAAAATTATGTCATTAAACCCTATTGTTATATTTAAATACTTTGTTATATTATAGACTTAAATGTATTAAATAATTTTCGTATTCATATGGTGATGATCTTAAATACTTTGACCTTCGCATATCAAATGTTCACTATTATAGATGCTTTCTTGTAAAACATAGATAGATGATAGAGCCACAATATACAAGAATGTTGGATAATAAAAAACACCGATGAGAGAGATGCCTTAAAAAATATTTGACAAAATATTTTGCAGGTGGGGGGGGGGGGTGGGAAGGGGAGGGGGGCCGGGTGGGGGGGGAGGGGGAGGGGGGCATCGTGCAGGGGGGAGGGGGGCCGAGTGGGAAGGGGAGGGGGGCCGGGTGTAGGTGGGGGGGGGGGGGTGGAAAGGGGAGGGGGGCCGCGTGCAGGTGGGGGGTGGGAAAGGGAGGGGGGTCGAGTGGGGGGGGGGGGGAGGGGGGCATCGTGCAGGGGGGAGGGGGCCGGGTGGGAAGGGGACGGGGGCTGGGTGGGAAGGGTCGGAAGGGGAGGGGGGCCGCATGCAGGGGCCGGGGGGGGGGGGGGGGAGGGGGGCCGGAGGAAGGTGGCGGGGGTGGGGAGAGAGGGGGAGGTGGAACTCACCGGGAGAGGGGCGGCCAGTGGCAAGCGGGGCAGCGGCGGTCGCGGCAAGCGGCGTCGGTGACCGACGGCGGCGAGGGTGCAACGACGAGCGGCGTCGGCGACCGGCGGAGAGAGAGAGAGAGAGAGAGAGAGAGAGAGAGAGAGAGAGAGAGAGAGAGAGAGAGAAGAGAGAGGAGAGAGAGAGAGAGGGTGGGGGTTTCGCGGGAGGAAGTAAAACTGTTTTACCGACGGCATTGCCGACTAAAAATATGGCATATAAGTCGGAATTATTGTTCATTCATCACAACCAACACTTGGTATCATATAATAAAATAAGTTTCACTATTGTTTTATAAAATTTTTCTTTAAATTTTAATAGTATACGACGATCACAGAGAACTCTTAATATACTTCTTTATTTTAATCTATCTATATTAATTTTATATGTTACATCGTCATAAATCTCATCATTTTTTTAGATAATAAATTTTAAATTTCAAAAACTACTACTTTTAAGAATGCCGTCCACTAATAAGTAAAAAAGTTACCATGGGAGAAGGATAACTAATTCCGATAATCAAACCTTGAAAAATCCTACCAGCTCTGTTAACCACCTCTTATTTAGCTTTATCCAGTCATATAACTGTGCTTAGTTTTCAAATAAGGACAATAATTCTGCTTCCAATTTCATTTTAATAAAAAAAATATACATAGTTAAACTTGTTACATGAATTCTTATAAAATTGTCATTCTTTTGTTTATGGTGACGTATAAAACTCCAATTTGATTACCGGTAACCGGTTAGGATAAAATGGGGTAAAATTTTATTTGATAATATAGCTTATCTTTTGTTTGTCCCTACTTTGGTTGTTAATTTAATTATGCGGCTAACTAAATCCACTTTAAAGGGTAGACTTAACAGGTTTATTAAGTCTACCTAGCCGATTAAAGCCAAATATATCCGACGAAATCTTGGTAAAGTCTGGTCATATCTTTTCGACCAATTAAGACATTTTTAATAGGGTCTGTCTGGCTATCAAATCGGTAAAATGCATAAGAATATGCGCAAAGATACTCTTTCCATTAACTACTGTAATATGTCACCAAATAAATTTTAAAAAACTCACTTAAAGCATAACTATGGTTAAGACATATTGTTGATATATTGACTATAAGCCTAAAAATAATTCTATTATGTAAACTAAGTGAAAAAATAAGCCTATTGTATATAATTACAAAAACATCCTGCAGTTAGTGCTATTACGTGTTTTTTCACAGCAATTAACCACAATGATATTTTTGCACTTACATTAGTCTACAACTATTAAGTTAACTAATGAATACAGAGTAATAGTGGACACAATCCACTAGAGGCTTATTCTCTGTGATGGGTCCTATTAAGAAGAGAGAATGTGGGTATGTTCTATCAGAATTTGAAACCCAAATTCGACATCGCCATCCACATGTTTAAAGATTAAAAAAATATAATATCTCAATTTACAATACAAGTAAAATAAAATACATTCTTTGAGGCGTTTATCCCAAGAAAGTACAACAAAGTAAAGTGTTAGTACAAATAGCACCTTAACACCCTCCCATCGGTAAAAGGATGGGAATAAGAGATCCCCCAATCTCACACTCAACTAAATAATGTCAAAGTATATATATATATATATATATTATATATATATATATATATATATATATATATATATAAGGAGAGAGAGAGAGTAAAATAGTCTACAATAGAAATAGCTAGCCAAAACACAAGTGACATTATAGTGAACGCAACAACTAAGGAAGTATCGACCAACCGCCAGCTAGAAGGATGCACTAGTGAGAATGTCATACAAACGGTATGTAAGAAGGTACTGATAGTCACCACAACACTGACCAAAATCTCAACAGTGATAAACAAGTGAGATTAAAGTCACGATAGGCAAGTCAACATGCACATGATGACCTCTGACTCTAGACAAGAATACTAACTATGATGACAAAATCATAACTACTAATCTCATAGTTAGAGTTCTTAGGGGTGTGGAGAAACCAGACCTACCTGATAGCCCAATCCAAATCAAATCGAAAAACTTGGTTTGGATGTTCGGTTTTCCTAATTGAATCGACCTGTTTTGAATTAAAACGTGTTGGTTTGGTTTTCCATTTGAGAAAACCGAACCAACCCGCATAATTCGATATATTAAAAAATATAAACCCCCCCCCCCCCCCCCCCCCCCAAAAAAAAAATCAATTACCCCAAATCACAATGTGGCAATCCCAACCCGTACCCACCTTAAATTTTCCAAATCACATCTCCCCCCCCCCCTACTACATGATCGTGTCTTACCTTCGGCGCTCCGCCTATGCCCCCCCCCTCCTTAGTGTAGTTTGGTAGTACGGTTAAAAAAGTAAGGCGTCGTTTAGCAATGTAGTTAAAAAAGTGAAGATCGGCAAAATTGTTAAGCTGTTGAAGTTCCGTTTTGGTTTACCCAAAATTTATAAAAGTGGCCAAAAGTTACTTTTTTTTTTTTTTTTTTACTAACAAGAAAATCCCGTCCTGTGTGATTTTGTAGACTCAAGAATTGATGTTCGTGAATTTCAAGGTCAGAACTTGGCAGCTCCTACTTTCCGTATACTCGTATTATCTTTACCCCACTTGAACAGGAAAACCCTGAATCTATACACCTCGAAGATTATATGTAGATCAGATAAGCCCCCCCAAAAATCGAACTCGGGACCTCTTACTTTTAAACAAGAGTTCTTACCGATCGACTCAACTAAGATCCTCACCAAAAGTTGCTTTTGAATTGAGGAGAGTTGAGGAGAGAGAAATGTGTTTTTCTTTTTATATCTCTGCTCCACTCAAAACTCACCGCATTAAAAATTTTAGATCCAAAATCTCCTCAAAAAATATTCCCAAAGTCCACACCCGACTCCGGCGACCCCATTGGATGGCCAGCGGCCCCACCCAGCGGGCATCACCCAGCAGCACGTCAACATGACGACGCCTTGCGTCAGACTCTGGCGCAACGACCCCACCCACTCCAGTGACCCTACTGGTAAGGCAGCCACAGGCCACAGCAAGCGCGACGGCCCCATGGCATATCGCACTCATCCTACGCCCTGCAGCCTCATCCAGGACCAGCAGTACGTCAGCACCCCTTGTGCTGAGAGTTCATGAATCTACCGGCCACAAGTTGCTGTGCAGCCCACGCTCGACGTTGGATGCCATGCGCCGTTCGCTGCAACTACTGCTTTTTGTTGTGTTGTGTTTGGCTGATGTGATGTGGTGGGTAGGAGAGAATTGATAACTCATTTAGTATCTAAAGGATAGGTGGTGGGTTCGATTCTTCTTATTTCTGTGGGAGGGAGATTATCTGGTGCTTCTCATAATATATTCTTTCCCACCCGGAATTTATCATGTAGTGAAAAAAATATAATACGTGTAAAATATCACGGCTATAGCAAGATTTGAACTCTTGACCTTCTGGTGTTAAACATTGAGTCTTAAGTCACTACGTTGAATTATGTGTTTGCTTCTATGTGTAGCGTACCACTGACTTGTCTGGGAGCCGAAAGGGAAACTCTTGTGCGTATCACTGGTATGTCTTATTCTTTGGAGTTTGTGTAACGTGCCCTATATGTTTTATGATGTAATGGTTAATCTGCATATCATTCTAGTTAGTGCCTAAACGCAGTGGTATATATTTGCTTAAATCGAGGTACAATAGTGTGTATGTAGCCAAGTCGATGAGCGTGAGAGAATGGTTACTTAGTACTACTGGAAAATTAGGACAAGATAAATTATACCTTTTCCTTTGATAGGTCTATTGGCATTGCAGATTGTTGTTAAATTGTACCTAGTTTACTTAGTTTTAAATTTTTAATAATATAATTTCAATTACAACTTGTTAAAGGTAATTTTAATTTTTAATTATACTTTACATTTAGTACCATCACTTTTTTCATCTTTTAACGTGAAACTATTATTACAGAACTTTCTAATATCACAGGCACCCGTGATTGATATTGCATGAATATTGGGTTTTTCTTATTTAGTGAGTATATTTATTTGATTCATTTCACTGACAATGTTCATATATTCAATTTTTTTCTACTTATTTAATACATATCTCATGTCATTCACACATATGTCAATGTTACATAATGAAAAACTCTGGAGCATTTAATGTATACATTGTCAAAACTTTGTTTACATTTTGGTTTATATTGATAATCTCAAGGCAAGCAGATCAAATGATAGATTGTTTACATTGTGAAGACTTTGTTTTACATTTTAAATGTTGGCATAGGGCTGGTTATGTTTAGATTGTTGAACCACTTTTATATTTTACCATTTATTTTGGTGATAACAAAATTCATGTTTAACTTAAAATATCATTAATATATTTTATATCATGTTTCTCCCATGAATATAATATATTTTTTGTATTATCACTTCAAATTTACACTGAGTTTCAACTTCGCCGTGCATGTTTTTATCATGATCAGTCAAAACTTATTTCGTCATATCCGAAGTTCACTTCGTCATATCCGAAGCTGGCACTTCGTCATGCTTGTTTTTATCTTAATCAGTCAAAGTTATACTTCTTCATATCCGAAGCTTCATTTTGACTGACTGTGTGTTTCAGCTTCGACCAACAACGTTAATTTCTATTCTTCCGAAGTTCACTTCCTCATATACGAAGTTCACTTCGCCATATCCGAAGTTACACTTCGTCATATCCGAAGCTTCATTTCAACTGACTGCGTTATATTTTGGCCAGTCGAAGCAGTCTAGTTTGACTGACCACGCTGTATTTGTCTAGTCAAATTGTCATATCGATTGCTGAACATCTTAACATCGATTGTCTTTATAAAACATCGATTATTTTTTATAAAACATTGTTCCTTCATAAAACATCGATTGACTTTTAAGCAAACATCAATTACTTCCATATTTCATATCGATTGCTGGTATAATATAACGATTGATGAATAAATAACATATATCATATCGATTGTTGTTCATTTCAATTAGTGATGATATAATTAATGTTATTTATATAACAATTGATGCTTACTTGATTTCAAACATCTGTGGCGCCAAATGAAAATTCAAATAAGGCTTCAAATCTATAAGATATTCATGTTGTGTACCTTCTATCTTATCAGGGTTGGTAAGAAAAGGAGTCAGCAAAAAATGTCAAGACCCGAGAATTACGCAGCGGGTATTAATTCAGAATAATTCAAGTCGATATTCCGAGACGTGAACAGTCGGCAAATAAGCCTCTAGCTAGCACGCACTAAGTGTATAACAACACACATCATAATAGGGCCCAAATGTTGAACTCAATTGAAAACGTATTCATATCTCATCTCATTGTATCAAAGTGAACTAATACAACTCTTTACTATTGGATAATAAGACTAGACTCAATAAAATGAAAAGTACATAATACCTCACTTCCTACTACATGAATCTAACACTCAAAGCAAACTACTATAACTAGACTCATAGTTAGAACGCTCATCACACAGACGTATTCCCATCCTTGACTTGCTCCTCTTCTTGAATTTCATAATCACCTAGAATGGTTAAAAGTAGGGGATGAGCAAATTAGCCTAGTATGATTTATATCTCAATGTGTGGGCAATGCTATAAGTGATTAACAATTTAGAACTAGGTAAGCGCTATGACTGTCATGATATGCATATACAAATAAAAACTCATTAAAACAAGATACATGAAACAAGCTAGATAGAGTGATCATGATAGAGCAAGATCTAGAATGATATGACGAGCAAGATATTATCAATAGTGAGGCATGTAACTAGCACGCAAGATATCACTTAAAATTGTAATAAATGTATGATGGCCATATCACGCAAGCAAGCACGCACGAACACGATCATGTAACACTAATCTGGCACGAGACACTAATGCACACCAAGGAAAGATCCACCTTGAAATGCACACTAGGACACGTGTATGTGGTTATTGTATCTAGCATTCAACACGCAAGTACTCTCAGCGCAAATGCAACGCCAGTAATCATTATACCCCATGCTTTAGAGTATATTTATGACTCTTCGTCATTGGGGCTAGATTGGAGCCCTTGGACACTCACCGTGCCCGGTCAGCATCTCATTTCAATTTAAATGTAGATACCCACAGTCATTAATAATGGCCAATAAGAGTTTCAATATGTAAGCATGTGTAATGTCATGTTCATGATGATGACGAGATCAAGTAATAAGTAAATTGAACATGATTTCATGATAACAATGGTCAAGAGATAAATTTGGCAGCATAATGGTACGATTTATACTTTAGTTCAATCTTTACATTAATGGCTTGACTCTAGATTGTAAATCACACTCACGAGGACAAGATGAGAAAGGAAGTGCACGCTATCTCCAGGAAACTTCAATGGTACAACCAACTCGGTCTCCATAATGGAATCCACAAAGTACAGAGATTTACGGAGGTCTCAGAGAAAAGGTCGCTTGTCTACCGATACGGAATGACCGATAGAGAGCTTCCAATTCCCAAGAAGAGCTGCCTAGATGTGCAAGTGTGTAGTGATGTACGCATCTCAATCCACAATCCACCGGTTTCAAACTCGCAGAAAGCACTTAACATGATAACATGGGATACAACTATGCACTTTAACTAATCATGGTTTGCAAGATTTTAAGATAACTTATCATTTAAACATAGTAGAACAGTAGGAAGAGTGAATCACAAGTTACATGAATGGTCACACCATTAAGAAAGCAATTAGAATAACGTTCGTGTAATTATAGCTTTTAAATGGGTTAAACACTTTTAAGCCATTAACCAGACCTCATGAGATGATTAGAACCAAGATGTACAAATCATGCACTTAATGCCATGTAAAACAATCCTCAGGTAAGCCTTGAAATACGCATCATGCACAGTGGACGCACTTCTAAACGCAATGTACAGGTGAAACAAGCGTAACCGTGAAGACTCAAAATTGTGTCCACATGGGTGGTCGCGTTTCACACTGAATCACGTCTGAGCATCCGGACGCATTCATGCAAATTCATTAAAGAAATCGTTGGGCGGGAAAACCACCTGAAACGTGTAGGGGTAGACCGCCGCGGTTCAGACAGGCCCAGACTCCCAGGTGACGCGAAGACCTGTGCGCACCGTTGACTGGTCAGTGCGTGAATCGTGTCGTACCAGACGGTTGCGATTCACTGAATCACGTCAGCCACAAGCGACGCAATTCCAGATGCTTGAAACGCGTCGTTTGAACCGAACGTGGTTTAGAGATCAGACCGAAACTCATAAAAATGCAGGGACACAAGGTTCGATCCATGCAACGCTTATATCTACTAAACTAGGGCTTTTCGGACAAATGTGTCAACATGAAAGTTGTTGGGAACATGGAATATGTGAGAACTATGATTTTTAAATAATTTTAAACGACCTTAGGATGCGTGATAAATCAATATGAACGTAAAAAGTCCCTATCATGCGCGACTATGGCAAAACGACTATAACTCAAGATGTACTCATTGGAATTCAACGAAACCAATTGAAAATGAAACTAGACTTATGCTCTACACATTAGTATATGATTTTTAAAAGTTTGGCCCGAGAAAACCTACCTCTTGGGTTGATGAAGTTTCATTTTTCAGGAGACCCTTGTTTAGACCACAATTTGAAGAACGCCGAATACCCGTGTATACTGCATGAAAATTGTGCATTCCAGTTGGGCTAGGAAGTAGACTTGGCCCTCTTTCCAGGGGTATAATCCTTGCACAATGGGATTTAGGTTTGACCTACCTTTAGCTGACTCCAAGGTGACTGTTGACACAGGTCGCAGCAGACGCACAGGGAAGAAGATGGGCTTGGTGTGCTCAATCTTCTGCTCCCCAGTAGCCAAGAGCTCCTCCACACAACCCCAGCAATATGGTAAACTCGTCCCTAGGGTTTAGTGGAGAGTATTTAAGCCTCTATGGCTTATGGAAGTTCTAATGCAACAAGGAGATAAAGGTTGCGGTTTTGGCAAGCCTCCTTCCATGTTTTGGAGATCTCTTCCTCTATTGGGATGTCTTGGCCATCAAGCAACCCCCAAGGGTGGCTAGGCATGAAATTGGGTTGCCATGAGAGCATCATTGCATCCAATTTAACCCTAATTGCCTCTTTCTAATTTCTGCTTATTTAGAGTTGCGAATTATGGGGATTTTCATACTCTATTTGATTCTTGGACCAAAAGTGATCCATTGGCCCAATATCAATAATGGGTCATCAATAGATAATGTCGAAAGTCATTCCAACATATTATTTAATTTATGGGCCGTACCGGGTTTCCGTGTTAACGATTTTCCGACTTGTTTCCTAATTTGGATAATTGGTCACCGTGTGTCGTACACTTGGTCAATTGGATTTTTTGTTGCACGAATTCCTTGTGGAACCGTCAGGAATATTGTTTGGGGTTGATTTATAATTTTTATAGAATTTTATGATGTGTTTTTGCACGTACGATAGTGGTACGTATGTTTTAAATAATTCGATATTATGGAAATCATTTATTTCTATTTATTTAAAATTTTAAATCCCTACATTTTCCGGGGTGCTACAAAAAAAATAAGGACTAAAAGGACTCCTTTCTTCTGCTAAACAAAAATGGTCTTACCTAATATGTCTGAATGTCAGCAGAAAATATGGACAAAAATGAAAAAGAGGTATGTGCTATTGTCAGAAGACTTTTCTAGTCTAACATGTTCCTATTTGCATTAAATGTCTGCAGGACTATTCTACTCCTAGTCAGAACATCTTGGACCTGCTGTTAGCATCTGTTAGACACATGAAGATGTTTGTTAGACAGAAGAAAAAGAAAAGTAGATGAAGAAGAAGATGAGCAACGACTAGAAAAGTTCCAACAGATCTATCTTTCTACTCTATAAAGGATGAAGTGTTTGAAGCAGAAGAACAAGAGCCTTCATGAAAATCCTTCTAAAAGAGTGTACATCCAGTGAGAAGCCTCAACGCCATACACACTCAAAGTAAGAGAGAAAGAGCTCGAGCCCAAGAAGAAGTGTGTGCGCAAGCAGCCATCTGAAGACTTCAAGCATTCAAGCTTCTTTTCTCTCTTCACTCTCTCTGTGCATCATTGTAAATCCAGGGGAGAGTGTGAGCTAAAAGTTTGAATTTCTTAGTATTCATCTTGTATAGCTATTAGTTTGTTCTTTCTTTTCTAAAAGAAAGACTTGTGTCTAGTTGTAAGACTATATACAGTGTTTCTTTTCAAAGGTGAAGAGAAGACCAACTAAAGTGCCGGTGTCTGCCCAGTTGAGGGATTGTACTCAATGTTCCTCTCGTGTTAAGGGAAGAACCTAGTTGGAGTTGGTGTCAGCAGAACCTAGTTGGGGGTTTAGTCTAGCAGAACTAAGTTGGGGTTTGTTCCAAGAGGATGGCTTCTTGACCTGTAATAGAAATGAGTTTCCTTCCTACTTGGAAAGGAAGATGACCAGCTGGGAGTTGGGGGTTGTATAACCTTGGGGGGATTGTACTCCGGTTAGTGAAATCCCAAGATTTACTTGGGGACTGGACGTAGGTCTTCCATTTGGGAAGTACCGAACCAGGATAAAATTTATGTGTTATTGTGTGATTGTTTATTTATTAGCTTCCGCATTGCTACTCTCTACTGCACACAACTACATTCACTAACCAAAGTTTTCAAGTGGTAATTTTTATTTGTGTTTTAGATTTCCTATTCACTCCCCCTCTAGGCTATCGTTGTTGTCTTAACTAAGTGGGCCAACATAGATTGTTTACATTTTAAACTTTAAATACTTTGTTTTATATTTTGATATTGATTAAATGGTAGTCTTGAACTGTTTACAGCTTGTGTTTACTGTTTTGACTACTTTGTCATTGTAAAGACTTTGTTTTACATTTTTGGTATTGATTAAGTGATAGCCATTGGGCTATTTACAAATTTTGTTTAGATTAATTTACATTTCATATTGTCATTAAGAAGGATGTTGTTGCATTTGATATCTATATGAATTATTCTTGTTTACATTTTAAAGATAGTAGATGGAACAAGACTGTTTTATATGTATGACCTCTTCCTCATTATTCTTGTTTACATTTTAAAGATTGTAGATAGATTAGGACTATAGATGGAACATCAAATACGTCGTTGCATTTGATGTCTCTTCCTCATTATTTGTTTAGACTATTTATATATACGATCTATTGTACATGGATATTGTCTTTACATAGGAGTCAATACGAAAGGGTGGTATTTTAGAAAAAATGACAGTCTAGAAGAAAAAAAATAGAAAATATATATGACTCAGCCTGGATTCTAAAAGAATGAGACTATAAGGAGTACATAGCTTACAAAATATCCATAAAACCAACAATTGCATTCTTTTCAGCTAAAAGTCTTTACTAGGTAATCATCAAATGTTTTACAATAATCAAATCGTTGGTTTGGGGCAAAAGCCCAAAAGGCATAAAATTCAACAAATTAACAAAAAACAACCTCAACTAAAAGCCAAAATTGGCAAACAACAAATTAAAATAATCTTAAAAGCCAAAAGCCCAAAAGACCCAAATTGATGAACCGAACCGAACCGGCTTGGGTTGGTTTGGTTTAGTTCAGTTCATCATGCAAAATGGTTTGGTTTGGGTCAGTTTAAGACTTAAAGTGGTTCAGTTTGAGAAAAAAATGAGGTGAGCCGGACCAAATCGGACTGTGTTTACCGCTAAGGGTGCCTACTGGCATCAAGACTCTTGACTACCGCTCCACACCTAACTATCTCATAACCTTGAGTGAGGCATGTGAAGCTGTGTCACACACACTAGCAAAACCTCAATTGCCACATTGTAGCTCCTATGCCTCCCCGTCCCTACTCAACTCTGGAACATCATAACATGAAGCAAGCAAGAAATAAAACGACTAACTGAGGATTGTACATGTCTGCATGGTGCCCACATTCCCAACTATGAGTGCACTCAAGTGACAAGAAGAATGTTACCTCATATCATCTTCCTCTGCTTGAACGAAGGCTCAATGCAAGGGGAATAGGAAAACAACCAAACTTGGATCGTTCCTAGGGAATGCAATCAACCCCACAACCCTCGGGTCATAGTGTCAACATCACCAGGGGTAACCTACTAGTGAGGCGTCACACTAACGATATAGCATTGACGACCGTAGAACTCGAGAAGCACAAAAAAGACTTGGATGTCATTCACTGACAAAAAATCACAGTCGAACACATCGACAAAACCACTGCCAGCCACCTAGTAGAACCACTCTCAACCATTGACATAACTATTGCCTCAGAACGCAGTTGTCACAACAACCACAACCAACCCCGGTGAGTGGTCCTGAAACGATTATGTTGCAAACACGTTAAACTCTCAACTACATTCTCTCCTCGGCAACCAAACCTCAAATTTACCTTACACAAACATGTAGAGGGTTGTGCAATATGGGCTAAACATCGAATGGTGTGTCAAACATTAAACATACCTAGATTGAATGTCGAGAAAGCTACAACCAATGTTGAGGGTATGATTAGTAGAGCGATCGAATGCCTCTCTCAATCATGTGAGTCATAAGACCGAGAGTACAACTCCCTTGACTGGTCTCTAGGTCCTTGGTAAAAACCCAAACAAAAAGCCCATCACATTGTTAAGAGCACTTCAAGTCACAAGCTAATAATGCAATCTTCATGTGCATCACATTAAGAACATGGTCATCATACCGACTACAACCAATCCCAAGCGAATTTCCCCAGCATTACAAAAAACCATCAGAAAGTGGCGCTACCATCTAACCCTGTTAAGGACGTGGCACCAAAGCCAATTGCACTTACACGTGGATGTCAAAACAACCAAAACTCCACACCAAGCTATGCAGTAGCGAGAGGGAAGCGAAACCTCGAAGGGCAACCCCCAAATCCTTAATTAACCAACACAAGAAGACACAAAAACAACACAAGAACCATCTCAGGAAGCCACTGAGAATGCAGTCAGGGTGATGATCGCATTTAGAATGAGGTACTAGTGTTGAGTGCAACTTCCTTGAAAATGTGGCACCCAAGATGACTGCGTTTAGAATGTGACACTCATGGTGACTGTGTTTTGAAGCACTCACATTGTCAAGCAGGCTCACTAGAGAACCCGAAAACAAGACTCGCACGAATGTAGTTTACTAAATGACTACATTAAGAACACAATCACTATTACCACCACGTTCATACGCAGTGCATAGGTAGAGCTCCAACTCCCACAATGGCCATTATGGCCCCCAAAATGTCGAGAACTCGGTTGAAAAAAGTGAACAAGAGTGTGAGGAGGTGCTAGCTATGTCCAAAACCCACATGTAAAGCTCACAATACCACATTTCATTGAGAATCAGCACTAATCTGGCCTCACTTTCACCCTTACATGGAAGAATCATTCCCAACGAGTAAGAACCCCCAAGAACACTCATGAGCATGCCTCCACAAAGCAAGGAACGCGAGGAATCACAAGATGAGAGTTGTGGGAGCATCACCCTACTTTAGAAACATCGACATTGACCCATCATGGCCTTCATGTAGGTTGACCACCTCCTCCTCTCTGGTTCCACCACGTTTACACCGCCACCAAGTGAGGGCGAGCATTTTTCACCTTCTCCATATTTCCAACTTGTTGTTGACTACCAGATGGAGAAGAAAAGGGAGGGAGAGTGAGCTCAAATGGAGGGGGTGAGAGAAGAAAGGGTGGATCATATGGAAGGGCATCAATATATATAGAAACTGGAAATAAGAACGCGGTCAGTTGAGTAACCACTTCAATAAGAATGTGTTTGAATGGCGACCACGTTCAGAATGTGCCGCCTGACTTTGGAAATGGATTTGTGATAATCCATTCAGTTATCTTGTTGTTTGGACTTCTATCATGTCCTCATGTGTGTATGGATGCATATTGCAGGTTCAAGTCCCATCAAGTGCTAATCAAGCCATGGTGATAAGAGATAAATTGGCAACTGCATAGCATAGGCGTGCCTGTAACGTTCCGACCATTCGGATCGTCTTTGTGTGGTTATGGAGGCCAGTGTGTGGCCGATGACGTGTGTGTGGCAGGTGATTTCCGCAGGTTATGAGATTTTGCCCAAAGCGCTCACTGTTTCTCGGTTCCTAACGCGACAGTGAGGGGCGTCGCTGTAATCACAGGGATTGGCTTCCCCTCGACACACGAAAGTGTACTAAAACTAGAGGCATAAAAATGTGTGATCGCCACCTAGATAAGTTGCCTAATGATATGGAAAGACAATGGCTAACTTAAACTAGGAAAAGGAAGAGAACAGGAAACTGACCTGGTGTCGCGGTTGCCATGGCCGCCGCGTTTCTAATATCGCATCAGTGGAAGCCGACGCGTCTACTGTCGCGTCACCCTAGGCCGTCGCGTTCTTTGAATGCAGGAGAATTATTGTTATGACCTTCTTCTAGTCCTCCAGCCAGCCAGAGCACAAGAGCTTCTCGTAGACTTCGCTTACTTGCCTGCCAATCAAAAGAAAACACAAGGAGAAGTCCCCATCAGAACATGTAAAGTGTAGTATCTATTCTAAAAGACGAAGTGAGATGGGAGACCATGGAGGGAACGTACCCGGGGTGGTTTTAAACCCCCGTGAGTGTGGGAAAACGTGGGTGGATGGTGGATATGCTCTATTTAAAAAGGATAGAAAAAATACATGTAGGAATAGAAAAGAGAAAGGGTAAAGAGAATGAGCCCCATTAGGACGACTTCCTGGCGTGGATGTAGCTCCGATGATGTGCAAAGGGTCCAGGAGATTGCTAGAGTCGCCCTCTTCACATTCCTTGCTCCATTGATGGTGAAATGAGAGAGTTTTGGGGAGTGGGATGTGAAGAGAATGAAGGGAATGAGTGACTGCGAGGCTAAGTCTAGTTCAGATGAAATTTTGGCAGCCCTTCGGGGTAATCATGAGGCTCTCCTCGTCCATGAGGAGGGGCCTTGCTTATATAGAGCTTGGAGTGAGAATATTAGGCATTATCTCCTCAAAAAGGTTTAGAAATTAAAAGTGGGGGATAAAGCTCTATCAAAATCAGGTGTAGAGTCCTTAGGGGAGTTTAGGAGAGTCCTTAGGGCCAAGAATCCGCCCAAGGGGTCGGGATAACCCTCTTAGACCAAGTCAAAGTGCATGGGAGGATAAATAGGGTGTGGTTATGGAGGCCAGAGGTCTCGGACATTGTCGCGTCAGATCGTAGGGTCGTGACTAGAAACACGACGGTGCGGGGGGATGCGACAGAATTGCCCACGTGCATGTATAATGCATGGACTGTCGCGGCGGCCCAACCCGTCGTGATTATAGTCGCGGCGCCACAATGTGTCGCGACAAGAAACCCGAATTATCTTGCATTATCCTCCTAACCACATGATAAAATAGGAGTCATATTCCTCTAAGGACTCTTTCAAATGATAGATTTCGGGATTTCAAGGCATTTTAATGGATTAATGGGCTCAAATCAAGGCAAATGATGGGCTCAAGGTGAGTGACCAATTAGGGGCCCACTAAGGTAGCAAGAAATGTAGTTCAACCCATTAGTCATAATCGGGTGTCTACAGATTGCCCCTCCTTGGCTTCTACTTTGCAGGGGAGCGAAGCGGAAGTGGCGTGGAGATGTCATGAAGTGACGACGGAATAGAAGGTGTTGAGCGGACTGAAAATTGGAAGCCAAGGTAAAGAGACACCCGATCTGACCAACGAGCAATTGGAATCTTTGTGAAATCCCCAAGTGGGTTGCTCGAGTAGAATGCAAAGAAGAGCACAAGTCCGGACGAGAAGAAGAAGAGAAAAGACGATCAACCCCTCGATTGAGAGGTACCCTAGCCGATTGGCCTGCAGATTTCATTTTGGAGGGACATGTGCGTGCCAGACAGGTAACTCATGACTCTGTCCTGGGGGCTGCTTGCCTTTGGCGGCAGCGATGAATTCTCACACTTGTTCTGAAGTTAAATGGGGGAGCAGCTGGTTGAATTGCGAATGGGGGTCATCCCCCTTTGGAGGAGAGGGAGGACAGGATTGACCCCTAACGATAAGAGAAGACTGAATAGGGGGTGGAAGTATGGCCGAGGCGGATTGGGCCACGTCTTCGAGGAGCCCTATAGGCAAGGTATCATCAGAAAGGACATGGAATTGGTCCATATCAAACAAAAGGTTGTGATAAATCACAAGGATGGGAGGAGACTGACTCGATCTTCCTAGGCAACGACGCATGCACCTCCCCAATCAATTGGGAAGGTGATACAGACACACCTAGACCCTATCACAGCAAGAAAAAAAACTGAGATGAGGAGGGATGGATCAAAGCACTCAAGTTATCATGCTTAAGGCGCAAAATTTTAAGATTTCAACTTGACCTTTTAAATGAATTGACTGGAAGGATGTCACTTGGCCAAGCGGTCTCTAGTAGGAATGGACTCAAGTGCTTCGGTGTGGCTAAGGGTGGCATACACTCACAAGCGAGGGTGGCTCGAGCTATGGGTGCAACGGGTACAACCTGCCCGGTGAACCGCAACGTGCGTACGGTCACGAGGACTTACGGAGGTCCTCGGAAGGCGGGTCCGAGTCAGCCTACGAGTGCTCGTAGGTGAGAGGACTCACTCAACCAAGGGGGAACCTGATCAACTGGGATGAGTAGCGTATGCAAAGGGACTAAAAAAGTCCACAAATGTATGCAAGAGTGGAGATAGGGAGCAAACATGGTGAAAAACCAGCCCTCGGGGGGAGTTGCGATGGCCGGGTACGTCGCGACACGATCGCGACAGCGCGAGCTGCCGCGATACGAACAGAGACCCGAGAACATCATGGGTCACCAACCCAATACAAGCAGACTACCCTACTAAGATAAGAAACACAAAGAAACACCAATCAGGTACAACATGGATCGGCAAGCAGACAGAAACCGATTCATGGATGAAAGCAGTAACATACAAAGCAAACCTGTTAACGCGTCGCATGTCCAAACCTCGACTTGGTCCCGTCCAATCCTCCGACCGTGATAAGAACTGGAAACTTACAGATGAAACTAAACAGAAAATCCGAACCCTAACAGGATACTATCGGACATAAACGCGAGCAAACATGATCTAAGCAATATAAGAAAGATGCATGCTCTCATGGGCATTGAATAGAGAAGACAAAGGGAATAGCAAGCACTAACCTAATGACGCGTCCCCCTGGTGCGACGCGAACTTGTCGCGACACCGCGATCGGTCGCGACAATAACATAGCGAGAGAAAAAAAAAGTGCAGGGAATAAAGAACAAAGCCCTAACAAGACACTATAATGACAAACAACAAGGAAACATGGCAAGCAGGCAATCAAAAATCTACGAGGGTGGCAGTGAAGGTCCCATCGTGATCGCCAAAAGGTGTAATCACAGGGATTGGCTTCCCCTCGACACACGAAAGTGTAATAAAACTAGAGGCATAAAATGTGTGATCGCCACCTAGATAAGTTGCCTAATGATATGGAAAGACAATGGCTAACTTAAACTAGGAAAAGGAAGAGAATAGGAAACCGACCTGGTGTCGCGGTCGCCATGGCCGCCGCGTTTCTAATATCCTGTCAGTGGAAGCCGACGCGTCTACTGTCGCGTCACTCTAGGCCGTCGTGTTCTCTGAATGCGGGAGAATTGTTGTTATGACCTTCTTCTAGTCCTCCAGCCGGCCAGAGCACCAGAGCTTCTCGTAGACTTCGCTTACTTGCCTGCCAATTAAAAGAAAACGCAAGGAGAAGACCCCATCAGAACATGTAAAGTGTAGTATCTATTCTAAAAGACGAAGTGAGATGGGAGACCATGGAGGGAACGTACCCGGAGTGGTTTTAAACCCCTGTGAGTGTGGGAAAACGTGGGTGGATGGTGGATATGCTCTATTTAAAAAGGACAGAAAAAATGCATGTAGGAATAGAAAAGAGAAAAGGTAAAGAGAATGAGCCCCATTAGGGCGACTTCCTGGCGTGGATGCAGCTCCGATGATGTGCAAAGGGTCCAGGAGATTGCTAGAGTCGCCCTCTTCACATTCCTTGCTCCATTGATGGTGAAATGAGTGAGTTTTGAGGAGTGGGATGTGAAGAGAATGAAGGGAATGAGTGACTGCGAGGCTAAGTCTAGTTCAGATGAAATTTTGGCAGCCCTTCGGGGTAATCATGAGGCTCTCCTCGTCCATGAGGAGGGGCCTTGCTTATATAGAGCTTGGAGTGAGAATATTAGGCATTATCTCCTCAAAAAGGTTTAGAAATTAAAAGTGGGGGATAAAGCTCTATCAATATCAGGTGTAGAGTCCTTCGGGGAGTTTAGGAGAGTCCTTAGGGCCAAAAATCCGCCCAAGGGGTCGGGATAACCCTCTTAGACCAAGTCAAAGTGCATGGGAGGATAAATAGGGTGTGGTTATGGAGGCCAGAGGTCTCGGACATTGTCGCGTCAGATCGTAGGGTCGCGACTAGTAACACGACGATGCGGGGGGACGCGACAGAATTGCCCACGTGCATGTATAATGCATGGACTGTCGCGGCGGCCCAACCCGTCGCGATTATAGTCGCGGCGCCACGATGTGTCGCGACAAGGAACCCGAATTATCTTGCATTATCCTCCTAACCACATGATAAAATAGGAGTCATATTTCTCTAAGGACTCTTTCAAATGATAGATTTCGGGATTTCAAGGCATTTTAATGGATTAATGGGCTCAAATCAAGGCAAATGATGGGCTCAAGGTGAGTGACCAATTAGGGGCCCACTAAGGTAGCAAGAAATGTAGTTCAACCCATTAGTCATAATCGGGTGTCTACAGTCGCGTTTTGATCGCGACAGCCCATGGCGCCGCGTTCATGGAACCGCCAGTTTAAGTGAACGTTTGCGTGTCTACCGCGTGTCGCATGCTGGGCGCTCGGACTAATGTCAGCAGGCTTAAGGTGACAGCCTAATGTGTCGCGTTTAGGTCGCGACTTAGACGGGCGTCGCATTCTTAACTACACTGCGTTTTTAAGAAACCTTGGCAGAACAGAGCTCACGAAAGCTCTGCTCGGCCAGGGGATTTTTGTTGTGGAATTTTGGGCGATTCGACTTGTTAGAGCTTGGTTTGACGAGCTTCCACCGTGAGGATGCTTAGTGGAGTGGGGGAAACGTCGTACGAGCTTCGTTCTTCGCGTTCTTCGTGAAGGTAGGGAGATTTCCCGTGGTTTGATCCGTGAATCATTCTTGTGATGTGGGTAATGTGTTTCCTACTTTCTAAACCTTAGATAGCATGTGTAGGAACACATTAAAGCATGAAAACGAAATGAGAACCATAGGTTTTAAAGAGTTTGGGGTGGTCCGGATGAAGGATTCCGGATTATGGTTTGCACCTGCTAAGGCGACGACCCTTGGCGTCGCGACCAAGTTGCGACACCACGATACGTCGCGTTCAGAAGGCGACCTATCGTGCCGTCGCGTTCTGTAGGCGACGTTGCACCCTGTCGCGACAACAGCCGAATGCTGTTATCCGAGAAGACATGTAAGTGTATAATTGTCCATTTAGCGTGGTTTGTGATATGTGATGATAATAAGAGGTGCATTGGCACTCTCTTTATGCTCGGGGAGCGTGTGGTGTGTGGTTTATATGGTGTTCACGTGGTTTACATGGAGGTTTCACGTGGCTTGTGTGTTGTGCACGTGGTTTCTGTGTACGTGGCGTGGAGTTTGACGCCTTCGGTGGATACCTCTTCAGTTTGGAGCCCCAGGTTTTGTGTGAGCCAGGCACGTGAGTGCTCGGGGCTTATCCCAGTATTGGGTACCGACGAGGTCTTGTCGTCTTCCTGGACACCCTCACTCTTGTGCTGAGTAGTACATCCGGCTGAGGGAAAGACGACAATGGGACATCGACTAGAGAGAGTTTGTTGTGTTGTCGCTTGTAGTGCACTCGTAGTTGGGGGAGACGGACACCAGTAGACGTACTAGGCCCCAACTAGTCCTGTTTTCCAGTGCCTCACTTTAGGGAGCTCGGGCCAGAGTCTCTAAAGGTGCCAGGCATGGGCCTGCAAGGTGTGTGACCTGCAGGTTGTGGTGGTTTAGTTGGACTCCACAATTCTTTGTACTTGTTTAGTGGAGCGGCAGCTGGACCTTTCGTCCGTGGCTGCGAGACTGAGAGGTAGTCTTGTGTGGTTTGTTCGGGTCAGTAACTGGTGTCGCGAACCAGTTGACGTGGCTCGAGTGTGGCATTTCTGTTAGTTATGGATGTCCTCAAGCCAATCATAACTTATGCAATCTTGTTCTTTGATAATAATAATAAGGCTTTTATATTCATTCTGTGTAATTCGTTTAACGTTTCATTATGAAGTCCATGAATATGCGCAATGGATATTAATTATGATGAGATCATAACAATGAGATTAATATCCTTTAAATGTATATTCTTAATTGTTCCTAGTCAGAGGATATCCGGTTAGACTAGTACAGGTTGCACCTGCTCATATGATGAGGGTGGCTGGTCTCATAGTCACTTGTGTGGGGACACTAAGGTGAATCTGTAGGTGCTCATTAGAGAATGAGTTCACTGAACTGATCCGTTATGAATCGCTGGATGGTAATATTACCTTACTGTCAACCAGCTAGATTCATTGTCACAGTGGCGTGATTGGTCCTTAGACCTGAGACACCAAGGATACCTTGTTGGTGGACTTCTGGGTTTTGACCTTGACTTATAGATCTCTAGCCATGAGGTCTTAATCAGTTAAGTGTTCGGATCTAGCGGAATACCCTCGAAGGTGATTGTGTGGTCAATATGGGATCGCTCGCTCTCAGTAATAGGAGAGTGAATGCTCTAGGGAAGGATGCCTGATAGTCCCTGGCCAGGGCAAGACTACTTATCAGAAAAGGAGTTTTCTGATATAGTTATGCGGCATCTAAACCGAGTGAGTGTGCAATTTAGGGTTTGACAGTTGACCATGCCCTAAGTGCACTCGGGAGCATTGTACGAGCGAAGGATTATAGTCACGTGGTAACTGATGATACAAAAGGTTCCTTGAATGGGTTGCTAAACCCCAATGCTTTCCAGGATCAAGTGGTGTTGCTTGGCACCCAACTTGATTGGAAGCCCGGTCAATTATCGTGAGACGATAATTGATTATGTAATTAATTAATATGAGATGTTAATTAATTACCATAAGTCAATAAAGAGTTATTGAGCTTAATGGGCTGAAAACTGGACTAGCAGTTGGGCCTAGAGGGTCACACGCATAAGAGTTCCGAGCAGACTGGGCAAGGTGTTCTTTATAGACAATGACTGGGTTTTTATGAAAAACCGCGGTGTCTATAAATATACGCTGAGAGTTAAACCCTGGGCCAAGCTCCAGGCTTAACCCTGGCCGCCCCCCTCCTCTCTCTCTCCCAGGGCGCCCCCCACCCTCTCTCTCCTCTCTCCGGCACATGGTGGAGCTGAGATTCGGGAGACACGTGGAGAAAGAGGAGATCCCGTCTGCGTCCGGAGCTCGCGTGGATACGTCTAGAGGCCGGACACTTGAACGGCTTGAAGCACCGGCGCCTCCTGCGCC
The DNA here is from genome assembly GCA_014218235.1 of Colocasia esculenta. Classification (NCBI taxonomy): domain Eukaryota; kingdom Viridiplantae; phylum Streptophyta; class Magnoliopsida; order Alismatales; family Araceae; genus Colocasia; species Colocasia esculenta. The sequence continues at coordinate 23,629,669 of CM024763.1, read as the reverse complement.
ACCTCCTCCCCGGATACGGGAGTTTCGCAACCCCGCAAAGGTAAAGATGAGATCTGCCTGTGCGAGGTTTACCAGTTTTTGTTCGATCCGACCACCGACAACGATTATCTATCTGTGGGAACCGCGTTTCCGCTGCTCCCCGATCGTTTCCTAACAGTGGTATCAGAGCCAGGTTGCTAGTACGTATGGAATCGACATTTCATGTATGATATTTCATGTGTTTTGTCGATTCGCGTTGTGCACAAGTTGCCAATTTTGTCGTGTTCGTGGGTCGCACATGGGATGTGCATTTGCCGCTTGGTACATGGAAGGCGTTCTTGGTACCAAGGGCTTCCCGAAGAACCCCTCGTGCCATCGTTTGGCCACCCGTGGAGGTCGTACGGGCGCCTGCAAAGTGCCGCCGTCGCACTGGTTATAGCTTCTTGGACAGTCCAAGAAGTGGCGATTTGCAGGTTTGTAGGGTCATTTTCGGGGTTTTCTGGGTGCCCAGGGAGAAGGGCGGCGAGGTCCGGCGCCGGCGGCGCCGTCCGCGGCCGCCCGGGGCGGCGCGGTGCCCCCCCCCCCCCCCCCCCCCCCCGCGGCCCTGCGAACCAGGGCGGCGGCGGCCTCGGGCGAGCCCTAGCGGGCGGAGGGGGCGACCCCGCGGGTTGCCCCCGCGGGCCCTAGGTCCGGGTGACTTACCCGGACCCAGGGCGGGGCCCGGGCCACCTGCGCGGGTGGCCCACCCCCTTCCCCCTTTTAATTTTTAAAATTGTTTTAATTGTTTTTAAATTGTTTAAAAACATTTAAACAAGTTTTAAAATTTCAGAAAATTATGAAAAATTAGTTTTAAGAGTTTTAAAATTGTTTTAACTCTTTGTGAATTATTTTCATATAAATGACCCATTACTTAATTAGTTTAAAGGAAATCTAAAACCGTTTTAGTTATTTCCTCTAATCTAATTAAGTCATGTTAATTGATTTAGAAATGTGATTTTTAAATTAATTAACTGTACATCTTGCCGACTTCATGCAGTAACGTTGAATGGCATTTATCTAATGTTGATTAGATGTAATCCATGTTAGCTAAATTGTTTAGTTAAATGGTTTTCAAAATATAGTTATTATATTTTTGAAGTAAAATATTTCAGAAGTAATTATGTGATAATTGCTTGTTGATGCATGTGATGTGTGTGGATGGATGGTCATGGACTTAGATATCATGTGATGATTGTTATGGTTAATGGCAAATGATGTAATTTATGAGGACTGCGTGCCTCCCTCTCTCCCTCCATTGAATCCGGGTTGTACATTCTATCTCCCTCTTATTATGTACTCCCCTTGAATTGTTCAAGGTTTCTTATTATTATCTGATGTACATTTATGGGGCCTGCGAGCCCAATTTAAATATTACTTGTAATTTTAAGAAGCGGATTGGCGGAGATGGAGGAGAGTACCATGCAGGACCTTGCTGGAGATAAATTTACATCAAGCTAAAGCATCAGATGTGGGGCTGCCATTTGTTCACCATTTTTGTGGATTACCAACTGGCTCTGGTAATGCCACTCTGGGTTAAAGTCCATGATCATCCATCATATTTCTTCATGTATATGATATGTGTGGAATGTGCTGTGGTATATATAATTAAATATATGATATTTCAAATTCTATATATCAATAGCACAAAGATATAGAGACCAAGATAAAATATGTCAAAATCCCTCCTCGTTCAAACTTTAAGCCGTAGCGTAATCATTTAGAATGAATTACGTGGCCCTCCATCATTATAGTTTTAGGATTGTCATTAGATCGGGCAAGTTTGTTATGCTATCCACAAGGCTTGCCAAATCTGATGACAGACTAAAACTATGGCATAATGATGCCTTAAACGGGGTAGAGGACTGGTGTAGCTTTGTTGTGCTATCCACAAGGGTTACATCCAAATCTATGCTCGTTACGTAATGATGGTATTGCTTAGACTGGATTTAATGACTTGTTGTGCTATCCACAAGGTCATTAAAATTCAGGGGCCAAAATAAGATCGGATATTGCAAGAGTTGCAAGTGTCAAGGGTTGACCGCTTTCAGATCATAGTATGGTTTGTTGTGCTATCCACAAGATCATGCTATGAGTCTGTGAGATTCTGATCCCCACTAGGAGACCGTCGGTGTCTCCCATTCTGTATATCTGAGGGTTATACAGTCTTCCGGAAAATAGTGGGAGCTAATCTTGATTAAAGTCCTAATGTAGATTTAATTATTATTATGAGCATCTGCTAATTGTCTTTACATTTTCTTTATAGGCAAAAATGTCGTCAGGTAACCCACTCCGTGGCATACTGGATGCCAACAGATTGACAGGCCCGAACTACTCGGATTGGCTCAGAAACCTGAAGATTGTCCTCAGGTCTGAGCGCATTGCCTATGTCCTGGAAGGGGAGATCCCAGCTGAACCACCCCTTGATGCACCTGAAGGGGAAACGCTTGAATTTGCGAAGTGGAAGGAGGATTCCACTCTGGCCCAATGCTACATGCTTGCCTCAATGAGCAATGAATTGCAAAGGCAGCATGAGAACATGGATGCTAGATCCATCATGCAGCACTTGCAGGAGCTCTTTGAAGAGCAGAGCAGGGTGGAGAGATATGAGATATCCAAGGCCCTGTTCAGAACTCGCATGGCAGAGGGGTCTTCAGTACAGTCACATGTGCTGAAGATGATAGAGTGGATTGAGAGGCTCGAAGGGCTTGGTTTTCCTCTTGACAAGGAACTAAGCACGGACCTCATTCTCCAGTCACTTCCAGATTCATATTCTCAGTTCATTGTGAATTGCACAATGAACAAGATTGAGGTGAGTTTAGCTGAGATGCTCAACATGCTGAAGACTGCTGAGGGCAACCTTAAGAAGGAAAAGCCCACTGTTCTCATGGTTGGAAAGTCCAACAAGAAGAGGAGAGCAGGGCAAGCCTTTAAGAAAGGCAATGCTAAGAAGCAGTCTAAGCAGAAACAAAAGAAGGACACAGGCAAAGGAGAAGAAAAGGGCGAGTGCTTCCACTGCAAGAAGAAAGGGCACTGGAAAAGAAATTGCAAGGATTACCTTGCAATGAAGGCTCAGGAGAAGTAGAAGCTTGGCGAAGCTTCAGGTATCTATATGATAGATCTTCACTTGTCTATTAGAGATTCTACATCTTGGGTTTGGACACTAGATGTGCTTCTCATATCTACAATGATGTGCAGGTGCTGACAAGTAGAAGGAAGCTGAGCAAGGGCGAGGTGAACTTGAGGCTTGGAAACGGCACAAGTGTTGGTGCACACACTGTGGGGACAGTGAAGCTCAAGTTACCCTCAGGAGATTTACTTTTATTAGATGATTGCTATTTTGTGCCTAGCATCATTAAGAACATTATTTCTGTTTCTTGTTTAGACAGAGTTGGATACAAGTTTACCATTGAGAACAATAGTTGTTCAGTTTATTTGAGAAATAAACTAGTTGCTTTAGCAAATTTGGTGAATGGTTTGTATCTACTTGATGTTTCTTATGATAATCTCCACGTTGATGTTTCTCCTAAGAGAAGTAAGAATAGTGTGAACACTGCCTACTTGTGGCATTGTAGGCTTGGTCACATTGGTGAGAATAGGCTTCAAAAGTTGCATAAGAATGGATACTTGGATCCATTTGATTATGAATCATATGCAACTTGCGAATCCTGTTTAATGGGTAAGTTGACCAAATCTCCATTTAGTGGACATGGAGATAGGGCCAAGGACATATTGAAACTAATACATTCGGATGTATGTGGTCCAATGTCTACCCAAGCCAAGGGTGGCTACTCATACTTCATTACATTCACGGATGATCACTCAAGGTACAGATTTGTTTACTTAATGAAGTACAAATCTGAAGCCTTTGGGAAATTCCAAGAATTTAAGAATGAAGTTGAGAAGCAAACTGGAAAGAGTATTAAAATCCTACAGTCAGACCGAGGAGGTGAATACTTAAGTACAGAGTTCACACAATTCTTAAAGGATAATGGTATCCTGTCTCAGTGGACTCCTCCCTATACACCACAGATGAATGGTGTATCGGAAGGAGAAATCGTACCTTGTTGGACATGGTACGATCCATGATGAGCCGTTCACAGTTACCAGTTTCCTTATGGGGATATGCGCTAGAGTCAGCAGCATATCTACTGAACAGGGTTCCCAGTAAATCTGTGTCTTCTACTCCATATGAGATATGGAAGGGTAGAAAGCCTGATTTTAAACATGTTAAAATCTCGGGCTGTCCTGCCCACGTGAGGAGACATGACCCAGATAAACTGGAATCTAGAACCGATAAGTGCAGATTTGTTGGATACCCAAAAGAAACATTTGGGTACTACTTTTACCATCCTGGTGAACAAAGAGTGTTTGTTGCCAGGAGAGCTGTCTTCTTGGAAGAGGAATACCTTTCCCAAGAGGACAGTGGGAGTAAAGTAGATCTAGAAGAGGTTCTAGATCCACAAATTGTGCAAAGTCCACTGGGTGAGACATCGGTTCCGGAACCTGTTCAGGATTATACACACATTCAGCGTAGGTCTGGTAGAGTACCTAGACAGCTTGAAAGATATGTTGGACATATCAGTGAAGGCATGTCTTTTGATGAGGATGGTGATCCAAAGACCTACCAAGAGGCTGTTGATTGTCCTCAGTCAGGGAAATGGCGAGATGCCATGAATTCTGAGATGCAGTCCATGTACACCAACCAAGTTTGGAACTTGGTAGACTTGCCCGAAGGTATTGTACCTATTGGGTGCAAGTGGATCTTTAAGAGAAAGATCGGTGCAGATGGACAGATCGGCACTTATAAGGCAAGGTTGGTGGCAAAGGGGTATCGTCAAAGGCAAGGAATTGACTATGACGAAACTTTCTCACCAGTTGCCATGATAAAGTCGATCAGAATTCTTCTTGCCATAGCTGCATACTTTGATTACGAGATCTGGCAGATGGATGTGAAGATCGCTTTCCTTAATGGAAACATTGAGGAGGAAGTGTATATGATACAACCTGAGGGATTTACATCCAAAGAGTGTCCAGATAAAGTATGCAAGCTTCAAAGATCCATCTATGGATTGAAGTAAGCTTCTCGTAGTTGGAACATAAGGTTTGATGAGGCTATCAAATCTTATGACTTCATTAAGAATGAAGATGAACCATGTGTGTATAAGAAAGTCAGTGGGAGTGCTATCACTTTTCTTGTACTTTACATTGATGACATCTTACTCATTGGGAATGATGTAGGGATGTTATCATCAGTAAAGGTTTGGCTGTCAAAGAACTTCTCCATGAAGGATTTGGGAGAAGCATCCTACGTATTGGGAATACGTATCTGTAGAGATAGATCTAAGAGGATGCTTGGCTTGACCCAATCCATGTACATAGATACCATTGTCAAAAGGTTTGGCATGGAAAATTCCAAGAGAGGTCTCATACCTATCAGACATGGGATTATTCTCTCTAAGGAGCAATCTCCTAAGACTCCTGAAGAGAGGGCAGCCATAGATAGAGTCCCCTATGCCTCGGCTATAGGGTCTATCATGTATGCCATGATATGTACAAGGCCTGATGTGGCATTTGCTCTAAGTGTTACGAGCAGATATCAGGCAAATCCAGGTGAAACATACTGGATGGCTGTGAAATGTATCCTTAAGTACTTGAGAAGGACTAAGGATATATTTCTGGTCTATGGAGGAGGGGACTTGAAACTCCGGGCATATACTGACTCGAGTTTCCAGTCGGATCCAGATGATAGCAAGTCTACATCTGGATTTGTGTTCACTTTGAACGGGGGTGCAGTGAGCTGGAAGAGTTCCAAGCAGGAAACCACTGCAGACTCGACGACAGAAGCTGAGTACATTGCTGCAGCTGAAGCCGCCAAGGAGGCAGTGTGGATAAAGAAGTTCATCACCGACCTTGGTGTGGTACCAGGTGACTCTGATCCGATCCCATTGCTGTGTGACAACAATGGGGCCATTGCGCAAGCGAAAGAGCCGCGGTCTCATCAGAAGTCGAAGCACATTCTGAGGCGATTTCACTTGATCAGGGAGATTATCACTAGAGGAGATGTACTGATGGAAAGAGTTCCTTCAGTCGACAACATTGCAGATCCATTGACGAAGCCTCTGTCTCAAATTGTGTTTGAGCGCCACCTAGAGTCCATGGGTTTGAGGCTTAAAGGTGATTGGCTTTAGTCCAAGTGGGAGATTGTTAGTTATGGATGTCCTCAAGCCAATCATAACTTGTGCAATCTTGTTCTTTGATAATAATAATAAGGCTTTTATATTCATTCTGTGTAATTCGTTTAACGTTTCATTATGAAGTCCATGAATATGCGCAATGGATATTAATTATGATGAGATCATAACAATGAGATTAATATCCTTTAAACGTATATTCTTAATTGTTCCGAGTCAGAGGATATCCGAGAAGGACATCGGATATTCGGTTAGACTAGTACAGGTTGCACCTGCTCATATGATGAGGGTGGCTGGTCTCATAGTCACTTGTGTAGGGACACTAAGGTGAATCTGTAGGTGCTCATTAGAGAATGAGTTCACTGAACTGATCCGTTATGAATCGCTGGATGGTAATATTACCTTACTGTCAACCAGCTAGATTCATTGTCACAGTGGCGTGATTGGTCCTTAGACCTGAGACACCAAGGACACCTTGTTGGTGGACTTCTGGGTTTTGACCTTGACTTATAGATCTCTAGCAATGAGGTCTTAATCAGTTAAGTGTTCGGATCTAGCGGAATACCCTCGAAGGTGATTGTGTGGTCAATATGGGATCGCTCGCTCTCGGTAATAGGAGAGTGAATGCTCTAGGGAAGGATGCCTGATAGTCCCTGGCCAGGGCAAGACTACTTATCAGAAAAGGAGTTTTCTGATATAGTTATGCGGCATCTAAACCGAGTGAGTGTGCAATTTAGGGTTTGACAGTTGACCATACCCTAAGTGCACTCGGGAGCATTGTACGAGCGAAGGATTATAGTCACGTGGTAACTGATGATACAAAAGGTTCCTTGAATGGGTTGCTGAACCCCAATGCTTTCCAGGATCAAGTGGTGTTGCTTGGCACCCAACTTGATTGGAAGCCCGGTCAATTATCGTGAGACGATAATTGATTATGTAATTAATTAATATGAGATGTTAATTAATTACCATAAGTCAATAAAGAGTTATTGAGCTTAATGGGCTGAAAACTGGACTAGCAGTTGGGCCTAGAGGGTCACACGCATAAGAGTTCCGAGCAGACTGGGCAAGGTGTTCTTTATAGACAATGACTGGGTTTTTATGAAAAACCGCGGTGTCTATAAATATACGCTGAGAGTTAAACCCTGGGCCAAGCTCCAGGCTTAACCCTGGCCGCCCCCCTCCTCTCTCTCTCCCAGGGCGCCCCCCACCCTCTCTCTCCTCTCTCCGGCACATGGTGGAGCTGAGATCCGGGAGACGCGTGGAGAAAGAGGAGATCCCGTCTGCGTCCGGAGCTCGCGTGGATACGTCTAGAGGCCGGACACTTGAATGGCTTGAAGCACCGGCGCCTCCTGCGCCACCTCCTCCCTGGATACGGGAGTTTCGCAACCCCGCAAAGGTAAAGATGAGATCTGCCTGTACGAGGTTTACCTGTTTTTGTTCGATCCGACCACCGACAACGATATCTATCTGTGGGAATCGCGTTTCTGCTGCGCCCCGATCGTTTCCTAACAATTTCTCTACAGTAGATCGTACACCTATTTGGTTTTGCTGTTTACTTATTTACGTTGATTCCTGTTAAGAAGCAAATGGTAATTAGTATTTACAGTTTTTATATCCTGCTAGTTAGCATTATAAATTGTTAGCGTAACATTTCCTGCTTTGCTATCTGTGTTGGTTTGCTCGGTTTCTAGGGAGTTTCCCTACTGAGCCAGTGACTCAAGAGGCTCACGCCTACCTCCTACCAGGTGAGGGAGATCAGGAGATTTCACGCCCGTCGTCCAGTGGAGGGTCAGCACCACCAACAGTGTAATTTTTTACCTTTCTTGTTGTTCACCTCGGGGTATGCCCCAGGTTCTGTTGTAGTTTGGTTACAGTTGTACTACAGCTATGTATGTTTCATGTAAATATTTGTGAGATTGGCAGATCTTATGAATATTTGAGCTGGTTCCTTTATATTTCTACGGACTCATAGTTTGATATCCCTTGCGAGGCTCCGGCCCGTTCGCAGGAGGCGGACTCGAGTTAGACTCGCTATTAGGTTAACGGGTCTGAAAGGTGAGGTCCGTCACAGTTGGTATCAGAGCAAGGTCTGTAAGAATATAAAGGAATTGGAAATTACATAGCTATGTCTTTACTGTAACCCACTGCTGGTAATGCCCATGGTTTTGTATTGATTTTTTGTGTATCATATTATTGGAATAATGTTTGTGCAGGAATAGTAATGGCTAAAAGGAGAGATTGGGGAGGTGGTGGAGAAGGGTTAGGAGAGGATCCTACACAGAGAATGATAGAAAGAATACGGGAAAGCTTGACAGAGATTCAGGTAAGATTGGATCAGCAACCACCGGTACAGCCAGCGGCAGCAGTACCACCATTTCCAGAGGAGGCAGTACCAGTAGCTCCAATTCCACCCCCACCCGGAGTAGAGGAACCTCCTTTAGTACCTGTACAACCGGCAGTTCCAGTGAGACCAGCTACTGGAGGGGAGACTACGGTACTTGTGGAGCGATTTTTGAGATTGCAGCCCCTACATACACAGGAGGTCCCAACCCAGATACAACGGAGCACTGGATACATGAGATTGAGAGGGTATTTGCAATAATGCGGTGTCCCCAGGAAGATAGAGTGCTTCTTGTGGCATACCAGTTACGAGGGTTTGCGTAGAAATGGTGGCGATTAAAGATGCAGACAATTTTTACGGGCAGGACGGAGGATACTAATTCATGGTCAGAATTTTTGTCAGTTTTTAATGACTCTTTCTTACCAATACAGATTCAGCAAATGAAAAGAGAGTAGTTCAGGACACTCCAGCAAGGGAATCTCTCGGTACTTGAATATCAGATGAGGTTTATAGCCCTGAGCAGGTACACCCTATATGTAGTAACTGATAATACCATGATGGTGGAATACTTTATTCGAGGTTTAAGGCCAGAATTGCAAGATGCAGTGATCTCATTGATGTGTAGAACAGTGGAAGAGGCATCTCAGCGAGCAGCAATACTTGAGAGGACTGTTCGGGCCAGGCAGGGGCAGCCTCAGACAGGTGGTTTAGGCTCAGGTAGTTTCCGGCATCCACAACTGTCAGGAAGAATTAGTAAGGGGAAAGCACCTTCTAGAGCTTCTTCATCATCTGGAATAGCAAAATGGGGCAAGCAGATTAAGAAATTCTTTCAAGGAGGCCGTGGTAGAGGCAGGCAACAGGGTTTTCAGCAGGGAGGTTGTCAGCAGGGCCGCAGCTACAGACCGCCGGTTCCAGAGGAATCTCAGCAGAGTACTGTAGACACGCGAATTTTCCCATTTGCGGGTTGATAACTACATAAATTTTTACGTTAAATTTTACACATTTAGTTGATTTTAGACATATGTTGTCCATAAATAATGTGCATTTAATTTTAATTCTCATTTCATCCATTAATAGATTTTCGAGCATATTAGTTAAATAATTTTGGTAGAATACCCTTGTTAGATTTTTCATTTAATAAAGATGATGTCTTTTAGTTTAACTAATAAAAGTAGGTACAACGTAAATAAATAATTTTTGGTCTTATTATCTTGTAAATATTAGTTTATAAATAAATCAAAATTTAAATAAATCTTAGTTAAATGTCATTTGCCTAAACACCATCATGTCACATACCACACCCAATCCTAATAAATAAATAAAAACATTTTAATCCCACCATACTCAATCTCATAATGACACATACCCCCTCATAAATCTATTACATATTTTCTTTCCCTCACTTCACCACACGTTGCCACATACCCCGCTTAACTTCTTTACCCTTTCTTATATTTCCTAGCTGGAAGCCAGGAAGAAGCTTCACGAAGAAGCTGGAGGCAGTGCTGTGATGGAGGAGGGCATGGCGGTTCTGGCTATTTGGGCATCAGGCCGACTGAAGCTGGGCTGTGCTGAGCACCTGTGTGCGGGTGTGGCTAGGCGATCCAAATGCAGGAGCGCTGGCTGGGCGCCTGGCCAAGCGACTGTGGCATGGTGGTGTGCTGATGGTTGGCGATGGTGATTTGGGCGGGAAGGAGGCGGTGTACGGCTGTGCGTAGCTGGCGCTGGAGGAGGCGCGGTGTGGAGCGCTCCAGCTGTGCTGGCGAATGGCGCATGCGGGTGTGCTGTGCGGCAGGGGATGCTGGGCGGTGCGCAAGGGAAGCTGGCTGCGATGGCACTGTACGGCTGCGGAGGTGGCGTGGCTGGACTAGCTGAGGCGGCGCCCAAGGTTTGCAGTTCGTGGGTGCGCTGGTGGGCTGTGCACGGCGGGAGCAGGGCGATGGCGCAGATGGAGCTTGGCGGTGTGAAGCAGGAGCTCCCTGTGCATAGCTGTGCGATGGTTGGGCCAGTTGTGCTGAGGTGGTAGCGATCCTGGTGTGAAGCTGGGCGAGGCTGCCTATAAAAGGGACCCCACGGTCCTCTTCACAGAAGGGTTCCCTGGTTCGCAAGTAGGGATTTTTCTTTTATTTTTAGTTTCCATTTCTTGTATTTTCTGTTGTTGCAGAGCAGAGGAGGGAGAGGGATTAGCCAGTGGTTATTTTTTTAGGAATTTGTTCTTTCAGTTTTGTTATGTATTTTCTTCTTTCAAGCATATGTGGGAGGGAGACGAGGCTTGACCTGTGAATTTTTTTTCTAGATTTTAGTTTGCCATTTCTTTTTGTAATTTTCTTCAGTATTGTTCTTGGTTCGGACTGGGGAGGTTTTGCTTCTGCTCATCGGTAGGGAGTTCAACATTTCTAGAATTTCTCAGTTCTTCCCAGTTTTCTTTAAGGTGTTCACCAGTTTAAAATTTTTAGAGAGTTTTTTTTAGTATTCAGCAAATTGGTGGGAATTTTTAGTTCAGATTTTAGTTTGTTTCTGTCATTTCCTTTTTGTATTTCCTCTCTTCAGCAGAGTAGCAGGCGAAGCTTAGCCAGTAGAGAGTTTGGGGATTCTTGGTTCTTTCCTTTCTCTGGTTCAGCAATTGGGGATTCATCTGTTGGAGTTTGATGTTTTATTTTCTTCTGTGAGCTGCTTCTGTGAGAGATTGGCTCAAGTTCGATTCTGTGGAGTTGTTCTTTTCAATTTTTCTATTCATCCGGAGGCGACTGTGATTTTTTAGAAGTTCTTGTTCCACTTTTTCTGCTGTTCTTCTGTGAGCTGCTGGGAGGTGGATCAGATTGGCGATTTCTTCTGAGCCGCAAGAATAGGGAATTCAGCATTCTGGGATGGAATTTGAGTTTTCATTTTCTTCTTTTCTTTGGTGTTCTTTCTTTTTGCTGTAAGAATGCAGATCTGTGTGGTTCGGCATCTGAGGGCTGGGCTGTGAAAAAATTCAGAAAGTTTTGAGGATTTTGTTGTGTTCACTTCTTCTGTCAGTTGCTGTGTTGGAGCGATCCAGTAGAGTTGAATTTCTTATTTCTTATGTGTGAATTTTCTCATTTCTTATGTGCATAGATGATTCAATCCAGTATATTTGTTGATCTCTAATTCTTCTATGTTGGAGAGTTCGATCCAGTGGCATTGACATTTTTATTGCAGTTTTTTTTTCTGATTTGCTTTGTCCAATTATTTTTTTTAGTTCGGCTGATGTTATTAGTTTGGAGTTTTGTCTTTCTTCTTTGCTAGGATGGCGATCCAGAAACTTTTGTTCTTACATTTGTTTTTCTGTATTTTTCCTTCCAGTAGAGCAGGGGAGGGTGACGGCTTCTGCTATTTCTGGGGGGTTTTGAGCACATGATTTGTCTTAGATTTTCTTCTTTTGCTGTAGAGGATCCAGTGGTGTTTATACCAGTTCTTGTTTTAGTTGAGCTTAGTTACATTTTCCAGGTCATCTGCGTTGTTTAATATTTTCTGTTGTGTTGGGAGATTGGGGTGTTGAGTATGGAATTTCAGAGGTTTTGTGCTGTTCTGTGAGGAATTTGATTGATGCGATTTACAGAGTTAATTCTCATGCAATGATACTTTGGTGAAAATGTGCCTGTTAGGATGGTTTCAAATCAAAGTAGTTTAATTCAAATTCTATTCAGCTTCTCTGTGGATATGACCTGTGCTCACCATTATATTAGTTCATCTTTATGATTTTAATTTTGTGAGACAGTTTAGAGGAAGTGCGCATATTGATCTCTGCAATGAACTTTGAACAACGAGAGTGCACAGTCAACAATGTCGCGCGTTTCACGGGTATATTTTCGAGTTACACTGTAACGCCCAAAATGTCCCTTTTTTTTACCTTGAAAGAGCATTTTCCCCAATATTCCTAATTTTTACCCATTTTTCGGTGCTTTCCTTAGAGGGTTTGATCGCGGTCGCAGGGTCTAGGGGCAGCGCCCTGGCGGGGGTCTCTGGGGGCAGCGCCCCCGGAAGCTAATTTTAAATCACGTTCTCTACAGTCGACGTGTTTTATGATTTTAAATCGCGTCCGCCACACTGGACGCATTTCTTATAAAAACGTGTCGACCCCAGCCGCCGCGTCTTTGAACCGCCTTCTAAATCGCATCAAGCCGCCCCGCCGCGATTTTGGCTCTGACAGCCCTGCCCGCGCGCAGGCTGCTACTCATTGTGTCGCTTCTGATTCGCGTCAGCTCCAGTTGCCGCGATTCAAAAACGTCCCATCAGTCGAGCCAGCGCATGGCTGAGTCGGTCCGCCCCTTCAGATTCGCGTCCGGTTGTGCCGTCGTGATTTACAGCTTTCATATTCGCGTCGCCCCCAGCCGACGCGTTTCAAAGGTGGCACATGCCCGGCGCGCTTTCATTAAACCGACCTGTAATCACAGGGATTGTACCCTCCCTCAACACAGACATGAATATCAAATATGATAGCATGGAAAATAGGATGTGATCGCCACCTAGATAGTTGCCATAAATAAAGAAATAAACTAGGCTAACTACGCTAGGAAAAGGAAACAGGAACGGGGCTTACTGACCTTTATCGCGACGGGGTAACCCACCGCGATGGAAGTGATGTCGCGACGCCAGAATATGACGCGTTAAGCTTGTCGCGATCCTTGTGTCTTCCGCGTTCCATACAGTACGGGAGAATGATGGTTGGGACCTTCTTCCTGTCCTCCGGCCGGCCAGAGAACAAGAGCTCCTCGTAGTTTGATGCTTGTGTACCTGCCAAAAATGTAGAAAACAACCAAGAGAGCCCTATTAGAACATATTAAGTGTAGTGCCTATCCTAAAATGAAGTGAAAACGTAAAGCATAGAGGGAACGAACCTGGGGGTGGTTTTTTAAACCCCTTTTGGGTATGGGAAAACTAGGAGGGAGTATGCATGAGGGGAAATCATGGAAGAGGAGAGGGAGGAACCTTAACTAGCATGTATACATGTGCAAAATGTGGAAAAGAATGTAAAAATCAAAACTGAACGAATACTGCACCGTTTGATATGATTCTAGTTGGAGGTCGGAGAGGAGGACGTGAGGAACAACTTTCATGAAGACATCTTGAAGAGATCTGGCCTGGTTTGGGCTGTGGAAGAGACGATAATCCCATATGTGCAGATCTTGATATGAGAGAGACAGTGATGAAGAATCTGTTGTAACTTTTTGCACAAGCCACCAATCGATGTGATTCCACTTCGAGGTTGTAGAGGGCTCTGTTGGGAGCAACTTTGATGAAGAAACCTCGAAGAGATCTGGCCTGGTTCGATCTCCACAAGCCGTGCAAGTCCTGCTGGTCCTGGAGGCGATATGAGAGAGAAAGAGGAGAGAGAGAGAAGAAAAACGGGAACTACAGCTTCTCCTCTGCCTTGGGGACGATGGGAACTTGTGGGCAGAGCCTCCAGCCACCTCTCCTCATAGTGGTAGCCTTCCTCTATCTCTTAGAGAGTCCTAGGATGTGTTCAAGTGAGATAGAGTCCAATCCCGAGTTAGAGAGAGAGTCCAAGTTGTGGGGGTGTTCTAAAGTCTATCTAGAATTTAGATGGGCTTGGGGGCTCCCTAGGGATGAGGATAGGAGGTTTAAGTCGTAATCCAACTCATAGGGACTTTAGATAGGCTCTAGGATGGAAAGATAAGTCAAAAATCACGTAAAAACGTGTTTACGTGCATGGCGTTATCGCGTCGGATCGTGGGGCCGCGTTCAGGTCGCGTCCATGCACTAGGCCGCGACTATAAGACAGTCCGCGTAGGTCCCACAAAAAGGGCCATAACTCTCTCCACAGATATCGGATTGATGCGCTGTTTGTTGCGTTGGATTTTAGACTCAAAGGGCTACAAAATGATAGTATGGTATGCCAAATTTGGATTATAAATAAGGAAGTTATGAGCTTTCAAAGTGAAGGTATGTTAAGAAGATTGGGCAGATTGCACAGTTTTGATATTTTAAGTGGTGTTTGGCCATGGGCTTGAGAATGGGCTTGACATTGAGGGTGAATGGGCTTATGATGGGCCATGGGAGGACTCCAAAGTGATGACCAATTTGGGACATCAATGATATGGACAAGAAATGTGCTCAACTTATAGGCCGAAAACGGGTGTCTACAGATTGCCCCTCCTTGATGCCCGCTTTGCAAGGGAGCGTAGCGGAAGGAGAGCGAAGTGCAATTTAATGGAATGGAGCGAGGATGAAGCGGAGTGGACTAAAAAGTGGACATCAAGGTAAAGAGACACCCGTCACAACCAATAAGCGATAGAAATTCTCTGGAAGACTCTAAACTAACCTCAAGAAAGAGCGAGCACGGACGGCTCCTGTCTGGAACGACAAAAAAGGAAAGCAAAAGAAGGATGATCAACCTCTTGATTAGGAGGTACCCTAGTCGATTGGCCTGCAGGTTTCATCTTGGGAGGACATGTGCGTGCCAGTCGGGTCACGATGACTCAAGGCCTGGGAGCGGTTCGCAACCAAGACGGATCAGGGGGATATTTAAGCTGATTTGGATGAATGGAGGGAGTAAATTCCAAACAGAAGTCATACTGGCCAACTGGACCAAGTGACTAGTTCAAAGAAGACCTTTAAATTGTGAGTGGAATATGATTTCTTGTTCAAGAAACTTAAGCTTGATTGATCACCACCAGGGAAACAACATTTGACAAATCATGAGACATGAAGCTCAAAATCCTACATGATGCATGCTGGGCTAAAATAAAAGAAATCATCAAATCAATATGCAAAGAAAATAGAAAATACTCAAGGATAATATTGTTAAGCCGAATAAGAACGGGTCAAGAGACTACCTGCAACCGTAGTGTAGGCCTGAATCTATTGTCCCCAAACTTATTTAACTCAACGGCCTATCCAGCGATTAGCAATGTGCACCTAGATCATCACTATTTTGTTGAAGGGGAACTCAAATCTCAGAACACATTGAGAACCAGCCGGTCCTTGAGATAATATAGTAGCATAAGTACCATATAGTAATGCAAGGGAGAACGGATAGGGATACTTACCTGACTTACCTGTGGAGCGCAGAACTCGCCATTTTTTTGGTTTTACTTTTTCTAATTTTTTTTTGTTTTTTGTTTTGTATAAATGAAGAAATAAACAAAGCACTAAACAAGCTAACAACAACAAGCATACACAGCTCAGTCACCCACATGATTGAAATAAATCACTGAAGAACAGTCAGGTTCACACATAGAGAGTCCTCTCATGAAGCCATTCAGATGAAGGAGAATATGTATGGGACTTGGGAAGGACTTGGTGGGATAATGAGCTTGAAATTCAAATCATGGGTGGGACTGAGGAGGAGAGACAGATCGTGAAGATGATGTGAGCAAGACTCAGACAAAAGCAATGAAGAAATATGGAGATCCGAGCGACCAACGCTTGGGAGCCAATGTACCTGCACACTTAGCATGTATGACTAGATCTGCTCATTTTTGTTATTTTTAGTTTGAAAACATTTGTTTTTTGTTTTTTTTTAGTTTTGAAATTATTTGACTTTTTGGATTTTTTGAAATATCTAATTTTTTGGATTTTTATAATATTTGTTTTTTTTTGATTTTTGGCAATATTTGATTTTTTAGGGATTTTTGGCAATATTTGATTTTTTGTGGGATTTTTGGCAATATTTGAATTTTTTTGTATTTTTTGCAATATTTGATTTTTTTGATATTTTTTTGAATAACGCCTGAAGCTGACGTTAGCCCTTCCTAAAAAGACACATGAGACGGAAGGCACTCACCCTTGCTACTACAGCACTAAAGCAAGATCAAACTACTGGCAAGGGGTCCTCATTCATTCACCTTTCATTAAAGACCACCAAAAGGTCGGATGTGCATTAAGATGGTGGCGTCCTGTAGATGGTTGCCCCTGGCTCACGGTGCCACTACAAAGGCCATACCCGGGAGACGACCCAGCCTTATAGAGAGAAAGAGAAGAAAGTATTGGGATAAGTCTAGTGCAAGCTTTAAAGGACAAATTAGGCTTAGCTTCCTTCCACGGCATACCTCTTAGAGGTTCAATCTGTTGAGGAGGGACTTTTGGTCACTTTATTGTGCATGTTTCTTGTTTGGGGCATGCGTACGACCGGGCTCAAGGGCGTCCCGCGGGGAACTATACTGCCACTCTTTGCCATGCCCCTATTCCTTGATTTTCTTTCATTTGTTCTTCTCGGTTTTATTTGGCTTTTCTTTTGCAGGCCTGATTGACCGTCCCTATTTGAGATTTCCTCTCATCAAGGTGTGCTTAGGTCGGTCGCCTCGCCTAAATAGTCTTTTTTTTGCTTTTACATTTTGACCGAGTAAAGAAGAGAACAGCTTTTGCACCACCTAGGTATGTCCTAAATAGCAGCGATGTTTGCTAGAGGAGCCGACTAAAGTTGCCACGTGAGTGTGTGGTGATCCTTGCTTAAAGTGACTTTTAATGACATGGGAAGGGATGTCAGACTCCCTAGCGCAGAGCAATCTCTAGCTTGAGTGCTGCAGAAGCAAAGCAAACCTAAGACCGACTCGACCACTCTTGCTGTGAACTGAGACAACTCTCTTTGATGTTTGGTGTTTAAAGAAATATTTGCATGGTTATTTGGTGCACAATGCGACCCCTTTATTGAAAGAACGACCTGCATTAGTCTTTGAACTTTGATTTTGGTTGCTTTTAATTAGCTCATTTGCAGGAAACTGTGAAAAGTAGGGGTCAGCAAGAATTGGAGCCAACTCAACACAAACAAGAGGGAGACATGACGCTACATGAAAATGAGGGATAAGAACCCTCAAACAAGAAGAATTTACAAAGGAGGAAAAAAATGTTAGTGAGGACTGAAACCTCTGGAACAGTGAGAGAAAGGGTCGGGACCCCGAATAGGTAGTGAGGGAGGAATCGGGTCGGACCCGAGATCAGGAGGGGTTAGAGGAAGGAACTGTAGAATGAAGGGTGGAGGATCAGAAGGGGAAGTGGAAGGAGGGGAATCAGATGCTCCTGGAGAGTGTGGACCTGACCTATAATTAGGAGGCTCTGGTGGAAGAGGAAAAGGGGAACCCTGAGCACTAGGAAGGAAGTTAGGTGACCCAGGTGGATATGGAGAGAGAAACTGGGTACCCCGAGGGTGATCGGGTGGCTCAGGAGGAAGAGATAAGTGAGGGTCCAAAGACCCTAGAGGAGTAGGAGGGGAATAATGTGGCACCAGTCCAAGATTGAGAGATCGGGCACCTCCTCTGGGAACTAGATTGATCAGGATGAGTAGCATTGAAAGATCAAGGTCAGAGGATGACAGGATAGGGAGACTGACATTTTTCTTGAAGAATTTCAATCTTGATCTCAGCCTCCTTTGCTTCTTGGCAGATTTCTCCTTGTGACACCACAGCTTCTTTGCTCTTACAGATAGATATGACGGTTTCATTTTGACATGTCTTCTCAAATAGTGGGACCAGGCAGCAGATGGTCTCGCTCTTCTCCGCAGCCACATGGCTCTCTCCTCAATTGCCATAGTTGTCGTATGTGTACTTGCCCCTTGGCTATCATTTGTGTACCCAACCTTTATAGACACCCATGGGGGAATGCCATAAATAGGCTCCTTTGCTGAGAGGGTTTCCCTTGACAAGTGGACAATGTAGATCCATGGGAATTTGATGCGTGGTACCAGCAACTTGAGACTTGGCATCTTGGCCTGACAATCTGGCATGAAGACCAACTCCCTTGACAGTTGAAGAGGGGATGCTTCTGGGAGTGTGATGGGTGGCACTAGCACGACCAACCGACTGACAGGCTGAGGCAAATTGCAAAGGACTCTTGGCATAACCTTGAGTGTTCTTGGTGACATAGCAATGTGCCCCTGGTCAGGTTGAAACATGGAAAGGAGGGCTTTGGATGCTTCGGGCAGCGTGACTTCTTGCCCCTTGAGTGACAGCTGATTCATGATAGCCTTAGCAGCCGCGTGAGATAGCACGATGTTTGTAGAGAACCCCTTCTCTTGACTAGCCATATGCAAAATAACTGAACGAGGAGTGATGACGGCATTAATGGTAGCTTTTCCAATAAGCAACTTAATGGCTACCGTCCCCGTTTTGGACCTGGCTGGCATTAGGGCGTGGGAACTCTTTTTGACAGTGCTCTTCTGAGGAGATGAAGGCTCATCCTTCCCGAATGTGCCTGAGATAAGGACACAGATTGGCATGCGACTGATGTAGTTGTAAGGGTCGAAACACATGACCAGAACTGGGCTACCTTCACTCAGTCCATCTTGCATAGGGGAAGTAATTTCAAGGCATGCTACTGGTAATGCACACCCGCTCCATTGGGATGTGATAATGGGATGTATGGTGGCTATGGTGGGTTTATCGGATGTGGAGGGCTTGATGTGAAGTGACTGGGTGGTGGCAAGGATAGGCTCGTGCGGAGAGAGCTCTTCCTCCAACTCAGAGGCTGAAGCAGCCTTACTCTTGGGAGTAGGAAACTCTTGCTCGGGCTCAAAGGTGAGCGGAGCTTGCTCGAGCCTTGGTGTGGCGGTAATGGCTTGCTCAGGTGCAAGTGGTAGTGGGGTGGAGATGATGGCGAGGGGTAAAGATGGAGGGTTGGCAGGAGTGGAGGGATTAGTGGTTTGCGGAGTTGGTGGAGATGACTGACAGTGCACCAACACAATGGGTCGAGCTAACAGCTTGTCATCAGGGTGCGATGCTGTTGGTGTGGTGGTGATAGCCTGAGCAAGGGTTGGTGGAGGGGGTTGTCGAGGTTGTGACGGAGCGGATGGTGCACTTGGAGGATAAGTAAAGAAGTGCCTTTGGCCTTGAACTGGTGGAGATGACGACTACCTTGATACTTGTGCTGGCTGTCTTGGTTGCACTGCTGGCTGCTCGGGCTGCTGTTCTGCTGCTTGTGATGGAGAGGGATGCTGCCCCTGGCTTTGTGATTTTCTCTTCTCTTGACAATGCAAAATGAGCCTGTGCATTTCAGACCAATTTATCTTCTGCTCTAGATCCAGATTACATATTACATCCCGGAATTCACAGCAGTTTGCGACTGTATGCCCCGGATGGCGATGATATAAGCAATATTCTGATCGGTCCACTGTCATGTCCCAGCTTGGTTTTTCTAGAGGGAGTTGCAATGCATTAATGGACATCAGGGCTGTGAAGACATCAGAGAGGGATTCGGGCAACGGATGATAATGGGCTCGCTTTGGGCCAAGTGGATGTCGGGATGGATGAGTATTGGATGGTGTGGTGCGGTGGCACGAGCGAGGTGGTTGTTCTTGTGGAAGCGGGGCGAGTTGGCTATATGAAGGTGGAGGTGCATGGTGGTTAGTGGAGTGGGTAGGCGTGGGGTGGTGGATGGTATCAACTTGGGCATGGGTTTGGACTCCCTCATAAGTGGGCCCTTGAAATGAAGAATTTGGTTGTTGGGCCTCAAACATGGATGGCATGGGGGAGTCAAAGAGTTGGGTTTTAACAAAGCGAGCACGGCTGTATAATTGTTGCATGGATGTGATATTGTTCATAGCCAGGATGTGGCGGTACATGGGCGTTGCATTAGCAATGATAAGCTTGATTTTCTCCTATTCTGGGATGTGCATCTGGACATGCGCGGACATCTGACGCCACCGGTCAGCATAAGTTGCGAATTCTTTATCAGGCTTCATCTGCTCAACCACTAGATCGGCCATTGAATACTCGGGCCCGGCCCGGTCTTGATATTGCTGCACGAATCTGACCTTGACAACTTCAAAATTCTCAACTTCATCTGGAGGCAAGGAATAAAACCACTCTAAAGCGGGTCCATCCAATGACCGCCTAAAAAGGTAGGCCAATAAGCGGCGATCATGTTGGTAGGACACCGAGTCATAGAGGAACTCCTTCATATGGATGTAAGGATTTCCGGCTCCACTATATTTGCGATAAACAGGGAGCTGAGAAAGTGGAGGGATCCGGAGACCATGAAAATCAGGAAGTGTATCATTGAAGGAGGGTTTGGGATTTAGTTGCCTCCGCAGGTGGCTAAGCTCTCGCTTCATGGACTCGAACTCGGATTGGAAGTCCTGAGCCGAGGTAGATTGTGAATAGCGAGGGCCAGCCTGGGAAGGAGAGCGGAGTCGAGAGTCAAGGTCCAGACCAGATTGAGTATAATGGGCCGGTTGTGATGATGTGGGCTGAACAAAAGGATGGCCCGATCCAGGAGTGACAATGTGAGTGGATCTAGAATGAGCAGGACAATGTGGGCCTATTGAGCCCATCCTAGAAGAAGACCGTAGAGCAAAGGTGGACAACAATTCGCGGGCCTGCTCAGGGCCCATTTCAAGCAAGAGGCTCTCTAATTCAGCGGCCTCATTAGAAGAAGATGGCGACATAATATATCGGGAATGAGCACCCTCATCGGCCCGATGGGCCTTGGACTGGGCCGAATTTGGAATGGGCTCATGAGATAGGGGGTCTACATGAGGAGGAGAGGTTGGAGGATAGGTGAAGTGGAAAGGAGCCATGAGAGGATGATAAAATGGGGGGAATTAAAAAGGATACACTAAAATACAAATAAGGATACAACAACAATTACAATCACACAAGAAGGGGACGAGAAAGGAGTTCTCAAGCAAACACCCAAGTTGATATGATAAGCGTTAGGATTTTAGGATTATCACTTAGCCTTTTAATGGATTGATTTAATTGAAATACACTCAGCTAAAGAAGACCCTAATGGGTATGAACTCAAGTACTCCGGTGATACTAAGGGGGATACACAACTCACATGGGGAGATGGCTCGAACTAGGGGTGCAACGGGTACAACCGGCCCGGTGAACCGCAACGTGCGTACGGTCACGAGGACTTACGGAGGTCCTCGGAAGGTGGGCCCGAGTCAGCCTACGAGTGCTCGTAGGTGAGAGGGCTCACTCAACCAAGGGGGAACCTGAATAACTGGGATGAATAGCGTATGCAAGGGGCTTAAGTGCCCAAGATGTATGCAAGGGTGAACAATGACCAAGCAGGGTGACCAACAGGGTCTCGGGTAGAGTCGCGGCGGCCGGATACACCGCGACCCTATCGCGACAGAGCGGTCTGCCGCGATATGAACAGAGCCCCGAAAACAGCAGTCAGTCACAAATACAAAGCATACAGACTAACCTAGCATATGATATGAGCATGAAATCACAAGATCAATCTAGCAGAGGTCATGAAGCACCCATAAACTGACACATGGATAAAAGCAATAACAAATAAAGCGTACCTATAGACGCGACGCTCCTCCACGACGCGACCTGTTAGCGTCCGCACTCCCCGCCGCGACAAGACCCGAAAACTTACAAAAGAAAGAAAAGGAAAACCCGAACCCTAACAGGATTCTAACATCCAAAAACACTACAATACATGATACAGAGACAAGGAACAGGGATGCATGATCTCATAGAAGCAGGAAAAGGCAGATAAGAATAAGAAACACTGACCTGCTATCGCGTCCTTTTCGGGGGCCGCAACCTTATCGCGTCACCGCGATGCGCCACGACAAGAACCGAGTAACAAAAGTAGGAAACACAGAACAAAAAAGACTAACAGGGCACTAAAATAACAAATAAGGAAGAAAATATGGCAAGCAGGCAAACTAAATCCACGAGGGTAGCACTGAAGGTCCCACCGTGATTGCCAAAAGGTGTAATCACAGGGATTGTACCCCCCCTTAACACAGACATGAATATCAAATATGATAGCATGGAAAATAGGATGTGATCGCCACCTAGATAGTTGCCATAAATAAAGAAATAAACTAGGCTAACCACGCTAGGAAAAGGAAACAGGAACGGGGGCTTACTGACCTTTATCGCGACGGGGTAACCCACCGCGATGGAAGTGATGTCGCGACGCCAGGATATGACGCGTTAAGCTTGTCGCGACCCTTGTGTCTGCCGCGTTCCATACAGTACGGGAGAATGATGGTTGGGACCTTCTTCCTGTCCTCCGGCCGGCCAAAGAACAAGAGCTCCTCATAGTTTGATGCTTGTGTACCTGCCAAAAATGTAGAAAACAACCAAGAGAGCCCTATTAGAACATATTAAGTGTAGTGCCTATCCCAAAATGAAGTGAAAAGGTAAAGCATGGAGGGAACAAACCTGAGGGTGGTTTTTTAAACCCCTTTTGGGTATGGGAAAACTAGGAGGGAGTATGCATGAGGGGAAATCATGGAAGAGGAGAGGGAGGAACCTTAACTAGCATGTATACATGTGCAAAACGTGGAAAAGAATGTAAAAATCAAAACTGAACGAATACTACCCCGTTTGATATGATTCTAGTTGGAGGTCGGGGAGGAGGACTTGAGGAACAACTTTCATGAAGACATCTTGAAGATATCTGGCCTGGTTTGGGCTGTGGAAGAGACGATAATCCCGTATGTGCAGATCTTGATATGAGAGAGACAGTGATGAAGAATCTGCTGTAACTTTTCGCAACAAGCCACCAATCGACGTGATTCCACTTCGAGGTTGTAGAGGGCTTTGTTGGGAGCAACTTTGATGAAGAAACCTCGAAGAGATCTGGCCTGGTTCGATCTCCACAAGCCGTGCAAGTCCTGCTGGTCCTGGAGGCGATATGAGAGAGAAAGAGGAGAGAGAGAGAAGGAAAACGGGAACTACAGCTTCTCCTCTGCCTTGGGGACGATGGGAACTCGTGGGCAGAGCCTCCAGCCACCTCTCCTCATAGTGGTAGCCTTCTTCTATCCCTTAGAGAGTCCTAGGATGTGTTCAAGTGAGATAGAGTCCAATCCCGAGTTAGAGAGAGAGTCCAAGTTGTGGGGGTGTTCTAGAGTCTATCTAGAGTTTAGATGGGCTTGGGGGCTCCCTAGGGATGAGGATAGGAGGTTTAGGTCGTAATCCAACTCATAGAGACTTTAGATAGGCTCTAGGATGGAAGGATAAGTCAAAAATCACGCAAAAACGTGTTTACGTGCATGGCGCTATCGCGTCGGATCGTGGGGCCGCGTTCAGGTCGCGTCCATGCACCAGGCCGCGACTATAAGACAGTCCGCGTAGGTCCCACAAAAGGGCCATAACTCTCTCCACAGATATCGGATTGATGCGCCGTTTGTTGCGTTGGATTCTAGACTCAAAGGGCTACAAAATGATAGTATGGTATGCCAAATGTGGATTAGAAATGAGGAAGTTATGAGCTTTCAAAGTGAAGGTATGTTAAGAAGATTGGGCAGATTGCACAGTTTTGATATTTTAAGTGGTGTTTGGCCATGGGCTTGAGAATGGGCTTGACATTGAGGGTGAATGGGCTCATGATGGGCCATGGGAGGACTCCAAAGTGATGACCAATTTGGGACATCAATGATATGGACAAGAAATGTGCTCAACTTATAGGCCGAAAACGGGTGTCTACACGACCTTCTAAATCGCGTCCAGCCGAGCCGACGCGATTTAGCCCCTTTAATTGCGGCGGCTGTCCCCGACGCGATTTTACCCAGCAGGTAAAATCGCGCGCAGAAGCCCATTTCCAGGGATCCGGCCATTTGCTTTGTTTTGGGGGTGGGTTTTTAGAGAGAGAGAGAGAGGGTTTTAGAGAGAGAAAGAGAGAATTTAGAGAGAGAAAGGGGGGAACCTCTCCTTCCGGCGGAGCTCCGCCACGCCGATCGTCTTCCTCGTCATCCCCGCCTTCTCCACGGCCCGACGCCGCCGTCTGCTCTCCATCGCACGCACATCCGGGCGCCACGACGTCCCCCTCCTCTCTGTTTGATCTCCCGCAGCGCCGTTATGCTGTCCGGCCGCCTCGGGGAAACACCCCGCTTTCCTTTCCTCCGAACCCCTCGTGGTCCTGTTTATTTTCTTCCGGGCCCTACGTTGCCCACTTTACAGTCTTTTTTTACACATCCATGCATTGCACACACATCATACCTAGCTTTTAGGGGTTTAAAAGACCACCAAAAGGTGTGTCTTTTCTCTTTTACATTTATGTTATTTTATTCTATTTATTTCATTTACTGCACATCCGGCTAATCCGGACCTCTTTTTTATTGTCTTTGTATCACAGGTACCCCGGAGTTGAATCTCCTTCGCCGGCCGGCCGGTGGAAGGAGGAGGAAAGAGCCCACATCCATCCCCCGTGTATTACGCCCCTCGCGACGTTCCTTTTGGCGCCCTCGGTGCCTAGCGATCACGCTATATTTATTGCTTTTATTATCTTTTAATCGCCCGAAGGGCACCCTGTGTTTTTATCACTTTTTTTCCACGCGTATCCACACGCGTTGTTGTGTGGACCCGATTTTTCGCCTCCCGTAAAAAGGAGGTAGAAAACTCAATCTACAACTTGGCGATCACGGTGGGACACTCTTGATTTTGGCTCCGGGTACCACTTTTTATGCCCCACGAGGCGTTGCATTTTGGCACCCACGTGTGCCACTTTTTTCGCCCCACGTGGCATTTTGTTTATATTGTATTTTATTATCTTTTTATCGGTTTTTAATTTATGTTTAAACCATGTTTAGCATGTTTAATTAGTTGTGTCATTAGTGTTTAATTTTTCATTAATTTCATTTGAATCAACTGTGTGTGCATGCGTTAGTTCAGTTTGTAGAATTTTTTTTCAATTTTTGTTCACTGGCTTAAATCGCGGCGAGAGCAGCCGCCACGATTTAGCGCCATTCGTTTGCCTTCCGTCGGGCAGCTCTACTGGGTTAAATCGCATCCGGGACAGCCGCCGCGATTTACACCCATTTATTTTTCTTTTCGTCAAGCAGGCTACTGTCTTTGAATCACGTCCGGGACAGCCGACGTGATTCACGGTGCATTATTTAATATTTTCTGGGGGTTTGTTATCTGCTTTGATTCGCGCCCACTATAGTGGACGCTCTTTACCCTTCTTGATTCGCGGCGGCAGAAGTCGACACGTTTCTGTTCACAGTTGTCCGTCCACAGGGACCTCCCGCGGGCCTTCAGATCCGCGTCGCGGTGACTGGACGTGATTTACTGATTCGCGGTGACTGCACCCGCCGCGATTCAAACTGTTTACAAAAACGCATATTTCTGCCATTTGTGCTATTATTTGTTGCATTTGGACATATTTGCATCGGTCGGGGGACCTCCTTCCCTCACTACCTAGGCTCCACACACCCTTTCTGGTGAAGGCTAACTCCCCATTGGGCAGTCCGTCCCTTTGGGCTAGTGATCCTTCTCCCGGAACCCCGTAAGACTCCGTACCCCGTGGATTCCCTCATGGCAGACTTGAGCAGGTGGTACCTATATCCGTTGACCCGGGTTAGTTTATCCTTTCACGTGGTGAGCTGTGATTCTAGTTTGCGCCGAAGTGCTGTCCGTTTATACAACTAGGATCTCCTTTGGAGTGACACAACCATTTCAAATCCATTTAATTAACTGTCAACTCCTAAAAAACAAGCGCTAATCATGCCAACTTGTTTGAACTACATTGCTTGAATAATTTGTGTTCAAATTGATTGTTTTATTGCTTGTTAAAGATGGACCCATACGATCCCAATCAAATGGACTATGAGGATTACCTCCAGTTTTTATCTAATCAATCCCATGTCCGTCCATCTTGCAACCGCGGGGGACAACCTTCCACTTCATATGGCCATGTGCGCAAACCACGCACCGGCCATCATCATAATGTCTCCCCACAATCACCACAAATTGAAACCCGGTACGAGCCTACCCCGACCGGGGACCCTACAGTCCAATATGTCCTTAATGCACTCAATCAGCTCACACCCCAAGAGCTTACCAAAGTTCAATCTTTGCTTGAGGGTGTGACACCAGACGCATCTCTTCCTCCTTCTCCCAGGCACCCGCCTGTGTATATTTCGGCGACTCCGCCACGATCCCCTGTATATCCTTCATCACCTCGGCCCCTTCGCCAACCGCACGTCCGTGCTCCGGTCCGTACAAACCGTCCATTGGGCACGCCGCCACCAGCTGTCTTTTCACAGGCCCAGCAACCTCATATTTCTCCAGAGGATGCTCGTCTCCAACAACTCCGTGACCTGGAGAAAAGAATCGACAAGCTTTCAATTCTCATGGGGAACCCCGTTGTCTTCATGCCGGCTCTCCCGAAAATTCATATTCTTCAATCGGAGATGCCGACGTACCGAATGTATAACGGCACGGGTAATCCCCACATTCATATCAGAGAATTTCTCTACGAATCTTCCCGCTGGCAACGTGACCCTATCATGTTGGCATACCTTTTTCGAAAATCCCTTGACGGTCCTGCGCTCGACTGGTTCTATTCCCTAGAGCCAAGCGAGGCAGGAGACTTCCGCTCTCTACAACAGAAATTCCTTCACAAATACAAAGACCGCGTCAGCGCCTATCTTTCTATCACGGATCTAGCATCTGAACTGATGGAGGCTGACGAGGCCTTTGTTGATTTTGCTGACCGTTGGAGGTCCATGGCCATGCGCCTACAGAACGAGCTCTCGGAGTCAGAGCAGGTCAAGATTATCATCGCAAACTCTACTCCGAGGTTCAGACACATATTGGCCATGAATCAGATTACTACAATGCAAGATCTTTATGACCAGGGACGTTACATCCAAAGCCATCTGATGGACTCCCCGATCGCAGATCTTTTTTATAACAATCATGATGCTCCAACAGAGCACGAATTTGTGGTCGCCATCCACTATTCCCCTATCCATTATACACCATCCACAAATTATGCGCCTCCACATAATCCACCCACCTACACTGATATCCCGCCACCCAGGCGTCCACTGATTCGTCCTCCGCGGACACCATATCAAGAACCTCCAACAGGGCCCTTCGATGCCCCAGTTTATGAAGATGCTCCAGTGCACCACGCTGCACCTGCTCCGGCTCCCACGCCAACCCCTACGTTACTACACCCACTACCCCTACCGTCACAGCCCGTCGCTCGGGTCGAGGTTGCCACTCGCCAACCACCTCCCCAAACCACTTGGCGCTACGATGATGAACCTTCCGAGGTCATCCCCGTACGCCATTTACCACCACCATCCATTATCAAGCCTTCTATCACGCCCACTATCACACCAGCCATTCCATCACCCGCAACGCCAACACCCCTGGCAACAACACTCGAGCAACCTCTTGCTGTGACACCCGTCACGCCCCCACTAGCTATACCACCACCCATCAAGCCACCACTGGATCTACAGCCTTTCATCACGCCACCACTGGCGTTACCACCCACCATTATAACCATACCCACTCCCCTTCGCCGGAGCAGGCGTAAATTTTTAAAGAGCAAAAAGAGTCAGCAGAAGAAGAAGGAAGTCCCGGGACCGGGCATGCCTCTTACAAATCCCGAATATATTCCTCGCATGCCGGTCATCTTCCAGATACCGGGCACATTTGCCAAGATCAAAGTCCCGGAACTGGGCATGATTTCTAAATATCACGAACATATTTCCCGCATGCCGGTCATCGTTCAAATACCGGGCGTTTGTACTGAGCGGAAGTTTTCTCTTCCTCCGATTTCGGCCGTCAAGAGGCTTTCTTTTCAAGATATATATGCCAGTTATTACAGTTACCAGCCGGCGTAGATTTACAATCCTCATGGGGAAGTTCTCCCTTTCGGCTCTCATGACCCCTTACACAATTATTGTAAATTTTCCTATTCCAATCAAGGGGGCATCAATCCAGATTGTGCTGTCGCACTCAATTGCTAATCTCTTGGCACAATCGATCACCCAAGGGGTCGTGCCCCTTTCCATATTGAACATCATCCAATCACTGGGCACGATCCCTTCGTTGCCGCTTCCAATACAAACAGTGGGACTCCCCACACCTCTATTGAATATCATTCCACGGGAGTCACCACTCCTACTTCAAACTCCAACGGAAGCTAACGCTTCTTCATTGTTGCCTCCAACACATACAGTGGGACTCCCCACCATTCCATTTACTCATATTCTAAGGGAGTTACCACTCCTCAACCTTCCCACTCCAATAGAGGAAACACCCATCCAGATTGTGTACACGCACTCCAACGCCAAACCATTGGCACAATTCATCATCCAACAGGGCATGCCCCCTCTCATGTCTTACGACATTCATTCGCTGGGCATGGTCCCCATATTGTTACTTCTGACACTACCGGTGGCACTCCCCACCTTCACATCAAATTTCATTCCAAAGGAGTTGCCACTCCTTTTTAACACGCCGTCGGAAGTCAACTTTCCCTTGATCTTCAAGAGCCGACCAGTCTCCAAACGGAGCAGAGCTCGTCCATCTGCCCGCCGGGCACGATTTGTGAGGAGAAATCTCAGGGCCCCGACGCAGGCCCCCAAGAAATCCGATCGCCGGGCACGGCACCTACAGGCCAGGGGACCTCCACCCCCCTCTTTTCAATTTGAATCCTCTTTTATTTTATTAAGTACTTGCCTGTGGGTTCTCCACATTCCCTCCCCACGGGAGGCTTTTTATTTCTACTTGCTTTCTGATTATTCAGCGTACACCGGGCATCGCGCCCAATTTTGTTTTGCAACCAGTGCCCCACACGGCACATCCTTGAGCACCCTACGCTGTGCACATTTTCCTTTCATGTCGGCCCCACGCGGCCATTTATTTCCTGCTTTTCATCCGGGCCATCCGGATTCCTTTTCTTTTGTAGGGCATCGCGCCCTTTTTGTTCCTGTTCCAGGGCATCGCGCCCTGTTTGTCTCCCCAACCCCTCCGGGCCCCCCAGAGGTTTCCAATAATTCTTCTTCTGTTGACCCCTGTGCATTTAATCGGGTCCTTCGACCCTTCTCGCATTGTTTTCGGGGCTTTAGTCCCCACTTATGTTTTTAAATTTCAATAAAAAAATGTAAATCCTTGTAGGCCTCCGGGTCTCGCCCTTAGCAGAGCATTCGTCTTTTAAATTTCATCTCTCCTTGTTTTCAATCGGGTCCTTCGACCCTTCTCGCACTGTTTTTGGGGCTTTAGTCCGCACTTATGTTTTTAAATTTCAATAAAAAAATGTAAATCCTTGTAGGCCTCCGGGTCTCGCCCTTAGCAGAGCATACGTCTTTTAAATTTCATCTCTCCCTGTTTTCAATCAGGTCCTTCGACCCTTCTCGCATTGTTTACAGGGCTTTAGTCCCCACTTATGTTTTTAAATTTCAATAAAAGAATGTAAATCCTTGTAGGCCTCTGGGTCTCGCCCTTAGCAGAGCATTCGTCTTTTAAATTTCATCTCTCCCTGCATTTAATCGGGTCCTTCGACCCTTCTCGCATTGTTTTCGGGGCTTTAGTCCCCACTTATGTTTTTAAATTTCAATAAAAAAATGTAAATCCTTGTAGGCCTCCGGGTTTTGCCCTTAGCAGAGCATTCGTCTTTTAAATTTCATCTCTCTCTGTTTTCAATCGGGTCCTTCGACCCTTCTCGCACTGTTTCTGGGGCTTTAGTCCCCACTTTGCTTTTTAAATTTCAATAAAAAAATGTAAATCCTTGTAGGCCTCCGGGTCTCGCCCTTAGCAGGGCATTCGTCTTTTAAATTCATCTCCCCATGTTTTTTTCGCAATTGGGTCCTTCGACCCTTCTCGCTTTAATTTCTATGCTTTTCGTGCGAATAAAATGTCTAATCATGTAGATCCCCGTGTTTCGCCCCCTACGCTGGGCACACAATCTCGCCCGCTATGCTGGGCACATAGTCTTGCCCCCTACGCTGGGCATGCAGTCTCGCCCCCTATGCAGGGCAGCCCCGCAAGGCACATCTGCCCCGGCAGGGCAGGGGCATTCGTCCTTTCTTATACCCTCCAAGTTCTTTAATAATTTTTAGTTTAAGCTTACCAAATCGAGGAACTCCCTCGACTCAAAAACCCCAAAAAAGAGGAATACTCCCACGCATTGCCATGCCATCCCGACATTTTTTTTTTAGTTATGAAAACTCCACGCAAGGAGTCCACGCTCTCTCCCGAGTTATTAGAAGTTGTCCTAGGGCAGGGCACTCGCAGCCACGTCACGGCGCCCACAGCTGATTGCTCCCGGTAGACACCGTCGCCATCAAAGCCACTCCTGGCTGGCACATTAGTCTGTTTTCCTCCTTACTTTGCCAAAGTATGGGTAACATGAGAATTGGGCAAGGGAACCCTCCCTGAAGCTCCTCCTGATGAAGGAAATGTCTAAATCAATTAATCAGGGGCAGAATCAAACAAATGACCAATCCAATTATGAGCTTCATGTTTATGCATGTCAAGAGGGCAAAGTCCCCGCGGAGATCCAAATGGACCCGGCTGTAAGCATGCAACAATAAAAAACAATCCAAATCGAATAGGGCATGTCAAGAGGGCAATAGTCCCCACGGAGGTCCAAATGGACCTGGTCGTAAGCATGTCCCTACAAGTCCAATGGTCATTAACCAATCACTCAAAATTCCAAAATAACAATGATTCCAAAGCCCAAGCGCTTCATGAGACAAACTCCTTCTGATGGTTGTGCCGCCAAGGAAGGAACCCGAACCCAGTTTCCCGAATACCCATACCCAAGCTTGCCTCCAAGCTTTCTATTTTCTTTTTTCCAGACTTAAGTTGTTTTTCCAGGCGTGGCTTTTATGGTTACACCGTTAACCAAAAAGCAGTCGGTTCGTGGGCACCACGTTAAACTACAACGCCCTACCCTGCGTATCCTTTTATTTTTGCACGGGAGATAACGCGGACCCCTTCGCCGGTCACTTTCGTAATTTCCAATGTCGCCATTATGTGGCAATGCTTCCAAAACCCACAAAAATCGAATATTTTCAAATCTCCATAAAAATCAAATACTTTTTCAAAATCATAAAAATCAGATATTTCAAAATAAAAAACAAATTTGAATATTTTTAAAAAACCGAATACAAAATTTGAATATTTCAAATTCTATAAAAAATCTGAATATTCCAAAAGCCAAACAAATTCAAATAGTGTTCAAAATCACAAACAAAGTACAAATACTTATCAAAATCCCAAACAAATCAAATAGTGTCAAAAAACACTATAAAAATCAAATACTTTCCAAAACTCGTAAAAATCAAATACTTTTCAAAACTACAAACAAATTCAAATATTTCCAAAATCTCAAATAAATCAGATATTTTCAAAACCAAATACAAAATTTGAATATTGCAAAATCAAATACAAAATCAAATATTTTCCAAAAATCACAAACAAATTTGCAAATTTCCAAAACTGATAAAAATTGAATATTTCAAAATCCTAAAAATTCAAATATTTTCTAAAAACTCATACAAAATCGAATATCTTCCAAAATCAAACAAAAATCGAACATTTTTCAAAACTCCATAAAAATTCAGATATTCAAAATCCAAAAACATCTCGATGGTATTGCACAGGGCAACATGTCCTCCTTGCGCCAGATCCAGCTTGATCCTTTGATCATCCGGCTCCTTATTTCTTGCACTCCGAACTCCTATTCCAAGATCGCTTATCCTCATGGTCAAACAGACCTAACACACAAATTGAATGAGCCATGCTTGTTTTCATGTTTTATCCATGTCGCATGCTCCATGCTTATTATCTGCTGTTTTCCATGATGATGTTATCTTGGCTGACGAGTTTTGAGTGCAGGATTCGAGTTGCCTCATCCAGCACTTCCTAGGCTATTGCTGCCCTCGCCATCAAGTTATACATATTGTATTGATTATGCACGCCAGGGGCCTTATGGCTCTGAGGAATATGGGATTTGAGTTCCCCTCCATCAAAAACGATGGTTATCCCAGTGGATCCTTTGCCATACGGATAGGCCGTTGCGTTTTGGCTTTTGAGGACGACGGACCCATGCATGAACCTTGGTCCTGACTCATCCAGCGTGACAATATTATCCTTGGTTAATTTTTATTCCTTTTAATCTTTTTTTATCTTTAGCCCAGCATGCATCCATGCATTTTTAAAATCATCGTGGGAATCCACTCTTCCAGGGCAACTTGCGGGCCATTCGCGCCTATTTCCAGTAGCTTGAAACATCATTCCACTCCGGGTCTAGTATCCAACTTCCCTTGGCTATCGCCTCCGGGCAGATTTCCTCCAGAATCATTTGTTTGGACTTGCTCTTTTATCTTTTGTTTTACTCCCAGAGATCCGCCGGGCCGGGCAATCCCCCGATGGCGCAACCGAAGGATTGTGTCCTTAGGTACTTCCCCTACGCTGGAAGTTGATCTCCCGCATCTCCCAAGGTCTGCCGGGCCGGGCAATCCCCCGACGTCAACTCTTCAGTCCGCTCCTCTGCACTTCACTGCACTATGCTGCATTGCGCTGCATTCCGCTCCATCCATTTCGCTTCATTGCACTCCATTCCGCTCCACTTCGTGTCCCTCCGCTCGCTCCCATGCAGAGCAGACGTCAAGGTTGGGCATCTGTAGACACGCGAATTTTCCCATTTGCGGGTATATTTTCGAGTTACACTGTAACGCCCAACATGTCCCTTTTTTTACCTTGAAAGAGCATTTTCCCCAATATTCTTGAATTTCACCC